>CM032878.1:13745000-14402500 GCA_019176425.1 Megalops atlanticus | reverse complement strand
CCAGAGGGAATCAAAAACACAGAAAACCCAGGCCATCTGGGGGAAAAACTGGAAAAATATTCCCTGACCCCAGGAAAAGGTGGTCTAGAGACTCCTGGAAAATAATAATGGAAAAGATAACATCAGCATAACACATAAGAAGGCATCAGCTCATCTCAACAGTTCATCAGAACAGTTCTGCAGTGTTGAATGACAACAAAGGGAAAACAAAGTCTTTTATGGATGATCCACTGCTTCTCTGGTTCTTCTGTATAGTTTGCAACAATTGTAATTGTTTTAATTAAACAATTATTTTTAACCTGCAACTTTTGTCCTATATATGATACCACCAAAACCAATAATACGACGATATAACCATGAGAGGATGTTACCAATTACAGAGAAAAACTCACAGTAAGATCAATCAAGAATGACAACAAAAGGAAAATTGCGAATCAACGGAAAACATTGAGTTGGTGAAATAAGGCAGCCCACTCAATAAATCCAGATAGGCATCTTTTCTGAGGCAATGGACAAAAAACCCTCAAGCGTCCTCTGTGAGCAGGCCAGGGTTAGAGTGAAAACTCCTTTCAGAAGAGGAAAACAGAAAAAATCTTAGAGGTAACAGACACCCCCCTTTAGTCAGGAGCACAAAGAGAGGCTGGCAACCTCAGCTATATCAACCGATTCAAACACTGGGCACAGTATCTTAGCTCAGTCATCTTAGAATGGAACATTTACCCTTCTGTTTTGACTGAAACAATGAGTTTCAGACACAAAGATGTGAAATACCAGATTAATGGCATGTTTGTTTGACAATAGTTGACTATCTGATTTTATATCAGGTTTTGAGCTTGTTCACGCAGGGAGTGTGAAATTTGGGCATTATGAATGTAATTGGGCTCGTATTTCAGATGCTGAAGCTTTGACTTGATGTTTGAAATTAAATCTGTTAAGGAAGACAATGGTGACTACAGTGGGTCACAAAGAACACTGGACTTGGCCATAACCCCTCCCCACAAGATGGCAAAACTGAGCAATAACTGTCTTTTCTCTGATGCAGCACCCCGAATCTAATCGTTAATTATAATCAATGCTTGTTAAATCTGCTGAAATCTCTCAGTGGAGGTAGATTTGAGTCCCAAGTTATCTACCAGTTGAATGTGCACCACTAATTAAACATTTCAGTGTCTCATTTCAGTGTTTCATCTGCAGTGTCTCAAGCCCTGTCTGTAACTGTGCTGCACCCAGATCTGGTAAGTAATGTATACAGTATCAACACCCATCCTAGGGTCCAATTATCATTAAGCTCAAATGTTTAATTACCTAAGACTAGACTTAATCACTGGACTTGATCACAAATTTCTCAATTTATTTAATTACAGTGTTAGAGTTTTTATTGTTCAATTCAATTTAAATCTGCCCATCAAAATTAATCCACAATGACTGAGTAAAATGCACCTGACTTAACAGATCTGAGTATGTCCTTGACACCTTCAAATCCGTATCAGTAAAAAATGTGTGCTAACCCCCATGATTAGTCCTCCCAGTAAAGCAGGTACAGTCCAGCAAAATTTACATAGTTATCAGATATCAGTCTATGAAATTATTTTAGAATGACAGTCTGACCTACAAACATGCTATCAGGACCCCATTTCTTGTCCCAGGCTGTGACCTCCTTGGAGCTGTAAAAAAAGGAAGATAAACACAGGATATTGTGCTTCAGCAGTGATCAGTTTTGCATGAAAAAGCACCTTTCTGTCCAAACCCAACCAGGCTCAGTACTACTGTTTTACAGGAACAGGCTGTGTGTTGAGAAATGTCTCATGTTTCTATGGAGAAGAATGTTGCTAATTTTAGAAGAAGTAAAAATAGACCCTTCTTTGACTCAATGTTTTGTACATTTTTGTGTCAAAAATACCATTTATTTTTATCTCTAGCTGAAATTCACAGGGCTATAAAATCCAACAATAATTCATGATCTACTCAACTGCAACACTGATCGCATTCATTAGGTCCTGCTTCCCCTCTTGTGTATAAACAAGCTCCAACTCTAACATACAATTATGTGGTTACTGGTGTCAGCTCGCATGATCTCTATCTATTAATTCATATCATGTTCGAAAGACATGGATCCATTCAAGAGCATCAAAATGCACACTGGGAAACAATTTGCCAGGTTTAAATAGATAGATGTGGCTGATGCCACCTGCCCCTCTTCCTGCTGATGATATCAGATCTGGTGCTCACAGACATTGCATTACATTATTGTTAGTAGACGCTCTTATCCAGAGCAACTTGAACATGTTACAGTTTTTACAAGTTATCCATTTATACAGCTGGATATTTTACTGAGGTAATAGTGGGTTACTTACCTTGCCCAAGGGTACAATGGCAGGGCCCCAGCAGGGAATCAAACCATCACCCTTTTGGTTACAAGCCCTTCTCCTTACCACTATGCTACATTGCTGCCAGATGCAAGGAGAATCTGGAGAAGATGCTGGTATGAGGGGGGATGAGTCACCTGGTAAGTGTATTTTCAAATGTATTTGGCTTGCTTTTTGGGGGGTGGGGGTTGGTGGCTGGGGGCTGTGTCCTAGAAGATCCCTAATAAAGTATGATCATGGTCCTCTTTCTTCCTATCAGGCCACTCCAAGAAGGTTTCTAAAAGTTTAATCCCCCTCCTCCTTTCTCAATTATTCTAAAAGGTTAAGTCCTTTGGCCCTTTGCTCTGTTCTGACATTCAAATCTCCTCACAAATCTTGGCACACCTTGCTGAGTTTTCCACCTGGTTGACTATTCACCAGCTCAAGCTTAACCTCTCTGAGTCTGACATGTTGGATTTCTTGCCAGATCCAAGAGCACCTCTGAATCCAGCATGCTAATGCTTTTCCACACTGCCACAACCTCGGCATAGGACTTGACAGCATTCTCTCCCACCTCAGAACATTAAGTCGGTGACCTGCACCTATTGATTTTTTCTGACCAACATCAGAAGAATGCACCGGTTCCTCAGCACTCTGTCTATCTGCTGGTCTGGGTCTGCGTGCTTTCCCACTGACACCCCATTTTGGCTGGCTGCCACAAAAAAGTCATTCTTCCAATCATTATTCGACTGAACTTTACAGAATGGTCCTCTCCACATTCTCCCAGGCCCCCTTTCTTTTCACTCTCATCCGCTAGCTTGCAGGCTATACCCTGCATCCATTTTATTATCCTGGTTTAACATTAACTTACAGTTTATAGGGCCACGTGTAGTGCATGTTTACATTTACATTCACATTTATTAGTTTGGCAGATGCCTTATCCGGAGTGACTTTCAAAAGGTGCATTAAATAAAGGTAGGTAAGTAGCTGTGTAGATGCTGAATCATCAGTGCCATCCATGAAATATAGTGGCATTGTGGGAAGCACTGCCACAGAGGGAATGAGTGCTGTCATTAGGTGCACAACCTTAAAGTACTACCTCCAATTTCCAGCCATTGAGGCTGTACTGACACCAATTTGCATTGGCACAGCATGTCTACCTCTGAGCTTTTTGCCACTGCAAAAAAAATGCCACAAAGCTTTTGTCTTCAATGCTTATACCACCAACAGTTTTACCAACAAGCTTTGACCATGATGTCATGAGGGGGAGGGGTCAGAATCCTGGGATAAAAAGAGGTGAGTTTTGTGTCTGTGCTGGAAAATTGACAGTAATCCTGCTGTTCTGATAGCTGTAGGGAGCTCATTACACCGCTCGGACATCAAGATTTTCAACTAGTTGTTTAAAAAGGGAGCTATACAACATCATTTGTGAAATGAAGTCACTTTCAGGGAATGAGGGGACCTCATACTTCTTTAGTGGTTGATATAACTCATCATAGAAGTATTGTCTCCATGCCTACTGTGTGTGTGTTGGAGACCAATCGAATGTACAGCCCTTAGTTCTGACATATCAACATGCTTCTTGCTTCTTGTGTGAATTCCAGATCTCCCTGGCCATTCTGCTTTCCCAGACTGATCCACAGCTACTGAGGGACTGTCCATAGTCACCATCTCCCTTTCTTTTCAGTAGCCTGCTGGAACAAATTTACTGCAAAAGAAATAATCTGTCCATCCACAGATGCAGAGCTCTGGAACAGTCTGTCCTCACCTGGGCTCTCCTGTTCTCATGGCCCGGTTGGGGGCCTCACCTCAGGAACCACAGGGAGTTGCTGTGATTGCAGGTGGAGGAGCTGGGGGGGAGAGGCTCCTGGTGTTGGTAGGACCTTATGCTGTCATGGACGGTGGTTGTCTGGGGGAATGCAGGTCACTATCACCGCATAAGGGACTTTGAATTATAACTGGGGACATTTCTGAGGCAGGTCATCCCTGCATTTTATGAGCTGAAAGAGGGGTATGTGAAGATGCAATACTGACAGTGAAAGACGTATGTGCTCCATTTTTTAAAAAAATTAACTAGTATGGTATGCACGTTTAGGGGCCCGTGTTTTTCAAGCATTTTGCAAACCATCAGACAGTTATGTGTTTTTCATCAGTTTCACTTTTGTCAGTGTGTGTGTGAGGACGCATGTGTGTGCAGGGGTTGGATAATTGTTTGGTCACACCTCCCAATTAAAGACCAGGAGGAGGCTTAGGAGAAAGGAGAGCAAGGGTGGAAGGGGGAGGTTTGTGGAAATTTTGTACACATGGTTTAAACCATTTTTTTTTTCACTTGTGGCTGTTTTGCCTTGTCTTATTCATTTATAATTGAATGCTTTTTATATCACATTCACATTTTTAAAGAAAACTTTTGTATTTTAGGAGCAATACTCCAGCTCCATCATAAGGGGAAAAATGACTGATTAGTGCAGGCTTCATTCACATCAAGGATCATAATGCTGTTGCATTATGCAGTCAAAATAGATCTGTGCTCCAATCTTCAGGCCTAACTGTTGACATTGGTTGATATTGCTCAATGAGTTTCAAAATCCACCGGTGACAATAATGGCAAAAAGCATTGCTGTCACAAAACAAATGCAATTGCGTTGTTTTAATTGCAGAGTTGCCATTTTTTGTTTGCTTAAGATAATCACGTAGGAAGGCACGCACAATGTGCATGCATTCAATGAAGTGAAGTACAATTTATGATAATAGTTGCTTGAGTGGCAGCATACTGTAGTGGTTAAGAAGCTGAGCCTGGATCTAAAGGTTTCAGCGTCAATTCCTGATTTTGTCATCACTGCTACATGCTGAAAACCAGAGTCCATGCCATTTATGCATCTGGCTATATTCCCAAAATGACCGTTGTTAAGGACAGCGCTCACTCATTTAAGTCAAACACAAGCCAGAACATACTGAACATCTTGCTCATGCTCCTAGGTTCACAAGTGTAAATTTAATTGTAGTGCAGGTGTAGTTCGAAAGCAAGGAACAAAACCTGTTTGCGGTGGTTGTGTCGTGTTTCTGCCTCCCGGACTCCCAGCAAATATGGAACAATTTCTTATTAAACTGGTGCTAGAAAAACATGGATGACTTGCCTTGATTATTATGCCAGAGTGCTCCCCTCCCCCCTCTCTCCTTTACTCTGAGCCGCCCCGCTATAACCCAAGGTCGCCCAAATTGATTCGAGTCTGCAGAGCGCTCAGGAATTCCAGCAGGTTTTTAATTGCATTTCGGTAACATTCGGTAACCGGTCTTTCCCAACGGCTTTCATTTTTCAACTTGGCGGACCTTAATTGCCTGCGCTAAAATGAGGGAAAAAAGATTCTTTTTCATGTAAGAGAATAAACTAAAAATAAATTAATTGATAGCTAGCTGTAATGCATGTCAAATAATTAAACTCACAAACACTTAAAGATATTTCACTGACTATATAATTATTTTATCTGCTGACCAATTAATTTTGTATCAATTTCTCTCACATTAAGTAAATACGATAGAATAAAGATATGTTTATATACAACCTATGGCCATATACAGCCTATGCTCGTAGAGGTTGCATCCAAAATTCAGACAAAATACAAAAACCGCTCTGTTCAAAAGACTGCAAGGGAAAATAAGAGAAAGACACTGCTCTTTGCTATCCCACCTCTCTCCGACCCTCCCTCCTCTCTCTCCCTCTCTCGCTCGCTCTCTCCTCTCTAACTCACTCTCTCTCTCTCTCTCTCTCTCGCTAATGCGAGGTGAAGAAAAAGCCGGGGCATTTCATCGAGTTCCAGCTGTCAGAACGGCAGAAGAGAGGGGTCGACAAGAAGAACAACCCTAAACCCGGGCGACGTAGCCTACTGCATAGACCTCATACAAAAAGCAAAGTCTTGGACACTATGCAGGTAAATTAAGTTCACATTTGCAGAGACAGCACAGTGGTGAGTGGTGTTTGTTCTATGATTCGTTCTGTTTTTGAAGACCGGTATTCTAAGAATGTTGAACAACTCCGGGAGTTAATGTTAGGAGGTTTGAATTTATTTGAGGTCATAAAATAAATATTACTGCTGAGTGGCACTTTGATCTCCATTTACTTAGATGCACAGCCTTTCTCTCTTGCAAATTATTGCCGTGTTTTCATCAGAGTTGTGATGAACTGAGTTACATAATTTTACAGTATTGTCGCCTCCGGCTGGAGCGCGCGCTTTTCAGTAGCGTGAGGATCCAGTCCTTAGGCTACTTCTAGTCTGTGTCAGATGTGATTATATTTGACATGGTTCCTCACTGTATTGCCCTGTCGTGACAAAAGTTATGCAGCTTCGGGTTATCCATCTCAACTAATGTTTTTCCCAACAGAACATGGAACTACGCTCCACAATGTTTTAATCAGCGATATAAAGATTATACTTGCTGTGTAAATAAAAAGGGTCTTTAGAAGTAATGATGATGCTAACTTTATTCATGAATTTTGTGGTGAGTGCATCATTTCTATGACAGTGTCCGTTATAGCCCACGGTAGGTCATCCCAGGTCGCGCGCTGTGTGATGGAGCGTGTGCGCTGCGGATCAGTCAGCTGGTGTCTTGTTGTCAACTAAAAGGAATCTGTCTGACCGCTTTCATTCCAATGTGCTGGACTTAAAGCTCCGATGAGCACCCACTTGATGAATTTCTACTCTCAGTTCTATTTGACTTTTTCCGATTCTGAGTTGAAAGAGTAATACTTTCAGTTGTATTTTGATATCCTTGTCAACAGACTAGATCATTTCTAGATTTAAAGACTAGTTCCTGCGAATTCAAAATACGTGTCAATGATTTCGTACTGGAACTTTGTTTATGACGTTGCCCTTGGCTAAGAAATAGTTTAGCTAATATTATTAATTAATTTAGCCTACCATTAAACATTTACAAGAAATAATCCTTGCAATAATCCTGTGTAATCATTAGCTGAGGTGACTTAACCGAATTACTAAACAGTGGGGGTGAAGACCCCGAAGAAGTGAAGCTGAACACCATAAAGCGTGGCCAAAGGTGCAGCCAAACGATTTACAACCTGCCTGCAATTTCGTTCTGGACTAGACAAGACTCGAAAACCGCGAAGCACCGTTAGCTTCTGGATGCTTCACTGTAAAAATGACAGACATGAACATCTGTGTAAACAAGTGCAGCACACTTACTGTGACCCAAAACAAGTTTTTGCGTTTAATCAAACTTGGAACCATTTGAATTGAGCGGTACCTAGTTTTTATTATTTTGACTTCGTTACGTGTTCACCATGCATCAGTTTAGTGACATAATGCTGACTGTTTGGAGGATGGCAATTACAGGCATCTCTGAAATGATGTTGACTTAGAAAACGGTACCTGAGAGATTTGTGAATGACTGATGCAAGAGGAAAACAGACCTATAAATGAGTGATGTTGTTACAAGGCGTTTGCCTTTGAAAGGGCAAGGATGTAATATTTCAGGAACTGTTCATGAGATGCCAGGCAGGCTTTTTGCATTTAGTCCATGTGAATCTTGGCAGTGTTTGTTTTTTTTCATCTGAATTAGATTTTGAGATTTTGAGCTTTTTGAAATTGGTCCTGCTGACAAATTTTAACATCATCCTGACGCATAGAAGCCCAGTAAAAGTACCCTCTGCCATGAAAAGAATTGCTTTGTGCCAAGGCAATGCTCAGCCTATTAACCTCCTATACGCAGGTGATGTTTTTAGAAAATGCAGTTGCTCAGCTCTCAGGCTTCTGTCACTGCTCATTATTATGTTTTGTTTCCAAAAAATAATGATACGTTGGCATAGAGGGACAGAGCTGAGGCTACAGAGTAAGAATACTCCAGGTGGATTGAAACAGTTCATAACGTGTATGTAGGCTTTTTGATTACCGACATGTAAATCTTGCACACAACATGCTTAACCATTTGGCATGAGATTTGACACTTCAGCATTTCAAAATATCATTGATTAATTGCATTAACTTTCTGATTGTCTCTTTCCCAACCAATTGTGGAATCATGAAAAACAACCAATGTCTTTTTTTTCCTCTGTTGTGTACAGAAACTCTCTATGGTCATTCTCAACACTCTAAAAGTTCTGCGTAGGTCAACAGACAATACATACAAAAGTGGTCATCAAGACAATATGCCCCATCACATGGACAAACAGTCATCAGGTCAGTAAGAGGTCCTGGGAGAGACAGACAGCCACTTATGAATAATTTGGTGAGGTCTGGGCTATCTGTAACCTCATCTACAGGGGGAGACAGCCAAAAAATAGAATGGGGTCTGATGTTCACGGCACTCATAAGGCATGAACCAAATCATTGATGGCGTTCTCTCCTTTGATCATAAAAATATTAATATTACTTAATCAAGCTTTTTTATGGAAGGTAGTGGTTAAAGTGCTGGACTCTAATGGGGGTCACGGATTTGAATCTCAGGCTAGACAGCAATATTGTACTCAAGAGCAAGATATCTAGCTTGAACTCAGCAAATAGTCAGGTGAATAGCTGTTACAGTTTGTAAATTAAAAAAATATTTAAACTCTGTAAGTCACCATGACTAAGTGTATCTAAACAAGCCAATACTACAGTCTGTTAAAGACAGTGGCATATTCCGGAAACATATCATTATTGATGTCTGTTATTGGAAGACAGAACCTCATCTTTTCTATTGAATGCTCAGTAAAAAGAGAATGGGTGAAAGATGGCCCTGGCTCTCTATTGACTCTGCCCATGACTATAAACTCTCCCACAGGATCCATTATGTGTGTGCATTGCCCTCACTGCTAGGGGAGTGGACAGGATAATTGAAACCCTGCTTTTTTATTACAGCCGTTCAAGTGAGAGTCTCTCCAGGGTGTTTACATTCCCACTGCAAGAGGGTCATATTCATCAATATAAACAAACACACTCTCACCCTTTCTCTCTCTCTGTCTGTCTCACACATACACACATGCACACATTGGTGGCAAGAACGCGGGCTCATTCATAAAAACGTTAAAAGCACAATGAGCTTCACATGACAGACAGTCTCAGTTGCGTGGCTCCACAACACAAACAGATGTAGACACTGAGGGGTCCACACGTGCACACACACACACACACACACACACACACACACACACACACACACACACACACAAACACAGGTGTATACACACGGATCACCCACCCACGCACAGAAGCACCAACAGGAGCACGGATCCTCCCACACAGATGAGGAAAAGCAGGCACAGAGACATGCACACAGGGAAACGGTCAGCGGACTGATGCGGACGTGCACGGTCAAATCATCCATGGCAATTCGAGTGACCGCTCTGATGTCAGTAATGGTGTGCAGCTTATTTTTTAATGATTTCATCATGCTCCCTCTCTCTCTCTCTCAGTTAAACTCAAATAGCTTTTCTGCATGAATTGCAATTCTGTATGCACTGCCTGTGCTTTTGCACACTTTTTATAGAGCAGTAAGGGCAAATAATTCAAGAACACTATGCACTAATAGTAAATGCCACTACTATTGAAAATAATGATAATAACGTAAAAAAAAACAATGTTTATAATCATAATCATTATAATTATTGTTGATAAAGTATTTCATGCATTGCCAAATTTATATTGCATTTTAGAAATCATTCATTCTTCAACAATGGTAATGAGGAGTTAATAATGAAATGTTAATGTTTCATCATTAACTCAAGCAGCATGTATTATTGATGATGTCCATGTTTAAAAATCATTTTGTGCTTTGATGTTCGAGAGGGATGCAGGTGCAGGTGGGCGACCCACTCTGAGGCTTTGATACTCTGCCATATACTGGGTGCATATTGGGCAGCCATGGGTGCGCTGTGTGCCTCCCCTGGTACAATTTATCATTGTTATTGCTCATACCTTTGAGGGAAGTGAAATAATGAAATCAATGGCATTGTGTTGATTTTTTAGTTTGATGTAATGTATTAAAATTAAAAAGAAAGTTGAACTCTGTCTGCCTGCACCTGTATCATCCAGCGCATAGCCAGCCTTTTCTCGGGATCCAAGACATTTTGTCATATCTTGATGGTCACATATATGTATTTGGTTAAAGTCTGTCTTTGCTTTGTATGATGTGGTAGTGATGCAGACTTGATGCATATTCAATACTTTACTTACTTTATTCTTTACTCTAGAAAGGACAGATAAATGGATAGATAGATAGATAGATAGATAGATAGATAGATAGATAGATAGAGAGAGAGAGAGATATTAAGTAATCACTGTTATCATGTGGTTTACTACTTTGCATTTTAGTCCATCCGTCAGCTTTTGGTTGCAGTTCCTGAGGGTTTGATTTAGTCAAAGTCTGACTTAGACAGTATTGTGGAGAACACACGGATACAGGAGGAGGACGAACAGTATTCAGTGCATGGAAAAGAAAGAATCTCTGAGTTCAGGTATTTTGGAAGATGGATGGGATTGCCTAGTTTTTTTTGTAAAGCTGTGGTTAGCCATTCAAATTTGACTTGTGGTAAGTACAAATATGATTGACCATTGTGAACCTCCTCCTGTAAGCTCAGAATCCTTAGATCCACTTCCAATCAATAAGGCTGGCTGGGCTTACCACAGAAAAAATCTACTTTTCCTGCAGGTGGGTGTATGATCACTTAAAGGCATCATGATGTAAAGCAGAGAGACTTTCTGTGTGTGAGCTTATCAGTGTATGGTTTGTGCATAGTGACAATTTCATTGTTAAAAAATTGATGGATAAGCAAGGCTTTTTCAGAAAGTCATCCTCCATTGACAGGACTTGGCTACATCATTTCTGGTTTCATTGTTCTCTAGCTTTTGTCTTTTACTGTCAGATTTAAGCCTACTCTGTCATTTTGAGGTTTGCGTGGTTTATAAAATGTTAATGATTAGTTGATTCTGAACTCATTGCTTTGATAAAGTTTCTGATGACATTTTCTATGCAATAACACTAATACTACTAGTACTACAACTACTACTGATAATTATTATTACTATTATTACTGAGCGTCTGCTAAATGCATGTAATGTAATGTAGCATATGTTATTTTCCAAGGCAACCTCCAATGACCATGTTTTTTTTGCATAATTATCCATACAGCTGCATGTTTATTGCAGCAATTCAGGTTAAGTACCTTTCTCATTGGCAGAAGCCATGTGAAATACAGAACACTGCTTATGGAAAGTGGCTGGTAACCAGAGTGGTTCAGGTTTGATTCTCAGTTGCTGCGGTTCCCTTGAGAGAGGCACACAAACCACACAGGCACATCAATTACAAGTTAACTGTGAGTGTTTAACACTCACTGGGATGTCCCCTGTGCATTTGTGGACTTTCCATTTATTTCCACATACACATTGATTTAATTATGGTCTGAAAGGTGGGAGGGTCTGCTTGCTGACAACAGATATAATTCATGAATGCGGACTCTATGGCAGTGATGGAATAGTCGAGATGTCTTTCTCTTATAGTTAGAACCATGATCGAAATACATTATAATGTGGAAGGTGATGTCATAGTAGACTAGTAGGGGTTGGGTCTCAGGTAACAAAGGCGGGGCAACTGTTGGTAGTAACCAATGGAAACCAAAGCAGTTGTTGCTCTTTTTGGTGTGCTTTAAGGTAAACATTTAAGAAAAAGGAGTCTTAGGCAAGGCAAATCCCATTAACATATGATGGTATGTTTGGGTGAATGCTCTGAATGCTCATTCAACTGGAATAGCAAGCATAAGACTGATGAGAATATGGGTAGACTACTCCACCATGTCAGCTCTATGTCTATCAGTTGGTTATGTTGCAAAATATTTATCAGCGACTCTCTGTCACTATACACACTGCACAGCAAAAAAGATTTTCTGGCTGGTGAATCACAATTGGGAATCCTTGGTCTAATGTATAAAATGCCATGGAACTGCACTTAACACATTAGGAAGTTGTAGATATAGATGGCTGTGATTGAGTGTAACTGTGTGTCAGGGTCCTGTCCTGAGTCTGCAGTGCATGGTATGGCTGTGTTCTGTGAGGGCTGTTGTGTGTGTGTGTGTGTGTGTGTGTGTGTGTGTGTGTGTGTGTGTGTGTGTGTGAGCATCTGTTTAGTACTGATCCCTGTCATCAATCCAGCCAGCTCTGCCTCTGTGTTCTGGCTCATTTTTTCTTACATTTAAATATGAGATATCCTTGATTTGTAACTGTACTACACTGCATTGTCAGTGCTGTTTGTGAGAGACACGAACGCCTGGCCTCTGGCTAAAATGATCACTGGACATCATTATAGCACGCACCATGCAGCCAGCTGTCCCAAGAATGGACCAGTTTATCTCTCTCTCTCTCACTTCATCCTCTGTGTAATTCTCAGCAGTTCTCTTTATTTCCTTTGAACTCTCATGCAAAACTGAGTTTGGTGCATCCTCCCCTGTTTTGATGGACTGTGCGCTGTTTATTATTGCTCGTTTGATTTAGAAATCTTGTCAACGGGGAGGCTGGGAAGCGGATAACACGATGCCCCTCTGAAAGCACCTGTCTCTTGATAAAAGAGCTGCTGCTTTAAAATTTGATGCGTTTTGAACTGAGCAATTGTTTCCCCTGTCCCAATCCCCGCTGTCAAGGATGATAGGTGCGGGGAGAGGTTCCGTGGATGGTCGTTATGTAGAGGGAAATGGAGAGAGGGACAGACACTTCTCAATGGTCCTTGTATTAATTTGTGCCTATATCGAGCAGCCATTCATATGGAATTAGACCTGGAGCAGAGAAAGAGGGGTGAGAGATGCCAGAAAATGTGACAGTCAGAGGGAGGGAAGGAGAGAGAGAAGTTGGGAGGAGGAGGGTGGGGAAATACTCCAGCAGGAAAAAGGGTTGAGGCATAAACATGTTTGGAGAGACAGAAGGTAGGGAAGGGACAGGTGCTAAAGTGTGAGTGGGAGAAAGATGGAAGGAGGAGAAAGACAAAGAAAGAGAGAGGTATAAAAGGAAGGAAGGGGAGGGGTGCGTGTGCGCGCTCCGGGGTTTACTTTCTCTCCGTCGCCTTTTCCATTTTGTGACAGGGGACTCGGCTGGTGCTCCGGCTTAAGGGCCTGTCAGATTTAAGCGCCGTGTGGGCGGAGTTAGCAAGGGAGAGTGAGAAGCCCAGGTCCCTCGCCACTGACACGGCCGGGGCGGAATTCTCTCCAGATGGGCTGGAACTTATCCAAATTGCGAGCTTGGATTAGCGGGAGCTTCGTTGCGGGGCGGGAGACGGGGGGAGACGGGGGGGGCACTAAAAATAAAAGCCTGCCTGAGTCGCTCTATAACATGACGGGACCAGGTCTACGTATGGAGACCCACTCCAGTGAAGCGGGGATCTTAATCAGGCATGATTTATTAATGGAGGAGCCCGCCTATGACGCGGAAGGGCACGGCTCCCGTCCCTCCATCTTCTTTTTTTAGAGCGTGGTATATCACATTCCAATATCTCTCACTCCCTCTATCCCCCCCCATCCCTCATCACACAGAAGAAAAACTGATTAGAGCAAGAAAAGGCTCAGAGAAAAGAATAAAAAGTGTATAGCTGTCTCTTATGAAACAGGGAAATAATAAGGGCATCTGACTTTCATGCATGTTTGGGGGCAGAGGAAGACACTATAAATACATACGTAATGAGTAATGCTGAATAATTGATTACCCAATGTATAGTTCCATACCCCCTGTAGCACTAAATCTTTTTTCATTCCCTTGTGGTTGAGGCTGTTGTCAAAACAGGCTTCTAAAGAGCTGCTCTGGGCAACATAGCAGCCACAGTGCCTGCAAAGATGAGCAGAAGCACAGGGTTAACCCATTAGTGGGAGGTCTTTACCAAGGCGTACCATCACCCATTGGGGGTAGGGGTTAGAGAAATTGGAGAGTGCTCTACTATAGGCCACTCTGGCCATGCATTTTAAACATGACTGTAGCACACACATGCATACAGAGACACACACACACACATACACAAATGTACATACACAGTCAATTATACACATCAACAAACATGCACTGACTCTCCCACATACACAATCTCACATAAAACATAAAAGTACATTGAAACACATTCACACACAAGCAAACAAATTCAATCTCACACACAAACACACTCATCACACACACACACACACACACATACAGCAGGTGTGTGGCTAATGGAGCTGTCAGAGTTGTCAGGATATATCCACCACACCAGGCTGTGATTGACAGCCGAACTGCTGCTCACTGACCATATTCCATATTCCTGCCTTCCATCAGCATCTCTGCATCCATTTCTGCAAATGCGATTTCTCTCTATCTGGGACAATGTGCAATTTTCAGCATAATTTCTCATTTCGAGTCTTTCACCCAAACTGAGCTTAGAGATACTGCAGTTCACATTGGTGGTCCCTAGCCAGGTAGTCCCATGGCATGCTGGGAATTGTAATCTCCAGGAGCACCTCCCATTGGCAGTCCTGCTCTGCTCGGGGGGTGTCAGTGCACCCTTAATGTACGCTGCTGAGCTGCTGGGCTCCGGTGTGAAGTGACTCAGACAGGGAACAAGCTGTGTTCAGACACAGTGAGTGTGTTCAGACAGTGAGAAAGCAGTGATGTGGTGAAAATGACCAGCGCTGCAATGAGATAAAAGCAGTGAGATAAGCAATACAGAAGAAGGACCTTCTGTGTATAGAGAGAGCAGCAGGATGGGGGACACAGCAGTACAGACAGGGATCAGCTGTACATAGAGATAAACAGTGAAGGCGGCAGCACTAGGAGAGAGAGCAGACGTAGCACATTAGTACACTACAGTAATGCGAACAGAGCATTCAGCCCAACAGAAGTTATTTATCTATGTCTCTCATGCGTTAAAACAGCAGCAACAATAATAAAGATGTTATTTGTTATATAAATAAATACATAAATTATATATAAAATGACAGCGCAATGAGACAGAAACTATCACCGTGGCCAGTTTGGTTTAGAAAAATCCAGGAGTTCACTGACACTAATACAAACACTGGCCATTTATTCCATGCATAAATAAGTCTTTGTGACAAAATGCCCTCTACTTTAAGTGTGAAAAGAACATTTGGCTAATTAATGCACCACTTGTGCCATCTGGCTTTATCAAGATTTATTTATTCAATGTACCATATATACAATGAACTCAACATATTGTCCTCCGTTTGAGAATTTATATTGTATGTTGAGAATAATTCAGATTATACTTCCACTGTTTCTAGTTCAGTGTTTCCCAGCCTTACTCCTGGCGGCACACTGTCCTGCATATCTTCTATCTATCCTTGCTGCTTGATTAAATCAGGTGTGCCCAGCTAATCAAACGTGCCACTGATGAGTTCAGTCAGGTAGGTAGAGCAAGGATAGATAGAAGATATGCAGGACAGTGTGCCGCCAGGAGTAGGGTTGGGAAACACTGTTCTAGTTGATAATTCTTAAGTCTCTCATCTTAAAAATATCTGTCAAAAATTATATGTTATTGGAATTGGCTTTGACTTGTCAAAGCACCTTGAATATGACCATGTTATGTTCGTGTGACCCCAGTGGTTGCTCTGCACCAGTTATGCAATTTCTGCCAGCATTATTATCTGACACTGAGCGGCAGTGTTCTAAGATAGTATGGCAATGTGGACAGTTAGCAGCTGTGCAGAGCATTCTGTGAGAGCAGCAGCGCAATAAGAGAGATCAGCTAGCACTAGTGCAGTGAGAGAGAGCAGTGCATTTATAGCAGGGATGACTTAGTCTGGTGTGTACGAGGGCCGGGCTCTGTTCATCTAAGGAGGTAGAGCGAACGCATGCACTTTAAAAGAGAAAAGAACATATTGTCTAGGGACCCCAGAGCGTGTCCCTATAAGAGGAGACATTTTCGTATGAATTTCATTACCAGTGAAAAAACTGGAGAACTGAGTCCCAGCGGTGTGTCTGTGTGTGTCTTAGTATCTGTCTTAGCTTGTGTGTGTGTGTGTGTGTGTGTGTGTGTGTGTGTGTGTGTGTGTGTGTGTGTGTGTGTGTATGTGTGTATGTGAGTGCATGTGTGTTTAAGTCAAGCAGCGTGCGGCACAGTTAGCGGAGTGCAGATAACAGCAGTGTGTTTGAGAAGAATTAACTGGAGTCCACACCCTCAATCTTACTTACCGATGACTGTGCATGTGAGCTTCACTGTCTCCCATTAATAATGCAGCACAGTCAGGGTCTTATCCAGTCACCTTCAAGACACCAAATGTGGCCAATACTGCTTAAGAGAGGAGGTGGGGAGCAAGGGCTCAAGCACAGGGACTGTAAATTATCATGTCATAATCAGCAATAGGCATCATTGCATGGAGAGAACAGAGGACTCCATCTCTGTCTCCCTGCTATACGCGTGCCTCATTTCTTAATATAAAAACAATGTCCGCAATATGAAAGCAATCATTTATAACCGACTCCCCCTTTTCCTTTTCTCACATCAAAGGCTGAACTCCAGCTGGCCTTTTTTGAAACACATTTTCTGTTTTCACATCTCTCTTTATTTGCTTTTAAAATTTGGTTTAAAATAAAAAAGATCTTTTGATTAAGGGACTTGTAGATTTATTCTGGGCCTTCTCATGTGGCCATTATGTAATGTTCTGTCTGTCTCTCTCTCTTTCTCTCTCTCTCTCTCTTTCTCTCTTTCTCTCTCGCTCTCTCTCTCTTCCTGTAGAACGTACAGAAATAGTTATGCAAATTTATGCTCCGCAAAGTGGTTTTATATAAGCTTCATATCTCTCGCTCCCTCCATTCCCCTACCCTGTCCCTTTGCTCCTTTACTCTAACTTCCCAGGATTCATTATGATTATAACGTTCCTTTTTTCCTTAGAGCAAGCCCGGTTATTTTTTTTTTAAACCTTGTCTTTCTATTTATAAAGAGGAGGGCAGGTGTGCTTGGTCAGAGTTCCTGTGGTTGTTGAAACCATTTACGCTCCTCACTGTTAACCGCGCCCTCCCATGCTTTCAGGATCGAGGTTCATAGGGTCTGCGACGGCAGTGGAATGGAGTCAGCTGGATGTTGCATGTCCCCCTCTCTTCCCTCCACTAGCATTTAAACGGCTCTGTAAAACACTGGAGTTCAGCGTTACCACCTCTTGACTAAATGGGGATTAATTTAAAACCCCCCTAGTTCTGTTTTCCGACATCTGTTGCAGGTGAGCTCCTGGGTTTGTTTCCAGTTCATTGCGTGTTCCAATTAGCTGTGAAACCA
The DNA here is from genome assembly GCA_019176425.1 of Megalops atlanticus. Classification (NCBI taxonomy): domain Eukaryota; kingdom Metazoa; phylum Chordata; class Actinopteri; order Elopiformes; family Megalopidae; genus Megalops; species Megalops atlanticus. The sequence continues at coordinate 14,384,933 of CM032878.1, read as the reverse complement.
AGTCTCTACCCCATTGTGTCTGAACACTGCAGCTAATTGTCTCACACCTGTATTGGGTAACTAAGTTGATCCTTACCTTTCTGTCCAGAGAGAATATGCGGTATACCTGTCTGCTATTGTTTCTATACAGCTTTGAAACTGTAGTAGTAGGTATATCCCCTGCCGTTCATCTCGGAAACCTTTTACATCCTCTGGGTGGAGGAGCAGTCCCACAGAATTGGAGCTGTTTGTTTCTAGTCACTATTTCTAAACGCGTGCTATTACTAATTTAACGTCATTTGTGGAGGTCCGGCTTTTCCTGAGGTAAATTCAGCTTGGCTTTGAAGTTCAAGTCTCAGAGAAGACGCTGAGAAACCAATTAAAGCAACACTTTAGCATAACATTGGAGAGACCCGTTTCTGCCCTCGGGTCCATTTCAGAGTGCAAAAGGACCTTTGTCCCTTTGTTCTTGGTCTTCCACCCAGTCTGATGGTTTACTCATGCTGTTTCTACAGACTTTGCATTATTGAGTGGCTGTCTAAATGAGACACTCAGGGGCTGTGTTTGTGCCATATTCAAGCACGAGGATAAGAGGGGCTCTGCATTTAATCTTCTCTTTTTTTGCGAAGTGACCACCCTCCTCTAGGAGGACCGTTTTATTTTAGGTAGAATAAATATTACAATAATTATGCTTATTGTTATTATAATTACAAACCTGTTTATAAGTATCTTCTCTCATGCTCTCCATGGGGTCTGTCTGGATAATTTAAACCCCAAGAACACAGGTTGTTAGAGAAAAGGGGATTGATGTTTTGAAGTGACTCTTTACTTTTATTGTAGTCTTGCTCCGGAGCTGAACACATGCATGTGTATGCAGACACACATCCACACAGGCACTCCAAGTGACACAGTGAGCCGTCCACAGACACACACACACACGTGTGCCTGCAGGCACGCACGCACACACACACACACATGCGTGCATGCAGGCATGCACGCACACACACACAAACACACACACTCACACGTGCAGGCAGGCAGGCACGCACGCACGCACACACACACACACGCACACACACATACACATTAATAGTCTGCAGTTTGCTTATTTCTCACTTCTCTAACTTTTTCTTTTCCTCATCTGTCCCTCTTCTAATCTTTGTCTGCTGGTCTTTTTACTCATTTCACCCTCTTCCTGTAGCACTTTTGTCCAACATGTATTATTCTTTCTAATCTTTTATTTTTATGAATACTGTACATGCAAGCGTTCTTCTCATCATTTTGCATTTGATCTTAAAAAGTCGGGGAGTGGATAGTCTTAGAGTGGATAGTTTTATTGGACTTGTACGCTTGCAATTCAGCAACTGTAATGACTACCCAGCTTGGATCAATAAAAAAGTATACCCTGACCAAAGCCCTTAACTCCACCATTATTCAGACATTATTGAGTGGTGACTAAGATGGTCCTCACCTGAATGTAAGAGGCAGTAAACCTGCAACACCACCTGGGGCCTTAGATAGTCAACCTAGCACATTATGAGTCATGATTCTGCCACTAAAGGGCACTGCAACAATGGCAAATTGATTCTTCGCTACATTTAACCACTCATTTCAACCAAACTAATGTCCTGCTACATGTCCCTGTCCCCCTCTTGTCTGTAGTAAAACGCTGCTTTCTCTGGTCTGTAGTAATGTGTCTTTATTTGGTATGTAGTAATGTCTCTCTCTGTAGTCTGTAATAATGCTTCTCTCCTTAGTTTGTAGTCACGCCTCTCTTTCTTGGCTTGCAATATCGTGTCTCTCTCTCGTCTGTAGTGACACATCTCTCTCTTGACTTGCAATAATTACTCTCTCTCTGGTCTGTAGTACAGATAGCCTCTTGTCTGTTATAATCATTTTTTCAGGATACTCAAGGCTGTTCCACCATTAGACCAAGGACTTTGATTTTAAGCCCTCCACCCTTTTTTGCCCAGTCTTTCTGGTCTATTGTTACACCACTGGACTGCAAATACCACCCACTCCCATGGACTGTAGTAACTTAACTCTCTCTCGTCTATTTTCACTCCCTCAGTATCTCCAGTGTGTAGTAACCCCTCATTCTCTTTTGGCCATTTTATCAACCTCCCCCATCTCTGTAGTAAAGTCATGTAATCTGCAAAGCAAATCTCTCCCCCTCTCTCCCTCCCTCTCTCTCCCTCTCTCTCTCTCTCCCCCTCTCTCGCTCTCCCCCCTCTCCTTCTCTCTCTTTCTCGCTCTCCCCCTCTCCCTCTCTCTCCCCCTCTCTCTCGCTCTCTCTCTCTCTCTCCCTCTCTCTCTCCCCTCTCCCTCTCTCTCTCTCTCCCCCATCTCTCTCCCCCTCTCTCTCTCTCTCCCCCTCTCCCTCTCTCTCTCCCTCTCTCTCTCGCCTCCCCCTCTCTCTCTCTCTCTCTCTCTCTCTCTGTCACTCAGGAGGATGGGAAGGTGGTGGACGGCAGCCTGCTGGGGGATGCGAATGGGGTGGAGCCGGGTCCCCGGGGGCAGAAGGAGAGCGGGAAGTGGCAGAGGCCCAGATTTACCCGTAAGGCCCTCATGAAGTGCTGTCTGGTCAAGTGGATCATCGCCAGCACCACGCCACAGGGGCCAGGTATGGACCAACTGTTAAAAAAAAAAAAAAAAAAACAAATGACAAACAAACAGGTTCCTAATTTTATAAGCTTGGTTTTTGACAGCCTCCCAACAGTCATTTCAGGTGCGGTCTATCTCTAACAGTTGTTACAGACAGTCAGCAATGGAGTACCGAGTGCAGGTCGCAAGCTGTTGAGGCTGTGGAACAGCTTTAATGGTCTTGCACTGAGGATTGTCCAATCTGACAGGCCTGTGGGCTGTTTGTTTGGATCGTGGGAGGACGTGCCAATAGACCCGCGGCTGTGTGTGTGGGGGGGTTCCTCCTCCTCCTCGGTCTCCTCTCCGCACGTTTGAATTATTGACCGCGCTCCTCGTGCGCTCGCAGACCGCGCCTGCCACGTGCGCGGTCTCGAAGCAGCACTCAGCGCGGGCTCCCCGCTCCCGGCCTCCATCACCCCCACCTCTCGTCTCAATTGTTAACAACAGCGTTCACTCCACCGTGGGTCGCCCTCATCCCCAGCGCCATGACTGTCAATGCTTTTTCTTCTGCTGACTCTGACACCTTCTTTTTTGCGCTGATAGCTCAAACTTGGCTGAATCGAAACTTAATTTAACTGGCTGCCTACGCACGCTGGCCGTGTCACGTATGTGCGACAACGGGGACACATTCTCTCACATGCGAGACTATGGATGCATGGTTTCTCAAGTGTCTGCATTAATGCAGCAATTTGTATGCGCAGGAGTATGGATAAGAACAGTTAAACGAGAGCATACACAGTCCTCACCCACAGCCATAGAAAAATAGGCAATTTATAGCTGTTTGTGAGCCAATGTTAAGACCCTTAATGCCCATAGTGGTAAATGAGTTTATCCACTGCACACATCAGTGAACAATAAAGACCATTAATTTTCTTGTTATTTTCAAGGTCTTGCTCCCTAATGGCTTATTGGAGAGTGAAACTTAATTAGACACAGCTTGGATGTAATTAAAAGGACAGAGGCATTGGCAGTCAGAGATATTGATTGTATTGATTGGTTCTGTTCGGGCAATACGCTCGCCCACGGATACAGGTTTGAAATCTTATGACAAAGCTAATTGGCAGTGTGGAAGAGACGCTTGGAGAAACATGGCTCCTCGGTCATAAGGCAACATTGATTGTATGATGGTGTCCATGATGGGAACTGTATACAAGAGTACAGTATTTCATTGTGGTAATGAGTTGTCAGATGAGTGGTGGTCTGGTGCCCTCTATTGTTTTAAAATGGAACTTGGCTTTGGAAACATACCACTTGAATTCTTTTGTTTTGATATACTGTATGTTTTTTTATTGTTTATTTTTACTAGAAATATGCAGCGTAGTTGCATGTTCGGCATATATCTTTGTAACAAATACAAGGTTGTTCATCCAATCATTACATTTTAGGTACTTCAACGGTGATTTTTCAATTGGACTGGCTAGAAAGTATGCCCAGTTCGAGTTGAAAAGAGGAAATTTAACTGTGTGTATTTGTGCGTGTGTGTATGTGTGTGTGTATGTAGACATGGGGACACAAGGTCCCAGCACCAAGGTATCTTATGTTCAAATCCTGATGTTTCACTTGCATGTTTCATTCTGCATTCATATAAGGCTGTAATATAAAGCATGTGCAGACACTGCCCCCAGCTGTGGACTTCAGAGGTGAAGGATCTGAGAAGCGCATACCTACGAGCTGAACAGTGATGTCTGGTAATGAACCACTGAGGGACCATCCAGCCTTTCGAATGGGTCACAACAGTGTGTGATGTCATCCCGATCCATGTCCAGCAGGAGGCATTAGCGAGCAGGACCAGCTGGGGCAATCCGTCATCACAGACCACTCACAGCCAGCAGGGAGAGTACGCGGTCCATCGCAGCACAGCAGGGGAGAGAGAGAGAGAGAGAGGGGAAAGCATCGACATTGTGCTTTGTTAGCACACAGGGCTTCACCTGGTTATTATTCAGTTGCTATAAATAGAGAGAAATCTATCTGGAGAGAGAGCAGGGTCATCATTGTGTTAGAGGGAAATGAGATACAGAGATGGGGAGAGAGAGAGTGATGGAGGGATGAGTGGCAGTAACAGGGAGATGGGTGGGGGGAGGCTGAGCTTCATGCTCGTGGGAGGGCTCTACCCCCTCAAAACTGATGAACCGCAAAACAGGGTGCTTGTTGAACTACGGATCTAATATTGAAGCAGGCGTCTGCTGTGCAGCCATGACACCCTCTGCTGACAGAGATGCCAGTGGGAGTAGGGCTGTGAATTGCACCGTGATAGGCTGTGAGCACAGTGTGACTCAGGGATGTTTTGGTCACCTTTTTTTGGGTCCTGACTGGATCACATTGGCATAGTTCTGTTGGCCTCTCATGAGGTCAGACCGCAAAAACTCTGAGCCTATGAGCGAGGACTCATTTATTTGAAGAATGATTAGGCAATGATTAGAAAATTGAACACGTTAGGGGCCACACTTTGTGCTTAGTTTTTTGGTCCCGTAGGGTCAGGATGTCGAACAGCTTCCAGTAACCGAGAGAATAGAGATTATTCCACTTTCCATTAGTAATGCAGCTAAACTGATTATATGAACTGCTCATACAGAGTTGATCTGGAAGTGACTAGAGGCACAGATGCCTGGAGGGGGAGACATAGTTATGACACTTAATGCAGTTAGACTCAAATTGCCCAGTATGGTTATTAAGCTAAATTGTGGCTGATGAAAGACAGAATGATGGAGACGGGGTGAAACGCTGGGGCTGTCTTTGTACTGCCTAGTCGCACAGCTCTGCCTCTCTACTTTGATCCTATTGCCCCTTTTAACTGATTTGATTTGGTGAGAAAGAGGTGAAGTGGCAAGAAACAGTAGCAGCGAGAAAGGCAGGATGATAAGGAAATGAGAAGAGAAGTAGATGATCCTTTGGAGAGAGAGCTCTAGAGGAGTGCATGAATTAAGGAAAGATAAAGACCAGACTGAAGAAGAGAGGGAGGGGGGTGGGGAGAAAAGAAGGGAAAGAAATCAGGGAGAACATTATCAGGGAGGCTGAGAGAGAAGGCACAGAGTCAGAGGAAGTAACTGGAAAAGAAAGCAGACATTATCTTAGCCTCTTAAGCCTCAGAGGAAAACTCCTCTGACTAGTCTTACCATTATGTCCTTGTACCTGACATGTCAGCAGCTAGTTTTCTATGAATACCAGTGTATATTAAGTGTTTGACTGGAAGGAGACCACAGCCTAGTCTAAGGCCAAGACAGAGAAGAGGAAAGGAGGAGCCCTTTTACTTCAAGGCAAGTGAGGCTAAAAGTCGACCCAGCAGAACCCCCAAGATAAATGTATCCTTTTTTGTTTGTGTGGCAAAAAGCAGCAGTCACGGTTTCGTGTTGCGCTTCTTCTCAGCATATTCCTTTCAGTGACGGAGCAGCTTCCAGTCAAGACTGCTAACTCTGCTTTCCAGCTGAAACTGTATGACCTGCTGCAGAAGGCGCCTAGCTAGTGGGGACTGCCCGCACACCCAGGTCCTCTTTCGGGCTGGCACTCTGAGGAAACGCAAGGGAGGAGAGGAAACAGGAAACGGAGGTGGAAGTAACCAGAAAAGGTAGATGATTCAGAGTCCAAGAAGTTTTGAGATTTTGAAGACAGAGGGATTTTTGGGGGCTGTCTGGTGGTCCCTGGGGTGGCCCACACCCTGGGGTTTTAGGATCAGGGGTTTATTGTTGACCCAGAGTGACCCATCCAAAGTCTGGACAGCGCTGCGCTCAGTTGTGAGTGGGAAGCCGACATCAGGGCAGGTGTGCGCAGTGTTCAGTGTTGATCTCAGTGACCCGTCCATGGGTAGATCCCCTCTGTCCTCAATCCACGCTACAGTGATCTTTTCAGGGGTGGACTCCCTCTTTGTTCTGGCCTGACTGAGGTGACCTTTTCAGGGGTGGAACCCCTCTGTGCTCATTACTGATTGGAGAGGAGTGTTCAGGGGTGGAACTACCCTGCGCTCAGTACTGATTGGAGTGGAGTGTTCAGGGGTGGAACTACCCTGCGCTCATTACTGATTGGAGAGGAGTGTTCAGGGGTGGAACTACCCTGCGCTCATTACTGATTGGAGTGGAGTGTTCAGGGGTGGAACTACCCTGTGCTCATTACTGATTGGAGTGGAGTGTTCAGGGGTGGGACTGCCCTGCGCTCAATACTGATTGGAGTGGAGTGTTCAGGGGTGGAACTACCCTGCGCTCATTACTGATTGGAGTGGAGTGTTCAGGGGTGGGGCTGCCCTGTGCTCAGCGCTGACTGGAGTTGCGTGTTAAGAAGTGGCGCCGTGCCGTGCTCTGTGCTGGGCCACTCTGGTCGGAGCAGGTGCGGATGCAGGTGAGCTGATCACCATGAGCAGGTGCAGGGCGGAGTGTGAGAAGGAGCTGAGCAAACTGCTACGCTGTTTCTTCGGCTTCATCACCGGCACCCTCACACAAGGTACGGCTGCCTCCCTCCTCACTTCACTACACTGTGCTTCTGTCCGTATACAGCAAGCTAATGCTTACTGCTTTCATTTTATTACAGTGTATTTATTGCTCCCCTTAAACCTGCATTTTATTAGTAGTACTTCTTATCTAGTGATTCCTTTCCTTTTTGTCTCAATGATTGTAAAATGGATATTTTAAGACAATTTTTTCTATTTTTACAATTACAAGTAGTTTGGCTGTTGGCTGTTTGTTGAAGACTCTTTGTTGTTATAAAAGTCAGTGCATCTCACATATTGAACACAGGGAATGCACCGTAGCAGAGAATGACCGCACTCTACACCACAACCTCACAGCTCCAGGACTATTACTTACATTACTCTGCAGATGTATTTAAATACTTTATGTACAGACTGTAGCTGTCATAGCCGTTCTCTGAAGTTTTTGCTCTCCGGTAAAGTTGTGCTTTACCTCGTTTGTGAACCTTAAAGCAATGTGTAGGTTCATCACAGCTCAAAGCGGTTTAAAAGTGTCTGAACAGGTCTTAAGGAAAAACACTTTCATAATTTCATTTATGCCAATGACAATGCGTGAATCCTTATTGTCTGTTTAGCTCACTTATATGTGTCTGCTAGGGATTTCAAGAGACTATAAGTTTGTCTGTGTGCATGTGTATCCAGCTATTGATATACCTCTTTTATGGCGTAGCATTTCTGTCTGTCTGTCCTTATGTCGTTGATGCACAGTAAATATCTCTGTGTGTCTGGATGTCCCCATGTTGGTTAGTTTGTGTCCCTTGTGTCTTTCTGTTCTGGTATGCAGATATTGAGGTGACTGTCCTTCTTCTTCTCTGCTGTGTGTCTCTTTGTGCCCTGAATCTCTGTGCTCTTTTCCCTCATTCTGTCTCCGCATCTCGTCCTGTCTCCCCCAAGTTCTTACTTGCGTGTGTTGTCACAACAATACAACCAAGAGTGCGCCAACTGCTCTGAACTTTAAAAGCTCCACAGTGGTGTTTCCCAGAGACAGTTCTATCTCTTCCCCAAGTCCTGTCAGCTGTGTGGGGCAGCAGGGTACCAAGGCAGAGCGCCCACTAGTGTAGAGGCTCCAAATGACTCTCATAAAATTCCCACAGAGTGGGTATCTGAGAAAACAAGTCCAGTGAAAGGGAATTAGCTTTGGTGTGTTTTGGGTATGACCAAGCTAAACACTTTCCCTGAGGATCATTCTGAAAAAAAAATTACTTACATTTCCCAGAAGGCTTTGGATTAATTTCAAGCATTGATTACCCGTACATTTTAAATGATAACTGCAACATAATCGGTGGATAGTTTTACAAAATTCTGCTCTTGATGTCTCATCTGATTTCTCCTCTGATGTCCTTTCTTAAGTTTAATGAATTCATTCACACAAAGCACACACACAGAAAAGTGATTGCTAATTCAATCATTTACAGTGGTGATACTGTATATGAATATGTATATGAATCATACAATAGATGTGATTGTTCAAGATTCCTTTTGAGAGGGTAGATTAACTGATACTGTCCTCTGTTGCAACGCGTGTCTGTTGCATGTCCCAAAATTGGGGACACAATTCCTTTAAAAATGAAACCTCCAGTTCAGTTACATGGTGTTAAAGTATAATACTGTACACCTTTGAATAGAATCTCTGAATACATGAATGAATGATGAATTTTGTAAATTTCACTGAATAAGATCATCTGCCAGATGACTAAATTTAAATGTGAAGTTTTAGATTCTGATAGTAAATAATGACAATTTTGATGAAATTCAAGAAAAATAGGCACACTTGGATCTGAGGTCACTGGGAAACGTATCAGATTGTCAAAAAGTGGAGCAATTTACAGTAATCCCAACAGCAAGTCTTTAAACTGCAACTTCAGAGAGCTGGAGACTATATTGGTCATTGGTACACTCTCACCCAATGTTGTGGACCTGTTTATACTCCTCTGAATCCTCTCTTTCTCTCTTTTTGTGTGCTCCCCAGAGAATTTGATAATGCAGTGCATGGTCTAATCCCCACAAAGAGATGGAGCGGTAATACCCAACCGATCCATTACCTAAACCTAATTCTTCCTTAAAATAACCTCTGTTCTAAGAGCCCCATTTGCACCTTCAGAGAGATTCTAAAAAAGCATTTTATTTCATTTATCTCTGCGTCACGTTAGTTCAGAGGGGAGAGTGAAAGAATGTTTTAAAATTACGCCTAGTTGTATGTTGATGTGATGTTTTTGCTTGCGTAGACATAAATGTTCTAAAAAAAGTGGACTGAGTTTGCTGTAAGAATGAGTCATTAGCATGTGTATTAAGAGCGAATTAGTAAGATAGTCCGAGGAAGTCTCTCACCCTGGGGTTAAACCAGGCTTAAAGTAAGCTCTGTATTGGGAGACTAATGAAGATGATCTTATGCTTAACTGATGCAAGGTCACCAAATCCATGAAGTTTCAGTGTTCTGGGATCTTTTCCCAGAATTATCTGACTGCTGATCTCTCCAGTTCAGAGCATTTTGATGGATGTTTTCCCAGAATGATCTGACTGATGATCTCTCTGATTCAGTGCACTTTGAAGTGGATTTATTTGCTCATTTTCTGCTGAAAGATTTTGAAATATCTAATAGAGTTGTTTGACAATAACAATATAATATAAGGAGACTTGCCAACTCCATCCTTTGGGATTAGTAATAACATGAGATATTTTGATCTATTTACATTTTTCTGTATTTCTATTATATTTATTTATTTCTATTTTTCTAGAGATAGTAAATGAAGAAATCCAGTGTAATAGAATGTACAGATTTGCAAAACAGCCAAGTAAGCTCTCTCTGTGCATACATATTAAAATCTTAAAATAGTCAGAAGCACTTGATACATTCTCTCACATTTCATACCCATGGAACGTTTCCTCCTTCAAGTCGATTGTGATATCATTAAAAGTATTAAATCACAAACGCTGCATTATAAAGAAAGAGCGCCCCTTTGTGGACAGTCCCAAAACTATGAGATTTTCTTTAGCGCAATCCTTCGACGTATTTCCAATAAAAAATCTGTTGATCTACCACATTTAACGCCAAAGATGTTTCAAAACATTACAATAATTATCCCAAATATTGAAATACATGTTCAAATATGAAATATTCACATAAATATCAATTTATGTGATATAAAATGTACCAGGCTTTGAGAATAAAACAGTGGCATCTTTTAAATTACTGATTAAGTTCAGCATTTCATGTGTACTCAATATATATAATTTAAAAGGTGCAAAATATTTTACAGTGAAAATGTATTCATGTTAAATATTTCTGTAATTTTATACATTTACTGTACTATTTGACTATAATGATGTACACCAGCAGCCATGGAAAGTTACGGTATGTTGGCCTATTTGTTGAAATACATTATTTCCTTAGGTGGCCTTTAAAACGGTAGCTTATATTATTTTACATACCCCTTTATATACTTTGATATGTACTGAAGCAGTTCATGCTAAGTACCTTGCACAGGAAGCAGATGCAGTGTCCTGTTTGGGACATCCCTAACCAGTAAACTGCTATACTGTACTGGTGTCCCCTGTTGCATTAACTGTGGTGTTTTCTCCATGTTTGAGCTCGGACATCAACTGTGGCGTGGTGATATAATGTTTTGTCCATATCTTGTCTTTTGTTTAGATTGATTCTAGCTTCATCCATACACAAATATCTGCATGAGTATATCTGATGCTTCTTTTAGTCATGACTTACTTGAATCATGACAGTCTAATAAGTAGAGCAAACGGTATTGTCAAAGGTGAAGTTTAAAAACATGCAAATGGAATGAATTTTTCCACTAAAAACACCTAGGTTCTTTATTATGAAACCATCACTTGCAGCATATGTGGGGATTTCAATTAAGAATCTGCAAAAGTTAAAAGTGAAGTTTATGGTTTTGATGTCTTTGAATTAAGGTGGTCAATTTAGTGGTCAGTGGTTAATTTATAAAGTGAAAAAATGACACGGTATTACTAGGCTGTGCAAATATAACCACTAGAGGGCATCCAAGGCTGGGCCAAGAGAACCACAGGGCTCTAAGAGACAGTCTGACTGATGTTCCCTGTGCGGTTGAATTAACTGCCTGTGTGTTTTTGTTGTGCAGATTTAGACAATGTTGGAAATGAAACACAGATTCATCTAAGACTGGGAGGAACAGGATATCAGAGTGGTATTTCGAGCTGGAGTGATAAGGAGAAAGGGAGAGAAACAGAGATAGAGAAAGAGTGCTCTGTGAGTAGAGTTATTCATAATCAGAATGTGAACAACACTGGAACAGTGAGTGCTTTCCTCACTTTTAATTTAAAGTACTTGAAACCTACATAAACACAGTTAAGATCTAGAGAGACATGAAAATCAAAGAACAGCATGAATAATGGATGCTTCTGGGAAGTGAAAGTTTTAATCGTTCTTTATTATGGGTGACTTCATGAGACAGGTGGAAAAAGCGGACATTCTGAAAGAACTGCAGGTTCAGAGAGGGAGAGGAAAGCAGACAGAGGGAAAAGAGTGGGTAGGGGATAGCAAAGGAGACTTGGTGAAACGTGTGATGTTTTATTGGAAAGGTCGTGCTATTTGGTGAGTGGCTTTGATGTCCTTCTCCACCTCACTCTCTGTCTCACCCTGCTCTGTGACTCAAATCCAACCACATGCAGTCTCCAAACAGACTTGGAAATGTGGCAATATCAATGAGAGCAGCGCACGCATGCAGACACACACACCTTTCAGGCCAGTACCTCTGTCTCTCAGTTTATTTGATATATTTTATCTCAGCTGAGGTGGTCAGTAGTGGAGACCTTGAAATTGTGGCTGTTGTGATTTGGCTTTATTGTCTACTTTTTATGAGATTTACATGGAATTAGGATTTAATCCTATTGCTTCAAATCTATATCTTGCATTACATATGTCCTTGTCTGTAGTTAACTTTACATAGTATCTGTATGTTATGTTAAAATGTAATATTCTGTGGATTTAGTTAGACTGACTGCTAATTTGAGGTGTGTGGGATTCTGACTGGCAATGGGGGGCATGATGGCCACTTTGTCTTTGGAGACACGCCGCCGGTTCTCACGTAGAAGCTTCCTGTCTGACTGCAGGCACAGCACCGCACGGTACCATCGTTCAGGTACTGTCTGTCTGTCTGTCTGCCTATCTGTCTCAGCGCACAGCACTATCGCTGAGGTACTGACTGTCTGTCTGTCTGTCCGCCTGTTTGTCACAGTGCATGGTACCATCTCTCAGGTACTGACTATCTGCCTGTCTCGGTACACTGTATCATCCCTCAGGTGCTGTCTGTCCGTCTGTTTTGTCTGTCTGTCTAACTGTGCTGTGATCCTCAGGTTCTGACTAGCCATCTGTCTGCCTGTCTGTCTGAATGAACTAAACAGTATCAATACTCAGACACAGTATATCTGATGGTTAGCACAGCTCTGCTTAGTCTGATACAGGACAGTGCTCTTTGCTGTCCACAGAGAGATCAGCACTCCCTCTGTAAATATCTGTTTCTCTCTATCAGATATCTTTGACCGCCTTGCCAGCAGACAGCCCTGTTCCTCTGTAGAGTACTAGTTTAAGGGGTAGGTACTGAAACAGCAGAAGAGGCAGACTTACACTATCTTGGATCCACTTCCGTTATTCACTACTATCCAGTTCTGAACTAAACAAAATGTTATACATTCCAAGAACTGCGATGCGTCATTACAATCACACCTACAAACTGAATACCTGTCCACATCTGTGATATGGTTTTTTACTTGTATGCAAGGGTGGTACATGTGTGATACGGTATAGTATTATTGTATAATTGTAAGAAGGAAGCATTACAGTTGTGGACAAGGATAGTACCTACATTTATTATCAGGGTGCTTTGCATTTATTGACAGTGGGTATTACATTTGTGATAGTGTACAGTATTGTAAGCAAGGGCTGTTGTAAGAAGGAGGTATTCCATTTGTAAGTAGAGGGTGTTGCATTTGTAAGAAGGAGATGCTGTATTTATAAGTGGGGGTTGTTACATTCATTGTCTAAGGGTATGACGTGTGGGAAGGGAGCATTTTTTTCACAGTTGTAAGCAGCGATGTTACATTTATCGTGTGGTCATATATTTTTGGACAAGGGGTGTTGCATTGTAAGCAGAAGCTGTTACATTTGTGGGCAGGGTGTAATTCATTTGCATATATGTGTGGGTGGTTATTACATTTCTGCTTTGTACAGTGCCAGACTGATCATCTTCCATGTGGTATACATGCCTACTATGTATTTTAGCACCCAGAGTCAAGAGGCAGAAATCTGCACATACTCATTTTTTTTCTTAATCAAACTTGCATCAGGAAGCATTGAAACACTAATGCTTTGTCCTCCCTAAGGAGGCTTGCTTTACTTTACTCTTTGGCAAACAGAACTGTCAGCCCTGTTTGCTGAGTCAGAAGTTGCATGTATTGCTTGTGAAGTTTAAAAAGCCTTGTGAGTGTATGCGTTTTATGAAATTGGGAAATGGGTTTGACCACAGGCTGAGATAGGTGTTTATCTGTGACATGGGAAAACAGTGAGCGGAAAGGAGAGAGAGGCTCATGAGTTTGGATGGAGGTAGCGAAATGAGGGAGGGAGGGAAAGAAGAAAGGAGGGAGGGGGGGTCATGAGGGTAGGAGTGATAAATGGACCCAAAGACAGAGACAGATGGGAAATAGTTATGGAAAGGGTAGCAATTAAAGTGGATGACATGTTGCTTTAGTTTAAAATGTCTTAAAATGACTCTTAATATATCATCCACTCTGAAGCCCAAGACATCTTGCTTTCATAAACAAATGTATTAATGTGTACAGGAGAAACTATAATGAACGAATGGTCTGTACTAAATAAAAAATCATTATTCCATTCTTGCATGAACAAACCTTGGTCAGAGGGCACTTATTGCCAATATTATGTCAGGAAGATTCAATAATCTGGTGGGCGATGTAGGCAAAACCCACTGCATTCACTGGATATTGAGCTGATTGGACTGACTCTTTAGGCGTGATGCACTGTTGGAGTTGTCCTTCCTTGTCTCAACGTGGGCCAGTTACATATTAGGCTTGTGTCTCCACAACAATATCTGCATTTGTGCAGAAGCACTGGGGCCAGATTAATTCAGTTCTCTGATACATAAGCATGTAGCCAATGGCTAATTTTTTGCACAGTCCCACAGTGCACCACAGTGAGGTGGGCACCAATTGGAGGACTTCATCTGAACAATGCATGGGTGTCTCAGGACTCACAGGGTGCCTGAGAGTGGTGAGACATGGAGACCCTTGTTGGTGTACTCACCGATCCCCGGGAGAACAAAAACAATTTGTTCTGTGGGCTCCCAGTTGTTTATATTTACTTTTTCATCATTTGGCTGATGTTCATTGTTGTCAAATGACACAACTAGTTTCAAAACCAGGCCAAAGGGCTCAGTCTGCATTCGAGATGAGCACCTTTCAAACTGAGCCACTCAGGAGCCCCATTAGTTGCATTATTGACAGCATCTTGTATTAAAACACATCCTAACCACTAAGGTCATTGGTGTTAAATGTAGAATCTTTTAGCACAGCCATGCGGGTTACACTGTCACATGCCTGTCACATTTGGAGCATAATGGATGATCATCATGTAATTTAACTAGACCCTCAAGGTCACACACCTGCTGCACTGGACCACCAAGTCTCAGAGGAACACATATGTCAGTAGCCTTTATCTTGAGGAGTGGCTGGATGGGTCAGCCCAAACTGCACGGCCTCGCTTCACTGTGCTGGGCTGCCGCGTTCCATATCGCAAAGCTGTAAAGGTAGATGGCAAAGAGGATCCCAGCTCCTGAGTGGAATGTTGTGTCAGCACAAGGTCCATCATTTAAAAACCTGTTAACGTTTTAGTGGCCGTCTCAGAGGAGACAGGCCAGCGTCACTCTGGCAGGCTAAAAGCTCCACTTCATTTCCTGCACCCCTCTTTTCTCAGGAGCCAGGGTTTTAAATACAGCCTGTTGTGAGAGAATGAGGATGTATGTCTCAAATAGAAATGGCTCCCTTCGTGCACACACATCACTACAGTCACAGGAATGTGTACAATCTGTAATTTTCCCATTAAATTTAAACAAGACACTGTTCTTGGTCAGCCATGATATAGCTGACAGAAAGTCACAAATGCAGCTGGATAGTTAGATATTGGGTTGGATGAATGTAATTCGTGTAGCTGGAATAAAACAGCACTTGTAAACATTCAGCCAGGAGCTGAAGGATCATGGGTAAATATAATACTAGCAACCAAATATAATATATTAGCCTCAGTGCTTTGTATTGAACCAAAATGGCTGCCCATACATCGGCCTGTCAGAGCAAAGAAATTATACTCCTCCCCGACAATATTCAATGAAACAGCATTATGTCCTCTGACTTCTACATCAGGACACGTCATTTCTCTGACTCTTCTTCTGACTGTCTCCCTCCATCTTTCTTTCTCACTCTGTCTGTCCCATTAATTGCTTCTCTGGCCCAAGCCCAGTCCCCATTCTTATTGCTGGTGGAGAGAGAGGGAGAGAGAAATAGAGAAAGAGACTTATCGATTTCTCCTGCTCCATCCCTCCTCCTCCTCCTCCTCTTCTTACCTTCACAGTCTCCATCATCTTTAACTCAGTGCATTAGTAAGTGCAAACTCATCAGTTATAAACTATGCCTCTCCTCTGCCTCCTCTTCTCCTCTCTGACAGACACACGCATACACTTGCACACACTCATTCACACACACACACACACACATTCAAACGTATATGCACGCACACACGTGCACATAGCCTGATAGATTGACGGGCTGATCGGCCCTGGCACACCTTGAGAACAAAACACTCTATGCTGACAGTGATATGCATTGATACAGATCAGTGCTGATGTGAGCACTGCACTGTGTCAGCAAACACAACTTTATATCAGAGATCCTTCCTGTTACTGTTAGCAGCTCTGTTACATGAAATGGTAAAAAGGATGGTGAAAATTAAAGACATACTGAGAAGGTTTTTCAGTTTGTTTTATCGTCCACAAGTGACTATAAAAGTTTAACATTTGTACATTGAAAGGGTGGGCCACTCACATCACTGATACTGGAGCTTCATTTTTCTGTAAAGATCTCACAGAATCCTCACAGCAAGAGGTTAGCCCTGCCGTGACATCAGAGGACAAAGTTTTGCCCTACCTGGGTATAACTGACACCAGGAATGCATCAAATTCAATAATGGGGGGTTTTCATTGTGGCATGGGTTAACTGCAGGCTAGTGACAGAGCCATACCATTATCTCAGTCATTTTCTTTACTTTGGAAAACTCAGCAATGCAAAAGGGTGATTACATCATAGCTGACGCTTGAAAGTGAGACACTTAAAAAGAGAGCAAGAGAAAGAGAGAGAGAATGTATGGATTGTTACTTATGATGCTCCATCTCTGATTGATGTTTTAACACCTTTTTGTCCTATTATTTCATGGCTATGGAGCAATAAAGGAGACCTTGACCCATCTCTGCCTGTTAAAAACCTCCCTTTCCTGCCTCACAACCATTGTTTCTGTCTCTCTGAGAACTGACTTTGAACTAGGCTGATTCTTAGGCAGGTAGATGAAACCAGTTGATCTTCAAGGACTTATGTCCACATACATCTCCTTCTATCCCCACTGGTCTCACCTGGAAATTTTCAGGTGTGTTCAGCCCTAATGTGTTCTTAATTGAACAGAAATGTTCAATACACTGCATACTGGTTCAAGTACTTGATGCATTTCCGTGCATTCTGAGAAGAATCCCTTTGCCTATGGAACATCTGCACTGACAACCAGACTGGGTTGCACCTTTCGTAACTGCCTTATTATTTAATAATATTTGTGTGTAAATGTGTGTGTTTGTGCATGTGAGCATCTGTGTGTATGCATGCTCAGTGGAAGTGAAGCCAGCTGGTATTCTGGGTTCCATGAAGTTCCACACTGAGCATTGACTGGGCTGGAATCTGAAAACTATGGGCCTCTGCTGTTTAGGCTGTAGGGCATTGAGCCCTGTGTCTCTCCTGCGATGCTCTCTGAGCCTGTTATCCGAGGAGGAGAGGGAGAAGCAGAGGGAGGGTGGGAGTAATGGTGGGGGTGTCCCTGGAATATGATCCCTCTTATCTCTCTCTCACTCCCTCTCTGAGTTTGGAAAAAAAGAGACTTTTCTCCTGGCATCCAAGCTGATATCATTGTGAGGAGAGAGGGAGCAGGGGACTGCGGTCGGACAGAAGAGATAGCAAGAACGGAATTGAGGGAAAAAGAGGAGAAGAAGTGGATTGTGGCTTGAGAGAGAGAGAGAGGGGACATGAAAGCGGGAGGAGAGAGCAGAGAGAGAGAGCGGGGGGGTGTGGGATGGACACAGAGAGAGGGAGAGGAGGGGAGATGGACAGAGAGGTGGAGTGGATAGTGAGACCTGCAGAGTTCAAGCATCTGTAGTCTCTTACAGGACACTGAGGAAGAGAGCGGGAGAGAGAGGGAGGGAGGGAGGAAAGAGAGTACGAGTTGAAAGAAGAGATAGAGAGAGAGCAGCCCTTGACGTGGATGTCGGAGAACGAAGGCACAGGAGACCGTGGCACTGACTGCGAAAGGGTACAGGGAACACGAGCAGAAAGGAGGGATAGGGGAAGGAGGTTGTGGACCGCCAACGGGATACCCCCTTTGAAGATAGGGGGATGAAGGAGAGAAAGACAAGCACAAAGCCTTTCATTTCAGTGGACAACGCTTCCATCTGGTGAATGAATGGACTCTGTGAGCACGTCGCTCAAATCTAACATTCTGTTTGAGCTTTCCACTGTGGCCAAAGGAAGATGTCAAGAAGTGGGTGACAGGACTGGCACCCGCCACTGACTGGAGAGCGGAGGGGGGCGAGAAGGGAACGGAGGGGAGGAAGAAGGATCCGAAGCTGAAGACTATCAGGAAACGTCAACAGGAGAACAGAAGTTTTGGGGGATTGCCAAGGATGTGTGGAAACCTAATGTGAGGGGGAAGCAGATCGAGTGACACAGGAGCAAGGCTTTCTCCAAACGATGGAGGTCAAAACTCTGTTTGCATCCCGCTCTCAAGGGGATTGAGCCGTGCCCTCATTTTATATCACTAGTTCTGAGCACTCTTTGACAGGCTGGCATGTGCATGTAGGAGAAAGAGGGAAGGAGTGTTTTATACAAGCTGCAAGAGACAGTGTTAGTGAAAATGTGAAACTGAAAAGGACACTAAATGAAGTTTTCCAAAAGTTATATTCCACTTAGAGGGAACGTTTGTGCTTTTTGTAGTTATTTGATTTCTCCCATGTCACATGGCCTCTCCATCATCATTGTCTGTTCTGGGTGTTATTGCACTAGTTTACAGGGGAGTAGACTTAACAGTATGTTGTAGTTACCATGCTCCTGATTCAGTGTGTCAGCCAATCAGCCAGAGTGCTTCTGAGTCAGTCCATCAGAAAGTCAGTTAGTGTGTCATGTTGCCCTGTCCCCCTGACCCCAATTTAGCGCTTGCAGTTCATAGTGGAGAATACTCCCTCAGGCACACTACCAGGACACACAGGGCTTCGCCTGTGCACCTTTGTGACGAATATTCCTCTCACTTCTACAAGGATTTTTTCCAGATGTAGAGATTTCTTCACGCGGATTTTGAGAAAACCAAGTCCCTCGCCGACTTTGAAAAGAAGCTGTTATTCTCTTCCGTCTCCTTGCAAAATTAGTTCTCTAAATTCCAGACCTCTGACGCTGGACTCGACACAAGGGGCAGGGTTCAATGCTGGTTCGTACGCTTTGCTGTGTAAGGGTCTTCTCTGCGCCAGTCCACTTTGCTAGCCACGTTCTTATGCTGGTCCAGAATGCTTTCAGCGTCCCTCAGCCAGCTCGCCATCTCTGCTAGTCTGTGCTAGCGCTCTGCAGCTCTGCCCCCCAGCTCGGCCGAGTGCGACCCTGCCAGCCCGCCATGGGGATTCAGGGCATGGAGCTGTTTGCCATTGGCGTGGTCATCATTCTCTTCATGGCCGTGCTCAAGCAGTTTGGCATCCTGGAGCCCATGTCCTTGGAAGGTAAGGGCTGGGGAAGCCCCCCTTCAGCTGTCATGGTTATGCACCGTTCAGACAGCTGACTGGCAGATTAATGTGATACTGAGGAGGAATTCCTTAAGGCAGCAGGCTTATGCAGTGTTGGGGAGGTGGAGGGAGCAGAAATGAACCAGGTAGGCACTGCAGTTTGAATCTGTGGGTTTTTGGTCCTCGTGAGGTGAGAAATGTCCTTAAGAAACTTGATAAAGGTTATGTTCATCAAAATGCTCACCGAATCCTTTGGGGATGTTGTGTAGCCATATTCGGCATTCTCTTGACTGCATGGTGGTCAAGGAGCGAAAATAACCTTGAAACGTGATCATCAGCATGTAGTGGGTTGTCGCACGTTCCCGGGATAACCCTAGAATCTGAAGACGTGAGGGCTATTGTGAGGTAATGTTGCATCATCTCAGTGTTGCAGTCATGGTAGCAATGACTAAACTGAGCTTGGAGTGCCTGTGTCACTCCTCGTTTCCCAAAGGTGACAGGGCTCCTAAACTGAAAATAAAACTACTGTGTATTATCTTGTTATAACACTGACATGTAAATCTTGAAGTGTGGATAATAGAAGTATATGAAGTATAAATGAAGTATACTAGAATATATGCAGATCAGGCTAGATTTTCTGCCTGATATGAATGGATTCTGTTTGTCAAGGCTATTTCATAGCAATCCAGAATAATAAAAACACAATGGAAAACTATTGGTAAGGAAAACATTTTCTTACTTTAAATTTAGACAAATTTAAAGTAAGAAAATGTGTAATTGTCTCAGTTGTCTGTTTTTCAGTCATGTGCTGATCTCCTGTAAAAATCTCTAGTGAGAAAATCTCTAATCAGAATGGTGTCATCCAATCATAGCATAGGATGATACCAGATGGAACTTATCGAGAACTTAGAGATAGCTGATTGGCAGTGGGTATTGTGTCATTTTGACATCACATCTCTGTAAATGTATAACAGTTCATCAGCTCCTTTCTGTTACCCTATAAAAGTGGCTCTGTTTTGACTATAGATCTGTGATTACATTTGAAGATGTGAGCTCACAATTAAACCATTTTCAGTACCAAGTGTCAAGTAAGGCATTGATATCTTCAAAAGAAAAGGAAATAATGATGTTACATTTTTTTTAGAGTTCATGTTTTGCCTGGAGCCCCAGCCAAGAGCATTTGTCTGGCTGTCTTTGTGTGCCAACTGAACACTTTGTGTCTGCTGTCTTCCACTAATCGCTTAATAACACTTTGTTGGATGAACAGCGTATTTTAAATGTGATATCTGCCCAATGGCGAAGGGTATAAGAGGGATTTTCCAAAACGCTCAAACGATCTTTATTGATGTTTTTACACTGATACATGTAGACGAGATCACAGATAGACAAGGAAATTTTCAACACGTATTTATCTAATTCAGTCTGGTTATTATAGGTCCATAACATTACATGGTTAACCAGCATGTTTGAAGAAATGCAATAATGTACTAGTATTATTTTAATGCATATTCTCTGTGGATCTACCACCGGATAGTACTGTATGTTAAAGTGAATGCATATTTTTATCATTTTTTCATGTGTTAGTTTAACAGGAATGCACGGAATTCATGAAGACCTTACAGAGAAAGGGCAGTATTTCTGACACTCACAGTACATTCTATTTCAGTATGTTCATTGGTGTGACAACACTAGCTGCTAACTACATAATACTTTTGTTAGGTTTTGTTTTTTGTTTTTGTTTACTTTTGTTACTTTTGTTGTTGAATTTAATTATAATTGATCATATTTCATTGTTTCATGTAACAAATCCAGCTATTAGCTCACATGGTATTCTAGTTAGCTTGGTACTGATTTTATCATGTGTCATAAGAATATTTTTTCAGTGTTGCAACAATTAGCTTGTTACAGTGGGTTCAGTTAAATTGAACAAAAACATTAACATATTAAGTATTGCATAATCAATGAAACCACCTGTAATAATAAATACAGCCATTTCAGAGTTTACTATTACAATATTTGTTTTGTCTTACAATGTAGGTTGATTACTAGTACAGTATGTCTTGACAAAAGGTCCCGTAAGTGGCCCCAAAGTAAATTGTTTCATTGGACATAAGCACTTACCAATAAATTGACCCTTAGAAGGCTTATTTACAAGCGCTTGATTCATCCGACACTTTCCCTAGGGTTTAATTTTCTCACAAAAATACCACGGGGGACCTGTTAACTTGGCTGGGATAAAGTACTGTCATGAGAGAAAAACAGACCAGTGTTTTAACAAAGCTTGTCCTTATTTATGTGTTGTGGAATCATATGTACTCATATGTACAGTTTGGAAGTCAATCTCTGACAGTACCAGCATTCTGAACGGTCAGTGTAGTCATCTGTGTGACTTCCAGTCAGTGCTAGAGTTTTCCCTGACTGCATCCATCCTCTCTCTTAATCCCTCCATCCCCAGTCTCTCCCTCCCCTGGTCTAACAATGTCCCTGCCTCCTTTCCCCCAGTCCCCTCTCTGTTCATCCATCTCTCTCTCACTCCATCTCCCTCAGTTCATGTATTGAGGGAGTCAGCGCCTACACCCCAGTCTAGCATTACTTGCCATTAATTATACATGCAGTATTGAGCTGTCTTTCTTTACTGCTGGCTAAATATGGAGCCTGCAGTCTCTCGAAAGGAGCCCTGAAGGACACTGGCCACACCTCAGTGCCCCCCAGGTGCTCACCCCCTCTTCCTATATCATCTGTTTTGCGCTTCCTCTCCACCTCTCCACCACTCCTTCTCACTCTATCCCTCCATCTCAGTCTCAGAGCAGCAATTGTTCTTACATGACTCCCACCTATCTTTTGATATTTTCGATTTTTTCCTCCTTTCGTCTGAACCTCTGTTCTTTTTTTGATGTTGAACTTTCCTTTTAATATTCTACTTGTCTGTCCCACAGCTTTTAGTTGAATCAATATGAGTTACAAAGTACTTGTCTGCCTCTGTTTTCCCATTTGACATAACAGTTTCTGTTTTCATTACGATCATACAGACAGGTGCAGTCATAAACGCAATTAGGTACCACTATGTGTGTGGTAGGTTTCAGATTGTCCCAAAGAGATCTTTCTCATATTTTCTTTATATAGTGGAAGCCTTTCAAAACAAATATTCGTGACCCCTTCCTGACCATCTCACATACACAGATACAGGTGCAAAAGGTCCCTGGCATGTTTTACCAGTTAAATAATTTAGAGCCTCACACCTAGATACAGCTCATTTGACATCAGAACAGGTATGTCCAGTTGTGTGGGTCCTAGTGGTCACTCACCTGTGTGTGTGTCAGTGTATGTGTATGATGTCTGTTTGTAAGAACCCATGGCTTTTGTCCTTTTGCAAAAGAGAATGTGAAAAATGCCTCTTCATCTTTCAATTGTACGCAATGAGTCAACATCAGATTTCAAGAAACATTGGCAACTAAATGCTAAACACATGCTTACACAACAAAACTGGTCAGATGTTGTGAATATGCAAAACAATGTAATTATTTTGACAGGAGTTGTTCCAAGTTTACTTGGGGAAACCAAATGAAAAAATATAGCTGCAGCTTAAAATAAAAAACTCACACAGAGATGAGAAAGTTTGACTACCATCCAGAGAAAAACTGTTTCAATTTCAAGTGCATAAAAATACTCTATTAGTTTTGATTGCTATTGTCACTGTTAAATATAATTCATAATGTAATGGTCACAATTATTATAATCATGTATGAGTTTATTAGTAATACACCATGCTATATATCTCATAAATTGTATTTCTGAAATTTAGACTATGATAACCAAGCAGATGTGGACTTTAATTTTTTGTCCCTATGCTCCATAATTTGACTATTTGCATAGGTCCAACATAATTTTCCCTGAAAACATCCAAGAAACTTCTAAGATTCCATGTGGGATTCAGTGTAACTAACGTAAAGAACATTACAACATACTACTATGTTTGACACAGCTTGTGAGCACCGCATATGTTTTAAATGTTGTTTGATGCGTGGCCCTGGTGCACTATTCCAATGGATCTGGGGGGTTTGTTTAGAAGGTTTAGGAGTAATGCTGCAGCTATTTTTAAGAAAAGGTCTCTTTTCATGTTGCACCATGTTTATTTTTGGATTTGGGGAGGCTAAATAAATCTAATGTGTGCAGCGTCAATGTAATCAGATCTACTGAGGGCTAATGGCTGGGGACGTCTGAAGAAGATCGATAAGGCCTGGCCCAATATAGTTCACTTAAACATGAAAGAGCAGGGAACTCTCACTGTTATGTTTTTTATGTACCGTTTCCCTTATACCCCCACATGTACTTCTCATTTCTCTGTATCCTCACTACCAAACCAATACTACACCTTTCCAACAAGAACTTTCCCACTTCGGATAAAAGGACAGTACATTACAGTACAGTACAAGTTATTGTATTTTCTTCCACCACTAGAGGGCAGTAATTATGAAAGCAGTCACCAGTCTCACATTGTAGAAGTCTGTTTAAATCAATTAACAGCAATAATAGGGCAGACTTAATTTAGAGTGACTGGAAACAGCTTGTCATTTTCTTTTTTTCCCTCTCATCTCTAATGATTTCCTCTCTCAGTTTACCCCAACTTCTTATGTTATAGATCTTTTTTGTTTTTTGCTTTGGCATAACCCAATATGATGTGTTGGTATCATCATTGACCAACAGAGAAAGGGACAAGGACGCTTTAAACAACTGGCATTTTACCAACTGTCACATGTCTCCGGAGACCATCGGTTCATTGGCTCCCACAATGATGACAGTATTAAGGCCTCTGACGACTGCCACATTAATGAACTCAAGAGAATGGAAAGAACAATTAGTTAGGAACTGGTTCAGAAGGCTGGGGAGATGGGAATTAGGACACCTTTTCAGATTATATCAATGTGGCATCTTTAAAGGCATATTGATTTTTTACTTGTATTAAGCAGGATGGTTATATTGTTTTCAAATATTCAAAATTCATCCATACAGTACTCCTCCATGCAGCTGATATACAACCATTTGCATCCAAGTGGAGAAAATCTTAATTTGTCTAATTAATGGTTTACAACACCTCAGAAAGGTGTGTACAATGTTATTGTTAACGATATAAGAACAATAGTGGGTTGCATATGCCGATATCTGTGCGTATTGATATTGGGTTTGTTGACATTCCAATGTGCATTTTGCTGAGGTGGTGATGCAGTGCTGTTTTTTTTATTCATAATTGACATAGATGTCTACATAATTGGAACAGGATGTTTTTTTGCCTCTTCTAGACTTGGTTGAGGAGTCTGGGATAGAGGGAGGGAGTTTAATTCCCCTAGCCATTTTAGAAACGTAGGAAAGAGTAAAAGGTTAAAGAGGAAGAGACAAAAAGAGATGGAGAGAATGACAGAGAGGAGAGTGGGATGGAAATCGAGAGGAATTACATGAGAGGAGGAAAGCAGAGACAGCAAAAGAAAGAACAAGACTGTGGAAGAGATTGTGAGAGTTTTAGAGCAACATAAAGTATTTCTATAGTTTGATTGCTGTGAAGATTCTCATCTTTTTTATTTAGCGGAATATCAGGTAGACACAGGAAAGCAAGCAACTAAGGAAGATACCTTAGTTTGTCTCCCTCTTGGAGCCCTCTGACATGAATTTTTCTATAGAAAGAGAACTACATTGATTCTACAGGAGGTTTTGATAGTTAAACTGGCTGTCTTTTTTCCAGAAGGGTTTTGAGTCCATCTACTCAATTTGCAGAATTTTAATTCATATTTTTGCTTACTGGAGATCGTCATCTGTGAGTATGTCACTGTCACACAATTAAGGAAGACCTGTTTATTAACGTCAGCTCATCTTCAGTGATTTGAAACTCAGGCTAAACAAGGCAGTAAAAGTTTTGAGTTTTGATCTTTGGCCAGGACAGCTGTTGTAAACCAGCTCTGTGATGTGCTGTGAGCGTAATAAGATGTGGGTATAGATATTTGAAAGTGAGGGACTGGGAGAAGGGCAAGACAGCAATAAACAGAAAGAGAAGACTGTGTGTCTGAGCGACGGGAGAGGTCTTGCTGGAAGCACGGAAAGAGGAGTAGAGGAAAAGAGGAAGGAGCAAAGATGAGTGTGAGGTGGGAGACGGAGGGCTTGCAGACTGTGGGCATTGTCTGCCTGGTCTTCATGTTCCTCAAACTTATGCACCTGCTGGGGCTCATCGACATCACCGAGACAGGTGAGAGAGAGAACGAGGGTAAGAGCAGCAGGAAGAGAGAGGATGGATGTCTTTCAAAGCAGTGCACTTTGATACTGTGAATCATATCATTCCCTCACCTAGAGGATATGTGTAAATTTGTTTTTGTTTCTGACAGGGATGATCTGCTGTCTTGATTGTCATTTAGGTCTGAAACAGAGCTCATGCATATAAAGATTAGGCACGTTCATTTTAACTGTTTTTAACTCTTTACTTTCATACCATGTCATCACTGCACAGTCATGTCACTTAGAACTGCATAGACTTAATCATTCTGTGTGCAACTCAGGCAAACTGTTTCTGTCTGTCTACTTCATCACCTCTCTCTCTCCATTTCTCTTCTCCTTCTGTATCTGGAGTCCAGTCACACTCTTGAGGCGATGTGGTGTTTTGATTTAACCTGTATTTTTCTCTGTTTTTTCTCTCACTCCTTCTGTCCCTCTCTCTCTCCTCCTGTTACTGTCCCTCCCTCTCTCCATGTGTGTGTGTGTGTGTGTGCGGGTGTTTGTGCGTGTGTGCTACAGATGGTAAGTAGTAGCACGACATAACCCTGACCAATTCTCTGTCCCTCTGAACTTTCTCTCCTCTATCACTCTAACTCCATCACTTTCTGCTCCTGCTCTCTGTTTTTTCTGTCTCTTTCTTTCTTTATTTACGCTTTCTTTTTACTCTGAGTTTCCTCCTTTTCTCCCCCGTTCTCACTCTTTTTTACTTTTTACAATTCGGTCTTGATCTCCCTCCTCCTCCTCTTTCTCCCTTGCAACCCACACCTTACCCTCAATTTTGCTGTCCCTCTCCCCCTCTCTTCCCGTTCACCCTCCCTCCCTCTCTCCCCCCTCCCTTTGTCCCCCCTCTTTCTCTCTCACACAGACAGCAGCGACAGTGACCTGGAGCTGTCCACAGTGCGACACCAACCAGAGGGGCTGGAGCAGCTGCAGGCCCAGACCAAGTTCACCAAGAAAGAGCTGCAGTCTCTCTACAGGGGCTTCAAGAACGTGAGGCTAGGCTGTGTGTGTGTGTGTGTGTGTGTGTGTGTTTGCGCATATGTATGTGTGTGTGTGTGCGTGTACAAGTGTGGGCATGCAAGCATGATGTGTCTACACTGAATATTTTTAGAGTTTTCAAGGGCACAGAAAACCTTCATCACCTTTAGCACACTCAATTAAGGCATGTATTCAATAAGCAAAATCACTCAACTTTTCTACAAGGATACTTGTAAAACTACTGTCACCTGTTCCCATTAAACTATTAATAAACTCTTGAGTTAAATGAATGTTTTCCTATAACCGACATTACCCATGTAACCCCAAATTTGCCACTGTGCACTTCTGTTCCTTGTCTTGCTGCTGCCATTCCTTATGAAGAATATCAGCCACACAGCAACGAAACTGCGTGGACTATAACGCTCCATATAGACATCAATCCATCAGAAACAGAATCTAACATGCTGCCATATACACAAGCGTCTGCTTGTTATTTTTTTAGAAAGTTGTAACTTGTTATTTTGTTTTTGGTCTCTCAGACTATCCTGGTTAGGTTTCATTCAGAGTAGCTGTTTGCAATGTTACAAAGATGCTCATGTTTCTTCGAAGCTGTTCCATTAATAGAACCAGGATTGAATTTTATTCCTCCCTCCCTCATTCTTTCTCTCTCTCTCTCTTTCTCCCAGGAGTGTCCCAGTGGGCTGGTGGATGAGGACACATTCAAGTCCATCTATTCTCAGTTCTTTCCCCAAGGAGGTGAGATGATCTTCTCAAAGTCACCATTCCCACTTTGTGATCCCATTTCATGATGTTTAAATAAAAATTTGAGTGAAGGCTTCAGCAGTCCATGTGATGCCAGTAAGACTGAATAAAATAGAGAGGGAGAGACTGGATATAAACAAGACTGAAGTTTATGAAGAGATGAATGAACATGGGATGGTGGTTTAAAGCATGAGGTGGAACACATTAGCAGGAAATACAGAGTGAAAAAAGGTGCCAATCACGATAAATCTCCATAAGATAATACATAAGACTAACTGGAAGTTATAAATATCATAAATAATAATGATGAAATAATAATAAATGCAGCATTTTATATCTCTTGAGAGTAATGGAATAAACACTGAATGTTGGTCTAGTGAATGAATTTGTCCTCACTTTCTTTATCTACAGACGCTACAACTTATGCCCACTTCCTGTTTAACGCGTTTGATATAGACCGAAACGGCTCCATTCGCTTTGAGGTGAGAGGGACCGAATGCTCACCGCACGCATTCATAATGCTGTAATCACGTCCCAGTCCTCTCATTACACCTGAACATTCACCAGAGTTAATGACCGAACAGACCCAAGGGAAGCAGAGGTGTTTGCTCTTGCTCATCAAGTAATGAACACAGGCACATGAGTCCATAATCACATGCATGGGCACTTTGGAGGTGGGTGTTTTATAAAACCCGTTCA
The DNA here is from genome assembly GCA_019176425.1 of Megalops atlanticus. NCBI lineage: Eukaryota > Metazoa > Chordata > Actinopteri > Elopiformes > Megalopidae > Megalops > Megalops atlanticus. The sequence continues at coordinate 14,357,087 of CM032878.1, read as the reverse complement.
TTCAGAAGACCTGGAGAAGCACTGCCAGTCACTGGGCCGGCAGCAGGGGGGTTCATTTTCCAATGCGGACCCACTGCAGTCTAAGTGAACGTAACACCACCTGTCTCTTTATGGTGTCTTTGGCAGGATTTTGTGATTGGTCTGTCTGTGCTGCTGAGGGGCTCAGTGACAGAGAAACTGAACTGGGCTTTCAATCTCTACGACATCAACAAGGATGGGTACATTACTAAGGAGGTGAGGGGCGTATGTGCGCAAGTGAGCATGTATCATGTGGATCTGTGGTTTTATTGTGTGCCTATGCTGAATGGGATGTTCTGTGTGTGATCTCACAGGAGATGCTGGCGATAATGAAATCCATCTATGACATGATGGGAAGGTACACCTACCCCAGTGTTCGGGATGATGCCCCCTTTGAACATGTGGAGAAGTTCTTCCAGGTGCTTGTACACCCCCCCCCCCCCACACACACACACACACACACACACACACACACACACACACCAGGCTCACTTCCATGTACAATATAAACATATAATTGCCAGAGTCCATTACATTGAGTTGGTTCTTGTTATTCTGAAGCATACAGCATTTTTCCCAACCCTGACCATTATCCACAGATTTAGTTCTTCTGGGATTTTTGTGAAAAATAGGATTTGGTCCCAGACAGCTGGGAAGATTAATAATTAACTCTACTGGGGACAAAATTAGGCTGACGCAGTGTCCACTAATTGCTCCCTGTCTCTCCCTCTCCCTTTCCTCTACAGAAAATGGATCGGAACCGAGATGGAGTGGTGACCATTGATGAGTTTATAGAGACCTGCCAGAAGGTACGTTGTTTGCACATAGTCAGAAAGCACAGAGAATGTCTGCTGTAACTGTAACTTTAAGACTGGGGCGTACACAGTAACACAGTACAGGAAGATGTATACATTGCAGCACAACACAAGAACAGCTATAGGTACACATAATAAAGAAATATCCTGTTGTATAAATGGAAAAAAATTGTAACCTATGTAAATCACTCTGGGTAAGAGCATCTGCTAAATGACAATAATGTATTGTAATCCATACATTGCAACACACAACACAGGTGCAGTCACATGATATGACACAGCACAGGGACAATTTATGCTAATTCAACACAGGAATGCTCATACTGTGTACTCTTGCACCTGCAACCCAGCCAGCTCATTCACTCCTCTTGCACAAACCACTGTCACACACATGCTGTTCATCAGAGAGTTGTGCATGCTAGCGCATTCTGCACACAGATGTGTTCTTCGCTTTTATCATTATCATGCCAACGTTCTTCAAACAGCCCTCTAACTCTGAACCCCCTCCTCCCCTCTGTCTGTACATTTAGGATGAGAACATCATGAGCTCCATGCAACTCTTTGAAAATGTTATCTAGAACCAACAGAAACCCAGAACAGACTCTCCTACCCTCCACCCTCACAACTTGAAAGTAATCTCCCTCACCAACCTCCAACACCCAAGGCACACCCTGTCTCGCTATGCCCTGAAAGTGGGTGATAAATACACAAAGGACCACAGCATCTTTTTTTATACTTAGCTTTTAATAGAGATCCCTGTATGCGCAACCTTCTGCTGCTCAAGAGGTAAAAGCACTGCACTTGGACCCACTTCTTATGTGTGAATAAAAACTTTGCCTCAGACGTATACATTGAAGACAGAAGATAGTTACTCCGTTAACCTGCAGACTTCCCAGGTTCTCGGCTTTTCTAGTGGACTTACTGGACAATAGAAAAAGTATAATAAAGGACAACCTTTTTCTGACGTTGGAAGTTTTATGGAGAGTAAAAGGGTTTAAGAGGGAGAGATGCTGGCTGTTTGTTATTTTGTTTTTTTGCTGTCATTTTTTTCTGGCAATTTCCAATCCATGAGGCCTATAACTGACCACAGCCTGCCACTTTCCTGTCCCCGGAACCCCAGCATGGCCTCATACAAACTGGAATAATGATTTTTTTTGGTGTAAGAGACTTCACTTGGCATTCTGGAGGAGATCATTCTCATGTTTAAAAAAGCACTCACAGAAATGAATGGAATTGAATGGCTTTTGAAACAAAAAGAACTTTTGCATGTTTGTATGAAAACTTGTCTTTGTGGTTCGCTTGGACTGAGAAAAATAGAAACTTTGACTTTTGACCTGAAGATATCCAACACACACAGTGTAGGGGGAACAATACTCCTGTAGAACCATATATGGCATACATATGAAACATATCCTACAGTTGTAATGTTTAAGTCTTTATTGAAGTGGCGTATGCACAGGTATGGAGAGGACATGTGCTTACTCTTTGATTTGACTGTGTATATGGGTTATTGGGCTCTGGATGAACTTTGCATCCCAGGTAATACACTCTTTCACGCTTTGATAAAGACTCAAGTCAGCAGCTTTAGTAGGTTACAGAATGGCTGTTAAAAAGCATGATCTGCTCAATATAGTCATGCAGTAAACACCCAAGAGTTTTGTGTCATATTGCAGTTTTCTATACGATGATTCCTGATAAATGTCCTAGTGCTTCCCTCATCTTAAATCCATCAATCCATTCTGCATTCCAGTCCTACAACTTCAACTACGGACTGAATTGAGTTAGGCCCCTCCCCACTCTCACCTGTTTTCCGTCACAAGCACCCGCACTGACAATAATGTGTTTTATGGTAGTAGAGTTTACAGGGTCATCCTTCAGCTAATGGAAGCTCAGCGTCCAGCAAACTGTGATGATGATCTCTACTTCTGTTGCGCCTGCTAACTGCAGGCTGCCCTGACGAAGTGCTTTGCTTGGAAGAGCAAGTGCAATGTTGAGGCAGTCCCGTCTTTGAAGTGTGTTAACACTGTCCATTCATTAAAACTTCTCTCACACAACTTCAGCCAGAATTAGACAGGGAGGGGGTTGTGGGCTGGATTACCTGGATCAGCGCTGGCCAGATCTTGGCTTTGTGTAAGCCGCTGGGTCGGAGCGCACGTGCATGCCGTGAGCAGCCTAATCCTCCACCCCTTCGGCTCACCGGCCTGCCGTCTGTCTCTGCGCAGAGCCTCTCTATTAATAGACAGGCAGCTGGCACTCAACTCAAAAAGAATTCTTTCTGCTGCTTCCAGTGCGTCCAGGCCAGGACATGACGGTTGCTCCATTCACAATAACACTGTACCTGTTTCTGTCCTTGCACTCCTCAGAACCCTGTGTGTAACTGTGCTGTTCGCTCCAAGCGCTTCAAAGCACTCTCCCTGCCTGGGGTTTCCAAATGTGCATGCTCTGCGCCTCTTCCACTGAAGTTATTTCCGAGTCCGAGGCGTCATCTTACAGAACAATAGTGTGAACCAGGGATTGGCTTAAGGAGCGGTGTTGAGTGCCAGTGCGGCCCATTGGACCAGACCCATGCGTGAATATGAGCTCACTAAGAGTGCACTGAGATGCCTAGGGAGCTGCCAAAGACCTATGACCTACTTGAGATCCATGCTCCTACTGACCTACATCCCTCCTAAACGAGAGCTGCTTCAGATCAACCACCCTGCGGTTACCCACTGGTTCCCAGCAGCAGCAGGGCAAGTACCAGCCTACATCTGAGATACTCTCCAGTGACTGGAGACCCACCAATTACTTCTAGCATAGAAAGAGAATTTACCATGCATTTTTCACCTAGAATCACAGTTATACAAATTGTACTATGGTGCTGCATAATTCATTATAAGCTACAGTGAGAAACATATGCGAAGCTCAATCTGACCAGTGGTTATATACATCTAACTGCAACCTACATCTTCAGTCACCATTAACTAATGCACTCATCACTGGGGCTGGGACTGACCATTGCCTGCTCTGCCAGTGACAAACCACCACAGCTCCTGTCCAGCTGCTCCTTTCTTCAAGAAGAACTCAAGTCAACATGTTTAATTTGATGTGTTTTACTGTGTCCCCAGGACTTACAGGCATGATTGAGCATTCTAAAGAACCCAACACTCCTCCTCCAGATAATGATATATAGAAATTTAGTGAAAATCAAGACAACTAATCAAAACATTCGCAAATCCTTTCAGTGGAGGATGAAGTACTGAAAGGGCAAGCCACAGTTTCGAACAATAAATGTGCATAAACTGCAAAGTCATATGTGCAGGCATTCATTTAGTGATAAGATTTATTTTCACTGAATCCAACTCTAGAAAATAAAAAGATTGTCAGTGTCTTCATTGCTTACAATCACTAATGCAACAGTTGGGTTATTAACCAATGGCAACAAATCCTTAGGCACTTGCAAACATGTAAAGTATTGCTCAAAAGGCCTTGAAAGTTTTACTGAATTTGTTTTGAAATTCTTTCTGTGACATATGAGTTTAGTTACACTTTAAGATAAAAAAAAAATTACACTCTCTGCTATTTGATGGACACTTTTTTTCTCGGGTTCTGCTGTTTTTCAAGGTTATGGTCCCTTGTACATTGAGTCAGTTTGCACAGTGACATCATACCTCCCCTGACAGCCACAGTCAAGCCACACAGCTATCCTAATCACAGCACTGCTGTAACAGAGAGGATCAGAGAGGGAGGACACATAGGACAAGGACTGGGGTCTCAACTCTGTTTGCATGGAAATGGTCACGGCACACAGATACGTCTCTCAGCCAGAACAACTATAAAGGCATAGGAAACACAAAGGTGTGTTTAACAGGAAATTGCTTCAAAGATGCCTTTGGTTCTGACTAAAAAAAAGTGTTTTGAATGTGGAAAGTCATAGCCCTGTGGTAATACCCTGTCTCTATACATTATGGTATTTAAACGATGCTGTTCTGTGGGGTGAGAGGCCCAGTTTAAATGGCCCATGACATAAATTTAACAGAAGTGGTTTTAGCAATGCCGCCCATCAGACCAGGACAGTACATGCATCTGCTATCTCACCATCATAATAAACTGAGCATTGCATGGAAAATTTCTGCCCAACACGTAATCTAATTACAACAGAGTTACAGCAGTGCATCTGTTCATGCGCGCCTAAAAAAGGGAAATCTGAAAGACGAAAGATTTTAGATGCAGTAATTAGATTTGTTTCAGATGTTAGAGTTGATGAAACTAAGTTTGGAATTAAGCTAAAGGTTACTGTCTGGCTGAATCCAAACAAAGAACAGAGGAGCCTGCCCATGAGAATGCCTCATATTGTCTTTCCACCTTTTTTTTCCTCCAACAAAACTTAATTAGCTTTCAGGTATCCTTAAGAGATCTTAATGGATAACTTTTTGTTTAATATACTAAAAACTGCTGTTATTGCCCCACTTCTGGATCAGTGCTCAGTGGACAGATGTCATAGATTCTGCAATATACCTTTCAGTTCTCTTGCCTGCTTTGTATAATAATGGCTTTGGCTTCAAATAAATATTTTACTTGCACCTGATGGATAATGTTTCTGCTGGTGAGTTTGTGAGTTTGTGGGATAATGATATTACCAGCATGGAAAAATATCAGGAAACAAGTTGAGGGTGGATGAAGCTCAAACTTACTGCTGCTGTGTAAATTTTACACACTGCACGGAACTAGAGGGAAGGCTGCTTTGGATATGCATCATCGCCCAGCAATAAAATGCAAATGCCAACTAAGTTACTTAAGTCAGTTATTCAACTGCTTTCCTTCGTTTCATAACTTGAAAAAGAGGTTTCACAACAATGTGTGGCTTAGTTTTGACTGGTTAATTTTGAAAGTATGGTACTGGATTAGAGGTGATATAAAAACATTCATTTGGGCCTGCTCATTATTTAATTCACTATTAGGATGTGAAGTATATCTGATACTTTCGACCCTCATATATGCATTCGGTGAAATTTATAATCGCTACCTCAGATTTCTCCAGAGAAATGTGAGGTTCCTAAAGATCACCACTTGGTGCCACTCAAGAGCAATACAAATCTGAAAACTGTGTACTGTAAAGTAGGTGGAAAGTAAATTTTGCAATTGAATCAAGATGAGTTTTTCAGGTATTCATAAATACATTTAATTAGCCTAGCACAGAAATAGAGAAACAAAAAACACATCTTTTAAAAAGCTGATCAATACACATAACTCACTTGTATCTTTATTAAACTCAATTGTTTTATTATCACATGAATTTGTATTATATGACAAAAACATCATATCATCAAATCATCATTAGAAGTTTTACCTCTAATTATTGAGTAGCCTAATATTAGCACTTTGAACAATGGGAGTCTGTAACAGCTAGAGATCATGGTACAATTATCTTCAATAAGTCAGGACAAAGAAACCACTAATCTAGTCAGAAACCAGATCCAATGCACAGGTTATTAACAAAGTTGGTTACTAACCTGAACTTCACCTCCACATAGCATAACTATGAAACTGTAGTTAGAATCTTTAGATCTTTAGATAGAATCTTTCAGGGAAATTGAATGAAAGATGCTTATTCTGTATATTATTTTGTAATCCTTAACATAGTAATTCAGAGATGAAAGTAATTTTTATCCTTGAAATCCGAACACATTTTTAAATAAAGGGTACTGTTAATGTGCTGGCTCTGGATCAGAGCTCATTTGACTGACCTGTCTCCTGTCCCTTTCAGTTCTCTTGCTTTGCTTTGCATGATACCAGCAGTGGCTTCATATATATATTTAATCTACATCTGATTAATCATTTTTCTTCCGGTGAGTTTGTGGGGGAAGTAGAGTAATGAAGATATTACCAAGATGGAAAAGTGTCAGGAAGCAAGTTGAGGGCAACTTACTCGAATACACTAATACATTATAACACATTATTGTCATTTAGCAGATGCTGTTATCCAGAGCGACTTAAATAGGTTACAATTTTTACATGTTATCCATGTATACAGCTGGATATCCCTGAAACAATTCTCAATTAAGTGCCCAAGGAAACAGCAGCAGTGCCACAGCAGGGAATCGAACCAGCAACCTTTATGTGCTCCTTACCACTACACTACACTGCCAAATTTATATTTGTAAATACAAACTTACAAAATTACTCAAAATATGTTTGCTATATTTGGGTATGGACTACCCTGTGGTAAAATGCAAACACTACGGTGTGGTTATTCGGTCATACCAATTTGTTTGGAACCAAATGAACAGTTTGATGAAATGTTAAGAGACTGAAGGCTGGGACTGGAAGGCTACACTGGGCTGGAATTTCTGCAGTGGAAGGATCAGAAATTCCAACTGACGGAATAAATGCCGGTATTACATTTAATATTGTTGATTTTCTACAAGAATTCGAGTCATTCATGTACTCATTCCAGCTAGCGCATAATTTAGATTTGACTCGGGCTGTGAATGGCATATTATCAAATTGGGTAAGGAAGGAAATGACTTTGCGAATGTAGGGCAATTAAGTAATGGTGCAATGATGAGGAAAGACCGCTAGATGGTAATATAGAGCAAAAATAAAATCATACAGATAGAAAAAGATGGGAAGACGCCATTTTTAGTTTTGAAAAACGACAGGAGATAGGAAATGAGAGCAGTGCGAGAAAGAAGGAGAATGGGGGAGGAGGAGAAGAGGCTTACAGCGCAAGCATGTCCCATGCATGGATTGAAAAACTGATGACAGTGATGGTTGCATCACGATAGGGGACGTCCTTGATTGGCTGTGATTCTCCATGAGAGGCGGGGTGGGGAGGGTCTTGACGTCATAGTTCTGTTTGAGTTTGCGCAGTAATGTTCTGTGCCAACCCGTGTCAATGCGCTGTCTGTATTTGAGGGTGAATTTTAGAAGATACGGTGTGGATGTTAGGGTACAGTCGCAGTTGACTAGGCTGAAACTCGGGACATTTACCAAGAGCAGATCCGGGCATATTCTTGGAATATCAGATAGAGATCACTGTGTGTACCGTTGCCGAGAATATTGTCACGGGGGAAATTGCTGAGGCAGAGAACGGTTCCTTCCAGTTTTACCAACGTATCCTGACAGGTGAGCAAAAAATTGATGTATAGCTAGCTACAACTAAAATGCCACTGTATTGTATCAACGTAACATTAATCCACGTGAACAGAATAAAGGACTAACTAGCTGTAGTTTGCGTGTTATCTCACTGGCTATCTACCTATCTATTTTACCATCATCTTCACGGTACAAAGTAAAACGCGGAACTGTGGAGTCGATCATGCCCCAACAACGTGCGTAACAAACCTCACAGCTATATTAGCCAGCGTTACCAAGCTCTGTGCGTTGATTATGACTTATTTTAACGGTTAGCCCTCTGGCACGCAACTGTTTAGACCCTAGGTAACGTTATTTGGTGACAGTGCCATTATACACACATTAGGGTCCCCGTATATGTCTATGGAATGACCGCGTTTTCAGTGTGACTTGATGCTGTTCAACCCAGAGCGTGAACTCTGTCTGGGCTTAATTAAAATCCGACTGTAACACACTGTTTCGGGCATGGTTTCATAACTCCTCTGGTTCCGCATTTTACTGTTGACCTTCATTTAAATCTACGGTGTGTGTTATCATTAGCCTGCTGTCAGACTAACGTTAATTGATGTGACCCCCACAGCGCCTTACAGAAGGAACATCCAGTTCTGTTGTGTGGTTAGATAAAATACAGCCAGCTGTGAGCCTGTTAACTATATTTGCCTCACAGGTACAACACGCGCTGACACATCCACCTGATCTGCGTATGTTTGGCGAAAATTGTTAATGTGGCTGTAGCGTGCTGTTTATATAATACTGTTAACGTGATGGGTTAAGGTAGCTAGCTGTCGACCCCAATATACAGAAATAACGGGCAGATTATGTATCACTAGCTATCGCAGATGGCCATGTGTTTATTTTGGCATGTTATGTGACGAAGATTAGATTGTGATGCACTGTTATTGTTTTGTGAGTTGTTGCGACTGCTTTTAAAAGCCTAATAAAGTGATGACAATTTACCGCTGAGGGATGTACATATTAAATAATTATGGAAAAAATAAAGTGATACCATCTCTTATATTTGAAATATGCGACATTTCTGTACAATTAACCGTGGTTATCTAACTTATCTTCATAAAATATCTGACAACGTTTAATTCGAGATCTACGCACGATCCATAAGTGGTAAAATACACAGTTCCAACTCGTTTTATGAAATTATCGAAATGAGTGAGCGGTTTCACGATGTGAGTCACTGGGAGTTTGGTAATGAGCCATGACAGCACCTGCAAGATATAGGAAGCGTTGAAACACGTCAGATTCGACCACCACTCCTCGGTTTTCGCAGAACTTGTCCTCCCTGTATACAACAAAACGTACTATGTTGCAGCGTGATCACTTGAACCAAGGCGGGTGTCATTTAATCTGTGTGAAAATCGAAGGGGTTTCCTCTGTCAGTAACAGTAGGATGTCAGTAGGATATGATTATAACTCAAAGCGGAGCAATTTATATGATTCTTTCTGGTTTTACCCACAGCATTTTCTTTTACCACCAGAAGTACAGTATTTGTAGCTGTTATGTTCTTCAGCACCAAAGTTGCTCAGCACTAGAACGGACTGGGATGCTCAAGATCTGAAAGAATTCCTTACGGCAGCCTTTTCAAACAATTTGTGCCCATTAACCAGTAATGGAAAGGAGGATCGTATGGCGGGTTTTATGAACCGCATTACAATCCCATATTTCTGGTCGAGCTGCTTGAATAGCCATAGACGTTGGAGGCAGCGGGGTTTAATTTCACACCAGTTTTTCTTGTTACGGGGGCCAAATTTGAAATGACATACGGCATAGCTCAATTTATTCGGTACATCTTGTGCTAACTGCACATGAACTCTGCTCATTCGAGGAGTACATAAATCGCATGTGAGCTGGAAATGAACATAGGAGCGTTATGTAACAGAATTCTCACAGCATACAGTAACAGCGAGGATATATTTTGTAGGGATCTATTATAGTACTCCTGCACTTGCATACCTGGTTTGCTGCACATATTGTCTGTGATAACCTTGAAAATGATTCCATGCATAGTTGCTCATTTTTGTCTGTTTCCAACCTCTGAACTGTTGTTGTGTCTTAGGTGAGTCTGTATGTTGGGCACTGTGGCACTTTGCATTTCCTAAAAATGCTCCACTTCATATGAGGAATGAACGGAGCTGAGTGTAATGTCCACTGAGACAGAGTTTGTAGTGAGTCTGGATTCCAGAAACTGATCAGCGACTGAACTGCCCTCTCAGTTTTCTGTTTCCTTCAGCATACACACCACGTGAGGTGAACAGAATGGGCTGCCATTTGCTCCCTGACCTTCACTCTTCCTGTCTGTGTAGTGCATCTCTGAGTGACCTTACAGCTCCTGCTCTCACCCTCGGTGCTGACCTTGCCTGGAGCTTCCCACAGTCAGTCCGCTCCAGTTTCAAGGAACCCTTAGAAATGATCCCACTGTCTCCCACAAACTGTCTCTTACAGTCTTGCACACTCGCACACTCCCTCACTCTTGAGTAGCTCTCACACTGTTTAGTGTGTTTGCCTAAGCTGAGTCGAGGGCTCTTAAGTTTTTACCGATGACGTAGGAGAGTGTCGTGTTCACGTTCTTGCGTCCACTCGCTGAATCGTGACTGGATCTGGTCCTCATTGCACATTCCACTTTATCTCTCCTGTGTACAGTGAAACCTAGGGAGAACTGCCTGTGTTTGTTCAATTGTGTAATGTGTACGTAACCAGTTGGCTATGCCACCAGCAGGATGGTCACTTGTCAGTGCACTGACCTTCCCCTTAATTGATTCCGTGCCTCCTCAGTGTCACGGCTGGTCACACTGGCCCTATCACATTGCAGATTGTTATGTGACAAGTGGAGTGCGTGGAGCAGGTGACATCCGCTGTATCCGATGTAAGCTGTGTTTAATGCTCCAGAAAGATCAGGTTTAAACAAACTGCTGTACAAGGCAGCTCCATCAGCAAAAACCTCTTCTGCAAGGCTTGGCTTGTTTGTTTGCTGAATACCTCCATTTGACTGTTTTTTATCAGTCCCTGTTTTCTTATTGTTTCTCATCCTTCTATCTTAATCAGTCATTCCACTTCCTTTGTACTTTTCAGTCTCTCATGGACCTGACTTGCCCATCATTGTTTCACTGTAGACCCACCAGCTGCTGTGTGAGGTATTATCATACTTCCAGTTGAATATTAAGTATGGAAGCTGCACAGAAATTTTAGGAAGCGTTTCCTATAGCTTTTAATGTAAGTCCTCAGTGTGATATAAAATCTGGTACTTTACTCTGCCTGGTGTTCTGCCTTTGATACTGCCTCTAAACTGTAAGTCCACTTAGTTTATCTCCCATGCTGCAATTTTCTCACATCCCCATTGTAAATTGAATCATGCTAAAGTGCTGCAGAAGAATTGATTGCATTGTTTAGGTTGGGCCAACCAGATGATGGAATGTGTAAGATGTCCCCAACTCATGTTCTGATATAGGTGATTAAGACTCATTTTGAGCGTGTGAATATTTCTGGGTACATTGCCTGAAAATACACAAACACAACCTGTTTAGAAATTTCATCAGCATTTGCATTTGTGTACAGCATTATACCATTTCACAAAAACCACAGTCTTGGGTTAGGTTTTAGAAATCAATTCTCATGATTAGCGCAGGTGAGTGGATCTCATAGAATGCAATAGAACAAACCCCTCTTTTGCACTGAATTGCAGGCCGACTGAATTGTAGCCAAATTGAACTGACTGCTGACCCACATTCTTTAACTCTCCTCTCTTGTTTATGGGGTAAGAAAAATCACTGATGCACCACTGATGCCCTTTCTGAAGAGCAGCCCTCTGGGCCTCCTTGTGGAATATTAAATGTCCAACACCATAGCCCAATTAGTGTAGGTTTGTATTGATCTGTACAAGCAGATGGAAATGAACAGCACTTGTGCTGTAGACAAGATTATCATGCCACTGTTTATTGCCTTGTGCACTGGGCAGCACTGTGATGTGCAGTGGCTTGGACTGGAGTGTATACCCCAGGCAGTCTTTGGCAGCCACGGTTAAAAAGGTGGCAGCATACTGTGGTCTCACGGTTCACGCAGAGATTTCTAAACGAATAAATATTTGCTTGAATTGGACGTGCAGAAGAGCACATTGGCGGTGCTGAAAAAGGTTCTCTCGGTGCAACGGTTCACTCAGTTTGTGATTGGCTGAACTGACATAAAAGGTTCGTGACTTGGTTTAAGATCCAGTCAAACAGGTTATCAACTCATAAAAGATGCACCATTCACAATATTGTGTAATGTCTTTGTGACTGCTGCATTGTAGGGAATGAAGGTGCAGTGAACCGAAAGGATGATTGACTGATGTCAAGATAACAAAGGCGAGACACTAGGTTGAAATAACATTATTAATAACATTAATAAAGTCAAATCCCACAGAGCAAGAAGCAATAAGTGGTGCTGGCTGGTCATCCAGAAGATCTCCGCTAAACGCAGAGAGACTCTTCCCCTTTTACTGCACCTCTGCTGTTGTTACCTAAAATCTTGGATTTCTCCTGGGACTAAAAGTCTTTCATTCTTCTTTTCCTTTCAAGCTTCCTGATTAAGATTTTAGGTGCTCCCAACCTTCATAGCCCCAAAACCAGGCTCTTATGTGACGACACATACATAATGCACACTGCTCAGTTTCCTGCTCCTCATTTCCATAACATGCATGTTGGTCAGAGCAACGTCATCCCAGAAGAAAAGAAAATGGTAATGGGAAGGATGGTGTTTGTCTCCAGTGAACAACGTGTTTGAGTCATTCGAAACGATGACGTGTACAGGTCATTTGGCATGATCACAGGAGATGAACACGCTGGAAAAGGGACTTGAATTGTCTGTGTGAGGTTGGGTATTGTGTGGGTGAGGGTAAGGGAGTCACTGAAACTGATTGAATGTGAAGCATGCCAAAAGCACTCTGATTTTGCCGGCAGAGTGCAAGCCCTGTGGCCACCAAGGTCCCTCAGCAGGTTCCCTGTGGCCTGGTGACATCTCTCTCGTGTGCCTTTTATCCAACCTTCCCCTGCTCTCTGGCCCCATCCCTGCACAGCGCTGTCACCCCCCACCCCCAAGCCTCACCAGTGTGTGCCTTCTGAACTGCAACCTTCGACCTCTCGCCTTGGAATTATGAATCTCCACTGACCCCTCTTGCACAGAATTGTCCAATCACCCGACACGATTGTCAGTCAGGTTTTCTGGTAGAAGTCTGCATTTGTTCTCTCAGCCAAACACTTGATCAGAAATTCTGATGCAAAATGATTTTAAAAGAACCATCCAGTGCCAATTCCTGTGTCCTTATTTTCTTAAATTACGAAGCAATTTGGAAAAACATGAAAGAAATTCAGTTCCATGCTGAATGAAAACTTCACTGAATTAGATTAAAAAATACCATCGAGGACCAAAGGCTGAGATGGGAGGTGTTAGACAAGGGGACCTGAGTAAGAATTATGAAGTCAATGTTTAAAATGAGGGGACTGTAATGCCATTTATGCCTTTTTAGTGACAGTTAATGGAATTCTGTGAGATGCTTTAATTTGCAACGCCAGTCAAGTAACAGGTTTCTGTAGCTGCAATTTCCTAATTCCCCTGAACTTCCAGTACTCTGGTGTAATCTCTGGAAGATCTTTGTGTAAACAAGTTACTGGTTTGAGAGATAAACAAAGACATTTCTCAGGTCACATGTCTTCGACTCTTAGAACAGCGTTTGCTTCCGTCCTCAGACTTGCAGACACACACCGACTGAGATACACAGATCTCTTATCTATTTAACGAAGAACATTATTTAAAGTGAAACACCCTTGTACTTCTTATCTGCTCTTTGTGTTCATATTTTAATCAAGCCCTGGTCTGTGACTAGCAAGGAGCCATCTCATTAGCTGGTGTGGTAGTTGACATGAGCATGAGGGTCATGTCATGTGTGACTGCTAGCTGCTGATGAATGGATAAAGGCTCTTTTGCTGCCTTTATGGGGAAGAAAAGCTGAAAGGACTGAACGGATTGTGCTCTGAACGGAAATTTAACTCGAGCCACGAACTGACAGAATCTTCCTGTCTGATATCTTTATGTCATTACATGCGTGGTGATCCCCACCTTTGAAAATTGGAGGAATGATTGATGGCAGCTGTAGATGAATGCTGTATTCTATCCAAGGAGTGAAATATGGGGAGTGTCCTCTATTGCCCCAAACAGCACTTTGATCTTTGTGGGGAGGAAATGGTGATGTATGTTTTGAGGAAGTGACAAGCTTAGTATTTTAGGCATTTTTATCAATCACAGGCTAGAGGCAGGCAATTATCAATAAACATACTAAATGGAGACTTTTTTTCTTCTGTCATGACTTTTTTTCTTATTTTTATTAAATTGGCAATAATCTTTATGATGCAGGTTCTACCAGTTCCACAATTCATTGATAAAGTATGTACAATGGTCTTCAGTTTACACTTATATAATAGCTTTCTGCTGTTCAGAAATTTGTAAATGTTAATATACATTTGTGATCTATAATCAAAACATTTCCAAGGCCATAAAAAATTCTTGCAGTCTGAATTGTTAACTTGTGCTGACAAACATCAAAGCGATTAAGACCAGTTTTGGAAAGCAGTGGGACTAGATGTGCCAAAATTCAAAAATGTCATGGCTTAAAAATTGCTCTGTGCTAACTGGTTGTCTGGAGTAGATTTTAAATGTGTTTTGTTATGTGAAAACAGCATGATGAGCTTAATTAAGGTGACGGGCAGCTGGCTGACCCCTACTAGAATCAGTTGTGAATGTTTTTAGTTTTTTTTTTTTTTTATCAAACCAAATGCTCCGTGCAGTGACAGGAGCACAGGGACACTTGTGTAATGGATGATCACTTTGGTCAATAAACTCCATGGCATTATTGTCAAGACAAGGGGTTTCCCTTGGTCTTCTGACTAAATCTTCCTAGTCTGGCCATCTAAACAACCCCCAGTATAATTTGCTAAATAAATGCCCCTTTGTCCACCTCAGCTGTTGTGTGGAGAGGTATCTGCTGCAAAATGGCTGTTGTACTTCAACTGGGGTGAGGGCAAACACCCCTCTGATGTAGGTATGAGAGTGGGGGAATGTTCTTATAAGCTACATCTACTGAAGGCCGGGTTCAGAAATGTTCCTGGTGAAATGCATACACCTGTCAAATGTAATGGTAATTGATTTAAATAGAGTTACCTTGCCTTGGTTTAATATTTGATATATGATACAGTCAGGGAAATATAGCTTATAAAGTTGAGCAGGAACATAGTGCATTAGAGCAGTTGCGCAACACGACGGGCTCACATGACTCACCTGGCACTAATTTGCAAACTCTTCTTCACAAATCATTACACTGACTCGTACCTTCATAGATGAAAAATCCAATCTGACTCAAACGTGCCCTTGGCGTGAAAAACACGCTGTAGCATTTCCTTTCTTCTTGGCATAGTGTTAAAGAGGCAGGTCTTTCCCACAGGGAGCTGGTTCAGTTCCCATGTGGGTACTGCTCTTGAGGCACTTAACCAGAATTGCTTCAGTGAAAATCCAGCTGTGTAACTGGACGACATGTGAGCTGTTTAAGTCACTCTGCACCTTCTAAGCAAAGCATAAATATGTCACACCATGTCTTTGTGCTACTCTGCACCCCATTAACAAAAGCCACTGTTTGACTGGATGATATGAGAAACTTTGGCTGTCTAACGGCCTTGTCATGGCAGTCAGATAAGGACAGGACTCATTTGGCTTTCAAATTGCCTATCCTTGTTTGCCTTTTAAAATCACCTCTCAGATCACAATAATTCAACTAGTTAAAATTGAGCCATTCATTTAAAGGCATTAGAGACCCATTCTAGCCCCTTAGGAGCATGATCAGCTTCCTGTGTCCCACAGTATTGCCTGGGTAGCTCAGTGATCTGAACTCCCCACTACAGCACTGCAATGAGTATACTGGGGTTCATCAAAGCATAGCTATCCCCAGTGCCTCCTGCCACTATTACTGAGGTTTTCGGCCACTTTGTTGTGTTTTATAGGTGGAGACCCATTATGATCCTTGCATTGAGGCTCACTCCTTATTTTAGTGGCCTTCAGTTGGTATCGCCAGGTCCCGGTGTGAATGCTAATCACTTAAACAGCAAATTCAGGAGTTTGATCCTCCCTCTGGCTGCCACAGGTATATGGCTGTAATTAAGTTACTCAGCACCATTCTGTTGATGAGGTCTTGTTTCCCCTGAGAAGGTTGCAACGCTGCCTTGAGTAAGGATACGTTAGGATGCTTTACATTCTTAATTTTATGTTACGTACAAGCAGTGGGGCGTGTTTTCACGGAAAGCAGATATTAAGAATGGGACTGGTTCCTGGAGGTATTGATAAAGTTTTTTTTTTTTAATTGTAAATTGTTTTGTTTTCTGCAGTATTTCTGAGAAAATAAGACTTTCTGCACTTGTTCTGTCCCTAAAATTGCCACATATTTGCCCGACTGGTCACTTCTTTTAGAGCTGAATTCTTTATAGTGTCCATGGGCGGCGCCAGGGAGGGGCTTGGGGGTGCTGTAGCTACCCCTAGGATAGCCATAGCACCCCCCTAGCACTAGAAATTTCTGCGGTTTATTTAGAATTTTTCATTTTTAATGTGTGAATACTATAATTTATAGTTTGAAATAAATAAATACATTAATAAAACAGACCAATTATTTTTAGACTAAAAAACATAAAGCCAACACAGGTGGTCTGATTCAGCCTTGTGTTTAACACAGAATGGCATTGTAACTGACGCGGAGCGGGTACTGCGTATGTGCGCATGTGTACGTGTGTCGGGGGTGTTGCAGTAGAATTTAAGCTGTGGCGACTGGCACGTTAATGGGAAACCCTAAATTTCAGAGCACCCTCGCTGAAAAGTCAAGCGACCCCATAGCACTGGCAAAAGAAAATCTCTGACTCCGCCCCTGATAGTGTCATGACATTCAACTCAAGACAAATGTAAAATTGTTTGTGTAACTATAAGGCAAAGGTAAAAAAATCTTTATCTCTCATTTCTTAGACTTGTTCACATTGTTCTCTTGTGGCCATTTGAATAAGGTGCCTGTGGGAAATCTTTTAATGATAATGACTGGTTTTGACATTTAATATAAAAATGCTCACAGGCACATGTATATAAACAGGTCTGTACACATCCTCAAACCTCCATAAATTTCTCCACCTCCCAGAGAAATCAAGACATCCTGTGACAATCCAGTAAAACAGGCAGTTCTATAATGTCTCTTCTAGACAGTGCCAAATTGTCCCCTGAGGCTGAGGCAGGTCTGTGATGTCCGTGCCAAAAGATTCCGGTGGACAGCACAGGAGAGTCTACCTCAGAAGAGAGGCACTGTTACATTGTATCAGCCACTGCCTTAAATCACAGTGCTACCATCAGAGGGGCTTGAACTCTTGAGACAGGGCAGTGCTGTCACTGTGTCACACTTGATCTTAACGCGCTCTGACGGCCAGATCCGGATGTCCGGGCCTTTAGCTGCTTAGGGCTACTTTCATGGGCTTTGTCAGTTACTAGGTTTCTTAGTGTGCCTAACAGACATGTGGGAGTGTTGTCTGGGAGGATTGTGAGGCACAGCATTCCCACGGCAGCTTTTCACTTGAAATCGATTTGGTCCCTTCGGGGAGTCAGCCGAATGCTTGTTTCGTGAGTGTGCAGGGAGGGGGGCCAGGCCACATTGCCACATTGCCAATTGTACTGCTGCTGCCAGTCCGTCAAGGTTCATGCACACATGACAAAACCTTGATCTGACACTGCCAATGAAGGGGGCACTCCTTTTTAATGAAGCCAAGTTGGTTTGCTTTTAAACCCAGCCAAAACTGCCTGTAGGTGTGGAAGACATGTCAAGGCAAAGGCACAAGGCAAAAGAATGGCAAAGAATGTGAAGATTTGTTGGTAATTTTGGATTTAGCTCCCAAATGAAATCCTGGTAAACCCTGGTCAAAAAGAAAAATCACATCAGTAATAGGTTAGTGAAGTCCGTTTGACTGGGGAACTAATTAGTAGTGATTTCAAAGCAGGTTCTAAACACCATGTCCATGTCAAAGTTGTTGAAGTGCTTGTGAACATTTGTGCCAGGCTAGTGGGAGCCTGGTATGGTTCGTACCCCGATCCTAGTGAGGGTTGTTGGAAGCTTTGTGGCATTTCCATTAACCCATATCTATGTACAGTTGAATGTGGCTGTTAAGGCCTTTTCTACTTTTGGCCAGCTGTAGATGGGGAGGGCATAAATTTGGGTACACCACTTACAGTTGGCTACCTATTTCTTATTGTGGCCAGGGAATGGTAACACTAAACTTTATGGTCATACGATGGAGGAGAAGGTAGCCTGATGCAACACCATGTAGCATGATCTTGCACAAACTGAAATTATTTTCAGCATTGAGAAAGAGAGAAGAGAACATCAAAGTAAACATGGGGTGTGTCCAGCCAGATGGAAACAATCAACACTGTGTGGGAGAAGTGCCTGTGAACATATGGGCAGAGATGCCTTTGGTAGTTTACTGCACCTTAAATGAATGCATTGACTGTTTTACTTCGTCCGTCCCATGGCCTTTGCGGTCATCAAGCTGTAGCTGAACATGGCCAGTGGAAACAAGCCATTTGAGCCCTTCAAACTCAGCTGAGTATCCTTTTTTTTAAAGTAGTTGGCAAGACTTTTCACTGGTTTCTTTTAATTGATTGTATGGTAGTCAGTCCTAATAATTGGTTGTCTGAAAATTCTTCTTCCAGATTGTCATATAATATTACAAGAGATGTTATCAGTGAGCAGATGTTTATTGTTTGTAAAGTAGTTTACCATATATATATATCGGTCTTAAGTGTGAGAACATAGGAATGGTTTGAAATAAATCATGCTAGTTTTTTTTTTTTTGCCCTCAATATTTGTTCTAGTCTTGGAGAAAAAGAAAAGGGCCAGATACAAGTGAAAGTTAGAGGGCTGAAACATTTATTTAGCTTTTCACAGGGTTCCTATGTACTACCAGACATCCTCTCCAAAGTAGTTGTATTAATAGTAATAATATGAAATATTATTATTAACTATAATTGTACTTAATTCAAATGAGAGTACAAAGATGTCTGTTGTTGGACACAGCCCCTCAAATTAATTTGAACATCATATTTTTGATAATAATATTTCAGTTGAGTTGCTTACCTTGCCAAGACCACAGTGCATTTAATTCCAGTTGTTGAGAAAGAAAACGGCTGATAATAAGTCATCAGTGGGTGGAGATGCTTGAAAAGGCTTTCATGCTTTTTCCTACGCGTGGCCAGATCACTGGCAAGAGACCTCCATCAGAAGTTATCTGGCACCTGGCCAGATAAATACTGCTTATACTTTGTGCCTGAGTCTGTCTTGTTCATGCTTGCAGTTTCCAGCTTCAGCCCGGAAGGTCGGGATTTTTCTGCATGCAACTTCAATATCTGTGGCAAAACAGGCTTGCCAGTCTATGCCTTAATTCTGTCAACAGTAATGTCCTTTTTCTTCCTAAGCCGAACCAGTCACAACATCTTGGTTTCAAAGGGGTTTCTTTTATCTATTCATGCAACTGCCCTGGAAACCTAGGCCTGACCCTCAAAACAGTACAAATGATGCCCTCAGCGTTTTGAAATGCAAATAATATTTGATTAATCTGGGGTATTTTTCCTCATGGTGAGAAAGAGCAGGAGCCTTAAAACACATTGCAGTTTCAGTCTTTCTGATGCACAGTGAATGGATGTTGGCTGCTAAATTAACAAGTCTCACTCCCCCCTCCCCCTTTCTCCTCCCTCCCCTGTGCCTTCCTCCCCCCATCTCACTTTTCTATCTTGTCTACCTCTTTCTCCCCCCTTCTCTCTCTCTTTCTTCCTCTCCTTCCCTCCCCTCCCCTAGTTTACCCCCTCCAAACAGATGCACCGTGGCGCACCGCTTGACTGGAGCGATGTGTGAACTAGGTACTTCCCGCCATTGTCCCCTGCTTGCTGTACAAGCCAGCCATGGCTGTGTGCATTTACGCACATGCCCGTCTCCAGCACAGGGTTATCAGCCAGGCAGAACGGAAACAAGGATGTAAGGAGAGGGTGATGGAGATGAAGAGATAACTGAGGGAGGGAATGAAAAGAGGGAGGAAAAACAGAAGGCTTGACAGGCAGGTCATTAGAAAGAGTGGGGGGGGCAGGATGTGAAAGGGAGGCCTGAGGGTCACACATAAAGTAAACAGGAGTTGGTGTGACACCAGAAACACAAACACTTGGAGAGAGAGAGAGAGAAACCAACCTTCATGCAAACCCCCGCCCCTGTCCTCCTCCTTTTCCCTCTGGCTCTCAGTCTCTCTGGTCTCTCTCTTTCTTTCCTCTGACTTCCCTTTCAGTTAACTCTTCTCCCTCTTGCCTGTCCCACTCCTCCCTCTCTCCCTTGCATTGGCCCTCCCTCCCTGTTTCATATTTGAGTTTGTGCTCTGTTGTAAACTACGCTCCCACAGCACAGAAGAGTAAAACAGTCCCCATTCTGCCCTCTGTCTCTGTGAGCATTATGCTAAATGTCAGAACCGCCTGGCAGACTGCTGCACTTTTCTCTAGATCCCCAGTATCACCAGTATGGAGGGAGTCCAAGCCTCATCAGTACCACATATGTATTATGTAGGGCAGCAGTGTGGAGGAGTGATTACAGCAGTGGGCACATGACCATAAGGTTGTGGGTTCAGAACCGGAATAGCAGGACGTTGTTGCCCTGGATATACCTGTCTGTTTATCAAATGAAATTAAAACTGAAAACAAAAAAACCCTGAACTTAAAACAACAATGGAGAATAATGCACCTTGTTAATGATCAATGAATGAACTACTTTGTCTCACCCCAGATGATCCTACCGACCAATCTTTGGACCATGTGACCGAGCTGAAAGAGCGACCTGCAGTATTACTATCACGGCGAGTGACCGGCGCGGGGCGTGACACCGAGAGAGTGGTGGAAAGGGGAATGGGTGTGGGGAAGAACACCACCTCCAAGTCGGTGGATTCTGGAGGAGAGGGAGGGAAATATGAAGAGGACACCAAGCATGGTGCAGACTTCTACCCCATTCCTGTAAGTACCGTGTGTCTGAATCCATTTCCTCCATCCCATTTCTGTGAGTACAGTGTGTCTTAGTCCATTTGGAGTAAAGGAAATGGACTTCAGACACATTGTACTTACATGAGCGGGGTAGGGGAGTCCATGTCCTTTGCCCTGTCTCTGTAAATACAGTGTGTCTGAGTCCATGCCAAATTAAGGGATCTGTGCAATAAATGTTCACGGTTCTTCACTGTGCAATAAGGGTTCTCACTCTACAATAAGGGATCTGTGCAATTTTTCTGGTATCTCTGTGTGTTTTTATTTGTGTTCTACCTCTTTTTACTTTTTATACAGCCTTACTTTTTAGATTATTTTTATAGTTCATTTATAAGCTTTTTTTATTGATCCTTTGCACTGTAGAGGATTGCATTCAAATTTCGATGTTAACGTTACAATGACAATAAAGAATTATTCTATTCTATTCTATTCTATTCTATTCTATTCTATTCAAAACACAATTCCAGATGGTCTGTCAATAGTGTGGTCATTCTCTCTGTGCCTATCCATTTATTTTGTCTCCTATAAACCCTGAAATATTTGCTACTGCACATTTTAGTAATCACAGGTTTTCTTGGCTGACTTTCTTTTGTGATATCAATTCAGTTTGAGCTTCTCACCAAGGAGCAGAATTTTGGTTTGCTTCATTGGTGTAAAAAAGGTAAATTGATGTTGCCGAGACACAGGCTGCATGTCAAACAGAAGAAGCAGTACAATAAGTATACAATGATAACAACTGATAGAAAGAAAATGGTTCAAAAAATGAGGTTGCTGACTTGCTGTTCTTTAGGCTGAAACACGCTACCATGTACCTGGCAGCCATCGGTGCTGTTTGCCCCACCCCCAAGTCACACACTGCTCATTTTTCTTCATCTGTCATTTCGTTGAATCAGGACAGTAGTACACTCTCTGTGATGTTGGAGAAAAAGCATTCACTCCTCTTCACCTGCCATGCAGTGAACACATAGACTCTCTCCTTGGGCATCCATGATGATATTTCCCTTTCCCATCAGCCCATTGGTGGATGAGCTTGTACTTGGTCAAGGGCCTGGTCAGTCTCTGCTTTGTATCTCTTGAAAATGAAGAGACACTTGGTGAGGGTGTAGTCATGTTTTAGGGCCCTGTAGCAGTCCAGTGTACTTTTTCTTCCCTGTTTCATTCTCCACTTGTTCCAAATAAGAGCTTTTGACATGCTCAATAATTTGATTTATAGTGGTTTGTAGTGTATTTTTTGAGAGAGTTGGTCTGGGCCAGGTGTATGGTGGGATGAGTTGTTTGGTTAGTAAGCTCATAGGCCAATTGACTCTTCAGAGTTTATCTCCTAGGTTTATCGTACTTGAAATTGTTTTCTGTATCGTTGCATTTTTAACTCATGGGCATTATCCCCAAGAGTGACAAGAGTCGCTTCAGGTTCTTCTGTTTAGGAACAGTGTGACAGTGAGTTGCTAGTGGACTCAGCTGGGCTGATGTATAGATATGTCATCAGATTTGTCTTGAGCCAGAACAAATGAGAAGGCTTGTTGTCCTCAAACCCTGGGCCAAGAAGACATGGACCCTAGCTGGCCCCACACACACTCAGTCAAAAATAACCAGCAGCTGTAATCATAGGGATCTGGGCTCTTATGCATCAAGCACTCTGGGTAGAGAAAAGCTGGCCAAAGTGATTGTAATTACAGGGTAGGGCAGTTTGGACAGCTAGAGTAGTGATTACTGTCACCTCTCTCTGGCTTGAGCAGCAGCCAGAGTGACACTACATCCTCCTCACCTGTGGCCGCCCCCTCTCTCAAGCCCCACACCCTTGTCTCTTTGCTGGTCTTCATGCCCACTCACTCGTTTTCACTGCCTCCCCATCCTTCCAGTTATTCCTGCATTGTGCTCTTTTCCCATCATTTAAGCACCAGTGGCTCAGCAGGAACTCTCAGATGTTTAAAATTCATACAACATATTAGTTTGTTCTTAGTTCATAGCCTGTGCCAGTTATGTGTTCGCCTTGGGCGCTGCACAGATCGTTGCTGTGTATGTAATGTACATCTTCCAGTTCTAAGACCTCCAAGAATGTCTTTCACGTACCCACAGCACTTGAATGTTCATCTTTTAGCACTCAGAATGTGAAGACTGGGGTTGATGTGAAACCTGAGCAAACCGGGGGCATTTAATTGCAGGCCCTCTACAGGAAAGGTGGGTTTGCAACTCAACTCACTATCAAAAGCAGTTTGCGGCAGGAAGCAACATAAGCACACCACTTACTGTAGGTGGCAAGTTTTATTTGTGATACTAATGTGGAACTATGTCACAGATCCGTAGCGCAGCAAACAGATAGCATTTAACCGATGTATCCCAAACATTGTTTTGCAACTAATTGATACAATAAAAGGCAATGGGCTAAAATTTGAATGCCAATAAGCAAAGCAAAGTAAAGTCAAGCAATTCAACAACACTGTTTCAACCCTAATTTTTCTGTGTCCCTCTTCCTCGCTCTTTCCTCTCCTCAGAGATTTTGAAGGAAGAGTTAAGGGTAGGGCTGCAGAGTTGTACATTAGACAGGCACAAGGGCTTATTACCGGCTTGACAGGTTAATAGTCATTCATTGTTTTCAGCCCTACGTATGTCCGTTGCAACAGTAATTGTCTCTCTGCCATGGACAGGAAGATGGAGCATAGCATGTGTCCTTCACGCACACGCACACAGCCTGACATTTCACTTGATTAGATTTTAGGATTTGTTCATCTGTCTAGCATCATTCTCTACAGGGTGCCCTCGTTAGTATCAGCACTGGTATAAAGGTCATGGTGACATCAAACATAAGATGTTCAACCTTAAAAAGGGATGCAGAGGCTGAGCAAACTAAAAGCTGTTTGATCATCAAGCAAGAATAAATACACCTTTTTTCCCAATCTGTCTTCGCTGGGAGACTTTCACTGGACAGCATAAAAAATGGTTGAAACTGCAGATAAATGTGGACTCTGTAATTAGCATCACTAAGGACACTGACCTAGACACACGTACACATGCCAAGATTCCAAAGGTGTCACTAAGGACACTAGCACCTAGAGAATGTTTGCATGTGTACATGTGTTTGCATTCGTTTCTGCCCAATATTTCCATGGCAGCTGGCACAGGAAGCTCCAATCTGCCTCAGCTTTGCATCCTGCAGGTCACACACGCACTCGTCCTACCAACATTTGATTACCATTTGTAAGGATGCTTAAACATTATTTGCACAGCCAAAGTAACCCTGAAAATGTAAATTCTTTATCTCATTGATTGACCTTGTGAGTGGCTCCCCCGAAATTGCAATAGTACCTAGATGGCAAAAAGCTCTAATCAAAATAGTTGCAGAGCACTGTCTGTTTTTGTTTCATTAATTCTATATCCTTGTTGGGCGCCAGAGAACATTTGTCAATGTGGTTCTCAGGCCTTTTTCCCATTGTCCACCCTTTTATTCATCCTCACTTTTTCCCCCATTCCCCTCTTTTCATCACCATCAACTCTCTGTCCACTTTCAGACAGTTATGCACTTGGCATCTCATTATTTGCCTTGTCTCTACAGTGCAGTGTACAGTGCTGACAGAAGTGGTTCTCTCAGTTTGTATCCGTGAGAGAGGGAAGTGTATACTGAATGAAGCGGTTGTGTGTGTGTGTGTGTGTGTGTGTGTGTGTGAGAGAGAGAGAGAGAGAGAGAGAGATGTGTTGAGTATATGAGCTAACAGAATCAGTTGTCTGTGTGAGAGAGGTGTGTTGGGCATATGAGCTAACAGATTCGGTTCTCTGTGTGTGAAAGAGGTGTGTTGGGCATATGGACTGACACAAGCAGTTCTCTGTGCGTGTTCTTCTGTGTAGGTGGTGTTAAATGGGGTGAGCCAGGCTGCTGCTGATCAGGACACTGAAAACACAGAGCTCATGGCCATTTACATCAAGGAGAATGAAGGGGCAGAGAAGGTAAGATGGCAGCCTGAAGAAAATCTGAACAGTTTTTACTAGCACTGCTCAGTTTAAGGGGGCTACCTTTGCAAAAAAAATATGACTGCTCCAGCTTCTGAATTAGTCTCATCTATAGCTCTTGGACTTTGATCTTGAACTCCTTGCTGCCCTGTTTTGCAGTTGTACAGTCAATGATTCAGCCTATGTACTCAGTGACTCTTTCCCCAGGTCCTATGAGCTCAACAGCGCACTCTGCTATTGATCTTCAGGTAGCCTATGTTTGCGTGCCTGGCTGTGAAACTCCAATCAGACCCTCATTGCTTCAATATGTGACTGGCCTGGCGATTACGTACAAAGAGTAAAACTTGATAAAGGAGAAATATGGAAGTAATATGCATGCTGTAGTTTAGTGTCTTTGGTGTAAAATATGTTTAATTTTAAGAAGAGAAGTGCTGTAGTTTGGGGCACTCTCTGGCTCCAAACTGTTTCAGGGCATAGTTTGTTTTATAATGTAGTGATGAGTTGTAGCATAAATGTTCTTATTTTTTCACCATAATGACCTATTCAATAACACAACCTGCCTCCCTATGCCGCATGCCCAAAACACCAAAGTAAATTCTTCAATGTGATAACATCATTCCATTTCTGAGATTGAATAACTTGTACATAACCATGACAAATCCTTGTCATATAAGCCTGTCATAATAAAGTTAGAACCCTGAAACCAGTCAGGACGGGGGCGGTTTCAGTAGGCATGTGAATTAGAAGGGAGAGGCATTTTAACAAAAGGAATTTTACTTGTTTGGGAGGCAGGATGTGGATGTGCTGTAATACGACCCACTCTTCAGGCATTCTGCGGTGTCCGCAGCACCAAACAGCGTACTTACATGCACGCAGGTCCCTCCTGCGACCTGTTCTTTAGGTTATGTTTTGTCTCATTCTGTCACGTCTGTCAGACGGATGCCCCTCCTCATCCCTCAGGTTTAGCTGGCTCACTAGGGCACTGTCCTAACAAAAACTCGTCTCTCCCTCAGCACTTTGACTCAGCACTTTTTTTTTCTCCAGACGCATTCACAAAGAGATGACGCATTTCAGAAGGCAGAAGAATGGCTTGATAGGTCAGCCCGGAATAGTTCAGCCTGAAAATGGCCCCTCCCGGAATTATACAGGCCATCCAGTATCAAGACATTGTGAAATAATGTCACGCGGTTAAACAGAGGAATGAAAGCAGTTGCTGGGAAATGATCTGATTTTTATGCTTGGTCATCCCCAATGTAGCTGAGTCATGTTACCAAATATGTGGCGTGTGTGAGGGCGTGAATGAGGGCGCTTCCTCCACATCCATGTGATAGTCACTGTTTTGCTTTTAAGACACAATGGTCCCTGTCTGAATGAAGATGGAATGATACTGTTTGAAGGGCAGGCAGGGAAAATAGTAAGCACTGAGAGAGTACACAAGTATGGGTGCCAGCACACACCATATAATGGTTTGTTAAATCTTTGATGCTTGCACTGTCTAGGCTTGTACCGTCTAGGCTTAGTGCTTTTACATCAAGCTGCTGTGTGCCATTGAAAATGGGATCGGTTCTGACCCAATGAGCCATCTAGGCTGGGACATAACTCCCATTACTACTGACATTGTGAATGGGCTGTCAGGCTTTCTGTTCAAATTCTTAAAGCAGAGGAGCTGTCCACTGTAGATATAGTGACTATGTGGATGAAGGATTTATATATTTTGACAGTTTCCACGCAGCTGACTAGTATTCACTCGAGTTCTTACCCTATTGACTTTACAAACACCGTGTCACTGTAGCTTATGTATTTGTATTTGCATGTATTTGTGTGTTTGTACAGAGCTCTCTGTCGGAGACAGTGGACAGTGCTGACAGTGTTGATGCTAGACGGATGGACATGATATACACCATCGAGGACACTCCTCCCTGGTACCTCTGTGTCTTCCTGGGCCTGCAGGTAAAGCCTCACACACAAACGCGCACACATATATGTGCACACACACACAAACACACACACACACACACACACACACACACACACAAACAAGTGTACATGTTCACACACATGCGCACACACTCATGCATACATGCCTACACACACACACACACACACACACACACACACACACACACACGTGTGTATATACTTACACATACACACACAAATACTCCTATATTACATTAAACATTGTACAAATACAAACCCTTAAACACAGTTCTTTGTACAATGTAGACATCCCTCAGGGAGTGAGTCTTAACTCTGACCATCCCGTCCCCCGCTCTGTGTGCAGCACTACCTGACCTGCTTCAGCGGGACCATCGCCGTTCCCTTCCTCCTGGCCGAGGCCATGTGCGTGGGCTTCGACCAGTGGGCCACCAGCCAGCTCATCGGCACCATCTTCTTCTGCGTGGGCATCACCACCCTGCTGCAGACCACGCTGGGCTGCCGGTACGAGCGGGCGGGCGGGGGATCGGCTGCCCGCACCACATGACTCCTCTGGCTAAATCTAGCTTGCGTTCCATGAAGCAGCTGAGATTCGCGCAAGAATTGGGCCAAAGTGCTGTCAGTCCGTGTGTTGCGAATTTAGAAACGTGTCTGAGGTCAGAGGGTCGCTGTGGTCAGTCAGGGTGCGGAGTTGCTTTATTTTCGTTTTTTTTATGTCCTAATAGGATCAGGGGGTGCACCAGTAGGCTTCAAAGTAATCATGAGGTGGTCACGCATATTACGACTCAACAGTTTCAAAACTCCAATGGCTGCAGTTTCACAGGAGCCCACTCATTGTGTTCAGTCAAGTGTGTCAGGTTCATTTACAGTATACTCAGTTATCAAAAAAATACGCAAATTGGCCACAAAAATACTGTTTCTGTAGTCTTTTCTCCTTCTCTCCTTGCCTTTCAGTGGCCCTCTCTCTTAGTCTAGAAGTTATTGCCAGTTATTTACACTATATCAATTATGTAGTTTTGCCCTTGCCAAGTTGTAGCCCTGTTCCTTTTGTCAAATGTTTGGCAATATGCCAATGTACTCATGAAGTGGCCTCAACGTATTACAGTATAATCCCCTCTCTTATAAATGCTAGGATGTTTTTTTTAAGAGAACGTGGTGTTTGAATTACCTTTCATTTTGAATGACTGAAATGTTTTGAATGAGTGTGCAGGGGTAACTGCCTTGTTCTGATTTTAATGCTGTGATTTCAGTCGGTCAGAGTGCACGTCTGTTTTGATCATCTGCAGTCCCTCACAGAAAGAGTTTAGTCAGTCTCACACAGGTCCTGTGATGACTGTGGGCTTAGCCGAGATAAGTATGAACTGACTGCAGGGAAGTGGTTTGCGTGGAACACACTTCCCTTATGTGATGAGAGGTGCACGCTGTGTACTGATTGAGCCTGTAGAACAGTTTACAGTGGTGACTTCTGTGCCAGTTTAGTGATAATATCACTTAGAATATAACCTTAAAGAATTACATATGTTTGGATAATATCTTAGAATATAACCTTAAAGAATTACATATGTGGCTTGTGGGGCACAATGGATCCAGTCTGCATCAGTGTATATAGACACATCACAGAGACACAGTACAGTTTAAGAAACCATTTGTCATGTTTTCTGAATATAAACTCGTCACTGTGCGCTGGGCAACACCTAATAGTGTAGCATATAGCATTTAATGGATGGATTCCCAGAGTGGATCCACAGGGAATTCTGGGAATAGTTGATTCTGCAGTGTCACTGAAATAGCTGCCTGTAGAGAGGGTAGAAATGTAACTAGTTTTATTTAAACTGTGCTGACTGAAAATGGAGTGTTTTGTGAGATTTGGGACTTTAAGGTTATGCACTCCACATGTCTTTTACCCACCCGTGGTCCTGTCACATATACTGTGAAGTATGGTGTTGATTGGCTCAGCTGTTGGTGAATCTCGCACACTGTGTCGTTAGCTGTGATGAAATCATGTCTTAGGAATTCTTGTTGTGTCAACACATTGCAGTATGCACTTAATCTCAGTCACAATCCAGTCTGATATGAATTCATGCTCATCTCCTGTACCATCAAACTTCTATATTGGTCCTCACATAACCCCTCCCCTGTCAATCTGATAGAATCAGGATAATGACAGTCATTCTCTCATTCCTTTAATTCCATCAGGCTTTTACTCAGGATGCCATTGAACAGTGTGGCCACTGGTCTGAGTGACTATTACAATTGTCCCATGTGGAGACTGCGTGGCAGGAAGCAGCCGCCTCCTCATATAGGAAGTGAAACCCAGACAAAAATCCATTTTGGTGTGTCTGCACTTAAAAAGTTCATTGATTTTCCTTTTACATGCTGAACAGTGTTATTTTGAGTGCCTAAGGAGTCCCAGCCAGTTTCTGCCACCTGATTGAATTTAATAGCATTGTGGAAAAAAAAATGAATTGAATGCCATTTCCAGTCAGTGGGAGGCCTGTCCTGAGAAAACGAAGCAGCCTTGACTGAAGTTTTTGTTTGACTCGAGCACATTAAAGGGTTTGCCCTCTACACTGGAGATTTCCAGAACTCTTTAAAAGGCTTTAAGAAGTGCAGGCCCTTGGACAGTTCCATATGACAGAATACCAAGGACACTGAAAATGCTCTCGTCTGGCCTGTTGAACAGACGATTTGAATGCGAGTGGCCGGCACGAGATCTCTCCTCAGGTCGGAGTCAGGCAAACTGCCACAAGGTTTTAATCAAAGTAGGTCATTTTAATTTTGGCTGTGGCCAGTTTGCATATTTTAGAGGGTTTAACTATGGAGGAGGATGCACAGATTGTTGTGTTATCTGTTGAGATCTCTGGTTGTCTCTCTCTCTGTGATGTGGCAAAGGATGCTGCTATGTTAGATATGGCCCTTGAGCCATGCCATTCTGGTACCAGGGCCATTTCATTTCCGTTTCCTCGTGACATTGACGCATTGTGAAATAATTGTTGGGGAGTCTGGAGTGATTGTGTCTTGAATGCTCAAAAGCGCACGTCAGCGAGACTTGTTTTAACACGCTGGCGAAACGTAAGTGCGTCTCCGGGGTAACGGGCAGAGAAGCTGGGCCGAGGGAGGTGCGGGGTGGAGGGGCGAGGAATGTGAGTGAGCAGTGGATGCGGAGCGACTGGTTTCATTTGGTGAGTCACGGTGCCAAGTGAGGTCAGAGCACTGTCTCGCTCGCTCTCTCGGCCTCGTCCCATCAACCTCTCCGTTCCAGGAAACGTGACGTGTGTGTATGTGTGCACAGCTGGAAGTGCGTACATCAAAATTGCCCTTTCTTTTCAAAGAAAAAAACACTTCTTTTATGTAATGCTCTCCTCCCATAATTTTTTTGTCTTAGTCTTTGATCTTCATTCCTAATTGCACCACTGCCATGGTTTTACCAGTTACCATTGCCTAAGCATTTGTTTTGTATTTGTCCATAACAGTGCTATTTGCCCTCATCTTCTGCTTTTAGCTAATTTCATACAAAGACCTCAACCACATAATTTTAATGAGTAAGATTGAACAAAATGTTTTTCTGTCCTGGTGCACCTGTCCTATTTAAAAGAGCTTTTCGCAATGCCACGTTGCTGTGCGTCAGTGGTCTATGGGGACACCGTGTGGTCACGTGCTGGTATTGCACTGTTAAAGGAATAAAATGGCCCATTCACAACTGTTGGTTTCACAGCTCGACTGATATACTGGGCTTCTCTGCATGTTCTGTCTCTGTGGGGTTGATGAGAATGGGCCTTGTGTGTATCTCCCCAGCCTCCCCTGTTCCAGGCCAGTGCGTTTGCCTTTCTCGCCCCTGCCCGTGCCATCCTGTCCCTGGAGAAGTGGAAGTGCAATGCTACAGGCATGTCACACACCCCTCAACACCTCACACACGCACACCTCACACACACATCACACACATCTTGAGTTCCCGTTGCGAAGACTCCCAGGTTTTACCGGAAAATTTTCGGCAAATTACCATTGCTCACTGCATTTGGGACAGGATTTTAACCTTTGTTTGGAAAAGAAATTGACAGAACAAATATGTGGAATAATCTCAAATCTTAAAAGAACTTGACACGTGGCAGTATGCACACACATTATTGTATTTATAATACTTTCATATGCAGAGCTCACACTTACTTAAGTCAAGAATGTGGTTATTAACTTCAAGACTCTTTGTTCCTTCTGGTTCCCTCTCAGTCGTTCCAGTAATGAACAGTACAGAGCTGATGCACACAGAACACATCTGGCATCCTCGGATACGGGAGGTAAGGGGCAAAATGGCCTCAGGGCTGCAGCCACACTGTTCTACTCCTCCTTAAACTCAATGTGAACTCATAAGTGGGAGCGCCGGGTCACCCTTTTCTGGCACATTTGTCTTAAGGTGTGACCGTAGTCCTAAGTGAACATTAACCTTTTGCAACCCAATTATGTGACGCAGTTTATGCTAAAGCCTACCCTTTTCGAATCAAATTGAATTGTTGGAAATTGAATTTGGCGAGAGAGCGATGGCGGGGAGGATCGGAGTTGCTGCAAGGCGTAGACTCAGCTCACAGACCCTAACCGTCTGTGAATCCTCTCCCCCCCCAACCCCCTCTGGCAGATCCAGGGAGCCATCATCGTGTCGTCCCTGATCGAGGTGTGCATCGGAGCCCTGGGGCTCCCCGGGGTCCTGCTCAAATACATCGGCCCCCTCACCATCACCCCCACCGTGGCCCTGATCGGCCTGTCCGGGTTCCAGGCTGCCGGCGAGAGAGCGGGCAAGCACTGGGGCATCGCCATGCTGTGAGTGGGGCTGGGGGTGGGAGCCTGGGGTATCCCAGCCACAGACAGACACAGACTCTGAAGCCTACCCGTTTATACACAACCCCCGGTCAGAGGCCAGTAAGGATTTGTTGAGGGGAGCTTAATTTGTTGAACACTGTAGTGGCACTGTCTCTTTGAGTGACAGCCTGGGCATGTGAGCTGAAACTGATGCAGCCATCTTCCATCTGTCTGTCTGACCTAAATAAAGATACACGTATAAGGTGATATCCCACTGTTGCAAGGAAATAGAGCTCACCCAGAAGATAATGCAGTGTCGATCCGGCTGGATTTCTCAGGGTCAGTGACGCCATACTGTGTTGGTCCTGTGTGTCCCTGCAGAACGATCTTCCTGGTGCTGCTGTTCTCTCAGTACGCCCGCAACGTGCAGCTGCCTCTGCCCATCTACAAGGCAAAGAAGGGCTGGACCTCGTACCGCCTGCAGCTCTTCAAGATGTTCCCGGTGAGCCGCTTCTCTCTCCAGCACTCTCTGTCCCTCCCTCTCTTAATCTCCGTCTCTCTTGATTTCTCTCTCTTCCTCTCTCTCAATCTTCTTTTCCCTCTCCCTCTCTCTTGGGTTTTACAGTTCTCTCTTAAATGCTCACTGACTCTTATCTTATCTCTTATCTCAATTCATTTCAGTTCAAATTTGCTTTATTGGCGTTAAATACATTTTGTAATTACTGCCAAAGCATGTTACATCATACAAACCAGAAAAAAGCAACAAGTAATAAATAGCATCTATAAATGTAAACCAGTGAACATATGAAACAATTAACACCGCTCTATCAGTTCTAAACTGATTGATCTCACTCACTTCAGGTCACTTTCTCTCTGACTGTCTCACTCTTGCTGACTCACTCACTGATTCATTCTCTCATTGGTTTTGCTGTTTTCTCTTTCTCGTGCTCTCTCACTTTCTCTCTCTCGCTCACTTACTTACTTTCACTTGCTCACTGCCTCTCTCTCTCTCTTTTCCAGATCATCATGGCGATCCTGGTATCATGGTTCCTCTGTTTCATCTTCACCGTGACAGATGTCTTCCCCCCTCAGAAGGACCGATACGGCTTCTATGCCCGCACAGATGCGCGGCGGGGCATTCTCGCTGCCGCCCCCTGGTTCAAGATCCCCTACCCCTGTGAGTGGCCACCTCTACATCAAACAGCCTCCCTCTCCAAATGAAACCCATTGTAATAGCTTTGCGGTGTAGAACCAGCATCTGCAGGTGTTGAAGCTTTGGCAGCCATGTTGCTTGGTGTGTATGTGATCGTGAACAGGTGGTTGTGTTGGTGTTGTTTGATTACCAATTTGTTATGTTGTGTGATGTTGTTAAGAGTAGCACTTGGAGTAACAACAGTATTGTGTGCATGTGAAACAGCAGTGATGTGTGTGTGTGTGTGTGTGTGTGTGTGTGTGTGTGTGTGTGTGTGTGTGTGTGTGTTTTAGCCATAGTTATAATCCTTTGTTATAAGGTTACAGTTCTTTGTGTGCGTGTGTGTGTGTGTGTGCGCGCATGTGCATTTCTATGCGTGATGAGAGACTAACAGTCATTTGAGTTCCTCTGTGCGTGTGCTTGCAGTCCAGTGGGGTCTGCCCAACGTGACGGCGGCTGGAGTGATCGGCATGCTGAGTGCGGTGGTGGCCAGCATCATCGAGTCCATTGGGGATTACTATGCCTGTGCCCGCCTCTCCTGTGCCCCCCCCCCCCATTCACGCAATCAACAGGTACCCCGTGCTGTCTGAGTCCCCATCCACGCCCTGTCCTGTCCAGTACCAGTCCATCACTCTGTGTGTAGGTGCCCTCATAGTGCATGGGCACTACGTGAGTCAGTCTTTCCTGTAGTGCGAAATATTGCCAGAGTTTACACAGTTTCAGCTATCTGTGGAATTAACATCCCTACTGTGACACAGCACTGTACATGCCAGTCTTTGTCCCACAGGCTCTTTCATTTGTTTGAATTCACCCTTGCATTTGCTTACTCTCACTCACTCAGTCACTCACTCACTCACTCACTCACTCATTCACACACACAATTCAAATCATTGTCTGCAGTTGAAATGAAATTAAAACATGATAAAGTTTTCATAGTGGTTTGTAAAGGTTACTTTTGCAGTGCCAAACAGACCCTTTGGTAGCACTCCAGCTCAGCTCTGTCCCCCAGTGAATTAGAATTGAATTACAGTTGTGTCCAAAGCCAAGCCTAAGCCCAAAATTGTGGTTCTAACTTGTCGACTTCCATTAACCACATTGTTCTAACATACCAGAGGCAGTTCATCTAGGAGACCTACTGTGGACATGGCTATGGCTGGTGCAAGATTTACCGGCTGTGTTGGCATGACAAACACACAATGTATTCTGCCTAAACTAAAGCAAACATTCTTACAGAGAGTACTTAAGAATGTATGCATACACAAATGGTAGAGAAAGAAAAGACTTGGAAAATGAATAGAACAGTATGATGGACCACCCCCATGTGTAGAGTGTTCTCTGATTGCCCTGCAGGCTATAGCAGGGGGCAGTGTATTGGGCCACTAGTATGGCTGTGTGTCTCTCTCCTAGCATGGCTGTCATCTTTTCTGGGTCAGTCGTCTATGTAATTTGAGGGTGGGAAATATTGATTTTGTGAAAGAATGTGTCTCTTATTTGTATTTTGTAAAGCACAGTCCCTTTTGGGTAACCGTATTTTGGTAACCGTATTTTTGTGTCTTTCCTTTTCAAGGGCTGGGATGTGGTCAATAACACAATAGCATGCTTTAATTTCTCTCTCTCTCCCTGCCTTCTCTCTCTCTTTATCTAACTTTCTCTCTGTCTGTCCCTCAGGGGGATCTTCGTTGAGGGTCTGTCCTGTGTGCTGGACGGTGTGTTTGGGACAGGGAATGGCTCCACCTCCTCCAGCCCCAACATCGGGGTGTTGGGAATCACTAAGGTGAGCCTGCCGGCTCCTGCCTGTGTGTGTGAACATCCCAGAGTGGCCCCACCACGTGGTGGCTACACTCTCATTCACCTGGCTCAGAGTGCAGGGTACTGGAGGGCCTCCACCTCCACAGGCATAGCAGGATCGGTCTGCTGCTGATTGGTTAATGACCTTGTCACCTGTCCTTGTCTGAGAGTGTGTGTGACCCCGTCTGCCCTGCAGGTGGGGAGCAGGCGTGTGATCCAGTACGGGGCGGCGCTGATGCTGCTGCTGGGTTTGGTGGGAAAGTTCAGTGCTCTCTTCGCCTCCCTCCCCGACCCGGTCCTGGGGGCGCTCTTCTGCACCCTGTTCGGGATGATCACCGCCGTGGGCCTTTCCAACCTGCAGTTCGTCGACCTCAACTCCTCCCGCAACCTCTTTGTCCTGGGCTTCTCCATCTTCTTCGGCCTGGTGCTGCCAAGCTACCTCAAAGAGAACCCCCTGGTCACAGGTAGAGAGGCCCGAGAAGCACTGTCTATAGGACGCAACACCCCAAAGACACGCTGTCCTTGTTCTAGCTGTTCACGTTTTAAACCATTTCTCAAAAAGCAGTCAGTGAAAATCAGCCCAGGGAAATCTTTTAGGTGACCATACCAAGCACACACCAAGGAAATGGCCCTTACAAGGTAACTTTATTTTTGATAGGTGCTACTTCACTGAATAGCACTTGCCATATTATAAATAACTGTTATAGGCCACTGTCTGAACTCCTTTATGTTTGGCAGTGCTATATGATGTTAGTGTTAAATCCACCCAGGTAGTCACAAATCCTGTGCTATGGTAATAAATGCTTTGCAAACACAGACACACTCATATACCACCATTTTAGGAGCCACGTTCTCATCTCACATTCAGCAAGCCAATCAAAGGCGCATGTAAAAATCACTTTTTGATGTACATATGTTTACATTTAATATTTTAAGTGCATTTAGTTGCTTCCTTTTTTATATATCACGGTCTCTGAGCTGGAAAGAACACCCAGCTTTGAAAGTGTAGATGAAGTGTATCCTTATCTTCCCATACTTTTCATCTGGCCCAGATGGACATTCAGATTCATTAGTCTCTCTCTTCTCTCTCTCACAGGTATTGCGGAGATCGACCAAGTGCTCAATGTGCTTCTGACGACGGCGATGTTTGTGGGAGGGTCTGTGGCATTTGTGCTGGACAATACCATTCCTGGTGAGCACCTCTTCGTGTCACTGTACCTGTAACTGTAGATTATCACATTGTGTCTTTTGAAGTTATTTCTTTTTTTACTTTGTACCTTTAACTCTGTTTACGAATTATTCATAATCATGATGTCTCTTTTCTGTCTACCCCATCTACCCCTCCCCCCCCGACCCCTTTTCTCTCCTTCCTGTCCTCCCCCCCCATCTCCTGTAGGATCTCTGGAGGAGAGAGGGATCAGGAAGCTCAAGAGGGGCTCGTGCCCCAATGCAGCTGAGCTGGAGGGCATGCGCTCGTATGACCTTCCCTTCGGCATGGACTTCCTGCGCAGACACCGCATCTTTCAGTACCTGCCCATCAGCCCGACCTTCGCTGGGTACAACTGGGGGGCCGTGCGGGCAGGCTGCAGGAGGCAGGGAGGAGGAGGAGAGGGAGGGGGCGGGACTCCTGGAGGAGGGGAAAATGGGGTATAGCAGTGAGCAACAGGGGGAGACGGACGGCCAGTTTGCAGGGGGGAGAGATTTCTGAGCGATGTGACATTCCAACTTTTTTTTTTTTTTTTTACCTAGGTGTTTTGATTTTTCTCTATCCACCACCTCTTGAAAAACAAAGTTATTCTGTGGTGCTGTGGTTTGTAGTAATTGTGGTCCCATCACTACAGTTTTGGGGGTGCCACTACCACTTCAACCTCGTCATCCTGCTGTTGATGTATATGTGTTACACTGAATATCACACATGCGTTTTGATAATACAACTGTGTTGTATCGTATCAGTGGCTCTCCAGGAAACCTAATGCCTAAGTCCCTCTCTCTCTTTCTCTGTGTGTGTGTGTGTGCATGTATGTGTATGTATATACATATATACACATACATATATGTACGTTTTTAATGCACTTGGAATTTCTGTGAAAATTACACTAAATTTACAGATGAGTGCAAAAAGAAAAATCAGATCTTTATTTTCAGCTCTGGAGCCAAAATACTTCTGCAGAATGACATGAGTGAATCCAGATGGCTGACTGACTGTTGATTTCCACAGCTTTAAAATTAGATTGGAATTGGAAATGAAAACAGTTGGGGGGGGGGTTAAAAATGGAATGCTCCCTACAGTGCTCCACCATGTGGTGGAGTGGAGAAGCTTCACCGTCAGTCGCACTGGAGCTGCCCTCGTGGAGGGCACATGGAAAGAGATGGACAGGTTGAGGAAATTCATTTAGACATTTATAGCAAAAGTTTCAAAGTGGAATTCAACAGCGATGGTCTCTCAAGGTCCTTTTTTTAGCAAACCTGCACGGCCTTTTGGGGGTAGTGAAGAGAGTCTAGGGGGTCAGTGGACAGCAGAAGAGGCTCAAAACAAGTGTCCACCTGCAGACACACACATGCACATACTCAGACATGGGCTAAATGCATGCATGAGGGCGAAGTCATGTTTATGCAAGTAGTTTGTCTTATTTACCCTAGTAATGCAAAGTAATCATGCTGTTTTGTTTTGCACTACTTATTGCAGGAATGAATGCAGAGATTGGTCAGCTTTTCTATTTATTGGGACACGCTCTGAAATCCCCACCGCCCTAAATCTAAATTTTAAGCAAGGCTTGATGGCAGAGCAAGCCTTTTTCACTGGAGGGTGAGGAAGGTTCCAGCAGCAGAGGTGATACTGGCACATTTGCCAGGTAAAATCCCAGGTCTTCCTGGGATTAATTATAGTACCAAGTCAATAGTTTGCCTCTTTTTCTTCCTTCCTCTGTTACAACTGGAATTTAAATCTTTGCTCTGCCAGGAAACAGTGGTGGGGTGTTTTTATTAGTGCTGGATGTAGTAGGTTAGTTATTGGAAATTGCAACAAGATTTAGTCGGAATTTAGTCTATATTACAATTTACTCTGATAGTGCTGAAGTGCTGGAATCCTCAATATTCCTCAATGTATTTCATTCATAACAAATAAGAATTTATTTGAAAGAATGTATAAAAGATTAGATGAAAAGGAATTTCTGGTTGGTTGACATTGAGAAGAGAATTATGATTGACAATCAGGGAGAAAAACATCAACAGTGCATGGTTTGCAAAAGGAGGAGAGGGCAACAGATTTAAGGAAAGCTTCCGAGACTTTGAATACTTTGAAAACTTTTGCACTCAGGCAGTAAGGCAGATAGAGAGTATGCTCATTTATGCCTGTCTATACAGTACCTATCCTCTGGTCTGCCCTTTGTTTAAAAAGGTGACAGTTTTACACTGCTTTTCACTTAAAATGAGTATATTTTATATTACCAAGACACTGCACCTCAAAATGTTTTGTTGGGGGGATGGGTAGGGTTCTGTGTGTATTGGTAAGGAAAGGGGGTTATATTTTACATGGATTCCATGATTCTCAGACTTCTTACTTAAAATTCCACCTATTGTACTGTACCTCTTGATCACTATTACAGTTATTGTTTTCATGTAATTGTTACTCTTCCTGTTTAGTTTGTGCATAGATTTCAACCCTTCCCTAAGAGGCTGTAGTTGTCTCTCCATGCTTAAACCTGGAGAGTCTCAAATGCAGCCTTCATCAAGATGCAAGATTTATTTGTGGGATTATATTCTTTCAAAGGCATTCACAGAGCTAAGGTGTCTGAGCATGTTTTGGCTTGTCTTAGACATTTGCAGGTAGACAATAGGGACCTGCTGTTGGAGGACACACATGGTGATAATTTATATTGATTTCATGCTATAGAGCTTTATTCAGACTTGAGAGCACGAAACATGGCATTACTACTGAAGTAGACCATATACACTCTATCTGTATATTGAGTCTTTTTCATGTGTTGATTTGCTGAGTCCCAGTTCAGCAGAGGAGGTACTGGGTTAGACCTCATTCACTGAGTCCTACACACTTTCCCTGGGGTTCCGATCCACAATGGACTTGTTTTGGTTTTGTATCGTCTGGCAGAACTGAGAGAGGAATTCCAGGCAACCCATTTTATAGCATTTGCACTTCAATTACATAGACTCTCACTCCTCGTGATTACAGTGTCAGCATTAGTGTTTGGAAGTCCAAAACCAGCAGTTTGGGTAGAACTCTTTGTGCTCTGATTGGGGCAGGGTTGTGTCAGTACTCAACTATGTGTAAGGGTGGTGTTCTTCACACGGTTATCCTTACTTTATACATTGGCAGTTCGGCAAGCATTAAATAACCTAAAAGAAAAAGTAGTTAGCCACTGCTAAGCCTAAGCCTCACCAAATTTAAAGGAACAGTTGTGGCAGTTGCCACTGGATGAACAGGAGTAAACCTGGTGTAAAGTTAGCACCTCAAGATTGTTACCATTGTTTGTTTATTTATTATTTGTCAGTGTTGTGTACAGCACTGTAAATCATATAGGGTGCTTTCTTATGACTCAACAGAAATATTTATTGGAGGTTTAAACATTCATTTTTTCACCTTAGTACTGGAAAATTGCGACAGTGTAATGTGTGAAGGGGAATGGGTGAAGTTATGCCGTGACAGGTGTGGTCACATTTGCTTTTAGTATAGTGGCTACAGTCGCTTGGGCTGGGTAACGGACATTCTTATTAAAAGGAAAGATGGGTGCTTTTTGGTCATCCCATATTTTTTTTTCTTAGCTGTATTAAAATGTCCGTAGCTTATTAAACTGGATTTTGCCTTTGTGATTTCAGAATTCAAGGCATTTGAATGTTCTATTGTTCACAGGGTGGCAGGGCCAAAGGAGAAACATGAAGCTGTAATGCAGCTTTTACCTTAATAAGATATTGTTTGTTTCAATTAAAGATTGTTTAATTAGATATTATTTGTGAAATTGGATTTAAAGTGTGAGAGAGACTCAATCTGACATTCTCAATCTGTGCAGTATTTGCACTTTATGGCCATACTCAACCTTGTGAAGGAGTGGCAAAAAGTAAACAAATGTTTGGACAGAAGAGTTCCTGCTGATGTGCACCTGTTGTTTACATGGGAAAGAATGTAATATTTTTGCTGACTTCAAAGGTATTGTCTGCCCGGCCATACTTAAGTGAGGAATGGGGAATGTAACAAAGGATAAGATATCAAAGCATGCTTGTTGGAAGGGTAGAGAGAGGTCAGGTGCCTCTTGTGTAAAATGCCTTTCACATACACACACACACACACACAATACACACACAAATACAAAAAAACATGATGCAAATGTTATCCAGTATTAAAGCAATTTATAAATCGTTCTCAATTGTGTACAACCCACCCCCCTTGGAATTCTCCATTCACCCACACAGTGTAGAAAGCGGTGTCCATGTCATGTTTTAGGCATCTTTTTCCATTGGAATTAGGATGTTGATATTGTTTTATGTAAGAATGACACTGGGTTCTTTATTAAACAATATCAATCCTCTGTAATTTCTCATGGCTAAAACTGACAACTTGTCACTCACATAAACTGGCAGGAGACATGGTTAAGATGTCATAGTTTTCCAAAGTGGTGAAATAAGCATTCTGATTAATTGTTAAAGCAGATGTTACAAAATCATCATAAATTTGACAAATTATGAAGCAAATCGCCTTCAAGGGCACCAGGGTTCGTTCTGTGGGAAAATTATCAGTAACTTAAATGACAGTTATCTCTTGACAGTTATTGCTAATTGACTGATTTGATGTCGGCAGGTGAAAGTCAAAAAGCAGTTGGATATGAACCACATGGAAAATGTTAAGCTTGATGTGACCAAGCAGACATGAAACTGAAGGCCTTTGCGACTTATAAATCACTTGTTGTTTCCACACTGGCACTTAGTTAATTTTCTCATAGAATAACCCTGGTATTTTATTTATGCTAATTTCCAGTGCAATTTGGCACATTACTAATAAAAACCCATGTCTCGTGAAGTCTATGTTCCAGTCTTAGCCACAGGTCTAGTTCTGTATTCTATGCTCTGATAGCAGTATAATAAAGTTCCTCCAGGTGGTGTGACACAGAGATCCCTTTCAGTTATTTTGAAGGGGAAGACATCTGAAGAATATACTTAGCTGTTCATATCACAAGTGTTTAATTTCTTTTCAATGTTTTTTTCATGTTTTTTTTTTTTTTTACCATTCTTGTGTTTTTAGACAAAGAAATGTTTGTAAGAAAGGATGCATTTAATCTAAGTCATCATGCTGCAAAGCGCACCATTTTGTTACATTTTTATTTAAGAGAAAAGAAAAGACTTTTTCTTTTTGAAATCTGTAGTTTGGTGGAATACTTTTGTTAGCTAGAATTTTTCATATTGTATTTTTCTAACATGGCTTCCTATTTCATGTTAATAATAGTACAAATTGAGAATGAAAGAAGATACTTTAAAACCAATGTAAATATATATATACATAAACATATATGTATGTATGTACTGAATGTATGTATGTACGTAAACATATGTACATATACATACATAAATATGTATAATTGAGTACTGTGTGCTATAAATTCCTGGACCAGACATTGTGTATACTAATAGTAGCGACAAATGTTATATTCCTTGTTCCTAATACTATTTAATAAAAGATGTTATAGCGTGACTACTGTCTGATACGTTTATAAAAAATATTTGCAAAGTAATTTGGTGGAAAATCCACACACTACAATTAATAAATATTGATTGCTGTACTGGATTATTTCTGTGTTGTAGTTCTGTTTGCGTATTTAATTTCTCTTTACCGGTTGAGTTTATGTGCTTCTCAGTACAGCAAGCTCTCTTTCCCTCTCCTACCTCTCTGACTCCACAGTGTAGGAGAGCATGTCAAAGGGATTAAGCTGCTTAATGTAGTGTCTAGTCGCACAGTACACCAGCCACAATTAAATGACATGAGAAATTAAGCCCCTTACCCAGGAGAGAGAGAGAGAGTGAGAGGGGGACCTGAACTGAACAGATGTGACTGGAGGAAAATAATTGGATTACAGATCATGGTGAAGGAAAATAATATATAGATTAGCATACACTGCCAGTCAAAGTGTGTTTATTGTCCAATGGCAAAAGGCACCTGTACAGACACATAATACAAGGTAACAACACAAGGAACACTATTCCTTACTGAAAGCCAAACAACTGTAATGCATTGTTCACACATTACAGGGAATAATGCCACAGACACACTTACAGGACTGAAATGAGGACACAATAACAAAGAGGTAGAACATTAAATTGCGAAGCAAATTAGCCATTAGACGTGATAGTAAATGGAACAGCGTGGCTACTCTTTTACAGTGATTAAGTAAGAAGCTTAATTTTGAAAGACAGAGAGAACTGTATTGTGTCACCCTTCCTGGAAGGAAAAAAGTAGAGCCGTACACGTTGCGCATTGTTCGCTGTTGCATTGTTTGCGGGGTTCCCCTTCTGCTCCTCGACCCGTGCTGCCGTTGGAAGGCGGGACGAACAAAAGGGTGTAATGAGACATGCTGATTGGATGCTCCGGCGCCGAGGATCCCGCTACGGCAGATGGGGGGACCCCTCGGGTGCACGCCCCTTGCGCGTCGATTGTTTCTGAAATCTAATCCGAGCCGAATCGAACCGTACTCAATCGGGCTACTCCGAGCGATACCGTCCGTAAATATTAAGACGAGGAGCACAATAGGTGGTTCGAAGTCCCCTCAAATCAGCCACCACAAACGCTTTGGATTGCGGGGAGTTTAGGGGAAAAGTAAGTATTGTCCTTTTAAATATAGTTGGCTTGTTCATCTTTTCATCGCTTGCAATAACAAAACTAACGCTTGAGATACAAACCCTCCTGTCTTCTGTTCTCGTCTGATATACACGTGAGTTTGTATCATTTACTGCTGATCACAACTCAGAATTAATTTGTAAAATGAACACATCAATGTATTAAGAAATAACTCGGTACTAAATTGTGCTGTCAATCGATGTAGAGATACTTTGTAAACAGGCATCGTTTGGCTGTTTTGCTGTAGGATACGTTAGTAGTCTATACATTTGTGCTTGAATTCATCAGTACCCCAGATGCACGCTAAATAAGTAAATGTTAGTCATAAGAATAGTACAGGTTTAGTGTTACAAAGAAATTATTGTATTTTTTCCGCTTTGTACGCTTAAGGGTTACGAAATAAAATACTGCACTGTCTAGTCTAACGCCGGGCGTACTGTCTGGCCGTCTTACATAACAGTACTATTCGATAGTTCCTCAGGTTAAGAGACAAATAATAATGATAATGAATAAATAATAGTAATTAAAACACAAAAAACACCATGACGGCTCATCGTGACCTGCTTCCAATGGTAGCTTTACAGACTCAGGGCATTTTTTTTTAACCAGAGCTTGATTAATACTAGCCAAGTTGAAAAATGAAAAATACATTCTATGTCTTGTTCTCGTCCTCATAAATAAAGAGTTTGTCAGACTAAGTAAATTACTTTCTTCTTCTGGGTCTTGAATTCAAAGAACCACATAATTTGGCCATAGTCTCGTCTTATTATGGATGGGTAAGAATGACTTTTGTGTGAGGACATGTGATAATATACTCTGTTTGAGTGTGTGGCTCAGGACTGAATATTCTGAGGAGGGATGAATGAATGATTCTCATCTTGTATTATGAATTAAAATATCCTGCAAGTCACATGGGAACATAACATAACAATTAGTAATGATAAGCATATGTTTGCGATATGGAGACATATCACTTCACTGAATTGTTGTCTGCATAACAATCCTATTTATGTATTTAAACAGCCACACATAGAAGGGGGTCTCAAAGTTATGCTGTTTTTTGGCTCTGTGACTGAGCTCCTTACCAGTCGGCAAGTGTTTTGAGGGTATCCATGACAATGACAACAATAGCCAAGCCAGGCAGTTTGTTCAGAAGTTTGGGGTTGAAGGGGAGGCTGGAGGGGACTGCTGGAGAGACTGCTGTTCAGTTTAAAGATTCTGCAAAAATGGAGAGAGAAAGGAGATTGCAGTCTGCATGAGAGTGTGGGTGTGTGTGTGTGTGTGTGTGTGTGTGTGTGAGAGAGAGAGAGAGAGAGAGAGAGAGACCGAGAGAGAGAAAGAGAGAGGGGGGAAAAAGAAAAAGGAGGAGGAAGAGAGTTCAGGGCCAAGACAGAGACAGAGGAAGTCGTGGCCAGGATTAAAATGAAGGGGAGATGGATGAGGGCCAGCATCTGAGAGAAGGAAAGGAAATTTGGAAGAAGTAGGTTAAGGGATTAAAGAAAGTGGAAGAGTGATAGTGACTGATGCCGATGGAGCTTGAGGAGAGTGAAGGAGAGAGATTATGTGAATTTTAGAGGAAAAACTGAAAGCAAGATGGAGGCGCAGGGTGAAAAAACGGGGCGAAGTGTGGGTCAGCTTGGAGCTCCCTGACCCTCTGTGATGTGGCTGTTTTAAATGAGGCGGAATGGCTCTCGGGAGACTGCTTCTCAATCTATTTCTGGTTCGCTTTCCAGTAAACTCAGTCAACATCTGTAATTTTAGCTGGAGCGCAGGGCTGAAACCCTGGTTTTGTTGTATAAATATGTCTGTTTTTTTTTCAAGCACCCGAAACTTTAATTGGCAATACAGCTCTGTGTGTGTGTGTGTGTGTGTGTGTATGCATATGTGTGCATGTTCGTGGGTATGTGTGTTAAGTAGTTGAGCAGTACTGCTTGGATGGCACGTTTGCATTGAGTCTATTTGTAGCTGCACTTTGTTTCTGTTGTTTTGCAACTCATTTCTGTATTGGTTTTTCTTTTTTCTTAATGCGCTGTCAGCAGCAGCAGTCTAACAGCACAGCATAATTAGGTGGCAAGACTGTATTCTCCAATTCATAAATAATAATATTGCCAAAGTCTAGAGACTCCGTGGGGACACAAGTGAGAAGTGATCTGTCACTCCCCCGTCCACCCTCCCCTCAGCAGTCAGCTCTCGTCTGGCGTGGGACAGCTTTCCTGACAGGAAACTAATTCAGCCGTTTCCACTTGGCCCTTTACACCAGGCCAAATAAATGACCAGTTTTTTCAACTTTCAATACTGCTGATCCTTGTTTTTCCAGCTTGATAATGACATATTTTCACCTCATTCGTGTCTTGGAAGTAGGGCTTATCTTTTTCAGTATCTCTTCCTGAGCAGCCTCACCCTTTCAGTATCATGGAGCAGA
The DNA here is from genome assembly GCA_019176425.1 of Megalops atlanticus. Classification (NCBI taxonomy): domain Eukaryota; kingdom Metazoa; phylum Chordata; class Actinopteri; order Elopiformes; family Megalopidae; genus Megalops; species Megalops atlanticus. Next base: position 14,312,111 of record CM032878.1, on the reverse strand, counting down.
TGGAAAAAAGCTATAAGATGTTTTACTCACCGGTTATTGTCTTATTGTGTTGCTCAGAGGGGTGTGTACCTGACAGGAGTTAATTCCAGTGCTGAAATATTCATTGTGCAGTATGGTGTGGTGGGCTGATTGGTTTTTAATATTTCATTGTGTGGTGGACCGTGGGTCCCGTCTCTGAGTGTATTGGGGTGTGCGTTCATGTGTGTGTGAGGATAAACGGGGTTGGCTGAGACAGTCAGCATAGTCTTGCCCTGTGTTTTCGGCGCCCCACGGGACCCCTGTACCACTCACCCCACTCAGGTTCTTCATTGTCGAGATAATCAAAGCAGATCAGTGTGCAATGTCAATGCATGTAGTATGAATACACCAACCCATAGCCTACGATTCTCGGTGCCTCATTTGTTATAGCGTGTGTGCGAATCGGTACCAGCGTGGCGCTGTGTGCGTGGGTGGATTCTTCCTCTGTGTGTATGTGAGTGCGGTATCTCTGTATCTGTTGAGACTGCAGTTGAGCAGAGGAAGTCTAAATGACTGTGAAAGAATGGTCCCGGTTTCCGGTGTGAGCTGTAGAAAGAGGAAGAGCGGGGCTGAAGGGAAGCGGCTTCTGTCTCTTGTCTGCCCGTGCTGCCCTCGCCCTAGCATTACGATCCCTCTTCCAGAGGACCGGGACCTCAGTCTGCGTCTGCCAGACACGCGCTGGCCCATAATAACGTCCTCATTTCCCGAGCCATCTCTGTGCTGTCACCGCTCTGCCTCGGCGGGGTTTGGTCTCTGTTGGCTTCGGCGGCCTGTCAGCCTACCCCTGCAGTTTCAGTGGTAAGTGAAGACACTGCTGTTTCCTGATTCCGCTCGTGGGTGTGAGGCAGAACTTTCCTGTGTAGGGCCCTTTCAGCAGGATGTGCTGTTGATAGTGGATGGTGTAGACACTGGAGCGTAGCTGAAGCGAGCGGGGCTGTGTGTTACACCTGCCTCTGTTTCCGGAGGCTTCCGGAGCCCCCTTCTCTGTAGGGAGCCAAGACAACTGGCAGAGAACCAGATCAACTGCTGAGCGGAACATCTGTGTATGTGTGAGCGTGTGTCTCTGTGTTTAAATGTGTGTGGATGTGTGTGCATGACCATGCAGGTGTCCTTATCTGTAACATGGACTACATGCACGCATGTAGTTGCGCTTGCTTAACTGACCTTGACTGTTCAGTATTTGCCATGTTGTATGTCTGCTTGAATGAGGTAGGTGACGCCTCTCTCATATGTGTGCAACCCAAGTCTCTTCCTCTTCCTTTAACAGTGTTTTTCCTGCATTCAGCTGATGCTTACACTATGAGGCTTGTGGTTATGAGTATTCTGTATGCGGGTCTGTGTGTGTGTGTTTGTATGTATATGTGTTAAATGCGTGCTTTTCTAGAGTCATGAGGCATCATGGGACCCAGCTCTGAAATAAAAAGAGCATCTGTGCCCTTGTGTGTGAACCGGCCGTCGCGCGGCTGTGGTATTAAAGCCTGAGTGGGTTACTGAGCTGGTGTCTGTTAATCCCCACTCCCCAGACCCGCCACATGTTGCCCCCGGCTAAGTGAGGATGGATGACAGACAGGACCGGGTTCAGATCGGCGAGAACAAGTTCATCAGCAAGTAAGCCCTGACAGGAGGCTCCTCTCACTCATGGGATCAGCAGACCAGTTTTGAAAATGGGAAATTGGTGCACAGCTGTTGCTACTTTGTATGCTACTTTGGTAAAGATGGGGGAATATGTCAGTGTAGTTAAAAGGGACACTATAACACTTGATTACAGGCAGCTGTATATCTTGATGTTATCCATTTCAGGCTTAAGAGCTTATAGGAGTTCAAAATTTAAGCAAATCTAGTTCAGCCCTGCTGCTGTTTCACCAGAGGGGTCTGTTACCACCCAATGATTTGTTTGGCAGCGCACATTAACATGCTAGCAACTAGCAATAAATAAACAACTGAACAGAAGCTAAAAACAAATAAATGAAAAATGAGATGCACAAATAAATGAAATAATAATATATATTGATTTTTAGCTATTAACAAATTCCTCTTTTTATTTGTGTCTGAATTTATGAATGAATTAATTTTTTCTGGCTTCCTGTTTAGGAGGTTCATGGACATACAAAGCTAAAAGATAACCCCTGATTGTATATAGTCAGAACAGTGGGGGAATTATGGGAGATGGGTGATTGTTTCTGTTTGTATGTTCAGGGCTACCCTGCTGACTCACCTCAAGACTTACAATCTGTACTATGAGGGACACAATCTTCAGCTGAGACACAGAGAGGTAAGCATGCCCTTTGTTGCTAATTACTGTCATTAATCTATCTGAGAGGACCCTCCCATTTCTGACCTCCCTCTGTCTCTCTGTCTCTCTGTTAGAATGGTGCTGCAGGGATCAGGTGCTATTTAATTTACCCCACACTGTTTCTGTTCAATAATTCACCAGCCCCCCAAGGGGTAATAACTGGGTCTGTGTGCTTGGGTGTGGGTGTGACCTCTACGGTTTGAAAAGGGGACTCTGTGTCTGTGTTTGCATGTGTATATTTTATTTTGATGTTTTAATGTGTTGAGATATTTAACCACTACGTGTAATGTCCTGAGTTATAGAAGTCGTTAGCTCTTGTTATTTAATAGCTTTTCGATGGTGTTCTGTACTGTGGTGTGTTTTATTGTTGTTGACACAGGAGGAAGGGGAGTTAATTGTTGAGGGGTTGCTGAATATCTCCTGGGGCCTGAGGCGACCAATCCGGCTGCAGATGCAGGATGACAAGGAGCGAATCAGACCCCCTCCTTCTTCCACATCCTGGCATTCAGGTTGCAACCTGGGCACACAGGGGTAAGAGGTCATACTCCATAACTGTGGCTCATTCACACGTAGATCAGGCATATATTAAATTCTTGAACTCATACGAGACCTCTTTCTAGAGACTTAAGTCCTAAACCAAGTATTCGTAACCAGGGGGTGTTAATTAAGTGGTGGAAGGAAGTTATATCAGTAATCTAACAACTCTGTGAAAAGGGTTGCTGAATTTTAGTAATTCCTACTGCTTATTGCTAATTGTGTGCCACATCTAGACCTTCCAAAGACTGTATAATGGCTCCTGTTGGCCTAGGTTGTCACTTATGTTCAGACATTGGCTGGTGAGTCAGTTAGGAAAACATAATTTATTTCAATTCATTCTGCTACTGACAATCAGTTAATGTTATATTAGAAGAGTTTATATCATAGTTGTTGACTGGAGCTACAGCTGCTGTTACAAGTTTGAAATGTGGCCATGCCTACGGAACCAAAAGACACAGTGGCACTGTAAAGCCTGGAAATCCGATGCAATCATGTGAAGCTTTGAATAGATGACTGTGGCATGACAAGCTTTTCACACCAAACAAGTATCTAAGCATTGCATTGGAATAGAACCTACATCACTGAAGGGGTACAGAACAACTTTTTGTCAGTCTAGTTTTCATTATTGTATCTATGCATAAGCTGTATTCAATATGAGCAGATGAGTAGCATAGTCTTGGCTTAGTCACAACCTGGCAAGACACTCAACCAAATAATCACTAGTTTGCTGAAATTGAAGTTGAGACAATCGTAGACTGAGACAGAGAAGTTACCCTTTAAAAATACACTCATATATGTAAGGGTTTGTGCTTGGCTAAATTATCCGTTATGGACTCAAGTAATATACACACTTTTTAATTCTTTTTCTCTCTTTCACTCACTGTCTCTTCCTCTTTCCTTCTCTTTCTCTCTATCTCTCTTTCCCTCTCTGTCTCTCCCTAAATGGCAGTTTACAAAAGCACAAAGGAAAAGAAAAAGCCTAAGTATAGTATAGAAAGTATAGACCTGCACTTTGTTGTTTACAATTTGTTGTTTACTTGTGCATTTCTTTTTGAAACTCATGGTTAGAATAGAATCCCTAGTGGGCATAATGTGGCATTATGTCTGTATCCATAGAGTCACCATATCTCATGTGGTCTTGTGTTTGGAGTTCTGAATGCGCTAAAATGTGAGGGTCCTGAGTTCGTCCAAAAGAAATCACTTTTTTCATGCTGTCTTGCTCGCCTTTTCTCACTTTTTCTCTTCTTCTCTCTGTAGTAAGGAGAGCTCCCAGAAAGCCCCGCCTACCATTGAGGTGACAGAGTCTGAGGACAAATCAGAACATGACGCTGAGAGGGAGGAAGAGGAAGCAGGTGAGACAGGAAGAGGAAGTGATCTTTCTGTCCTAATGTTCGCATTATGAACATTCTATTTTTCTTACTGAATGCTTTACTGAATGTTGCAGAGTGGTCGTTGTATGTAATCTCCCCTTCATCCTAAGTTCAAATTCAAAGCTTTATTGGCATGACACACTGTAATGACAGGAGAGGGTGGGGCAGAGTGTAATAGAGCAGTTAACACAGATAACAAAAGAACACAGAGCTTGAATCAGAAAGAATGGTTTTATTACAAGAATTCCTAATAATCTCAACTTAAATTCTAAAGTCTCAATCTCTTTGTTGCTGCCGTGTGAGCACAGTCTCTCTTTTCTGTGTAACCATGTTTGTCTGTGTCAGCATGCCTCAGTCACTAGGCTGTACTCCCAGAGTCTGTACTGTGTCAAACATATTCATTTGCTTAATCTCTTCCTCTCTGCCTCTCTCTCTCAGAAGACATGCATGAGGGTTCCTCTCAGCTCCTGAGGACAAAAAGTGATGCTGGGGTTTTGAGAAGGGGCCCCCGGCGATCACCTAGCGATCAGCGCAGAATCAGACGCCACAGATTCTCCATCAATGGCCACTTCTACAACCACAAGGTATGGATGGCACACCCCCTCACTGTAGATTAGTGAACCACACATCACTTTTTTGCACACATTCACACATCGCTTTCAGTGAGCTTAAACTAAATGCCACATCAGAGGACAGGTGAAAGAACAGACATTGAAGTATTCCTAAACTCCTGCAGGCTTCAAGTGCTACCACATTTTTCATTATTTTGTGTTGCAAAGATGTTAGCTTCTCTTGGCAGATATGACTGATAAAAGGAGTAATCTGCTAGTTCTACAAGGCAATTTCCATACAAAAAATATTATGTCGAGAGTACATTTTAGAGATTTTTTTTTTTTGCTCAAAGAATATATTGAAAATACTGTATGTAAAATATTGCCACATTGGTATATTGCAGTATATTTCTGCTTTCCATTAATATATTTTAAATGTATTTGCAATATATTCTTGGGCTGAACAACATATTTCTCAATATTTTACTCCCGTATGGGTATGGTGTTATTGAAAATGCAACAGAATAAGCCAGGCCTGGTTTGTTTAGAAACAGAGAGCTTTATGTGAGGTCTCATTGTCCTGACGCTGTAGTGTTGTTGTGTGCTCCCCCCTCTCAGACAGCGGTCTTCACCCCAGCGTACGGTTCGGTGACCAATGTGCGCATCAACAGCTGCATGACCACGCCCCAAGTACTGCGGGTTCTGCTCAACAAGTTCAAAATCGAGAACAGCCCGGATGACTTTGCCCTCTACCTTGTCCACACCAGCGGAGGTGAGAGCCTGTACCTCTGGGTGTGTGTGTCTGTAATACTTTGTGTTTGTGTGTGTGCATCTGCAGAGTGTATGGGTAGTTATACACCCATATCTGTGTGTGAATTATAACTGTGTGTGTGTGATTTATGGCTTTATCTGTATGTATGCTGTTCAAATATGTATATATTTTGCTTATACAGAATAGTCAACAGTTTATACTGACGCTTATTTACAAAAAGAAATCAGGCTAATACCTTGCTCAAGCATGCAACAATAATACCCCAACTGGGAACTGAATCAGCAATTCCTGTTCCTGACCACTACACTATACTGCTGCCCATGTTGTGTGTAAATATTGTTTATGTTTTATAGCAGCATCTCAGTGTATGTTGTGTGTAAAACAATGTCTGTGTGTGTATATATGACCGTGTGTGTGTGTGTGTGTGTGTGTGTGTGTGTGTGTGTGTGTGTGTGTGTGTGTGTGTGTGTGTGTTTCAGAGCGTGTGCAGCTGAAGCGCACTGATCACCCCTTGGCAGTGCGGGTTCTGCAGGGCCCATGTGAGCAGGTCAGCAAGATCTTCCTCATGGAGCAGGACCTTGGGGAGGAGGTCACCTACGATGTGAGACATTTTGGCCTCTCTCTTCCTCTTCTTCCACCTTCTTTACCTTGCACTGCATGCAGTTGCTCACTACACAACACTGTCGGTCTTACAGTCAGGCTGAGTCACCCCTGTGAGTCCTACTCAGACTATGGCTTAAGGATGTCTGATCCTCTGCCACTGTCTCTGTCAAGTGTGTCTTATTCATCCACATTAAGACCTTCTAGGGTGCATTGGACGCAATGTAAAAACAGGTACCGATGATTCTGGTTCTTTGCTCCACCAGGTCGCACAGTATATAAAGTTTGAAATGCCAGTGCTGCAGAGTTTCATCACCAAACTGAAAGAGGAAGAGGACAGGGAGGTCCAAAAACTAAGGACCAGGTACTTATGCTTATCTTTTGTTTGGATATGTCTGTCTCTGTATGCTTGATAGGAAACACCCTCATTTTCAAAGATAAGACTACCATCTTACCACCACTTTACAGATTTTTCATTAGTATACATACTCTGGGAATGTACTTTCTTTGTCATTATAACACCAAGGTGAAGACCCATTAATGTCCAGCAGGTGGAGACAAAAGCATCACGGGGATAAACCACACTATTTTGTATAATCCTGCAGCATATAGAATTTGTCATCAGGTTATGGAACAACTAGTTGTGGGGGTTTTTTAACAGATGGTTCCTCTCCCTTTCTCTTTCTCTCTCTCTGTCATTCCCCAGGTACACTTCTCTCCGTTGTATCATTGAGAAGCAGCTGCAATGCTTTCCTGAGGGGCCTACTTGTATGTGACTCCACCTGCAGACTCCTAGAATCCCCTGGAATCCACTAGCCTTTTCCTCAAGTCACATTTACCTTCATCCCAACACCCCTCTTTCTCCCTCTAAATTGTCTTTCCCTCTCTGTCCAGCAAAAATCCCATAAATCCCCCCGTGCTCCTAATTCTGATTGACTTTGCGTATCAACTGCAGTAGCTTGTCGTAACAGAGCAATAACATTGATAACAATACCATTTGTTATTATTATGGTTGCAAACTTAATTCCTCTTGCACTTTTCCGGTGGACGTTGTAACGTAATGAGCCAGGTGAGCCAAAAAAAAAAACCTCAAACTTGTATGCAAAAGAATACAAAGCACATTCCACCAAACAAACTCTGTTTCCATTCCAGTTCAACCTGCTGTGTGTATTAGCTGGTTGAGGTATGCCGAATTCATTATCCAGCTCAAGCTGTCAGTGAGCTACAGTCTGCGGAAAACAGACAGCAGGCTACCCTTTGCTTTCCGTAGCCGCCCTGCCAATCCCAACTTAACCACCGATGGGAAGTAACTCCTGTGTAGGAACCGAGAACAGATTTGCTGATTCAGTGCTGTGGTACTGGCACATCCCATGACAAAAAGAACATGAAAGAACAGCGGTGATGTCACAAATGAAGTGGTCCGTTGATCTCATTTCTTGAGCTCAGATTTGTTAAGGTCTTCTGAAGGGGTGCAGTTCGTTGTTGGGTCATGTATTTAAGAAGTGCCTGCTCCACCTTTTCTGTGCTGAATTCTCCCTGCATTTCATCAGTTCAACAGTTTGGTCTTTGTCCACATGGATCATGAGACATGTTTTAACAGAATGTCAAAAACTTGTGTAGGTGTGAACCTATTTCGTCTCTGCCCAACAAAGCACAGCTTGTACAGTGGTGTCACCTGTACGGCATAGAATGATTCTCTTTAAAGGAGAGGTGTTCCGGAATATTGTGAAGACAGTTGATAGCGTCAACTATGATTTATTGTTTGAAGGATTGTGTGTGCATCAGTGAGAGTGTAATGTCATAGGTGTGTCTGTGTATATGCACATTTGACAATGTCTTGTATGTGTGCACATGTGTGCATGCGTGCATGCATGCAATCTGACTGCAATTGCTACCTTGTGTTATGTGTTTTATGAAAGAGAATGTGTGTTATGGAGCATATAGGTACAGAAGTTGATGTATATCTGGGGAACCAATCAGATTTCTAGATTCACATTTCAACAGTGTGTATGCGTGTGTGTGCGTGTGTATACATGCTTACTTTTCTACAATTTCTATGGCTTTCTCCAAGATTGTCCCATTATTTACTTTTATTTTATGAAGTTCTTTGTAATATGGAATTGTTTTTAATAATATTTTCATGAGAGTAATTCTTGCATTTGTTTTAAGAAAGAGAGAATGGGCACACGTGAAAGCTCTCTTCAAGTGCAAAAAGCAAATGCTCTTCATGTGGCTTTTTACGATTATTGTTATTTAATAAAGGCTTTTTGTCAGAAAGGACCTACACTTGTCAGTTTTCTTCACTGGACAGAAAGAACGATGGCAGGCGTGTCTCCATCGTCTTTCGAGGATCATCCAGCATGAGTGAGGAAGCTACGTGCACTGCATCACTGCAGACGGTTGCTGACCAATGGGAAGGTGTGGGTGGTCAGTAGAGGAGATCAGTGAGGCTAAAACAGGAGGCAAAGCATCTCAACTCCCCACCTGACTGGGGATTAGTTGCTCTCTATTAACACAAGCAAACAAAACAAGTCACCTTACACTGACTTGACAGCAAGACCATCCGCCACCTTCTACTCTTCCATTCAACTAAGGCAGTCCAGTTCATCACTGACTAAAACAGGTAAAGACCAACTTCTGTAACATAGTTTCCCTTGGTTGACTGTATTTATAACTTCATCTGTCTTCTGGCAAATGGAATTACTTAATGGGACATTACATAATAGAACTATACTTGTAAAATTTAGACTGAACACCTTTACCTTTAAGACTTTCAAAATTAGCCTTGTCATATACCCTTAAAACATGGGGCCCACCATGTTTTATTTATTTTGAAAATGAATATATCTGTTGTCATATTAACAGAATCATTGTCAACATTAATAAACCGTATATAGCTGTAGATTCATTGTGTTACATACTTCTGTAATACAGGTTTAGTATCTATAATATTCATATATTCTTATATTCATAAGTCATATGACCGATTAACTGTATGACATTATTAAATGTATGACTGTTTGCAGACTAGGAAAAAACACAATATGAAGAGTGCTGTGAGAGAATGAGGAAGAGTGTTATTTGGTTAACGAAACAACAATCATAATGATTTTGTACCACAGTAAACCATAATTTACATTTTAGGTCTGTAATATTTACTGTGACTGTCATGTCATGCAGATTGTTGAATGAGTCTGAGGGACAATGTAGGTAATCCGGGTGTCTCAAGATTAGTCCAGCAATAGCAGACAGGAGAGTTAATCCTGGGCTGGGTCAAAAGGCTTTAGATATGATCCTGGTAATGTACACAGCGTCCTGGATGAAAGTGACAGTTGTTTCAGGGTTTTTGTGTGTCCTACAATTGTTTTGTTGCTGTTGTTCTGTTCTAGTTTTCTGAGGTAATGTGTTATCAAGGGTAATTTAGTAAGTCTAACCTATTTTGACATTCTGTGTAACCATAATACACTCTGCCCTTAACTCTGTCATGTTTTGTTTTTTGTTATATAATCAAAATTTTACACAAAATTCAGTGAAACAGTTTAATAGTTTTATAGTTAACAGTTTTATAGTTTTATAGAGGAATGAAAAAGTAGCATAATGCTTTTATTTACTGCTCAAAGTTAAGGACAAAATAGAGCCTGGTTAGATTGAAGTGGAGCTCAAGGGATATCTTTCTATTTTATATAATATGACAAATAAGTTACATAAAAAGAGATATGAATCTCTATAGGCATGTTTTCATTGGTTCTTTTCGGACAGCATAAATCTGGACTAATGTAAGCCTTTTGAATGGATTTGCTAACCTTGGATTGGCCACTGAACAACTGCAGTTACATAACAAAGCCTTACTGCTCACAGTAATTAAATACCTCTCTTTATCTCTCTGTGGTCACTCAGTATACCACCACTAAGTGCTCCACAGACCACACAGTGGTGAATGAGCAGGATGGACCAAATGCCACTATCTTACCTGCGGGCTCTTCTTTGTTTGTAGGGAGCTTCCATCATGATTGGCCAAAGAAGACTGTATTTCCTCTGGGTATGCCTGTTGTTGGTGTCAACACTGTGCCCGTATGCACAGTCAAGGCGGGGGGGCATGAGCAGGGGCTTCGGGGGAGGGATGCGGTCTAGAGGGATGGGAGGAGGAGCGGGGGCTCAAGGGATGGGAGGAATGGGCGGTAGAGGGATGGGGGGAGCGGGGGCTCAAGGGATGGGAGGAATGGGGGCCCGTGGGGTGGGAGGAATGGCCCCGCCCGTCCAGAGCCAGGGCTCCTCCAACACCGGGCTGAAGGTGGCAGGAGCGGCAGCGGCGGGGGCCCTGGGCGGGGCAATGTTAGGCCACGGGCTGAGCTCCATGGGGCGACCGGGCTACGGATATGGCTACGGTGGCTATCCTGGCTATGGAGGATACGGTTACCGTGGCTACGGTGGCGGATATTCTTCCGGGGGCGCCAGATACGAGGAGACGGATGAGTTCCGCAACGGGACCGAAGGGGAATACTACATGGACGCATCCAGCCCCTGCCATGCCTCCAGCAGCACTGTATTTCTGGGATCCATGGTGTCCTTCCTGACTGGATTCTGGATCAGAGGGATTTGACTGACCACCTGCTGATTCAGCTTTACGAGAACCTGAGAGGAAAAAGTTGTGAGAGGGAAAAAAAAATGCTGAGAATGATAAATCAGCATCTGTTTTGTCATTGTCAAAACAAAGCAGTATTCAGTAAAGGAATATTTATTTCATGGAGCTCCATCCCTGCCTGACACATTTACTTAAGGGCAAGAAAACTTTAACATTACTATATTTACTTAAAAAATAATATTTTTTAAAGATAATTATGCTCTCCCTTCCTCAGAGGGTAACCTGGATTGTGTGCATGGGGTTGCACTGAGTCACCAATCGTTGTCACCATGTGCGCATGCATGTTTATATTCATAACAGATAATGATTTTATAGAGGTGGATAATGGTAGAAAGTGGATCATACTGTGTTTGGTGCCATTCATTTGAAATGATGAAATGATGTTTATAATAGGAAAAGATGGCATATTTTGTTTTTCAGCTTTTCAACCACTTTCTAACTCCAGAAGAGAGTATTTGCTCTAATACTGCCAAATTCGTCACATCATGAAAATTGTAATGATATTGTACAGCAATTTCACAGCTCATTTTAATTCATTTGTAAGTATTATTATTTTGTCACACAATATTATGGATTTCAAAAATGTTTACTATTATGTATGTCAATGTTACTGTGAAAAGTAATTACGTTAATTTTGTAGATTTTGACATGCGTTACCTAATTGCATGATGTCTTCATTAGATGTATTTTTAATTAATCTAAGAAATTTAATAAAGGTATGAAAAAATGCTCTGCAGTCAGATTTGTGTGTGTGAGAGGCAGGACCATCTACACTGTCACTCCACTGTAATGTTTATGTACGTATGTACGTCACATATTCCGTGCTTCTAGAAATAGCGGATTACTACATCATAATGTCACGGGTTTGTGCTTATGTAACAGAAACTGTGGCATCCACTAGGGGGAGACAAAACTGTAGCAGCGTTCGAGGTTTTCACCACCCTCTATCATGGGTTGCCAAATCTGTCTCTATCATATTTCTGTAGTGTGTGCATTGTCAAAGTTAACTGGTGGAATACCAGTAGAAAGTACACATTTACATAGCTGTGATAACTATGCCAAAATTACTGGTACTGTAAGACTAATCAATAATACCATTAATAACATGGGAAACAGACAGACAGGCACACACACACATGAATGGACAAAGGACAGACGGACAAAAAGATTTGTCAGCAAGATAATGGCAGCTGGGGTGGGGGTGGGGTGGGTTGGAGCTATGTACAAAATGTGCTGTAATTTCAAAATGGCACTTTGTCCGATATGTATGAAAGTACCCTCCAATTACAGATTCTGCACTTTAACATCATAGTCATAGTATCATTTCAAATCCAAAGTGCTGGAGTACAAAGCGAAAACAAAAAAAAGTGTCACTGTCCAAATACTTTTGGGACTCACTGTATATGGTACCTTAGTCCATTTGGAGTGAAAAATGTGTGTAAATTTATCAAAAAAGTTCAGAATATTTGTTAAATATGAAATCCCCCCCAAAAAATCAGCACTGACTCTCACAGGTGATGACACTGCTATCCAACAGTACTTCTTCTCCCTTACATTGCACTCCAGTATTTTGTAAGAGATACAAGGTAAACTAAGAGGCCTGCAGTTTCTTGGATCAGTGTGTGATCCTCTTCCCTACATATTTGCACTATATTGGCTTTTTCCAGTCTAATGGGGACAAAAAAACAGCATCATGTCAGCTGGTTCACTGTGCAGATTTAATGGATATGACGAAATGTATGCTGAGATGAAATGTTCTAATTGTGAGTGGACTCCATGTGACTGTCTGGAGAGTTTTCCCTACCCTTAGTGTGTCAGCCTTTAACAGACAGAGGAAGCGGTGGGAAATGGGAACTTGCAGACAACAAAAAACAACTGCTGAATAAGTAAAAACAATGAGCATTAAACAAGTCCTTTGCCACGGACTGGAGAACTGAGGGCTTCCTCTGTATGCTTGTTTTGAACTAGGAGATATTCTCTTAATATAAGCACATAAGGCTAAACTATTTACCAAATTGCTAATCAGGTATCACAACCCCACCAATTTATTTTCAGGATCTTTCCAGTATTGGAGAATCACTTGATGAAACTGGTGCTCACTACAAATAAATAGCATCTCCCTTTTATGTTTTTCTTTGGATACGGTTCTAAACCATGAAGAGCAATTAATAGTTTCAGGGGAGCTCTATTTTAACTGTGAAACACATACATTTAATGCCCTTTACTTCATGCAAATGGAGGGCTCCTTATTGTCTAAGCTTGGCTTTTATTCAAAATGGGTTCACTGCTCTTCTTGGCTACATGTCACTCCTCTTCATTCTTTCCGAATGCTCTTAACGGGAGCAACCTGTTACCTAGCAACACCTGTGTCTCTAAGCCTAAACTAGGCAGGACTTACCATGGTTACAGCCTCTGTGGAGAACCTCAGGCAATAAAGCAAAAGGTCTTCACTAAAAGCTCAGTGAATACAAACTGAGATAATGCCGGCCCCATTTAAAGTTGAAATAAACATTGCACAAGGAGCAAGTAAGAGAGGTCACACATCTGCACACGTCTCATGTGGACAATATGTCTTCTGATTAAAAACAGACAACACATTTTAGATTGTTGTAATGCTCTTGTCAAATGTACACTGTTCCATTGAGCTTACCACACTGAGGAAAAATGTTTGAGTCCATAGCTGAGTTGCTGTTTAATTGATTGTGGCATCCTATTTTGTAACTGAAAATTAATTATTAAGAAAATTATTTTGATGTAAATGGTCTTATTTACATTTTAGTGTGTAAACTGTGTACTCTAAATCAGTACACATGGTAGTACAATGCATGTGTATTCTAGTAAAGGTGCTTGCGCCCATCTCCAAATCAAATATATTCCGGTGTGTGGTATGCAAAACACATTCATGCTGGCAGGTGTGCTGACATTAACATCAAGCTTTGGGACATTACACCGATTACAGTAAAAGTGGCAGTCAAGGCAGAAACACTGTGGAATAACACAAATGGCTTACAGCCATACAATATTTACACAATAAACACATGTACAGGGAGGAGAGGTGAGAGGTTCTGTTTGTGAAAGCTTAGTTTGCTCCTGACTTGCCATCATGGATAAATGTAAACACAGGGGAGAGGTAGCAATGGTGGTCACATGCAAACTGAGCACACACACACAATCTCACATTTCCTCTGTGTGCACAAACACACATGCATATAAAATTCATGCTGTATATTGTGCTAGCATACCAGTGTCACTCTTAAACTGATTATGGCGTATAAGACCATAAAATATTAATGTGGTGTGCTATAGCATTTTTCACATGGGAAAAAAATCATAGCTGCGTTTAATGCAAAAGGGAGGAACAACAGAGACCAACAAAAGCAAGAAACACTGAATTATTGCTCTAAAACCCAAAACATCTTTATTTGTTTTCACAGAGAGGAGTCATGTCATTTCAGACTGAATGCAGATGTCAGTACAATGCAAACACTTGCAAACTAAGGGCCTTCAGAGTGTAGAATACAAGTTAAATATGCACATTCTATTTTTGTTATTAAAATGAAGATTCAACATGTGTCTAATGACTAAAATGTCCTAAATATGATAGTGTTTCCCTGGAAAGTGAGCATTTCAAGCACAGATCTCCAGCTTCAGGTTCAACAACTATGTGCATGTGCCATGTCAGGTCCCCTGGCAACTCCAAACAGTATTGCCACAACTGTTGTTGTGCCAGCTAGTTATCCAAGAAATTCTGAGGTACAAACATCAATAACATTTTCATTTTTACTTTGCTGCATGTATCACTACATTGTTTGGAGTGAAAACAGGCCTAAATTTCAATTCGACTTCAGACTGGACACCATCGCTTGTATTTCATCCAAATAATTAGTGACACAAATGTAAATTTTCAGATGCCGGTATATTTTTGATGCTCCAAGATGTATTTTACTTCATTCTGTATTCCTAAACTTATTGGAAAAAGAACAATTGTACCGAGTAATAACTTTAACTCTGTACTGTATCACATTGTGTATCATCCTACATCAATATTTTATACAATTTACAATATGGTGATACAACACCCTGTATCATGTTACCTTTGATTTGATCTATAAAGTTCAGCTGAAATCTCTCTATGAACAAAACTGTGAGCAGCATCTGCTTTATAAAATGCTAGATTCTACAAATTTCGCTCTTAACTGACTGCATTTTTCCAGCACTGTGTGGCAGACAAAGAAGTTATTAATCCATTCTTGTCTGCCACACATCAGTAACTGAAATTTTCTGCACAACACATTGCAAATTTACAGACTACATTTAAACTACAGACCTTTACAAGAAAAGGCCTTGGGCTTCACAATACATTCTCCCCTCAAAAAAAGCATAGGAGAGTCTATAAAATAAGAGCACTTGCAAACTACACCCTGGAAAAGGGAGAGAGAGGCCAGAGATCAAGCAAAGAGTGAAGGAAAAAAAGAAATACAAGGACACATTAAACAATAACAGCAATAAACACACTGCTTTTGGTGGATGCATGTATCTACATAGATACTTCAAGCACATTACCCTAGTAAAGTGTACCTTCTGTTTCTTTCAGTATACTAGTGCATTACAGGTCAAACAGACATCTGTTAAAATGAGTCATGATCAAGCACACCATAAACAGCCACACTTAAAGGAAATAACTCCTGCAATGCCCTCAAATGCAAAATTTGATTTTGTTAATCTGGTTGCATTAAACAAGTTTACAAACAAGTGTGTGAATTTTGAGCCAGTTTGTGCAAGAACTGTTTGCGCAGTGCAGTGCTTCTCACTTTCACATGGCAGTGCAAAGACAGTGACAGGCAACTGAGAAAATGGAGCAGGGACATTGACTGCGCACACTGCTGTGTGCTGCTGTGGCTCTCAGTACTGCTGCCACACTCCAAGTGTGCATGATTTCTGCGGGCTGCTCAGGTGTATAGCAAACATGGGGAAAATGCAACTTTCATGGGAGTTAAGGATGAGACAGATCATTAAAATTTTCCACCATGAGATTATTAAGACCAAGACCAGTCTTCAAATGTGTCCATTTAAAAATTCAGGCAACCGCAATCTTATTTTGTCTCATCAATCATTATTAACTTGGTGAAGATGTGAGAGAATATCGAAGTCTTTGCAGTAATTACTTATACACAAAGAACTGCCGTTGCCAGCTTGGATGCGGTTATTCGTACATTTGATCTTGGGAGTATACAATATTCAAACATAAAATTAACCTAAATACACATCAGAAGTATTAATCTCATCTATGAACAAATTTGTACAAAGTTTTCCTCAGCATATGCATTTACTCCAAATTCAGTCTTGGACTGTCTTGGTCTTGGTTTTGAATTAATCTTGAAAGACAGTTGAAAGCATTATGCTGATGTCTGACACTACTGAAATAAATTACAATTGTGGAATGCAGATGAATGTCATTTTTGTCTTTGATATGATGTAAAAATCAGTAAACCTGAATAACAAGTATCTACATGAATCTGGTTTCCCATATATGCCATTATACTGTTACACATACAGCTGAAGCGTAATATATAGGCTATAGTACTTTGTTAAGCGTATCTCTTTCAGCCATAGTTTTTCATTCAGTATATATTTTTACTCTATAATATGACCCAGTATCACAGTAGCATTGTTTTGTGTAACATTTATACCCATCTATACCATCTTGGTCATATTAAACATCAGAGCTACCTTGACAATAATTGTTCATATTAGTCATCCACTAAAATTCAGCTATTTGTACTGTACATCACACACAACAAAATGTATTTTCTTACACTTCCAGCCACACATGTGATATTTTAAATACATATATTGAAACATATATACTGTATATATACACAAACCACAGCAGGTCCAAGATCAGTGTATAACAGTGAGTAAATGCTCTTTCTCCAAAAGCTCTCCCGAAATCACTGACAAAAGAAGTGCAAAAGTGACTGCTGTTATACTAAAGTGACTCAACTGTCAACCAGATTAAACTTAATGTCTAAAGGCCAATGGATAATACCCTCCAAACCAATGCTGTCTCAGACTCCCTCTTTCCACACGCTGGAACCATGGTGTTCTTTAGTCTTTTTAGTCCCAATCTTTATATTGGAGTCAAATTCTTTCACCTTATTTTTGCAGTTTGTAGTTCTTGATAGAACATGTACAGTAGTCATGCACATGCGTGAGGATAAGGTACCTTACCCTGTGCTGGAGTGTTCAATGCTTTGGGACAGCTGGACACAAAAGGCGCTACAGTACACCGGTAGCAGACATAATCTTGTTAAAGTGTGGCCCTAATACGCAAGATAGCTACAACCAAAAAAAAAAAAAATCAGGATAAAAGTCCTGAGGCGCTTCCTTACTGAGGCGCGTAAGGTTGAGAAAGCTGGAACTAACATCCTCTGGCATTGTTGTGTCTGTGCATAACACATCACGCTGCCCCTGTGTGTTTCCTTTACTGCAGCAAGACAGTGCTGCCAAGGAGCATGAAGGTGGTGGTGAAGAGCAGTACCAGTCCCTGATGGAGGGGGCGCTGCTGTCCCCCGCTCCCCCTGGGGTTGTCGTTGCTGCGCTCGGCGGTCTGTTTCTCCAGGTAGCGCTCGGAGTACACCATGTAGAGTTCCACGCAGCGCCGGGCCTTCAGCTGCTCGATCAGCTCCGGATAGCCGATCTCCATGATGCTCACAGTGTCGTCACCCTCGTCCGTCTTTTCTCCGCCGGCCGGAGGGGCGGGGTCTCCTTCGCCGGCTGGAGGGGCGGGGTCTCCTTCGCCGGCCGGAGGGACAGGCTCCGCTGTGGCGGTGCCGGCCTTTCCTTCACTGCCCTCCGTGACGTTGCTGCTTGCCGTGCTGTTCTCAGCTGCTACTGCTGGCACCGGGGTGGAAAGACTGGCCGCGGCCTCGCCTGCATTCGGATCGTCGCTCTGCATGTTCTCTATGGCCGGGGCGTCCCCCTGTATGTTCTGGGGGCTGCCATCCTGCCCTGGGAACAAGTCAGATCTCTTCATGCAGCTGTCCATGAAGTTGTCGTAGGACTGCGGAGGCTCCTTGAAGCGGTAGTCGCGGCCAAAGTCGTTCTGGTCAGTGGAGCGCGAGCCGTAGCGGCGGTACATGTAGTGGTTGTAATAGTACTCTTCCTGGGGGCTGTGGAAGTGGAAGTGAGGCCGTGGGAACCGGCCCAAGCCGTACCCCACTGCCATGCCGGCCATCGCCCCCACCCCTGCCGCCAACGCGGCCTGCTTCCCAAAGCCCTTAGAATTCATGGAGGGGCCCAGGCCCATGCCTTGCACAGAGCGGGAGAAGGGAGAGCCTCCCATGCCATACCCTCCACCTCCATAGCCATAGCCTCCTCCATAGCGTGGGCTCAGGATCTGGTTGTTGGGGTTCCAGTTAGGATAGCCTCCCGCCCCTGCCGGGTAGCCCCCCGGATAGGCCCCAGGGTATCCCCCTTGCTGCCCCCAGCCAGGTCCACCCCTGTTGGGGTAACCCCCAGGATAGGCTGCGCCCCCGTACTGGTTTGGGTAGCCACCTGGGTTCACACCTCCTCTTGCTGGGTATCCCCCTGCAGCTGGGTATCCTCCTCCAGGATACTGGTTGGGGTAGCCTCCCCCAGCTGGGTAGCCACCTGCTGCTGGATATCGCCCCCCAGCAGGGTAGCCACCTGCAGCTGGATATCCTCCGCCAGCTGGGTAGCCACCCGCAGCTGGATATCCTCCACCAGCTGGGTAGCCACCTGCAGCTGGATATCCTCCGCCAGCTGGATATCCTCCTCCAGGACTCTGCGGTTGCCTGGGGTAGTTACCCGGCTGGGACTGCGATGGTCTTCGTGATGACCCTCCCGTGTTGGTCCTGCTTGAGGTAGAAGGCTTCTTGCCAAAGCCAAAGCTAGACTTGAATCCCCCTCCACGCTTTGCCCAGGTAAGGTGACCCTGCAGCAGCAGGAGGGCCAGCAAGAGCAGGGAAAGTTTAGAGAGTAGGCTCATTGCTGCACTGCGGACAAAGTGAGAGAGCCACGGTCAGGAAAATGCCTCCTCAGCACCATGTACGGTAACATACTGTGCAGTGCATGTGAGACAGGCATACAATTTCCATACATATACAAACATGGCCAATAGTTGGCCAGGCTTTTTATAACAATGATATTACCATAATTTACAGTATCGTAATGTTTAAGATTAGGCAGAATATTGTGTTCAAAATGTTCCTTATAACAACCTACCCTTGTTCATCTGGCTATAAGATTCTGAGAGATGTGCATACACACAAACAGACAAACACACACACACAGATAAACATGCACAAACATCCCCATGGCTACAGCAAGTGATAACCTAACTGCAGAAACTGCTAACTGTCCACTACTCAAACTTTATTTATAGTGTTTAACATTTAGCTTTAGCCTTGTTAGCATCTGCCTTGTGCTCACCAGACAAGAGGCTGACCACATTCATCAACAACATCATAGAGAAGATTTCTCTTTCAAGCAGATAATGGTTATGAATATCATCCTTCAGAGGAACTCACTTAAATATTCGCTAATTACACACTTACAGCAGAGGGACTAAGTGGAAAATCACCAGGGTGTGCATGTCTCTTAAGGCATAAATAATTCACAACAAGTACACCTCTCAACCACTTCTTAGTTATGTTACTTCAGCATCACAGAGGTGGACAGACCTCTACAGGCCTATTTCCTACATCATAACTCATTTCCCTAAATGTGCACTACACATGACCCAACTGTTTCCAGTTTCCACAAACATGTAGATGTACAATTGATATTAGGCTGACGTTGTGAGAGCTACATATAGTCTTCGCAGCTAAATTTTCAGGGTATGTTACAGAGACTCATACCCCTCTGTTTATTTGTTGAAACCAAAGGCAGTTAGAATCCCAATGGACCACATACCTATGTAGTTACTTTTTTTTTGGGGGGGGTCATGAGTTAATTATATCACGTTAAACGTTCACCATCTGAAAACTACCGTGCCAATTTTGTATTACTCTTGTGTACAACAGGGGTAACGTAATTTGAGCTATTTTGCCAGTAGCCTTTAAACAGATAACCGGGTAAACCCTGAAATAACATGCAGTTCTCTGCAGGTGGTCTTAAGGTACAGTAGTTGCCTTGTGGATATTGTATGTTTCAAAAACAAATCATCTATCCGGGTGTTAGCCCCACGCTTCTCTGATTGATACTTCCTTGTTCCTGACGTTTTTCCGTACTTGACAGTTGTGTGCCTAAAAACTATAAGACTCATTCATATCTGTACACTGTGTACGTGGCCGAAGTGTTTTCAGAACCGTAATCCATGGGTGTGCGGCGCGTTATCCCTCTTATGCCAAGCTTTTCTGAGCGAGGTCAAAAATAACTCCCATCTCTACGCTCGCTTTAAAATGGCGCTCCACAATAGCAGCTGGTAAATTCCATATGAACTAGAATATAGTGTAACTATGAGTTCAGCGGTATATCCCTTATTTAAAATGGCCATCTGAAAAAAAGTGGCGAACCTGCAGTAATGGCCAACGGCAACCTGTTTTTAACGGTATGAATATATTGCGTTTGTCGTGTAGCTAACCATTTGCCCGAACCACATCCGTACGCTAGCTACTCCATTTATTACATGGGTATGAAATGTTTTCACTGATAAGATTATTGCTATTTTCTCGTCAATTAAACATTATTGGTTCATTTAAACGTGAATTTAATTTAAAACGTAGGAAAAATTATCTAGAATGATTAAAGCCCACACGTCGCTATGCCACATGCACCGGAGACTATTCAATAGAGAAAAGACAGGCTAATGTTGTCAGATAATCCCTCTAAATAGCGAATAAACATTTTTTCTGTATAATGTGGGACTTTTTATCGATCTTCAAAGACAGAACGCATGAAATAGTTTTCTGTAACGTACCTTGGTTGTTTTCACTGTATGTGACGTCTCTGACAATGTGACGCGAACCACGGTTCGCTGAGTCCCTTCAGTAGTCCTTACGCTTGTGACAAAGAGCGCAAGCGGGCGCGTATTTAAAGATCCTCATATTAAACAAGGGAGGGAGGGGTTTACATTGACTCAATTCCCGTAAGAGACGCACCTCTACAGTACATTGGCCCGGATGCATTAACCTAATTTGACTAATTTCTGAGTTCCTCCTTTTTATCCACTTACAGATCAAACGGTGAGTCTTCATGTCTAGATAAAGAAAATGAAATACCTCGGCGGAATTCCTTCTAGCGCTATACCCACACCCCAACATCATATTTACTGGCCACATACTAAATCTTTTAATGTAGCAATAATAATAAAAAACATCCTGTCTTGAAACCACGGTATGCAACGTTCAAAAACCATTTGAATCAACCGTTTTGCACTTTAACTTTACATGCAAACATGCAAAAATTCACAATCTTCAGTTTCTTAAAGATATAGTCTGACACATTAAACATTAGAAGTTTTACAACAGTTTTAACAAATACAGTGCATAGTCCCTATCTCAGTGCCTACAGAGATGTATGCAACCCCTTTCAAAAGCACGTATGATTCAGAAAAGAAATAGTTTACAGCAATTCAAATCAAATTTTCCCCTTTCATGTTATACCCCACTCCTATACATATTCACAAAGGTTGTCAAACAATTCACAACACATTCTCTTCACAAGGCATTGTCTTTGAAAGCTCTGGGTCCTTTTTTATGGA
Organism: Megalops atlanticus; assembly: GCA_019176425.1. Lineage (NCBI taxonomy): Eukaryota > Metazoa > Chordata > Actinopteri > Elopiformes > Megalopidae > Megalops > Megalops atlanticus. The sequence continues at coordinate 14,290,602 of CM032878.1, read as the reverse complement.
AAAGTATTGATATTTAAATGCATAGCACAGTTTGCAGTGCATAGTATAATGTCAAATAGATGTATGAGGAAATAATAATAATTCACACAAAACACATGGTCTGAACATTTTAAACATTATGAACATTTCACATTCTCTGAAAGGTTTTATTCCTTAGGGGAAAAGACTGCAAGATAGATCTAGGTCATTTTAATAGAAGGCTAATGAGGTTTGAAAATTAATACCTGAAATATGTTACACATCAGGATCAACAACAGTAGAATTACTGCTGTCCAGAGCAATACCATAACTCTTCCCCAGCACTGAGGCATGTTATTATGTTCATGTTAACTGTTCTGCAGAAGAGTCCAAAGAAATGGAAACATTGAATTGTCTGACAGCTTTGTGTGGCTTTGGAATCAAAAACAAAAGGGTATTCTTCAAAATTTCATCTGGAAACTGACCAGGCTTGCCTTATGGAATATGAAATTTGTACCAACTTGTTCTTTTAAAATTAAAGTGTCTGCTGGAAACACTGGACTATCCCCTTTAGACAAAATGTCTTATTTTGATGGTGATCATATCCTGCAAAGCCATGGTTCAGATCAAAATAAGGATCCAAATAGTAACTAGTAGTGTCAATTCTTTATAAAACCTATCATAAAAAATATTTCCTACATCAAATATAATACCTACAAATTGGAACTGAATACAAGGCCATTTCGAATATGTTGACAGCGGAATCACCGGCCATCTTCTGATGCTCACCTCTTCAGACTGCATGTCGGTTCCACCTCAATCCCTGCCCCCTAAAACCTGCTACTTACAGTACTTGTTGTTTATTTAATGTGTAGTATTGCGATGTGTTTTTGATTCTTTGATCTAGTGACTGATGTATGGTAGTTTACTTGGTTTCCCTTGACTAGTTAGGTTGCACAAGTTAACTTGCTCACACTCACTGGTCTGGGAGTGTTGTTAACCTGTTGTTCTATTGTGCTGGAAGTCACTCTAAATGAGAGCATCTGCTAAATGAATGTAATCTAAGGTAACGCTGGATGTTCACCACAGGGAACAGTTGGCAATATGGTGAGTGTCATGAATACTGGATTAAACAGTCAATGGATTTCCCTTTCGATAAAAGCACTAATGACACTCATGCTCTTCAAAGGCAAGAAATGCATGTTTTTTCCAATACCACACAAATGATTTCTTGTGCATGGCAATAGAGCCAACTGTTGCTTTCTTGCATTTGGAAATGTTTTTTATAATGATTTTATTAACTTAAGGTCAAAAGACAGAGGCAGATTTTTAACCAGAACATAATTTCCCAGAATGGAACTGTGTGGCCTCAAAACATTGTGGTACAGAGAACTAGTTACATTTTGTGGGATTATTCATAATGTGTTAGCTTTGTGGAATTGGTATATATGAGGGATATATATAGGGATATATAGGGATATATATATATTTAGCAAAGTTGTGCTGGATATCTAAGGCTGCAACTGAGAGCATAACAAATTACATGGATGTCAGTAAAATAATTAAGTTTGTTAATTTGCTCTGTTTACTCTAACCATTTTCATTTTAGCACTTAAAGCTTGGAGCAAGTCCTCAACCGCAAAAGAGATGGATGGGATAGAAAGTATTCAGACAGCATAGTATTGTATTGATTTGTACATTTCCGCAAAACTGAAGGATGAATGCTGAGCTGAATGCAGAGGGATGTAGTCAAGTGTATTGTTCTCCCTAAGTGGTGTGGCTTTTGAGGTATCATTATGTACTGACTGGAGAAGCTGCAGAAGGATGGAGCGGAACTGGCGCAGGTGACGTGGAGCGGAGGGTGAGGGCGACAACCCCCTCTTCCTGGCAATTCTGCAACAGCGTCTGAGTCATCCCAGCTGCCCCACCCGCACGCTCTGAGATGTGTGTGCTCGGGGTCCCTAATAGCCCCTGCTAATCTCCAGTTAAATCTGTGCCAGCCGCACACCGCCTTCCTCCGCGCACTGAGAGAGAGAGAGAGAGAGAGAGAGAGAGAGAGAGAGAGAGATCGGCAGAGATTGACATGAGAGCGAGGCTGCTGTGCAGCATCAGATAAAGGAAGCACATGGGAGGGAGGAAATTCTTCCCAGAACCTGTAATGCTCCACGGAGAGGGGAACAGATGGCATGGTGGCCCTGGCCCAGTAGGGCAGGAATATGTCCTTGCCGAGCTCTCGTGCAGTATGTGAAGGGACAATAGATTTGCTTTGCATCCAAAGGAGCGATCCATTGGCAGGGAGCTATAGGTAGAGACATTTGACACATACATTACAACAGGCCGCCACAAACATAAGCAGTCAGATAACAAAATTTGGTACAGTTAGTTTTTAAAAATCAAACAGTGGTTTTAGATGTTCATTATCAAATGTTATACTATGTGTTATCTATGAGTTACTATTAAATAATATGTGGAGATGTGAGTGGCTTGGTGACGTATGAGGTGCTTTTAACTGCGCAATTGAATTAAAATGGTGGATAGCAAAAAAGGTTCCAGGTTCCATTCCCAGATGGGCTACTGCTAATATACCCTTGACCAAGGTGTTTGACATGAATTGCCTTAGTATATATCTAGTTGTGTCAATGGTGACAATTAAAACCTGTAATCCTGTAATCTTTTTGGGTTACTCTTGATTGGATTGTCTATGAAGCAAAATGTAATTTAATGACAATGAGCCAAGTTGCACAGGAAAATCAAAGGTGCTCATACATCTTAACAGTATCCATCACAGTGGAGCTCAAATCATTGCTCAATTAACTAGTTGTAGTTCCTTAGATGCCTCACAACTGATTGGGTAACAGATATGGCTTTCTTGCAGCTGTTGGTTGGCACCTGTCTCTGCAGTGACAGCTGATTATTCACCTGCTCCTGTAAAAGGTGGTGCCTCTCCTGCTCGTGGGACTGTTGCAGGTCTCAGAATACTCAACCACAGGCTGCTGGAAACAGCAAACAAGAAGTAGTTATCTGCCCTTTGATGTCTACTTTTACTCAAATGGTTCTCAGTTTTCTGTTATGTGGCCAATTGATCTATTTCAGTGCTGGTGATGCAAAACTGATGAGGACATATACTGTACTTTCAGAACCAGCATCAGATCTGTTCCTCTAGCTGTGATTTGTCCCCCAGAACCCAGACCTCCATTGTCTTGTCCCGCCCATAAAGAATGGGAAGAGGATTCTGTGAAGTGAGCTCTGGCTCTCTTCAGCAGCTTCTCAGGAATGTGGGGCCTTTGGGCAACTGCTGCATTCATGTCTCTCTTTGTGGGGTTTGGAAAGAGGGACTCGCCACAGAGATTTATGCAGTCTTCTGTTCTGGCCATAGGACTATGTCAGGCCTCTTGGGTTCCAGCATGTCCTGGCGGCCTCTGTCCCTAAGTCCTCTCTCTCCCAGTGTCCCTGGATGTTTAGTTCAGACATAAAACACTGGGGGTCTGACAAAGCCCAAATAAAAGAAGGAGAAAGGTTACCATTGAGTCACTCACATGGGTGACGCATTTTGTGGCAACAATCTTTAATGATGGTCAAGGGGATGACCTGCACTACATGGAACACATTGCAAGGGATGCCTCTGTCATGAGGCTGTCATTTTTTGCTTCACATCACAGTTTCTTGTCTGCTGCAGCTATGTTGTTGCACTATGCTGTACTATATGTACTACAGTGCAGTGGTGTGCAATTACTTTTTGCTGCTGTTACTATTACTGTTATTACTGTTACTATACCTTTTTCTGTTGCAAATTCCTTTGGAATTGTTTGTAATTTTCCTGATATTTCTTTATGGTAATTGGGATCCAGCAAGACAGAGAGACAAAGAGGTAAGGGGCCAGATCAGAGGAAAAATGTGCTTTGTATGTTGTTCACTTAACAGGAATTTGATGGATAAAATGGTGAGAGATGTGGAGCTATGATTGAGTTATGATCTATGCAGTAGGGACCTCTTTCAGTCCAGTGTTTTCCCTTTTGTCTCAGAACTCTGAGTATGGTGTTTTTCACCCCATTGTTCCTAACAGGATATTACAGGCCTTTGAATGGATTTCTGTCTGAAGACTTAGCATGATATTTGATCTTGTGTTCTCAGGGCACTTCCCTAGCCAAGAGACAATCTGTTCTTTTTCAATTTACAGAAAGCTGTTTTAATCTTGGTTCAGAATGGGATTTAATTTTCTCCTGTGGCTCTGGTTATGATTTCTCATTATACTAAAATGGTTTTTGTTAGTTATTTATATATTTTTAGGAATCAAACGAGTCTGCCTTGTCAGGCTAATGTAATCAGGTTATAAATAAATGGCTTAAATTAAATGAGCATTGGTCTCTGGGGTAAGCTGTATAATGACAGGACTCACTACTCAGACTACGAGGCATGCAAACCATGCATGCGCAATGAAAAAGCTGTGGAATATAGGATTAAGTCCATTAAATGGCTATGGTAAGCCATGCTAGTAGTGGAGGGCTACAGGCTTTAGAGACAGTGCAGAACATTTGTTTTATATGAACACATTACAGGTTTTTAGTACCCCCATGTGTCTACCAGTGTAAATGTAAAATACTGATGTATGTATATCTTACCTCTCACAAATAAGGTGTCCCAGTCAATGTGGTTTATCTCTCAGGAGAACTGATGGAGTGCAGGGTCATACAAAGATAACTGTGTTGGTCAGAGCCATAGCCTCCGCTCTCCTCCTGCAAAGCAGGGATTGGAGCTGCTGAAGTACCACGGACAGCGTCCTTTTCACCTGAGCTGTAGCTGTACCAGCTGTACCTTAGTTGAGCCCAACATTTCCCCTGCAAGAGCCTCCAACTCATCTGCATTTAACGGACACCCAGGACTACCTGCAGGAGGTTTGTATTTAAAAGCGATTAATGGGCCAAGCCTCTGCAGCTGTCCAGGAGCCAAGGTGTGGGCAAAATGTTTTTTCAGCCTGTGCCAGCATAGGGGTAATTGATCACTATGCAGAAGTGAACAGTCAGCATGTTAGAAGCGCTACTTGTCAAAATGTGACCCTCTGCAATTCATAAAATTGAGCAGTGTTTAATTTTAGCCTGTTAGTCATCTAATATGTCATCTTGTAACATGGCAGGGTGTGCTTGCAACATTAGTCTGCCAGTCAGACATTTAGCTTGCTGTTGTGTTTTAGTTGTGTTATTGTGTTACAGGTCTGACTACCATGCAGCATTATTGAACACACAAGCAGTTATGATCATCTGAAACATCTAATCTAAATTATAACTATGCATACATTTCCACCTGAGGTAAAGATGCTCCATTATTGAGCTAACTTAGGTAACTATCCAAGGTTATTTCATGCCTAACATTGATATTTTTGGAATATAAAGGATACTTCAACATTTTAAGACATGGTACTTGCACATTGATACACTTCATTCAGAAATTAAGATTTTCCTGAACAAAGAAATTATCTTTCAGCTATCTGAGTGAGGCCCATAAATTCCTATATGTATAAAAACATGTTCATACATCTATAAAGGACAATAGAGCACTTACAGAAAATGCAGAGTGCTTTCTTGTGAGAACAGATTGACAAAATAATATTTCAATCAGCAAGCTGAACTACTTGGGTTTAGCTGTCATTAAAGAGTATTTATCCATGTTTAATGCTGCTCTTGGAGCAGTCTCAGCACAAACGCAACTGTGTATAACATTGACATCTACTGGTGATGTTTGGAAACACATAATTGATATATTCTCTTCTATGAAGGAAATGCTGAGAAAGGATTCTACATATCTTTGCAAAACGTAGAAGTAATGTAACATTTTAATCTGAAGCAATGTGAAATTACACACAAGGAGCTGTGTTTATCTTAGCAAAGTTTCCTTGTACCAACAATAACAATTGTTTTATAGTATTCTTTTACTTTCATGTTCAGGTGAAGATTACTTGGATAGTAGGAATTATTTCAACTGTTTTAATTATTTCATTTAATTATTTGTGTTATTTCAGTGGGAATTAAGCTGTATTCCAAACAAAACAAACAAACATATGGTTATGGATATACTATCAAGAGCTCCATTAAGAACAGAAGGAACTTCCTCTAAGCTGTAATGGTGAGGGGAATGACTTTTTGGTTACCATACCTTAGAAATCCATTCAGTTCACTCAAAGATGCTCTCTCTGGAAAGTACTGGCATTTGGGTAAGGTCTCCCAAGGTCTCCTCTTGAGACATGTGCAAGGACATTATCGGAGGAATTACAATGTAATTAAATTTTATTATTTTAATTCAACATTTGTTTTCACACTATATGTGACTAACTATAACAATCATTAACAACTGCATTTACACTTATAATCTGACGTCAGAGGAACAACATTTCTGTGCACTTTAAGCCAGCAATAGCTTGTCATGTTTGGTACAACTCTATCCTATGAAAACCATGCACGTACTGTATATGTTTTCTTTATGTTGACTTTGCACATTTCTTAGTCAATGCAGCGTGTTGAAATATCATCACATTTTAATGATGTAAAGCAATTAATTCCTAAATCTTTTCCAGTTTCTAAACTTGTCTTAACATTCAGAAGAATGAAAATGTAATAGGAGTAAATGAAAACAGCTTGTAGTGCTTGGGCAATTCAACTGATTTCATGGGAAATTAAATGCTAGATTAAAAGGTATTAACATTACACTTACCATAATACCAGAGGTTAGTTTCCATATTTTACCTCTTGCCTGTCTTTTACTTAAAACACACCTTACAAAAGAGGCTGTGATTCTGAAGACAAAATTACACTGTATTATGCAAGTGTCTTCGTTAAAGTCTTGTGGTCAAATTATGTACAGGCTGATGAGAATTATGAAACCAGGTAGAAGTAACAGTTATTATCTCATTTTACATTCTTGTATATTCTTGAAAGTGCTTGTCATTTGTGTTCCTATCAGCAATCTTTATTCTGAAACTTATCTGTAACTGTTATCACTTTCATAATCTCTATATTTTACACCACTTCCTTTTTATGACATGGGGCTGACCACTTTTTGCAATCATAAAAGCTATGTGCAACATGTATTTTCTGAAATACACAGTAAGTATTCTTTCAAGAGTTTCCTTCCAGGTGACCTTGGACTAACTCCTAGCCACATTTTAACCCTGCTGCTGTCTGTCTTATCACTCCTTTCATTTTATGCTGAGGAAACAAACACAAAATGGCTGGTTCTGTACTGAGCTAAAGGCACTGCACAAATGCAAGCACACATAGTCTCAAGGGGGACTTGTCTGATTGACTTAGTTGCTCCACAGCACCAGCAAGATCCCCACTGTACTTTGAAAAGGCTCACTCTTTTAGCAATACAGTATCACTGGGTATCCAATGCAAATTTCAGCCAAGAAATTACAACCTGGTTTCAATGCCAACTATAAACTAAGATTTGGTGTTTTGTTCTCCGCTGAATCATGCAAAATGTTGGATCATGCAAAACGTCCACTCTTAATTAAAACTGACTTGATGGCTTTCTTGTGACATTCTCATCACAGAAGTTCTTTCCCCGTTTTCTCAGGGCTCTGTGTTGCAGCTGAAGTGAAGCAGAGTAAGGCAGTAATGAGAAGGAAGAGGAACCTGGTGTGCACGCAGCAGGGATCCAACCCCTCTTGGAGAAAATCCCCAAATTCACCGCTTCCAAGGAAGAGGAGCTGGTGTGGGGTTCCAAAGCGCTGTCTTTGTTCAAGGAGTACTGATGTCTCCCTCTGCTGGCCACAGTTCTCAGGTTCTCCTCAGGGCCATGCAAGGCACCTCAATCTTGGATATTCAGGTGCACTGCAACAACTAGGACAGGAGAGCAAGATGGAGGTGCTCTGAATGGATTCCGAGGGGCTTTGGAACAGCGCTGCTCCAGGGGTACCCTCCTCACGTGATTCACGGACAAGAAGAAGGCCTAGGTCCTCTACATGCAACAGTGAGCTGGAGGCCATCCCCTCTGGCAAGCAGACTGACAAACTATAGCACAAACAATGGCTACACAAATTCTACCGCCAGCCCAGTGCCAAGGGTAATGAGACTCACTGGTCCAGGCCTCTGGACACAAACACATCATTCAAAACAGAGCCAGAAACACATCACTCTCTGATTTGTACCTTAGCCAGCTATCCTGACAGACTGAAGCAGTTGTTAATATTATGTTAACATTACCTTCAGCTCCTTCTTATCGTAGTTAATTTTCTTTAAATGTTACTTACTTAAATGGACGTCTCAGTTGAAAACACTGGGATAACACTGTACAGTGGATGTCTTTCACACAGAAATGGAGAGATTCTTTTCTTCACAGCAAGATTCTTTTCTTCACAGCAATTGTTTCAATTGATTTCAGTGAAATAATGAGACATGAGACAGAGTGCAAGTTCGAGGGTTTGCTCATTTTAATTTTGACAATATTGAACTTCCTCTCCAATATGCTTATTGAATACAGGAGTAAAAATATTGAATCATTTGCATGTAAATACAATACACATATGAAGGCAATGCAGTAGGATGGAAATGACAAGCATGGGGTTTCACTGACCTCAGCTGTATCTTGTAAACCATGAAAGCATCCAGGTTTACCTAACGAGTAATGTGCCAGGGAACAGACCTGTGACTTCATCACAGCCACACTGCTCCCACTGCAGTGATATCATTATGCAGTAAAGCCAGCTTGAATGCAGGTTCATGGTGTTAAGAATGCTCACGCTTCGGGCAAGCCACAATTACAGTATGAAAATGGTAACAGTCTTGCTGGAGAACAGCTTTGTTTCTGAGGCTTGTTGCTTTTCCAACATGAAGTTACATGGCACCAACAGGCTAGATGAATCTCAAAACAGGAGTTCCACAACAGGATAGCAAAGTACACTGGGAATATTCCAGAATTGTGAAGCTCTAAGCTATGTCACCCTACTTTGGTGATGATAAATCATATTTCCATGACATATTGCATGACTACCCCCAGGTAATTTAATTTTTATATCAGAATGGTGACTGATTAGGCCACCGCAGTATTTTTTGAAGTCTCTCAAATAAATATCTGACTATTTCGTTTAAATTTCACTTCAAAATATAAACACCAAAACAATGAACCCAAGTCTGCCTGCTCTAGTCTGTAGGGTACTAAAAAACTGCTGGCTTCTTGTAAACAAAACCATTCAGTTTAAGAGCAAGTGGACTACTGCAAGGGTTCCACTCCAAAAAAAATAATACTAACCTGTTGATTGTTTCAATGACATTCCTTAATTGTGTTAGCTAAAAATGGGGAGGAGCAAAGAAAACATTCCACAAAATCAACAGTAAAACTTGAATGGAGCAAGCACTTTGTGCAACCGTCTCGGTCACAATAACTACAGAAATCTTTGAACCAAGTACCAAAATACACCCTTTTAGTAAGGAACTGCAAAACGGGTAGGTACACTGAAAGGATTGCCCTTTGTTTTACACATTTTCACTCAGCAAACTGACCTGTGAAACACCTCTAGCATTAGCCAGATGTGCAACATCCATCCGATTCAACCCTGCCTGTGATGATATCCTCTGTCCTCCCAGGGTTTTAAACAACCAGCTGGAGACGAACAAGCTCAGAAGTCAGCTTTATGGCGAAGGGAGGCCTGTCGGTTCTTTCAGCAGAGGAGAGGAGCTGGAGAAAGGGCAGTGTGCTGACATGCCAGTGAGGTAATCTGAATCAGTTAAACTGAATTTGGGAGGAAATCCAGGTTGGTGTAAACTTCAATTTAACACACATCTGACAATCACCCTGTTTTGAGTGGTTTTCCCCAGCACTAAGGCAATACAAAAATCACAAGCACTGAACTACATACATATATATACATATATTTGCGTTAATAATTTTGTACCTCTAGTTCCTTTTCATGCTCCTGGTCAAATAATTCATGATCATCTATAAGATCAGGGCCAACAAATCATGGAGGACAATTACCTTATTTTGTTGATACGTAAAATCATTGTAGTTTCTGTCAGTTTTCTTACGGAAGATTAATAAGTTCATAGTAAGTTCACTGAATTTCAAATTTATATCTCAGAGTAAAGTGGGGGAACGGAATATCATTGCACAATACAGTATATACACTGTATATTTAAATATAAAAATAATTTTACAGACTAGTTCTGCACAAAGGCAGAAAATGGAACTCTGCGTGACAGTATTGCAGAATCTCCTGATGGAGGACAGAACTTCAAATTCCTTATGATAAGAAAAATTTACCAGTGTAAATTTACAATTTTCAGCTGCAATTTAAAACAACAATGACACTTCAATCAGCCTTATGTTCAGATAGCCCCACGCAAACAAAAACAATCAAGGAGTCAAAGTTCATATTACTGTACAACGCAGCTGTACTTAAAATATGCCAGACACTGAAAACAATGTACAGTGCATTTACAAATATACAAAGTGTGGTTCAACTACCAGGAGTGAAACTTGAGCAAGACAAACCAAAAAAAATGTTACATTTCTTGTTGCAGAATTATTTTGAAAAGTTTTACTTTTCAATACTTTACAATAAAATAGCTCCATTTTTATATGATATCTTTCACCTGAATGTGTCAACATGTGAACTGAAAAACTTGAAACCAAAAGGAGTGAGTTGATTTTTAAAAAATGCACACCTAAAACAAACTTATGTCTGAAAGACAAGTGTCTTGCATTCAAAGTCGGGCTCGCTGGCAGGGGATTGAATCAGTCATGGACGATTGGAAATGGGAGTGGTGTCTGCCTTGGCAGCCAAGCTCCAACTTCCTCGGGTCCGGGGTCGGAGCGTTCTTCTTGGGCGGACTGGAAAGTGGGCCTGTGGCCTTTCTGATCTCAGAGTGAGCGAGTTGGGGGGAGGAGCGGGGGCATTGCACCCAGTTCATAGCAGCGCATCTCACTCTTCCCTTTGCCCAGAGTGGGACAGATCCCTTCAGCCAGTCCTGGCCCACACTGGCCCTCAGATCCCATTGGCGCTCATCTTGCTTTTCTGGGACACCTCAGCACCTTTGGCCTGAAGGGATAAAATGCACAGTAAGCCTCTCCACCCCGACAATGAAATGGCCACATGTCACAAAGAGGGCTTCAACTGTCACAATGTAGCCAATTCATCAGAACTGATACACAGCTTCTCTATATTTGTGACGCTTGCCTTAGATGCCAGCATGGCAGCTCTTGATAGTTATGATGGTGTGTTTGTGAAGAAAAAATGGGAGCAGCAAACACTGATGACATTCCAATGAGGGAGCATGAGTGTGTCATAAGTTGATGGACAAAGTGGACTTACCTGTATTACTTGAGCCGCGGTTGGTGGTTTTTCTGGAATAATTTGAGTGGATTTATCCCCAATTTCTTCCTCCTTGAAATCCAAAAAAGATACATGTTTAATAACAGCAGTGGTACTAGGCAAACAATGCAATTCAACTGCAATGCAATCAATGAAGCAAAAAAAAAAAAAAACACTTAAGACGTGATAATCAAAAAAAAATTACATTTCCTCCTCTACACAGGAGCAATATGTAAATACATACACAGCACCAGAGTAGAATTTTCAGACCTTTATTAATTTCCCATAACATTTCCAGGGCTGAAAATCCCATTATTCCAACTCCACAGCTTTTTTTCCCTGGATTTAACATAACATTGCAAAGACCAACACAAACCAATGCAGAGTATAATGAATGTGCCTGCTTGTAAGGAGACCTTACTATACTGATGTGTAAATCTGGACACGTATATAAATGTGCCAACTCACTTTTTTGTCCTTGACGACCGGGGCAGGGTCCACCAGCATTTCCGCAGAGGCTGACGCAGGCTTTTCTTGGGTCTCAGCACTTTCAGATGAGGGTGGGGTCACTTTCTGAAATGCAGGAGCAGCCAAAATCCACATGAAGCTGAAAGCCATTACGTAGTCTCACGGTTTGAATTGACTTTCATCATCTTACAAACCGAGAGCCAACATGCACATATTAATTATTTTATGTGTAACTTCATCTGTCACAAAGCTCACAGTGTACTTGGTATATTGTAAATGAATAATAATAATATATAATAATGTACTACATTATTTGTTTTCTTAGTAGACACTCCTCTTTGTAATGCATCATACTGCTTACAGCTTAAAATACTGGAATACATTCATATAGCCTGGTCAGTGACCTATGTTTAAGCTAAAAGCAGATATTCTGCCCAAAACAGAAAACAGTTTTTCCAAATCTGTAACAAACAGCTTTAAAAACCTGAGATCAGACACAGGGCTGCTGGAGTTCCCTTACCTCCAGTTTGGGCACAGGTGGGATGACAGGGGCCTTGGGTGTGAGGTCTGTCAGGTACATGGCCCGGGACAGAAGCAGGAGGGATGGGGGCACATTCTCTTTCAGGTGCAGATCCAGCCACTGTTACAGGGAGTAAGGTGAGTACAGTTCAAAGCAGCGGTCAGCTGCTGATCTGCCTGCTGAATAAGCCTCCGTACTCAGGTAGAGAGATCTTCAATGAATATGATCTTCAATGAATGTCATCTGAGAACACTATAATATCTGTAATTAGACTAGTCCTAACTAACAAACAGACAATATCTTAAATGGCATGCTGTGGGTAGCTTTAGGTCTGAATTAGAGTTGCCTCATGCAGTATTCATGAATCCTGGCTGCTGTGGCTACATACATTACAGCAGGGGGCAGGGTACCTGTTGAAGCTGCTGCCGCAGCTGATCGGTAGTCAACCCCAGGGACCTCATGCCACGGCTTCTGCAGGCTGCCTGGAGTTCAGACACACTCATGGCGGCCACGCCCTCTGTGGCTATCATCTGTGAGCACAGGCGTGCGCGCGCACACACACACGCGCACACACACACACCGGTTACGCAATGGCTCAGTATGCACATTGCACAAGAACAATCGGAACAGAAAAGCTCTCGATGCTCTTCCATCTGCAGCTTGGATCTCACAGCGCAAAATTTTAGAAGTTTCCTTTCAGGAAAATTTGCTAGGGGGAAAAAAAATCTGCAATGTTGCAACCCTGAAGAAATATTTCCTATTTCCTTTCCTTGAACAAATGTAGGGAGAATTCCATGTGTTTATGACTTGAGGGCAAACAGAAATATGCAAAACTTGAGAAAATAGCAAGAAGTTCATTGAGAGGTTAGGCCCCACGCTGCCCTCACCTCATCGTCTGCTTTGATGGTTCGCAGTTGCATCATGAGCTGGAACCTCAGCAGGTTATTGGTGCCGATGGGTTGCAGCTCCAGCAGCTTACACAGGGCCACCAGCTGGGGGCGCTCCAGGTGCTCCAGTGTCAGTTCATCCTCAAACAGCTTGGAGAACTTAACAATATCCTTCGTGGTTGGCTGTTCTCCTGTATGACGCACCTAGGGGATGGGACACAAGACGCCTCTCTGAATCAGCAATTTGACCTGCCAGGAGGTGCTCATACAGGTGTCTTCCACTCAAAAAACACTCCTAGGATTTTAGGTTTGCAATTCCACCTGTGTGTCAACTGCTGTAATAATTAATAGCCTTGTTTAGTCTGGATTGTAATACAGGGCACTGGGGGACTATAATGTAAACTTCCAGTGTCCTTCATCATATCGTGGCACGCTGAGACCTTTGACCTTCTCCTCAACATATACATTTCAGCTGAACGGCTTTGAGTTAATGACTAACACAGCTGGGAGATAACCTGACACCACGCCGTCTGGGGATGATTCAAAAACTAGAAGCTGTTCACCCCCCATGCTTCCTTGTTCAAAACAAATTAGATATGACAAGACAGGCAGAAAAGGGGAGTGTTGCCTTGCAGGAGCAAGCTGCTGTAAGCAGTGTAAGGGAATTCTTTACCTTCTGAACGTAGGTGGAGAATCTCTGGGTCTCGTCATTGGTCTGGGCTTTGTTCCTCCTGGCCATCTCGGCGATGGTCTCCTGCAGGAATTTAGCCAGCTCCAATTTGGCAGCCAGGCCCTTCTTCTGCTTCTCCTCCTGTGGGGAAAGAACAGAGGTCGGCGGTAACCCCAGCGGCCTTCCACCACAATGCAACAGGCTACTGCCCAAGGGGGTACAGCCCTATTTTAAAACTACTCATAGAACATGGAAAAAGCATGCTTTTGCATCAAAGCACATGTCAGCCAGGCTTTGACTTAAAACAGATGAAGCCTCGATTTAACCCCAACTACATGATCCATGCGTTCCAAGGGGCCTGTCGATTAGAATATCCAATGCATCCAGCAGAGAAGCACGAGGAAATTTCACAGAATCACTGGGCCATCAAAAACCCAGCTCACAGCAGCAGCAGAGAACATTTGACTGGACAGGTCCTAATCCTACCCATGCAGGGAGACTTTTCTCCTTAGCTAGTCATTTTTGAATGCCGTCTCTCCTCAAAGGAATTTAACTCAGGCTCACCAGCAGGCCTCTGTACCATGTCAAGCCATTTCCACTCCTCCATACATGGAATAAGGTACAAACAGAAACAATGGCTATGTTCCCATCATAACACTGATGTGGCGACATGTTTGCATGGCTGATCGAGGTCAAAAGGTCGAGACTGGAGTGAAGAGTCTAGGGTTGTTTATGGTGTACTGTCTCTTGAGCTCTTGAAATAGGTTTGAATTCTTGAGGACCAAGAGAATATAAATAACCATTACTATGGCAGATGAGTGAGTGATTTCAGAACTGCAGAACGTATAGCTATATCAAGACGTAACTATCATTGATCATTATAAAATACCTACATATAATACCTCTGTAGAACATCTGAAAGCACCACTTTGCCCTTAAGCTAACAGATGGGTAGACTTGCCTTCTTGGACTCAGTTTCAAACGTGGAAGGCAGCATTTCCGGGAAGAGCTTGAGGAAAACTGGCAGCAGGAATTCCATGAAGGGGACGATGATGAAGACCATGAATGGGACCAGGCGAAACAGGTCGGCACATGTCCGCATCAGCTGAGGGGAGAGTGACTGGTGTCATGCACTCACATCAGCACACAATGGCAGTTATCCAGCATAGTCTTCACAGTATGCAAACATGCTCTCAATAGCCACCAGCAGAACAGCTGTGAAAAGGCTGACCAAGGTATTCGTAAAGCCCAGTTTTTCATGCAATTCCGTAGATGGGCCACTCCAAGTAAGCAAACCTGGTCTCAGAGAGACTGTACTTTGCCCATCTTTGTGCCTATCCAGATTACCAAATTATTTACATGACACCAATATTTTACTCTAAAAATGAAATGAAATTAAATTAAATCCGGAAGAGGCACTCCATGATCCTACATATCTCTGGGAAAAGGACACTGTCAGCACCCCTTACCCATGGCTTTCAGCTAAAATGTTTGGACTCATCTCTTGATATATATACCATTGAGACTGGGCACTGATCAGTTTGTTCTCAGAGATCTATTTTTATTTGCTTGCTCTGAGGATTGTCTCCCCAAATACAGCACATTTTAAATCCAAGGTAATCTGGATTGCCCAGGGCTTATAACATTGTCCACTACACTAATGAATGTTATGAATTTAAAAAGTAAAAATGTTTTTCATTGGTTTCAAGGATCACAGTAACATACCTACTCGCATGGCATCCAAAAAACAATAAATGGGTATAACAAAGGTGAGTCCTGACCCAGGTAAAAAAACAGAACCAAAGGTTTACCATTCTTCTTAATAAATATTGCAATTTAGTTCATCTTTTCACATGATCACCTCCTTGTTAAAAAGCAATGATAACTAATTAATTAATTCTATGGTGGACCATATGTTTGTCTATTACAGGGTTAAGTAAGAGGTGCTGAGGGACCTATTTTTGATACAATTACTTTTATCATTTCAGCAGAAGGTTACAATAATGCCTGTGAATCATGAGCAGCTTGTCACGCAGTTAGACAACTGACAACCATTCAGGGCTGGTCAGAGATATCAGATATTTCTAAAATCAAAATGGAATCCACAGGTCACAGATTACCCATATTGGCTTTTGGAAAAAAATATTGAACACTGTCTTGCTCCAGAACGGTCAACAGTGCAGACCTGAGACAAAATGAATTCCCCAACAACAGCTAACAGTCTCACAAGCAACATCTGAAAAGGTCAACTCTATGGTCTCTTACAGGAGGGAGGGGCAGATCCAGCGACTGGCATAGGTGCATCATTTCAGACAACTCCAAGCTGAGGTCACTGCATGCTAGCTAGTAGATAGTAAACAACTGTGCATCATCCTGACAAATTTTGTTTGAAAAATAAAACACTGACCCCTACTGGGGAACTTTAGTAAGTTACTCTTGGGGTTAATGCAGAAGCCTACACAGTAACAAAAAATATACTCTTTATTTTAAACATATGTATCTGTTATTTGTTGCAACCCTTTCCTGCATACTCAATATCCCTATCTACAGAAAGTAAAGTTAGGCTCTCATGTGGAAATGATGTGAATCTGCGTAGTGTACTTGAATGTGGGAAACCATTGTTAAACAGAGTTTTTATAAAAATGAAGAGAAAAGCATCCATTGTATTTTAGTAAACATTCCTACAAATGACCTTGTTTTACCCTATCACAAAACTTTTTCCCCCAGCTATTTTTTTCACAATGGTAACAATACATGTTGGTGCTGGAAGAAATGAATGCAAAATCAAGGGTCAGTAGTATCCAGACATACTAACTGCAATGTGGAATTAAATGCCACCATTTATCTACTTGACAACTTCCCTTTTGGGACCAGTAAGTGGACACATACATCTTTCTTAACTGTGTTGTAATAACTCTGGTGTAACAACAAAAGTGTGGAGGTCAAGCAGTTGTTAGGGAAGAGGAATATGTGTGTGTTTGTTTGGTAGTGGAACTGCTCAGAGACACATTGCTAGCTAGTTACCTGTAAAATAATGAGCAAGACTAGTTGTCTAGGAACCATATGGGAATGTAAGGATGGAAACCCTCAGAATAAATGCAAAAAGCAATAACATCATTAAAAAAAAGCAGAAGCAGGCTATTACGTTAAGAAATTTCATTAAACCTCAAGATGCAAACTAGTTTGTATATTCACCAGCAAAATATTAAGAGAATTCAATAAAAACAATAAGAAAAAAAAAACTGTTAG
This sequence comes from Megalops atlanticus, assembly GCA_019176425.1. NCBI lineage: Eukaryota > Metazoa > Chordata > Actinopteri > Elopiformes > Megalopidae > Megalops > Megalops atlanticus. The sequence continues at coordinate 14,273,548 of CM032878.1, read as the reverse complement.
GTATGTTTCTGTGGGAACCTACAAGGGCAGATTCCTGGAAGTGAAACCACACAGTCTCTCCCTCCCAGTGACTGCAACTAATTTTTGCCATACATCATGCCAGCTGGAGTCTTGCCTCTGCCACGCTGTACAGTATATTTTCTATATTTTTTCCACACAGCTGTGGATGTTAAAAGTAGCAACTCACTTGTGAACTCTAGTTATCTGTTCATGCCAGCGAGAGAGTTGAGAGACGAAAGTATGAGGCACCCAGCTACCAAGTGCACAAAGAGGACTGGTTGTAGCAACAAGGATTATATACATTTCCTCATACAAGTTCATCATGAGATCATTCAGAGGGTTGTTTTAAGATATTGTGCTGCCCGACAAACTTAAAAAAAAAAAAAAAACAACAACCTGCCATTCATGATCAACTATGGCATCTTCTCTACATCAAGACATCCTTACAGATAGACAGCTGCCCTGTCTGATCCTAATGTGTAAAATAAACTCAAAACTGTAAGGCACATTTTTTTCCACTTGTTAATCAGACTAGACAACTAGACTATATTCCCATGAAGAGTATTTGAAACTATAAAGGATTGATTTAATAACATTTCCCACTTAAAATACACCATGTAGTTGCTATATTACAGAAAAACATACTGCCTGAGGCCACCCCCTACCAACTTCCTCAATATCAGAGTGCATCAACTGTAAGTGTATTCAACACAGGGGTAAAACACAAGTGTCACATATCACTGTAATGGTTATCATGGAGCAAGTCAGTTAACATCTGATGAAATATTTTTTGACTTGAAGGGCAGTTTTCCAATATCCTAATATTGTTGATTTTTCAATCATAGTTTGCCATTTGCTATGTGAGCATAGCACTTTTATGCAGGTTGCATGCACTTTTTCACATGACAGCAGAAACTGTGTCAAGCCATAGTCAATGCTGACCACTTTTTAGTTTGCTTCACAACAAGCACATACAATAAACAATTGGAGTGCCCTTCCATTATACTGTCTTTGACTTGCTGTACAGCTTAAGCAAAGACCACACCTGTGAGATCTGTGAGATGCCACACCTGATTACAATAACAGCAATTTCAAATTATTGAAAGGCCACAACATGCATATGCACGTTTAGTGTCAGTACTGACAGTCTATAGGTGGTCAACTATCAAAACCACATCCTTAAATGCAAACAATTTTTACCAATATTTTCAGAATTAAAATGACAAACATAACTAGACACAGCTATTTATACTTTTGTTCTGTAATTTACTGATAGAATAACACTTTTGCAAATAAAAAAAAGTTAGGTTCTACTTTTAACTTGGCAAACAATTCAGAAATCAGTTATGTGGCTTTGGATTCATCAAGCATGATGAGATCTCCATAGTCCTTGATGGACAATATTCAAAGTGAGACTGAATTCCTCTGAATAGACCCACAAGGTCTCTCACTGAGTTTAAAACAACCTAGACTATTACAAACCATGCACATCCAATAATGCATCACCATGCAAACAAAATAAAGCTTTTGCTGATGACAACTTTGGCATATCATCCTGGCACAATAAACAGAGAAGCCAAGTGGCATTCCCAGCTGTTCCAAGGAGGTTAGATGCAGAAATCATGCAGACAGATAATATTACTGAAAGTCAAGGGAACAGTAAGAAAAAATGACAACGCTCTGCTCAAGAAATGATCACCAAGACCGGGCTGTACAGTAAAGAAATGGTCAGTGCATGAGCCATACCCTTCTCCTCTCTCGTCTGGTGAGCTGTTGGCCGTGCAGCAGCCTCCACACCATCCTGCCAGCGATTTTGGTGTCGATCCCCAGAAGTCGAAATCCATTGTAGTAGTGTTTCAGCTCGTCCAACACCCTCTGGCCCAGGGACTTCTTAACTACTACTTTATCTGGTACTTTGGGGGCTGGAGCAGAAGGGGGAGGTGGTGTGGGAGCAGTGGAGTCCTTCTCATCCTCCCCGGCAGACTTCTCCTTCACCTCCTGGAGCCACCTGCAGGAGCTGTGCAAAGACCGTGCCGGTATGCAGCTGGGCCTGATGTCTCTGAAGTGGGTCGGAGTGGTGTGCCTCGTGGACAAAGCAGTCCAACTGGTGAGATCTGGGTGGTACCGAACGTATGCCGTGGATGGGAGTGAGCAGCAGCTATGCCTCTTAGAGAGCAAGTAGGATCCCCTGAAATTGCAAAGCCAACCATTAATGACCCCAGCAACCCTGACATATGATACCAAAGGTATAAATCGTATGGATGTTAGAAACTAACTAATAATGAATAATACTAATGAATAGATTAGAGAGTGTGTGTCTATGCATGTATGTACGTACTTGCACAAACAATTTGGGGTATTCCATCTGGATTCTATATACCACACTTACTGGTTAGATTAACCTTTCCAAACACAAAACACATTTTTCACTGTAAATGGGAATTACCCACGAGACTGAGTCTTTACAATTAATTTTCAATAATGAGGATCTCTCACCTTGATCTTGTCACTGCAAACAGCACCTGAGAACTGAACACTGCCATGTTCATCGCAGATCGAGGTCTACAGAAACATGAAAACCAATTCACTGAGGAGTAAAAGCTTTTTGCATCATTAGTAGAAATCAAATATTCAGATTTCAGACTCACTATAAAGAAAGTACTGGTACTTACACACACTGGAAAATGTTAATGCATGCTTGCAAGTAATTTCCTACTACTCCAAATTTCCAAAAACATTCAATCTTTTTGTTTATTGAATATTTGTTTTCATAACTTAATTACTACAAAACGCTTTTCTTCTAAAGCGTTATGGTCAGCACCGAAATGCAAAATAAAGTTACTCACGCGTATCGCTAACCTCAGACAACAACAAAGGCACAACAGGCCAAACGCTGCAAGGTGCGGTATTACCTAGCACGCTAACCGGTGTTTTTTTTCCGAACAACGCAACAACTAAATGTAAGTTGATTTTGGAAAGGTAGAGTAACAAATAACTGTGACAGTTTAGTTGAACCTTGATTCTTGTATCCTTGCACATTTTTTCAGTGATTTAGCTAGAGCTTCAAACGAAGTAACGTTAGCTCATTGGCTAATTGTAACACACAAGCTAGCTGCTACCAACTAACTTTAGTTAACGTAATATGTCATTTCAGATGCAAACGCTAAAGAATCTGTGCATACTGTAACGTACCTCGTGCTCAGCTACCCAAAGTAGTATAATTTTGAAAAAAATGCAACCTTGCCGGTAGTTTACAATGTACAATTTGAGAGCTAATGTTTGATAGCTTGTGCTGACACGAATACATACAGCGTTGCCTAGCTAAACTGTACGAAAATGCGGCAGTCACAAGAGATACCAACAGTATACCACAGTATACCAACATAAGGTACCAAATGTTCCCTACTCTCCTACGTAGCTAACGCTAGCTGGCCAGTTTGCCGAGTGCGAGTTGTTTAACAGGCAAGCTAACTTGCTCGTTGCCAGCTTAGCCTAGTTACAAGCATCAGCACACGGATTTATGCAGCCAGCGGTTAGAGCAACTAGTTAGCTGACGTTACCGCTATGTTGTTAAAACAAAACGCGTTTCCGATTGCTGACCAGCTAACAGACAAGCCAGCCATTTGCAACTCGTTTCGTTAGTGACAGCTAACGTTAGCTGGGCGTCTAAAATTGGGTTCACATCACCTTCCTAAAAATATCAGATAAAGACAAGTGACAGCGTAGTCTGTCAAATAGATTACCTTGGAAAATCCTGTATCCTGAAAAACTTTCAACTAGACGGCTACCATTTGATTCGTCGAATTGATAGGATGACTGGTTAAAAAATGGAGTTCCGTTTGGATGAACAGAGCTCCCGAACCTCCTCAGTCAAATGTCCTACTTCGGCAATAAAGGACTGGTCCTGTAGACAAGACGATAATCCATTAAAAGTGATGAGTCGATCGGTGCGACTGAACAAGAGACACAGAGACAACGTCTGTTGTGATAATAAACCCATTTACGACGGGTTTATTAATTTTCTTCCTTCTCACTGGTGCAGCTGGGCCCACAACACCCGCTACTGTAATCGGGAGGTTATTGTAGGTCAAACAAACTTGACTGCGCCTGACGCATTTGATCAGGCGAGTAGAGGAACGCCTTGACTAACGTGGACAAGCACCAATGACCGCACTGTATATTTTCCCATGCCACAATGACGTAGGCCAATCCAGTCTAAGGACAGGATGCATGGATACGTGCAGCAGGTACTACCCATACTCTCGCTGGACAGGCCTCGTTTGGCTACTCTGCAGCCGTTTTTTGAGTTTGAATATTTTTCATTTGGAAATTGCATAGCACTAAAATAGCCTACAGTACTAACTAACTGGCTGAGACAGCTACATACCCGTATGTTTTATTAAGGTTGTGTTTAAATTAGCTGCTGGAATGCATATATACAGGCTCCCTATAACTGTACCTATTGAGATGCTTTATTATGAATATGCTGTGTCAATATCTGATATTAGACAGCTTTTATTCCCCGTCTTATTTCATGCTGTAGTTTCGCGTATTACCCCACAGAGGGCCCCCTTTGACCAACGACTGCACTTAGGTCTCACCTTTTCATTTGAGACCTCAGAAACAGTGTAGGGGAATGCTGTATTCGTCCACGCGCTGCATTTCTGCACCGGCTGGCATGGCGGTATATTGTACGAAAAACATTCATAACATAGAAACAAAGCAGTTTCCCGTGGTCTTATTACCTTTTGTGCCAACGACAAAAGGGCTTTATACATATATCTATATTCTATAACCTGCAAATATTTATCAAGTTATTTTAGTTTATCTTTTGGTCAATATGACCAAAACGGTCATGCAAAGAGATCATTTGACAAGGCAGTTCTCAGCTCGTTGACTTGGAATGCGCGGTCTCATATATGTGCTTGGAATTGTTTGGTTTGGACAAGTAAATGAAATAGCATACCGTAGTTGCATTTGCTTAAACATTGAAGTTAAAATGCCATGATGATGATGGTGATTGTTGTTGTTAGTAGTATGGCATTTACAGATACACGTACGATAGTAAGAAATTACTGCAATTAATTAAATTAATGCAATTATAAAAGCATATTATGATAATTTACGGCCAAATTTTTGAGTAGCTACCTTAATTAAGTTCGGTGATATGTGTCCAACAACCGACTTATTAGCAGGGAAACCTCGCTTTTCAGTTTTTACCACGAAATCTCCATAGGTTCAAACCCCGTTTTGTAGTAAAAAGTAGTAAACTACACATCCCGGTATACCCTGTGAAGACAACCTGGCCAATCGGGAGCATGTGGTTTTGGCGCTGAGCAGAGAGACAGGCCTGAAGCAGGGAGCTTTTGTTACAGCTAGAGGGAGAGAGGGAGACAGTAATATTAAAATACATAGGGAGCCAGATTTATCCAAATTTCCCTCCAACATCCCGCAAAATTCAAGGCCCTCTCTCAAATCTACAGCTACCAAACGAGCCATGGGAATCGAGAAGTGACCGCAAATCCCCCCAGTTTTCTGTAAATACATTGAGTTAGCAAGCGAAGGGGCCTGTACTTACATTTTCTCCTAGCTTTTGTTGTATCTGTTTTTTATATATTGCACCAGGAAGCTCTAATATTGGGTGTATGTGTTTAGAATGGAACACGCTGAAGGTATTGGCAATTTTTACTTCAAACTATGTCTCATCTCTTCTCTGTCCCTCTGTCTTTCTTGCTCTGTGTGTTAAATAGCGTTATTGTATCGATGCATTCTAGGTTGCCTGTTTTAATTGATGGGTTGATTTTTTTCTTTGGTGTAACGAGTGATGGAGGTGTGATCTAGCCAATTTGATTTAAAGGGGCAAAGGCAGCCATATTGGTAACTAGGTATAGCTGTCTTGCTGTAATTTCAGGCTTCCGCATTTTTTGCGTTTTCTTGTAGAGCTCTAAATGTTCGCTTGGAGAGAGCCGCTTTGTTTGACTACGTGCGTAAATGTTGTTTATCTCTTCGTAGCTCCCGGACAATGCCAATGTAAATACTTCATTCAGACAGCACACACTAGCAAGCTAGCTATGATACATCGCACGTTAAGTCTGACATGATGTAGTTAGCTTGTTCATATGGCTAGTTAGATAGCTAGAAGTGACTCTGTGTTGCATTCTACCAATCAGTTTATTGCGCCAATTGTGTCGTTAAATTACGAGGCAGCAAATAATGTTTCTTTTGTTTGTTTTGTTGCAAAAATACCATTATTCTAAGCACGCAGTTCTTCATAGCAGTTCTGAACTGCATTGGAATGCACCCCAGCTTTCTTAAATACCCTCGTCTTCTCTATTTGTAAGCCAGTTAGTGAAATGTTCAACAAGCTGTTTCCTCACTCGTTTCATTATGCATGAACTAGTTAGTTAATACAGTTAGTGAAATACATGGCACTGTCAAGTTTGCCTCCGTTGCTGGGCACCAAATGTTGCCTGTAATTAAGTGAATACAGCTGACACACCGTAACACACTGCATAATTTTTGTATGCCACGTTCTATAGTCATTACAGAGTTGTATTATTAATTATGTTTGCCAGCGGAGTAAATTATGCTCAGTTCAACACAGACTCCAATCTATTAGATAACTGCGCCTTCAGCTCTGTGATCACAGCATGTGAAACAAAATATTAAATGAAATATATATAGTCTAAATGTTTCATTTATGTACACCATCATCAGAAAAGGATGTTTTCCTTTCTGTTATTAATTAGATACATAACATCTTTCTGTAGCAATTTATAGGTACAAAACGGAGGTTTAAAGTAAAGGATTTTCACAGTAAGAAATTGCTTGTAGAAATACACAAATATTTACACCAATGTAATTGTGCATGAAACGTATCAAAGAAGTGATGAGGCTGAAGACAGTTATTGCAGGGGCCCACGTAAGCACTCATTGTAATAATAATAAAAAAAAAACGTTACTTATACTTGATAATTGTCTTGAACAATTATTAAAGTTTGTGTTAGAAACTGACAAAAGCATATCCTGTTTGCTTTGCAGTTCACAGCAGATCTTAGATTCCTTAATATAAGTGAATGTTATTTTTGCAGAAGTAATGGCTCTGTGTGTTAGGAGCTGATGCTCAGTGTGGTTGGCAATGACCTTACATGAGACAGTGCTGCTTTAGAGCCCTTGTTGGCTGTAAGCCCACAGAGGGTATGTCCAGCATCCCAAATACCTACACCTCAACAAAGCACTGACAGTTCAGATCAAGCCTTCATTCATTTCTGTCGGAAGCATTCGGTTAATTTGAAATGGGCAGTTGCTTCATAGACTTGGTGTTGTGGTCATGTTTATTTTGTCCTCTGTGAACATTTCCAGCATGAATAGATATGAATGCTCTTATGCCAGATAGCAGTGGCCAGATCATTAATAAACTTAGTTCTTATGCTGTTTGTCATCTTTACAGCATGCATCTTTTATTTCCTTTGCGACTTGCATTAATATAAGCAAGGTGGGGGTAAAAGTTGTCCTTCACATTTGTCCAAATTTAACTCAAGCTGGTCTTCATGAGAATTTAGCACATGTGGGCACTTTTTGCAGAAGTGTTTGAGGTGTGAAATGCAGTTAAGGTTGTTTCTCTGTGTATGTTGAAAAATCACTCTTTTCATTAGATTCATTCAAGCAAAAGCCTGATGAATATATTCTGTGAGGCATTTCCTGTTGTACAGCCATTCAAGCAAATTGAGCTTTCATTTGTGAGTTTTAGAAATTGAGTGAGAAAAAGGAAAATATCATGCCTGTCATACTGTATGCAGTTTCCTTTGTTTCGGTCCCCATTAAATGTAGCCTGGTTATTTATGTCTGACCAATTTAGAATTGCTTAAATCCATCTGTGTTTCGCTTAAATTTGCATACAAAACAAGAATGCTTTTACGGTTGAAATGTACAGTAATTATATCAACCTTTTAGTGGAGTGCCTTGCATAACCATAATGCTACCAGTATTATCTTTTTTACAATACTGAAGCCCTGTTGTGAAAATCGGGAAAAATGGGTTAATGTTTACACTTTAAGCAGTTTTATTTTTGAGCTAGAGGGGAAGGGCCATGTGGTGTTCACGTGCAAAGAGTTACCTTTCCTAACACAGATTGTTAAGTGCTCGGCATCGGTTGCAAAAAGTATTCGAGTATGGCTTCACAGAATAGCACTGTTGAACCAACCCAACAGCTTAGTTGTACCTGCCCAATGACATAGTATTTTTCTTGCCATGGAAGTGAGCAGTTACATATTCAGGAAATGTGTACTTAAAGGCCTTTAGTAGTCAGCGGGTACCACGACGTCCATGTACTTGACAATCAGAAGTGAAACTTCTCAAAGATTTTGTTTTTAGCCTTTGTTTTCCTGAGCTGTAGTGCTTCAACATATCTGTTTGATTGTAGGTGAAATTCTCCAGGCAAAATATGTTGGAGTTTGAGTTTAACAGTACTTTTCCGTACAGAGTATTTTGAACTGCTTATTAATGGGAAACTAAAAAGGGTTGTTAAAAAATAAATATTTCACAACAAAAGGAGGCTTCAGATTCATTATTGAAAAAGTGTTCATCACAAGTAACTTTTTCCAGTTGATCACTTTGGCCTATCTGACTGAAAGTTGCAGGTTGTCCTGGTCTGTCAGCTGATCTGACCTACATACATTGAAGGTCTTCACAAGCAAATGATTTAGTCACCACCTTGCAGAAAAATTACATTCTTTGTTGAAATGATACCATGAAAATGGTGAAATGACAGTCTTTGTTTTGTGGTTCCCCCTTTCTCTTTTCAGGCCCTGTAAGAGAAAGGGAAAGTTAAGGATGCTGGAGCAGAACAATGGATTTCTCCTTCTCTTTCATGCAAGGGATCATGGGAAACACAATTCAACAACCACCTCAGCTTATTGACTCGGCCAACATTCGGCAGGAGGACGTGTACGATGCTGGCAGTGACACGGGGGATGATGGGGGCCCCTCTGCCTACGAGTCGGCCCTGGAGTCAGGCTTCTCCTACCCCCCTTCGGCCTCTGAAGACCTACCGGGTGTCACCAATGGATACCCCTCCGGAGTGGGCCTGTATGAGCCCCAGGCCAAATACGCCATGTACTCGCAGTTCCCCAATGGCTCGGCCAATGGCTACAGTGCCATTCGTGGCTATGGAGAGCACTGCCTGCTGCCGGGGGAAGGGACGGTGTTGAGGGCGCCCGTCGTCCAGGAGAAACCTCCCTCCCCTCCGTCGCCTACTCCCCACCACCTGCTCCATCATCATCACCACCACCACCATCACAATCACCCGCACCATCCTCACAGCCCCCCACCTCTGCACTCCCAGCACCCCCAGCACCATCCGCCCCCGCCCCACCTCATGGCCCATATGCTGCCCCCTCCTCCCCCCTTGCTCCTGCCCTTGTCCCCTCCGGCCCCCTCGCTGGTGGACAGCACCCAGCCGCACCCCCTGCCACCGCCGCCACCGCTGCCCACCACCCCTAAGAAGACCAGCTCCCCCGAAATCAAGCTGAAGATCATCAAGACCTACCAGAATGGGCGGGAGCTGTTTGAGTCCTCCCTGTGCGGGGACCTGCTGCACGAGTTCCAGGCCAGCGAGGCGTCCCGCCGGCGGCACGAGCGCAAGAAGGAGAAGAGGAAAAAGGGCGGCAGCCGGCACGAACAGCAGAAGGAGCAGGACGCGCAGCAGGAGCTGCCTCAGGGGGGCGCTGCAGAGCCGGCCAGCATCACGGGCCCCCAGGAGCAGCCGTGCGACCACACAGAGGGGCCGCAGAGGCCCCGGCAGGAGCAGACGCACAGGAGCCACAAGAGCCCCAAAGCGGAGCCCAAGGAACACAAAGTGAGTGGGGCGGCAGTGTAGCATAGTGGTTAAAGAGCAGGACTCGTGACCAAAAGGTTGCTGGTTCGATTGCCCGCCGGGGCACTGCTGTTGTACCCTTGGGCAAGATACTTAACCCCAAATTGCCTCAGTAAATATCCAGCTGTATAAATGGATAACATTGTAACTGATGTAAGTCCCTCTGGGTAAGAGCGTCTGCTAAATGCCAATAATGTAATGTAATGAGTGCTGTGGACGTCAGGACTGAGGCTCCATCCATGGAACACTTTTTGTGTTTTAAGTTGTATACACTTTGTTTAAAATTGCAACAGTAGTAAAACCACATGAAGCCATCTGGGCTATGAGAGTTAGTCTCCTTCCATGAAGCTGCATAGTTACTTTTAAATGAAATTTAAACATTCAGTTGTAATTAAATTGCAGTTAAAACACTCAGCCACCCTCTAATGACAAGCTGCACACTGATCACTCTGCTGTTATTTGGTAGTTTCTATTTTTTTATTACTAACAGAAAACGGGGGTCATGTAGCAAAGAGAATGGTGTCAAGCACAAATGATTTGTCTCAGGTGAATGGGCCAAATCTTCGATTTGTTCTCTGAGTGGCTCAGTTGTCTTTTTTCCCCAATATGTTTTGTGGACAGATTCAGAAGCACTTTCCTACAGTCATCACAGGCACTGGCTCCTGCAAGGACCATGAGGTTGGAGACCTGGTGTGGGCCAAGGTGGGGACGTACCCCTGGTGGCCCTGCATGGTTTCCTACGATCCACAGCTGGAGGTTCACACTCGAATTAACACTCGAGGTCAGCCTTTCCCTGTAGATAGAGATCTTGCTCTAGCAGGCTGTCTGCTGTCACTGAACCGTCTCCTGCGTGGACTGGTAGCTCATTCTCTCCCTGGCCTTCTGGTTCTCCAGGTCACAGGGAGTACCATGTCCAGTTCTTCGGTAGTGTCCCGGAGAGGGCGTGGATCCACGAAAAGCGGGTGGTGGTGTACCAGGGCCAGCACCAGTTCGACGAGCTGCAGGCGGAGACGCTACGCAAGACCTCCAACCCGGCAGAGAGGCACAAGGTACCCACCCTGTCACTCTCCCGGTCTGCAGTCGGACTGCACGGCTCGGCGGGACAAGCTGGTCACGTGATCTCTCCCACACAGCTCCTGAAGCCCATCCCCCAGAGGGAGCGCGCGCAGTGGGAGGTGGGGGTCGCCCACGCGGAGGACGCCTTCCTGATGACCAGGGAGGAGCGCATCGAGAGCTACACCTTCATCTACGTTGACAAGGAGCCGGACACCTCGCCGGCGCGGGCGGGGGCCAGGCCGGAGAGGAGGGTGCGGCGGTCCCGCGGCAGCAGCAGCGGGAGGGACCCAGCCTCTCCGGAGGCGGAGCAGCCCCCCCGCAGGCAGCAGCCCCGCCGGCAGTGCAGCGCGACCAGCACAGAGGAGCCCCCCGTCCCGCCCCACGAGGAGGCGGGGCAGAGCCCCAGAGCCCAGCCCCAGGCCCCCGAGGAGCCTGTAGACACTCCCCCGGTCAAAACTGCCTGGAAGACGGCTGCTGCCCGCAAGCTGCTCCCTCTCTCCATCACCATGAAGAAGCTCAATGTGGAGATCACCAAGTGCGATTGGCCCCTGGCCCGGGACAAGGCTCCCTCGCCCAGAAGGACAGAGGGGGAAGCTAAGCAGTCTGACCCAGCCTCCTGCTCACCTAGGGTATGTACCGTAAGTTTGTTTGGGAGCAGCTATATAGAACTTGGGTGTTGTCCATCCTGTAGCGAAGGGAGAGAGCAGTCACCCCACCCGGCCTTGAACCCGGGTCTACGGGGTACCAAACCTGCGACTTGACCGCCACGCCAAAGAGCCTGGCTCGTTGGTATGGCAGTCAGAGCGCATACTCAACCGTAGTGACGGCACACCGTCACACTGCCCTCCCCTTCAGGAAGCGTGCCCATGCGCTTTACACACAGAGGCGTACCTCGCGCATTCCCCCACCGTACTTCTCCCATCCCAGCGTGCCCCACTCACTGGTGCTTCACCCACCTCTGGGGTCCCTCACACCGTGCTTCACCCATCTCTGGGGTCCCTCACACTGGGGTCAACCTAACCTGGGGGTCCCTCATACGGCTCACACACTGGGCACACCTCCGATGACCTCACGGCAAGCCATCCCACTACTGACACCAAGAGCCAGGCTCTTTGGCGTTGCGGTCAAGTCGCAGGTTTGGTACCCCGTAGACCCGGGTTCAGGGCCGGGTGGGGTGACTGCTCTCTCCCTTCACTACACATCCATTTGCCAACGCACAGTATTATCTGCTTTTCTGTTCAAATACACCCTGGTAAACGTTCAAGGTCATGAGAAATAGCACGGCTCCTTTTTTGTATCTCTTTTTTGTGTCTTCTTGCTGCACGCAGAAGGAAGTGCTATGCCACACATGATTTTCTGTGTTGTCCTCCTGCAGGGCTGCAGTGGTAAACCTGAGATGAGCTCCAAGGAGCAGGAAAATCAGGTCTCCCCTGCGAGCCGAAGGGCTGATCTGGGATCAGCACAGCAGGGGTCGACAGAGGCCTCGTCAGGTAGTAATTCAACACTGAGGTCAATGCAGGCGTCAGCATGACAATCGCACACCGCGCAGAGCCGACTGCAGACTTTAGCTACACAGATAATGCATGCGCTGTAGCCCACCATTTCTCAAAACACCATTCTGATGTAGCATAGTTGTATTATTTCTCTAGGATTGACTTATTTTTGTAAATTTTGTGCTGTGGCTACTGAAATTGCTGTTGCCTGGTTTTACACTGATACACGTACTGATACACTTATCAGCGTTTGCTGTTAATGTGTCCATTTAGTGAGTGTAGTTTGTTTGGGAAATGCCACCACCGGGCGTGTAGTGATAAGGCAGCGTGCAGGTGTGTTTGAACAGGGCTTGCGTTGGCATTATCAGCAGTTACAGGAGCAAGCGAGGTGGGGAGTGATAGCGTGTGTGTGTGTGTGTGTGCATGCGTGCGTGTATGTTTCCTCAGGGTCGCTGGAACGCAAGCAGCAGCGCCGGTCAGTGCGGAGCCGCTCTGAATCGGACAAGAGCTCCGAGACCATCCCGAAGAAGAAGGTGAAGAAGGAACAGGTAAAACGTGCCCTGCGGTCGGTCCATAGCCATTGAAGTTCACAGGCCTGGAAGAAAAAGCGTCAAAGAGCTGTGGCACTCGAGGGTCTCCCTGTTATTGATTGGCTGTTTCAACACAGTACATCAATTAAAAGCAAAGCTAGTAGTTAGTTAGTCTAGGTGCCAGCTGCTGCTTATGTTTTTTGCGACTGTCTGCTGAGTGGCGTATAACAGCAAAACGCAGCCTGCAATGGTTTCTGTGATACGCTTTGTCTTCACAAGGGATAATGAAATTCACCCAGATGCAGGCGTTTTGACAGAATGTTTAAGGAGCGCTGCGGAGGGAAGGCTGATCTTCTTACTTGGTGTCATTTGTCTACAGGCAGAAGCGGTACCTCAGACAGATCTGAAGACAGGATCACAGAAAGGTATTTCATTATTTTTTTCTGAGTCGGTTTTCTTATTATGGGACCAAAGTAGGGTGGATGACATTACTGTGTTAATATCAGTAGATCTTATGATGGCCCGTGTGGTGTCACGTTATCAATTGTGGATGCTGTTTTTTTGGGTGATGTGCCCGTCTTTGTACATGGAGCTACCCAACTATAATTTATAGTAATAATAATATGGAAAGTGTTTAGGTACTGTCTACTGTTAGAGAGATAAACTAGATAAACACTGAAGAAGAAAAGCTGTTTGATATCAGATTACTATGAAAAGGAATCAGTATACACTTGAAAATGTGTTCACGGGTTGTTTTGATGCTTTCTTTAGCATCAAAAGTAAAATGATGTAGTGATGAATTTAAGACCGACATGTGGTGGTGTGTTGTTTGTATGCATTGTCGCTTTGAAAACACTTGAAAGTGAGAAAAGGAAAACTGAAAGTCCCAGCTATTTTGTGTCTTTGCTCTGCTTCTGGACGATGCTGAATGATACACATTAGGCTGGAACTGACTTTGCTTCTTCAGGAGCCAGCGAGATCTCGGACTCCTGCAAGCCTCTGAAGAAGCGGAGTCGAGCCTCCACCGACCTGGAGATGGCCAGCTCCCAGTACCGCGACACGTCCGACTCCGATTCCAGGGGTCTCAATGACCCGCAGGTGGGTGCTGATCTCTGCACTAACCTGCATTGAGCCATCAGTGAGGACTTGCCAGGACCTGGTTTTCATCATTACAGAGAAACGTTTTGAGTTGTAGCCACCCTCACAGAGAGGTCCTTGCCTCCTGCCCGCCTCTCTGGTGTCCAGGTAATCTTCGGGAAGTGCTTGGACAGCCCCGCAGCCGCAGACGCAGATGCCTCTGATGCGCAGTCTGTGGACTCCAGCCTGTCGAGGCAGGGCAGCAGTACGTCGAAGAAGGACACCGTTTGTCAGGTGGGTTCACTGTTTCTCAGGGTCTGCACCAGCATTGGTCACACTAAAGGTATTTATGCCCAGACTCACTCTAACCGCAATGTGCTTTGATTTTCCTTTTTTTTGGTACTTCCATCTCACATTGTTAGTTTGGCGGTCTCTGCATCGACCCAGAAGTGCCATGTAACAGCTGAGAAAACGTAACAGTTTTTATCTTAAGATTTATTGAAGGTTTATTGAATGTGTGCCTTAAACTATGCAGTCAAAGAAGAATGACAACCCTCAAAACTCAGGGGTGGCAGTGTAGCATAGTGGTAAGGAGCAGGACTCGTAACATATATATAAAAAAACTGTAGTCTATGTAAGTCACTGTGGATAAGAGCATATGCTAAATGACAGTAATGTAATCATTAATGATTGCTCTGGGATATTGAGGGATGCTGCTCTGCAGGCATGACCACAAACATCCCGTGTTCACAGCTGTGGTGTGGTCAAATGTTTTCCCGTTTGACCTTTCAGATCTGCGAATCCTTTGGCGATTCCTTGGTAAGCTGCGAAGGAGACTGTTGCAGGCTGTTCCACCTGGAGTGTTTGGGGCTGACGTCCTTAACGGAGGGAAAGTTTACCTGCGTGGAATGTAGAAACGGTGAGTCATCTGTCTGTCGAGAGCCACTCAGACTGTGCGCTGGTTACTCCACTAGACTGCTGCCGAATCATTTTGGAAAGTACGCTCAAAAAGCATGCCCTCATCCGTATGTGAATACGTATATATTATTTTCACTCAGAGAAGGAATGTGAAAAGCCAACATTTGAGGCAGCATTTCTAAGAATAAATAACATACAGAGCTCAGATTCAGAAGCTGCCCTTTCAGCGCTGGTTTCTTTCCTTATTGTTGCCTGTGTGGACAGTGCTTTAAACTCATCCCTCTCTGAATTTCAAGACCTTCCTTTAGTCTCAAAGACCCTTATGAAATGTGATATTTGTGGTGGGTTGGGGAGGGGTTGTGGTGGCGCAGATTTGACCTTTACAATATAATTGCGAGAATCAATGGAATGTCGAAGCCCCAGAAAATTACACTACACAAACATGGTGTGTAAAGTATCATTAAGTCTTGATTATCAGTAGCAGATGGATTCCCTTGAAATAAAAGGTCATGGCTTGATGATGCGTTTGAAGCTAAATAGCTGGAACATTTGCTGATGATTAATCTGGGAATAAAAGAATATTGGCTTGTAGCGTGATTTTTCAAAGACGAACCTTTGTAAAAATCGACGGACTCTTCTTGGCCAACGGATAGGAAGTTTGCATACATCATGTCACACTTTATTGGTATAGATTTTATTAAGATATTGATGTTGCAATATTTGACATTAAATTATCATTTCAGAATCTCTCCAATAGGATAAATGGTTAGAGTTATGGGACAAGGATATGTATCTGTTTGGTTAGAAGGCTTGCATTTGAATATGTGTAATGAAAATTCAACAGCTCTGTTTATTTGATGTACATTAATAAGTAGATCATATATGTAAACTGAGCCTTTAGGTGTTCTGAAAATAATTTTGCTTGGGCCAGTTTTCCACTTGCTGTGTGGACCTGGCTGTGCTGCTGCAGTACATGTTTGGGTATGTGTTGTTTGGTGTTGACGTGTCTGTGTTAATAACAGCACTGGATGGTCCCTCGTGAGGGCCCTCCGTGCTCTCAGAGGGCCGTGCTGATGCAGAGGCTGGTTTCCACCCTGCCCTGTGCCCGTCTCTCCACAGGCTCTCACTGCTGCTTCTCCTGCAAGGCGACGGGCAGCGACGTGAAGCGATGCGCGGTCAGCGGCTGCGGCCGCTACTACCACGAGCCCTGCGCCCGCGAGCACCCCGGCGCCTCCGTCGACTCCAAGGGCCTCCGCTGCCCCCAGCACAGCTGCGCCACCTGCTGTCTGGAGAGAGACCTGCACAAGGCCAGCAAGGGTAACAGGATAGCCTTAGCAGCAGCAGCATTTCTCACGCTGCTGTGTTCTTTTCTTCAAAATAAAGCAATGAGTAAAAGTATGCAGCCTTAAAAACACGTCCTTAAATCTTTATTGTCATGGGTGTGACTTGCTGTCCTGTTAAGATCAAAACATAGTAAATTAAAGAAAGAAGGTTTATGTATGTTTATACAGTTTATTTTGAGACTTTAGAAAATGCAGAATAAGTAATTAGTATTAAATAGAAATCGTCTGTTTACAGCTGTCAAATGGGTCACACAGAAAGCTGGCCAAATGAAGTTAATTAATGATTTGGCCTGAATATGCATTTTAGACTGTACCCTTCAATTACCATTGAAACATAATTAGGTTGGTATATGTGTGGTTGTATAATTGAAATGTTTTGGTCCAAGTTATTACATGAAAATATGGCTGTGAGGGTCAACCTTCAGTGACCACTGTGGTGATATCTCTCTCTCTCTGTCTTTCTCTGTATGTCTCTCACCTCTTTCTGTCTCCCTCTTGTTTTCTCCTTTACTCTTCCTCTCTCCATCCCTTGCACTATCTCTCTCTCCTTCCTTCTCTCTTTCATTCTCCCTCTCTTCCTCCTTCCCTCCATCCCTTTCTGCCTCCCTCCCTCATTTTCTCTCTCTCCCTCCCTTCCTCCCTCCCTTCCAGGTCGTTTGATGCGCTGTATGCGTTGTCCCGTGGCCTATCACACAGGAGACAGCTGTGTAGCTGCAGGCAGCTTGGTCATCACACCCCACATTATTATATGTAGCAACCATTCCAACTCCAAAAAGAATGGCCACATAACGTCACCTGTAAACGTAGGCTGGTGTTTCATCTGTGCCCGAGGTAAGCTTTACTTCCCTTGATCTGCACTTACATTGAATAGTTGCCAGAGCAGTTGTTTCTCAAGATCCTTCAAAGCAGACAGGGGATCTGAAAACATACCTAGGAGTACATGTGTCTCCAGTAGAGTTCAGACCTGAGTTGTAACACACAAGCTTGGATTCCCCAATGGAATTCCTGTTTACTCTTAACTTCTGGGGCGCTCTGTTCTGAGATACTGTTGTTACTCCTCTTGCAGTCTGTGGTTGGTGTACCATTCAGATCATACCGAGACAGTTATACATTTAGGTGCATTTCCAAGCCTGGCAGTTACTCTCTCTTTCACCAGTGGCCAGTTGCCTGTAGCTTGAAATCACTTTGGCAGTAGAATAAAATTTAGCTTCCTTTTTCTCCCCCTAAAATGTGCCTGCTTGAGGCGAATCTCTCTGTGCTATTCTCAGCCCCTAAAAGGCGTTATTACAGTGTCCTGGAACAATCATGCAAGCGCTGTCTTGGATTACCGCTCATCTCAATTTTGGGCATTGGTTTTATGCAACTGGATGAATTCATTAATAAAACCAACAAGGTTAATTAACTGTGTGCAGATTCATTGTTCTTAATATTTCATGACACTGAGCAGAGTCCATCCTCATTAAAATGTATTCAGAGCATCAGTTTTTAACTGGGAAAACAGCAAGAATGGTTGACTTTGGCTTAGAAAGTTCCTCTCGGTTTCATTTTTTGTTTCAAGATTACGGTTGAGACAGTGAATCTACTACTTGTGTTCATGCTATGTTTTATTAAATAACGGCAGAGTTTGGGTGAATGCCTTCTTGATTCATTATTGATTCGCCTCTGCCTACTGTGGCTGAGTTCAAATTGCAGCGCTGTCTCAGAATAGAAAATCAACTTCCCCAACTTGGAATTGACCCCAACTCTGATACTGAGGCAGTTAAACATATATTTCAATGATCTTTAATGTGACAAAATGTTTGTGATGTCAGTCCAGTCCAGTAACACTTTCCCTTTTTGTAAAATATTCATTATCTTCATTGTTATCGATAGTTAGTAATATTTAGTTGCATGTCAAGTTTGTTCCATGTGAAAGTAAAGTGCAGCTAATTTTAATGAAGGATTTAAGATAAGAAATTGAACTGTGCAGTTGTCTCTTTTAGAGTGCTGTCTTTTATTCTATTTTCTTACATTTACATGTGTTTTAATAGTTTGTCTTTTTTTTGTTCTTGTTGTTTTTGTTTTCTGGAATCATGGGTAGTTTCATTGTGGCTCACGACCTTTCCTGTCTGTTTCATGTGTAGGGCTGTTAGTGCAGGACCATACTGACAACATATTAAGTTCATATGCCTTTAAGTCCCACTACCTTCTGACTGAGTCAAATCGTGCTGAGTTGATGAAATTACCTATGATTCCTTCTTCTTCGTCAGCTACCAAAAAGAATATTGGGAAAGGTAACAGAACTGAATTTTCTTTCATTTCTCTCATGTGTGTGTGTTTGTGTCTGTGTGTCTTTCTCCTTTTTGCATTTCTTTTCTCACTGTTTGATGCTTTGTGGCAAGTGAATGTCGCACCTAATGTGGGGGGAAAAAGGCAAGAGGAAAATAATGCTATTATTAATGCAAACAACAGGGCTTAAAATAACTTCTGCCTTTAGACACAAGGAGAGCTAGTACGCTGCACAGAAAGCAGTAAGAATGTGTATCTCGGCAAATGTAAAATGCAGGTAGCAATTAATCAATGGGAATCTCTCTCCTTGAACATAATGGAGGCTATATGAACCAGGTGGAAAGGATAAGATTGCTGGTTTGTATCACAGTGAAGTATAAATTACTTCACTTATCTGAGACATGCACACGCAGAAATGAGGGAGGCCCTCTGTAAGGTCTGAAAGAACTGTCACGTTGATCGGAAAACACGTACCCCACTGCTACAGTACAGATCTCAGATCCTTCAGGAAAGGCCCTGTTTGATTGGACACATTCAGAGGCCTGTTAGGGGGCTGGGGGAAGAGAAGAGGAAAGAGAATGAAATGGCGGATAGAGACATCATGCGGGTCCCTGAAGGGCGAAAGGCAGAGGGAGGCCGCAGGACAAGCCGTGTCACCTGGTTATTTTGAGCCCTGGAGATGCTTTGCTTTGGGCACAGTGCTCTGCTGCAAATGAACTGCTGTCCGTCCAGCTTTCACCTTTTCAGCTCACCTTGATTTGGAATTGACGACTTTTTGTTTTTTGTGCATTGCTTTACTGGTCACATTTTTCAGTTAATCGCAAAAAAAGGCTCTTTTCTACTGGTTTGTTTGCACAAACTCTCTGTTTTACTGTATTGTGGATGGCATGCTCTGTTCCTGCTCAGAGATCATGGCACCTACATCACTGTAAAATGAAAAAAAGTTTCAGCTGATCATGTGTTGGTGGTTCAAAGAATGCCAATTAGTGTAAACACTGATTCCAGTTATAAGAACATGTATTGCAAAAAATATAGAGAATTCAAAAAGTTTAATTGAGTTGGAAAATCAGTAGAAACTATGCACTTTTGCCCTTTCCTTAGAAGGCTGTTACAGCAGTAGCAGCCCAAGGGTATATTTACAGTGAGTGTGCCTCCAAGATGAACACTGACACCATTATGATTTGAGGAGATGTTTCCTCCTTGGATGACTACTCTGATTCATTGCATTTGTTCCCAAGGAGGTTACACATTTAACATTGTATTTGTTGCAGCAAGCAGTTGTCTTTAATATCCCTCCCATGACTGTCAAAATAATGAGCGATGGCATGCCAGTGGCAAGTGGGGGGTGATCTGATCCATTTGTTTAAGATCAGCACTGCATGCTTGTGTCAACATGGTGCTTACGGGGTCAGGAGTGTTCTGCAATTCAGTAGAAAATATTTGGCTTGCAGAATGATTGTGAATTTGGAGCAGTATCAATGTGAACATCAGTGTTGGTGCATGAACGCAAGCCTGGAGATTATAAGGGCCCTGTTCTTCAAGCCTTTTTCTGAAAGCTAGTAATTGAAATAGTTTGGGGGATAAAAGCAACAGTTTTTGGCACAGAGGGAAACACAACAGGCTCTTTTGAAGAACTTAAATATCAAATAGGAAAAACAGAAATCCTACCAATATGGTGATTAATTGTCATAATTACAATTCTAGAGGCATGTCCTCCAACAGAATATCAAAGAGCTGTGGATCCAAAGGCTATATCTGGCAACCAGAGGTGAAGGGCAGGCTTTTTGGTAAGGTTTAAAGAATAGCGCCCCTTGGTGGTGGAGTCTGAAAGCGCATGCCGTAACCCTCTGCTCCTGTGTGTGTGCGTGCGCGCGAAAGGGGGAAGACTGCTGTGCTGCGAGTCATGCCCTGCCTCCTTCCACCCCGAGTGTTTGGAGATGGAGATGCCTGAGGGGACCTGGTCCTGCAGCGAGTGCAGGGCGGGCAGGAAGCCCCACTACAAGCAGATAGTCTGGGTAAAGCTGGGGAGCTACAGGTAAGATCAACCGTCTCCGCAAAGAACCTCTCGCAAAAGGTGTGGGTGTTGAGTGTTGGAGGGTTGGTGACTGATTGTGCAGTTAGTAGTTTTGACGCAGAATTTGTGTGGGCCTTTCCCAGTAATGGTAATTTCAGTTTGAGCCGATATTCTGTAAGTGTGTTGAAAATGTGCTTTATTTAAAGGTGGAATGATGCAGTTGCCAGATCAGAAGGTAACGGTTTACATAAATACCACATTCAGAATACACGGACACAAAAAACACTAAGGAAATCTATTTGAAAGACCCATGGAAGAGAAATGGATTGTGTCTGTTTTAAGATTGGAGAGTTCCCCTCTCGCTGTCTGACTCAGACCTTGTCATCTGTCCCCTCTCCAGATGGTGGCCCGCAGAAATCTGTAACCCCCGCCTTGTCCCCTTCAACATCCAGACGTTGAAGCATGACATCGGGGACTTTCCTGTCTTCTTCTTCGGTTCCCATGACTACTACTGGATCAACCAGGGGCGAGTCTTCCCTTATGTGGAGAGTGACAAGAACTTTGCCGAAGGCCAGATGAGTATAAACAAGACTTTCAAGAAAGGTGAGGAGGCCTGCGTGCCATAAACAAAGCCATGATAATGGGTCCTCCTCTCTTGTCTCCAGATTGCAATTCAGATGTTGCTGAAAACGGCTCTTGTGATTATGTGTCAGGCGTTTGGTCTGCTCTAAACTAAATTGTGGCTCAAGCCGGCCGCTCGTGTAAAATAACAAAAGCACTTGAGCTGAGTGACGAACTAGCTGTGCGTAACAGCGTCATCCTGGCCTAGGCTAGTGTGGGCTGAGAGTGTGTGCCCCTCTTCCTGCTCCCTCACAGCTCTTGAAGAGGCTGCCAAGCGGTTCCAGGAGCTCAAGGCCCAGAGGGAGAGCAGGGAGGCTCTAGAGCAGGAGCGCAACTCTCGACGGCCCCCACCCTACAAGTTCATCAAAGTACGCCACTCACACAGCCTCCAGACCGACAGTGTGGTGGATTGGCTAAGAAGTGGCACTTAATAATCTCTCCTTCATAATTTGTTGCTAATTAATTGTGAGACATCCCTGGGAAAATATTCTTGGAGGTTGGAAGCCTTTGTACACCTTTATGATCAGTACCACTGAAACTTGCTGGCTTATTTGTAAAGATGTAACATTTTTAGTTAATTTGCCTTCACATCTTTTTAACTCTGGGAAAGAAAAATAGTTAGTTATTGCCTATTTAGTTTTGAAGGTACAATTTTAATATTAATTAAAATTTTTAATTTTAATTTTAAGTCTAACACTTACTTAAACTGATGTATAAAGCATACGGTATTTTATTGCTTTACTTGAAATTGCTTAGCAGACTTACATAACAAGGTTGCAATTTCGTCCATGTCATCCATTTATACAGCTGGATTTTTACTGAGGTCTCAGCAGGGAATCGAACCTTTTGGTTACAAGCCTTGCTACCTTACCATTACACCACACTGCTGCCCTTTAATCTTTAGATTGTAGCAAAACTTGTAGCAGTTAGTGGATCTGACTGGCTAAATCAATCTCTTTGTTTCATCTACCTCTCAGTCCAACAAGCCTGTGGGGAAGGTGCAGGTGCACGTGGCGGACCTGTCGGAGATCCCGCGCTGCAATTGCAAGCCCACGGACGAGAACCCGTGCAGCGTGGACTCGCAGTGCCTGAACCGCATGCTGCAGTACGAATGCCATCCGCAGGTGTGCCCGGCGGGCGAACGCTGCCACAACCAGTGCTTCTCCAAGCGCCTCTACACAGAGACGGAGGTCATCAAAACAGATGGCCGGGGCTGGGGCCTCAAGACCAAGCAGGACCTGAAGAAGGTGAGGCTGCCGCCAGATTGCCTGCCTCGTTTCTCTCAGCCTACTTGCTCAGGTACTTGCAGTACTCACGGCTTGTTAGAAGAAGTGAAAACTGGCTACCGTTCACTGAGTCACATGCTGCAGGTCTCAGGTTCTTAGTGTGTGAGAATCATTTACATTGATCCCATGTCTGAGGGGCTTGAAGTTCAGGAGCTGGATGGATAGTAGTCGTGCCTGATGCCTGATGTTTTTAATGCCTTTTTTGTGTGTTTGCAGTCAGTGGACAACATTAATTCAATCTGATTTCAATGTGACAATTGTTCGTTACTGTTTCCAAGGGAGATTTCGTGATGGAGTATGTCGGGGAGCTGATCGACTTGGAAGAATGCAGGCAGCGAATCAAACATGCTCATGAGAACCGTGTGACCAACTTCTACATGCTGACCCTCACCAAGGTAATGCATTCCATCTTGTTGACAAGCAGACGTAGACTAATCTTGAAAGCATGAGCTACATGTTATTCAGGTTTTTTACCCTTAAGGTAGTATCATGGTTGAACAGGAGCTTCCATGGACTCCAGTTTTATTTTATGTATATATGTATGTTTGTGTGTGTGTGTGCGTGTGTGTGTGTGTGGCATTAATTCACAGGCAGATTAAGGGATTTGATGAATGGGGCCTGTATGTCATAGAACTGATTATTCTGGTTTTTGATAGAGGCTGCTATTTTCCCAATGAGATGTTGTCTGTTAGTTTTGACCATTAAAAAGTCACCTTTTCTTATTTGATAAAAAATGTGGCACATGTTTTGTTCGCTCTGAAGAAGAGACTTGGAAATGTGCCTGTGCAGTTTTGCGGTCGTGTAACAGTTCCCTGTGTTCCTTAGGACCGTGTGATTGACGCCGGACCCAAAGGGAACTTCTCCCGCTTCATGAACCACAGCTGCAGCCCCAACTGTGAGACGCAGAAATGGACGGTGAACGGAGACGTCCGGATAGGCCTCTTCACCCTGTGTGACATCGAAGCCGGTGAGGACCACATTCACAAACACCATCTGTTTAGTCAGTTCAAGTTCTTCTCAAAGTCGGTACATAAGGTAATTCATAGAGGCAATGTGTGAAGTTTGACCTCTGATTAGGTTTGTTCATCTACAGTTTGGTGGATGAGTAAATCTGTGTACTGTGGCTATTGACATTTTAGGAAGATTGTGTGAATGTAATGACATGAACATACCTTTAACTGCAGACACAGAGCTCACTTTCAATTACAATCTGGACTGCCTGGGCAATGGGAGGACATCCTGTCACTGCGGGGCAGAGAACTGCAGCGGCTTCCTGGGAGTGCGGCCTAAGGTAAGAATCCACCCAATTGCCACATAGGCCGAGGTAAAAATCCTCTCAGAATGGCAGTTTGGGCAAAGGTGATACTCCCTCTAGAATTTAGTTTGCTGACAAAATGAACTCAGGTGTTTCAGTGACACTTGTTGCTTAACACATCACCAGCATAGTGTTTTTTCCCTTGAAAACTTCATAAGTGCCCTTAGTCTTTACATGTTGATAGTTTCAGATTAACAATAATATATTTTATTTGATTGTTTGCTGTTGCATCAATGCTTTTTACACCTCGCTGGCACCTTTTTTTTTTTTTTTTTTTTTTTTTTTTTTTTACACCACAGAGCACAGTTGTGATAGAGAAAGAAGAGAAGGCGCGGAACGCCAAGCTGAAGCCCAAGAAACGCAAGCTGAAGCCCGAGAACAAGCAGAACCACGAGTACTTCTGCTTCTGCTGTGGTGATGGCGGGGAGCTGGTCATGTGTGACAAGAAGGACTGCCCCAAAGCCTACCATGTCTTATGTCTCAACCTGACCAAACCACCTTACGGTATGTCCTGTGCCACATCTGATGACCTTACTGAACTACTCTGTGGAATGTCCCATATCACACTCCTGTCACTTCAGCTGACCAAATAAGGTTATGGTGTGTCCTTACCTACATTCCTGCCTCATCTTAAGTCAGCTTAACCTGACTGAACCACTGCATGGTATGTCTTATACTCCTTTCACCTTTGAGGCCTCAACTTGCCTGTATCGTATACACTCTCCCCTGTCTGGAGAAATATGCTTACATATTTCTGCTCTTAAGTGAATTACTGTTGGATATTTTAGTGTATTTACATGTTTTATAGGGTTTAAATTTGGAAAAAGTGAGTGATATGTTTCTGTTGCAGCACTAGTGTATGTATTTAAATTGTGGTGAATCCTAACTGCAAGTGCAGGCCTAACTGCTTTGTTTTTGCATTGTGGTGTAGGGCGATGGGAGTGTCCATGGCACCACTGCAGCGTATGCCAACGTGCCGCCGCCTCCTTCTGTGACTTCTGCCCCAGCTCCTTCTGCAGGGAGCACGAGGCGGGGTCGCTGGTGACCTCTGCCCTGGAGGGCCGCCCCTGCTGCTCCAGACACAACCCAGAGAGCCCCCTGAACCCCGAGTCCGATCTCGGCAGAGTCAAGGTCAAAGTGGAGCCACCAGAGCCTGTCGAGGAGGCGGGAGAGTGAGGACGGCCCCCTGCTGGTGGTACTAGATGTGGTGGAAGGGGGGAAGGCCCACAGAAATAAGATGTGACATACACAAAGGATACAAACTTGCAGTGTAAGTAGTGAAACTGGCCTTCTCGTTGGCAAACCGCAGTGAGGAGAAAGATGAGATTATCCATAACTTTGGAGTTGTGTGTCTTGTAGACTCAACCTTGCAGTCCACTTCAGTTTAACAACAGGCATGGTTTTAAAAATGTGTGCTTACACGGAGCCTCTTTGGGGTTGGGTTTCCGGTGCAGTATTTCAGAAATGTTTTTATTTCTTTTCTTTTTTTTAATGGAGGGAAGCCAGGTGTTACAGTATTCGTTAGCGGCACTGTTAAGAACTCTTTACTTTGTTGATGGGAACAGACCATCCTCTCAGCCTGGTTGCGTTTACTAGTTCCATTCACTTGCTGTGAACTGTGGTTGCCTGGAGCCTTTGTGTCTGAGCCAGTCAACGCACAGTACAGAGAACTCTGCCTTGCTGGCACACAGAAGCAAACACCATCTCTGCTCCCCTCACTGAAGTACTCATGCATCACTGCAAAATCGCTGTAGTTTATGTACCTCTTGTAAAAAAAAAAAAAAAAAAAAAAAACTGATAGGGAAAAAATTTGTGCAATTCTAACAGGATTACAGTACATTTCAGTCATGACACCATTTCATATCTGAACATATTGTTCAAGGTCTTTTTATAAGAGACAGTTAAGTTCATTTATTAAAGCCGTCCCCTACTTCCCTTACCTTGAGGTAGAATATTGTTTTTCATATATTTATGAATATATTTATATGTTCATTTTTACAATTTTATCGTCTCTGGTGGTCGTTTTAAATGGTGTTTGTCTCCTTGACTTTGAAATATGTGTTTGGAAATTATTTTTTTTATGT
Source organism: Megalops atlanticus (assembly GCA_019176425.1). NCBI lineage: Eukaryota > Metazoa > Chordata > Actinopteri > Elopiformes > Megalopidae > Megalops > Megalops atlanticus. Next base: position 14,247,669 of record CM032878.1, on the reverse strand, counting down.
CAGTCTTTTTATATTTTCCTTATAAATTCAGACTTGTCTTTCTATTGAGGTAAATTGTGATACATTTCATCATTGCACCATAGCTTTGACATCATTTTACTTTCTTGGCTTGAAATTGAATTCTGAGGCACACATGTAAAACAAAATTGAGATTTTGAAAGCAAGGTGAATTTTTTTCAAACATCAAGAGTATTAAGGTAGGATCCAGAATGAGAGGTTTTTGCAGGTTTTTTCCTCCTGCTATCTGCAAATTTAGTCATCCCCTAATTTAATAAGGGAAAATAATCTGAATTGTTGTTTATGACATTTCAGTTGATTGTGTTAATTTTAAATGTGAAATTTGTGTTCATACAAAGGCTCATCATGGAAACATCTTGCCCTAAGTACCCATGCAATTTTCACGTATGAGTGCGTTGTCTGATATATACCAGCAGAAATATTTCATGTGATAAGGAGCCTGTTTCTAGGAGGAAATCCAACTGGTGTAATGCAAGGCAGCTCTCTCAAAAACACCAAAAAGGGTACCTCTCTGTTGTCGATTAGTTGCAAGCAGGTATCTAATTTCATCCTGATTTTTCATCTGGGATTTATGTGCAGTTTTTTTTTCTGTTTACATTTACCACAATTTATTTCTCACTAGAGGCAACTCACTAGAACTTTCCATGCTTTGTAACAAGCTCTTTGACTGATTCCACACATTAAGGTTCAAGGTCTGAGAGCTGCCAAGTAGCCAAATGCCTTGTTTCTCCATCTTAGGGGAGAAAATTTTGAGTATTATTACCAACCTCTAAAGGTGGTCCAGTTGAGCGCCACAGAAACAATGGCCAGCCCCAATAGTCATTTTACAGTACTGGAATCTGCCTCCAAGGAGAATTTGTAATATTTATATATTGAACTACAAAATTCTGTTTCCTGAGATGTTGAATTAAATATGCACAAGTTAGTGTTTTGTGTGCTTTGTTTACTTATTTTTTCGAAAAAGCACTTTTAAGGGATGTCTGTTTCATCTGTAGAGGATGCTTAAGGGAAAGATGTGTTGTTATTGAAATGCAATTTTTTTCAGTTTATTAAAGTATAATGGAACACATAATTGTATAAGGTTTTAAAGGGAGCATTTCTTTGCCCTTTATTTTATTGATAGAGGAAATGTATTGCTAGTGTACTTCCTAACAAAATAAAACTTCTTAGTCCGAATCAGAAAGAGATCTTAATTATCTTGCATATCGTAGGCAACACTACAGAACCAGTACTCTTCCAGTTTTATCTTCCAAAAAGCTGAAGCACTGCCTATAACACATGCTGTTATCATCTAATACTGTGACTCACATATACTGTTGTTTACCCTAGTAGAAAGACAAAGCACCAACTTCAAATATCATCTTGCTTTTTATTGTTTACATTGTAAAAAGTATTCTGTGTTGGACATATGATGTAACTGTGGCTTGTTTTGTTTGTATTTATTTTAGTTTAAATGACGCTAATCATGTACTTTTTCAATGCCTTCAAGTGTTTTTTTTTTTTTGAGTTATCATGCATGTATCACATGAAGTTGTATATTTCTTAGTGTAATAATGCACAAATATACAACTGACTTCCATGTACCATGTACAGTGTTCAATTGCACATATTGCAACATAGACTACATTGTGACTGTTGCACACTTTTTGTACCTATTGTTTTTATGATGTAGTATTTTTTTAAACAAATGGAAAAAACATATTTCTCTCAAAGTACACAGTGAAACAACATAATGTGCAAAACAAATATTGTGAAAATTTGACATGGGGGAGCTCCACGATTACAGCAAGCTGTAGCATCTAGTTGAACTTCTTACATGTATGTGAAGGCCACATATAGAATTGGCGGCCTCAGAAATGGCCAGGTTTGCCTTGCCTGTCTTGTGAAATACTGTAGTGACTCCTAACTTTTAACAGCAAGTAACAATTGTGATGTGAAGTAACTTCTCGGGCGTATTCATGCGCATAGTTGGCGTGAACTCGTCTAATCATGTAGGAAATGGGTGCACTCACTGTAACTGTATTTGATCTTGTGCTTTCTCATTTCTGGTACGTTATTGTGCAGTTTTTGTGCATCATTTTACAATCATGCATGTGAGCGGCCACATCGAACCTGAAGCAAACAATTGAATAATGTTAGGAAGTACAGTTTTTAGCAGAGACTGATCAGAGATGTTCCACAAAAAACAGGTTTGTCTATCAGTTTACAGACAGCACAACCTTGGTACGTAAGCCTTTTGACTTTAAAGTTTACTTGAATGTTTGTTTGCATCAGTTTTTAAATTTTTTATTTATGCATTTTTTTGTACTGCAGCTTAATATGTGATGCATAATCTTTGGTTCTGATTCATTTGCATTTGCATGTTGATATGATATATGGCTGATGTTGATATGATTTTTAAAATGAGGGAATTCTGACAGATCTGAGGGGCTTTTGTCAAGGATTCCATGGGATGTGGTGGAATCCCTGAGCCTTTTCTGTCCTACGTCCAGTGGTCTGCAAAGCAGAAGGGGGCAGTGTTAAGCAGTCAGAAAGGATACATCTCTTCTGAAGGCTTTTTTGCATTGCAGCAAGAAGATCTGTTTTTAATGAGATGAATATCCTTGATAGAGAACATGAGATAATAAGATAATCAAACACAGCTTTAGGCATATGCTTTAAGCTGTCTGTAGGCGGTCATTATTTTTCTTTATTTTTGATGCTGCTTTCTGTGAAATTTTAATGGTTCAAACTCATGCTGCTTTTTCTGTGCTCAGAATTTTGTATTCATTGATAAATACTTATTTTTGCTTGTACTGAAATTGCACACAAGTTACCTTTGATGAAACAAATAGCCTTCTTTGTCTCAAGATATACTTGTTCAGCTCCAAAACAAGATGTACATTGATCTACATCTACGTTGATCATTGATAATGTAATCTTCACGTTCACCACCCTCATCCTCCATGCTCCAGTGCAACAGTTGTATAGAAATGCTCAATGTATTACATGGTGCATTGTGTTTTAATGCTCAACTCATCAGTATCCTGTAAACCTCAAATGTATATTCTTTCAAACAATAGCATACAAATATGTTTATACATGTATCCTGTATTGGTCATACCTTGTGGAGGGTATTGCATATTTATTTTTAAAGGAACTGTTAACAGAAGGGTTAACATCTGTACAATTTGAGATGTAAAAAGGACTGATTTTTTAAAAAAAGATACATACTTCTAAAGGGATCCTGTTCAGAACCTTGCGGATTGGCTTGTCATTTCCATGTGATCTTAACCTTTTCAAAATTGTCGGTTTTGTGTAATGTTTATTGTAATTGTTGACTGTCCATTATGAACATTGAATTGAAGTATAAACAGAATACAAATCAAGATATAATGGCTTGGCTGGAACTAATATCTCAAAGACACTTATGTAGTGAAATCTCCCTAGGAATTCTGCTAGGGTTGTATCTGTATTGATGTTGCTGTTCCAATTAAAATGAGATGAAAATAACAAAAACTGCATTTCTTTTTTCTGTTGCTCAGCCTATATTATTGCATTGTGTAAAGAATGATGCTTGTCCAAATTTGTACATAATTAGCACCAAACTCAGTTGTTATGTAGCTGTAGCGTGTTTAGATTGCCTGTAATATTTAGCTCCTGAATGTTTGTGACCGTAGGACTGTATCATTTTTTGTACATTATAGACTGAGATGTCTTTTTTTAATTTGAAATAATTTTGAAATTCAGATGTTTTGCTTTGGCCAGAATTCATTCTGAAAGGTTTTTAAATGACATTCCACAGACTTGATCAGTTTCAGACTTGCTTGAGGATTGACTTCAATAAAACTGTACTGAATGTTCCAGTGTCACAGCCTCTTTGTCGCTCTCTTTCTGTAGTGTTTTCCAAATAATAACGTTTATAGAGATCTGTGTTGTTTATTAAAAAGTTTGTATTTTTGATATTAATATGGTTGTAATCCTCTATGAGTAAGACCCACTAACTAGCATAATCATTTTAAGTTTGAAATTTGTGAAGTGTTTAGTCAAATGAGAACTTAACTCCTACTCGTTTACTGTTGGGCATGGTGCCTAAACTGAATTTCTTCAGTTAAATAGAATAGAATGGGTAGAAATGGATAATATATAAAATTCAGTGGACACTTTTATATGTTGTACATAGCTATATATATATATATATATATATATATATATATATATATATATATATATATATATATATATATATAGAATATCTTTGCCTAAAAAATCTGCAGCAATGAAATCCAGAATATAAGTGCACTTCAACTTTTACTGAAAAGTGATTGATGAGTGCGCTTCAACTTTTACTGAAAAGTGATTGATGAGAAAAACACAGCAAGACCTTGATGGTGCCATCAAAAGTTGAAGAATCTGAATTACACACTACATGATACCCCAATAATTACCTCACAGACAGTGCTGCTAACTTCATAAACTGATGCTGACATTAATACAAACAGTATACAGGTAAAGGGTCTTCATGTCCATACTGAGAAGGAGAATTGAGCATATTTGTGAGTAATGCTCTTACTACATTGGGTAAGACCTTGACCTTCAGAGAAATTGCAAGACTCATTTAGAGCCAAGATGTTAACTGTTCTATGTTAAAATTACCAATAAGTAATCCATTAATTATTATAACAGTAGGAAAACAGTCTGACTGACTTATAAGCTTATAAGCACAATGATTGATATGCTTGCCACTTTTTTATTTGCACGGGATGGTTCAAGTCAACACTGAAAATGTCAAATAATTATTTGAATAGGTGTGCGACATCTAATGCCAGAATGACTTAAATGAACTTTTTTGTTTTATTTAAACATTAATAAATAAGCAAATATTGTCATATATTGTCAAGTAAAGTCATATTACAATAGCTATTTGTTCTTGTAACTTTGTTACAACAATGATTAAGTTTTCCTTTCAGCAAAAGTGGGTTACTGCCGTATTTTCAACGACCTGTAGATGTCGCACGGACAATATGACGTGGTTCACATTTTTCAACCTCTGCCCAGAAGGGTTTCTCTTTCGCACATCCTCGTAGCTGCAAGTCTCGGCGAAGCGCAGGTTGACGTGTAACTAAGGGCTGAGGAAGTGCTGGTCAAGCAACACGTCTGCAGGCAGTTGCTTTGGTGCAGGATTGCGGTCTCTTTGGAAGCGGAAAGGGCCAGCAAAAGAGGAACACGTCGTTTATGGTTAGTAGCTCAAGAGCTATTTTACTGTGATGCGAAAGGGGTGATAACGGACGGGGAATGGTGAGATTACATTCGGGCATGCGGAAGTAAGCGGCCGGCGCCGTGTACAGATGTTACCGCTCTGGTGTTGGATGGAAAGGACCCCTAGCCTTAGGTGTCTGAGCGGTCGTGCCACACAAGCTGTTCCACCAGCACGTGGAGTGGTTTATTTAAATGGTAAAGATAACTACCGGTGGTTTACTTCAAGCATGCTATGCTTGAAACAATGCAGCTAGCTGGACACTTAGCTAGCTAGTTCATTACCTGTGTGTTGGATATTGACTTAAGTCAATCATTACGCATCAGGGTTAATTAATGTCCTGCACCGCGCCTTACGATAGGATTGATTTACATAATGACGGTTTTCCTCAATGTGTGTCTATTTGCTTAGATCATTTGACTTTTTTCCTCTCGGATCGATGGTTTGATTTCAGCTATGCCGCAGGCAAATGCTTTGTTGATAGCTAGCTCGCTGGCTACCTTGTTACGGCCCCCAACGAACCAGCTAGCTACCTTGTTATCCAGCCGACAAGATAGCCAATTTGTTTATTGTTTTGTATTTGGTATTGTGTCCAAGGCTTTCTGATGGATTAAACTACATTCTTAAAAAGACACTTTCGTAGCTGCGAACTTTTTCAGCCAACAAATGTAGTTGTAGGACACTTTCACCAAAAGATAAAGTCAAGATTACTTGCTGGTTACGTAGCTAGTTTATTTCAGTTAACAGACGGAAAGCAGACAGACTACACTGTTTTCAGTGTTGTACGCACAACCTTTGATTAAAATTATAATAATGATTAAAAAAATAATAAAATAAAAAAAAGTTAAACGAAAGGCGGTTCGGCGTCCTTAGTGACGTAATTTGAGAGCAGTGGGGCTGTTGTTTCAAAGTATCTTGTACTACAATAGATCTCAGTCACACTGGAAATAATCGTGTAGGCAAGGTCCTCCTTGCAGTGACAGTGTCGCTATTTTTCTTCATCATCATGACATTGTGAAATGCTTGAAATGAACAGGTCGTGATTGTGGCCGTGTTTCCTTCCGTGCAGTGCTTCCAAGGACTCAAATGGATGTTGAAAAATAATGATTTGATGACCAAACCAGGCTAACAAGATGAAGAAGAGTTTAGAGAATGGCTTCGTGTCAGAGGCATCCCTCCGTTTGCTTCTTTTAATTGTGTTCCTGTAAGTACATACTTTGTTGAAATACATTGTCTCTTGATTTGATAAATGACAGGATAGAAAAGAATAATCATTTCAGTGCACTGACCTTGCTGGAACTCTGTGCTTGAACTGTTAGAGAGTTGCTGAATGTTTGCTTAGGCTCTCATTACACCATTATTATTGCTGTTTCCAGCCATCCACGAGTGGACATCCTGCTTGCAAAGTGATCTCCCCTACTGTAGGACATTTCATTTCAGAAGTTACCTGCAGACTTTTGGCATCAGAGTTTTCCTGGACATGTTTGTGGCTGAACCTATTGCCTGAAATGGCATTTAACTTTCATTCTTTTTCTGTAAACTTTGTTTTTTTTTGTCCCCTCAGTGTGACAGAACAGCTGCCTCCATTTAATCGTGAGATTCAGCCTGAGGAGATGTGGCTGTATAAGTACCACCACGTGGAGCATGACCATGTTCCCACCTCACTAATGTTTGTGAGTACTGGAGCTCTCAGAAGAATGTCCACCCACAAGATTAGCCATGCCACCAAGAACAGGCAAACTATCACAGCTGTTTGAACCTCAGTGTGGAAGTGTATTGGTTGTGGGTGCAACAATGGAGGGATCATTCATAATCATGTTTTGGAAGCCCTGCTGATGCATTGTAGCTGTGTGAATGTTGACTTGAAAGACTGGTCTTACTGGAACATGGTTTCTATGGGTTTCTTCTCTTTGGTTGACAGACCATTGCCTGTTTCACTCCACTGGTGGTCATCGTGTTGTTTGCATTCCTGAAGAAGGTGGAGAAGGGTGACACCAGAGAGGCATCTTTAGGTAGGCCTTAAACCTTGGCACTAGTCATTTCTACTCCTGGACAGTGTGCCTCCAGAGCTGGGGCAGTCACACTGCGGTGAACCTCTCACTCAGTGTTCCACTGGGTATTCTGAGTTCAGAATCTCATAACCTGGTAGCTCATTGTAACTGACAAAATTGTGTTGAGCTTCTTTTTTATCTCTCATTGTATAAAGAAAGGGTAAATCCACCCAACTTGGCTATTGATGGGGAAAAAATAATATGTGTATTGTAGCAAAAAGGCCAGAAAGGCTCAGCTTTTTAAATAATGGTTAATTTATTGAAAATTAAATGGCTGTGTGTTGTAAATTCAGAAGAGCAAATGATTTGATAAAGATTAAATCATGCACAAACACTTTACTGTGGCTATCCTATGCACCATTCTGTAAGTGTCATCAGTGTTTCCTGTGCTCTACATCATCACAGATTCTAATGACTGCCAAAACTAGTAGGAGATAATTATGGGTAATTAAGTAGAGTGAAATGTTGAAACAGACAAGGAGACAGCACATGCTCTTATTCTTCATGAAGTGTCATTTGTTAGCTGTTAGCCGGGTGTGACTACGCTGCCCAAACCAATAACAAAGTATTGTTATTGTATAACTTAGCTTCTGTCTTGGGTCCTTTGCACTTCATTGTCATTGTTTAAATGGCACCCAAAGTGAGATGGAGTTGGAGTGATTGGCTAACTAGCAAGCAGCCTAGCCAAGAGTCAGTGTTGTAATCCTTTGCTTGTTACTTGATACTGTTTTTTCCTTTTGTTCCTCACAGCAGTGACACTCACCTTAGTTCTGAATGGGGTCTTCACCAACGCAATCAAGCTGATCGTGGGCAGGTGAGTGCCGAAGCCCAGTCTCCGTTTTTTGGTGTTCTGGTACCCATACATGCTTAGGGTGGCAGTGTCGCATAGTGGTAAGGGGCAGGGTTCGTAACTGAAAGGTTGCTAGTTTGATTCCCTGATGGGGCGCTGCTGTTGTACCCTTGGGCAAGGTACTTAACCCAGAATTGCCTCAGTAAATATCCAGCTGCATAAATGGATAACATTGTAACCTATGTAAGTCGCACTGGATATGAGCATCTGCTAAATGATGATAATGTAATGTAATATAATATAGAAAATGTGCTATCTGGATATGACGTCCCTCTTTATCTTCTGGAATTTGACTGTGTAAGTATCACAGAAAGCTACCGTATTAAATATATTGGTTTTTCATGCTACTTTGCCTACTTTAATAACAAAGGATTACATTTTCCATTTAATGTTTTGAGATTTGTTTTTCTCCAGTGTACTTGATTTATGAGGTAAATCATGTATATAAACCACAATACAGGAGATTGCTCTTCCATAGCATTAACCCTAGGATGCAGAGATCCTCTTCATCATAGCCTGAATGTTATGCCTGAAGATGTCTTTGAGTAAAGGTCCCCATTGTTGTGTTCACCCATGTCTCAGACCTAGGCCGGATTTCTTCTACCGCTGTTTCCCGGACGGGCAGATTAACCTTGAGATGCACTGCAGTGGTGACCCCGATGTGGTGATGGAGGGACGGAAGAGTTTCCCCAGCGGACATTCCTCCTGTAATGGCTCCCTCCGCCCGCGCTGATACTCCACCAGCATTGTGTGTGCGCTGCACCACTGATCCTTCCCCGTTTCCCTGTCTCCCTGACTGTAGTTGCCTTCGCCGGCCTGGGCTTCACAGCGTTGTACCTGGCAGGCAAACTGCACTGCTTCAGCCCAGCAGGACAGGGCAAGGCCTGGAGACTGTGTGCCTTCCTCACACCCCTCCTCTTCGCGATCATGATCGCACTGTCTAGGACCTGCGACTACAAACACCACTGGCAAGGTGAAGGCCCAAACCAGCCCCTTCCCCGACATTTAGGTCTGTAGTCTGCAACATACACATACTACATTTTCAACAGAGATGAGTGTGTGGGTTGATGATAAATTCACCATGCATGGCCAGAAATTACACTTGTTTAGTGAGCCTGACATTTGAAGGGAAACTTTGCACATGGCAGTGTGCAAGGTTGTTATTATCACAGGTCCACACCAAGTGAGAGCATGAGGCAGGACAGTAAAATTCCATGCAGAATGTAATGTCTGACCATGCTCAAGTTCTAACGATTAGATTATTGCAGCCATCCCTCTCCTCCCACCCCGTGTTATCTCATGTTACAGCTGAAGTTGACGCATCAGCATTTCAACAGCACATGTACATTGATTAAGGGCTCGGTTATCACCCCTGGGCTGCTGCAGCCAAACAGTTTTTTTTTCCTATTTTCTCCTCCTCCAGATGTGCTGGTGGGGTCTCTTCTTGGCCTGGTCTTCTCGTACCTGTGCTACAGGCAGTACTACCCGGCGCTGAGCGACCCAGACAGTCACAGACCACTGAGGAACAGAGAACCCATCCCCGCCGCCCAGGAGCGCAAGCAGGGCAACTCCAGCTTCATCCTGCCTTTGTAGGGACCCAGCTTCCGTCTCGCAGGCCTGTTGGGGGTTGAAGAGATACCTCCTGACCCTGTCAGGTACTAGGGCCAGCTCCTCTAGTTCTGCACTGCCAGTGTGTTTGCTTCTTGTATGCTGGCGGTGATTTCTAATTGTGCACAAACACAGTTGTACATCCTTTTCTTCTATTGACAAGGTATGGATGTTTCCAAGGGGTTGTAGGTGCTAAGCATTTCAGAGCTCTGTGCAGAGAATTTTGCCTGTGAACACCTTGAATCTGCTAGAATGCACACAAGGGCCTCCCTTGACCTTCTGCAAATGATTAGTGTTCCCATAGTTTAGAACTGTATACTTAATGTACTTAGTTGTTGCACAGTGTCCAGACACCAGCGGCACTGGATTCCTTCTTCATCAAGTGTGAGCAGGATGATTAGAGTAAATTGTGTGACATCATTACCATATTACCTACCGAGTGTATCACCTCATGTATTATGTGACCTTATAACCTGCTTTTCAGCAGCATGTTTTATATGTTGAAGAACTGTGAAGTATGGATAAACCATTGATGTGTGAAAAATGTGACCAATTTAAGAGAAGCAGAGAAGGAGATCTGATGGTTATGGGGTTTTACTGGCTGTACCAATGAACCAAGCAAAGTGTTTACATGGTGCCTTTGTGCAATAGTTCTTTTGCAACATTATGCATTACATGCAAGTCTAGAGTAAATGGGTAGAGATTCTCAGATGAACACACCCTATGTGTTCCTTAAATTGATAGAATAGACTAGAATAATTGATGCTGTGTGCTTACTTGGACCTTTCATAACATGGTGTAGTACAATGCAAGAATACCTCACTCATGCACATGTACTTCATGGACTTTCTTCCTCTACCTTCTTAGATGATCTTTTTAAATTATCTAATGTATGTAATACTGGGCATTTTATACAATTTATTTCAGTGGTGTTTTTATTTGCTATTTGTGGGGGTACAGGGTACACATTGATATCAAAGAAAAAACACTTCTGCTATAGTAGGCTATTATAAATAAATCTGATAATCGTTGTTTGCTGTATGAGGTTTTAATGTTTTTTTTTCCACAAAGTCTGCCATGTGACCCTAATGTGTATGTTATTGGTTTGAGAAGTGTTACAACATCACCTTTAGCCCTTTAATGAACTTTAATTTAATGGATTGAAATAACGTGATCTAAATGAAATTATTATGTACTGTAGATGTTGCTTTGTAAATGTGCCAATAGAGTACCAGGTTAGGAAGAAGGAAATGATGTAGATGACCTTGAATGGGTCATCTGAGTAACTTGCCCACATCTTTAAGACCATGTGGACATATATAAAATTGTGTAGATTTATTTTTACTTTGATGGTAACACAGTTGCTCATAAGATTGTTGGATGCAGAATTTTAACTAGATTAGCACTTAATTTAGCAAAAGTTCATGCGAAGTATAGGCAAGTGACCATATAATGAAATGGCTTCCTTTACCACTGATAGGCCTAATTCAACACTAATTTATGAAAAACCCCACAGTTGTCTTTTTGCCTTGGAGGTGGGTTGGATAAGAAGCTAACCTACAAGTGGCAGTTGCAAATCTGTTTAATTGTGGTTAATAAGAGGTAATTGTTGTTTCCACTTCTGATTTTGTGCCCTTGTCATTGCCAGTCACATTAACATTTGCTTTGAAGCTCTGAGTGACTTCAGTCTTAGGTCTTCCTGCTTTAGTTTTTATATTGGCTTCATTGGAGAAGAATTTCATTTATTGGCTGAAGACACTTAATATCATTCCATTATGCAGTAGGACTGTATAGGTGTCTAACTGTGGATTCTGCCAGTATATCCTTGGTGTTGCTACAAAGTGTGTTTTAATGAAGTCCTAATAGGCTTGAAAGGCACATTTTTAGACGTCCTTATTTGCATTGTCTGACACCAGAAGACAGTGCTTACAACTATCAGGGAGATCCATTGAAATTTCTAGTCTGCTAAATGACCTAGACTGGGTTGTCAGACCTCATCTTTGACACTCTTATCTGTCATTTGCTGTCTTGCACTTTAGGCAATTCTAGTCTTTGAGGGGCTGAAATGGGGCTGGTTATAAATAAGCAACTGAATCTGATGCACAATCATGACTCCTCAATCAAGGCAGAATGAAAAATAGAGCTGTAGTTTGTTTTTCCATACAACCATATGATAAATAACAAATTTGTTCTTTTGTCAAATGAGATAAAAGGCACTATACTGGGAATTAAAACATCTTTCCTCTGACAAGTGCCAGAGTTTGAGGATGAATGCACAAGTGTTCGCTCAAACACTAACTACGCTAATTTGCCAAGACAATGGAGATTTATGCAGTGGTGAGTTAGGGTACCTTAGATTTCAAAGTTATCTTTAAACTTCAGTCAAATATTCCTGTTGATATAAATGTAATCCTCTCTTGATTAAGTCAATATTTGAAAACTAAACCTCAGTCATTTTTAGAATGATCTTGCCCAGTTGACCACATAAGTCCACATGATATGCTTTTGAGTTCATTTTTATGTTTACCCTCTATCAGCTGGTTGATTTAAAACATTCTGGGTGAAGATTGTACTTTGAGAATTTCTGCGCTTGATCTCACTGACACTAACAATGGGATATTTTTCTCTGGAGGCAGCTGGCAAACCTGTATGAACCAACTGTGTCATAAATAAGGTGTTACTTAATTGTGAGCTTGTCTTTTATTTAATTTCTGTTAATCTGTTGCACGTAGAAGAATACTTGTATTTATTAGAATTCATTGTATTCCATCCTGGACTGAAACACCATTAACAGCTTGTTTTTAAAACTGTTGCAGTCTGTGTATTCCATATCTTTATGTCAGACAACATTCAGATCAGATAGTGCTATGAAAAATAAATCGTTTCTTAAATATATTCTATTTCTCTGTTTGTCTCTTGATAATGTAAAAAGTATGTGTTTTATTGGTTTTAACAGATTCTATGCATCCGTAGCTTGTGTTATTTTTTATAAACTAGAGGGTGTTATTTCTGTAGTAGTGTAATCTGGATCTCATAATAGCGGCCGATTTTTATTTCAAGGAAATAAATACAGTGGTATCGGCATCAGAACAATGCAATGTAATAACATCACTTTATGAATGGTAAGCGTTTGAGGGTAAACCATATGGTGACGTCAGACGTACACTTAAATACACTGCTCGGGCAGATTTTTTTCACTGTTCATATGCCAATAACATCCAACACTCACAGCATCACCATCACCATTATCTATTTACAGTCAAGAACGTATCAGAATAACTACGATTCGGTAAGTGTTTATCTCTGGAAAAAGTAGGCTAGCTATTTAGCAACAGATTATAAAATGCAATTTAACGAAAGAGCTGAGGCCAACTGCTGCATTTCCAGTTATAGTTTAATACACAATCAGAGATCACATGAATGAGTTAATCGTATTTCTAAAGATAAGATGATAATCAACAGTCATACTTCAGCCATGTGAACTGACCTTTAAACTCTTGACAGATGACGTCAACATGTGATGTCTGCAGAGGTGACGCGCAGCCGTGCAGCATTGTATCCATACTGATGCTTGCAGCTGCAGAACATGTATCGTTAGCTGGCTAACTACTTTTGTCCCTGTGACAGCTAGCTAGTTAGCCAGCCATGAATCCTGGATCAGTTCGAATTGTATCTCAGCCAATATATAACCACCCGATGGGGAAGACAAATGAGATCGTACACACTTTTTTCCTTTACCAGGTTAGTTGGATGTTAATTTAGCTAGCTAGCAAATGTCAAGCTGCTATAGCCAGCTACTCTAACGTTAGCTGTTTAGCTGGCAAGGGAAGCGATTCATTATGTCCCGGGTCATTTGCATTCGTATTATGTTCGACAACAGAGTTGATTCTAGAAAAATACCGTGGGTAATTTATTTCGTGGAGGTAGGTAACTAGCTAATGTATAGCTACGTATAATTATATGAAGGGCCTTCGTATATACGGTGTTCAAGCGCTGATGTTTATTACACCCAGCCACCGAGCTGTGGCCAACGAGACGAGCAGTAGGTGTGCTACATAGTGCCAACTGAACCGTTACTTGCAAACGTCGTCTGTTGAAGTGTATCCATATAAATTTATCTAGGTTAGGTGGCTACAGTAACGTTAGCAACCTAGCTGCTTTTGTGAAGCAATGTCAGACGTTGGATAACTCCCCTCGTCGAATACGACAATACACTTACCCTGGAGCAAGATATTTCTTCACGTTACCGTGAGTGAAAAATTGGGTTACAGTGTTACTAACGTCAGTCAGCTGGATGTTAAGCCATGCAGCAGTGTTTGCCACCATGGCAATATAACAGCGCTACGATGAATGAAAGCTGTCATTATGGTCAGTAATGGAAATGGTGACAAGTTATAGCGACCTCGTGCTTTAGCATCTAAAGCAGGATTTTCCTCAGTCTCCGTATAATGCTAAAACACGTAGTTTAGAGTATTGCAATGTGTTGCGTACTATAGTTGCTAAGTCAGTTTTTAGAAAACAGAACAAACTGACACATTTCAGTGGCTGTAGTAATCAGCAGATAAAGGTAAATGTTTGTTTTGCCAGTGTCTTTCATATAATGGTCAGAGGCGCTTCACAGTATATACGATGTGAAAGAGCTGTAGTGAAACCAGGAACAGTGGCTTATGTTTATTTTATTTTACACATTTTAGTGTAGCTATTAGCTTGATTGTGGAAAGATGCTTACATCTGTTCATCCTTGTTGAGTAACACAAAACTTTGACTTAAAACACTTTTGTGTGTTAATGTGTTCATTCTCTTCCAGCCATCCCGTGATAACCCAATGTTGACAAGCTTGGCATAGAACAACAGGCCTCAGGAACTGGAGAGGAAGTTGTGTTTGGACACCTAGAGATCGAGCCCACATTAGACCTGAGAGCTCCTCACCCTGATCGCGTTATGTCCCAAAGCTTGGAAGCTGCCAATGGGGAGTCCCAGCCAGCTCCGATGATCGCAGTGCAGGATCTCTCTAATCCACTGGGACAGTCTCTGCCATGCTCTCAAGCCCACGCCAACACCGAGCAGGTCAGCTGATCTCTCATGTGCTCATTGCATCTCTCTTGTCAAACTTTTCAAATCTGTCTAAATGACTGAAAACATAACCATTGTTGATTTTTCTCAGATGCACCCTCCTTATGTTACATTTGCTCAAAAGAAATTCTGGTCCAGAGTGTCTTGCATTACAATTTTTACAAAATTTTCATGTTATCCATTTATACAGATGGATATTTAATAAGGTAATTCAGGTTAAGTACCTTCCCCAAGAAGGTACAACAGCAGTGTCTCATTAGGGAATCAAACTAGCAACCTTAAGATTATGAGCCCACCTCCTTACCATTACACCATACTACCAGTCTTTTAATGTCATAGAGCACTGTTTCCAGTGGGAGCCAAAAATGCAGAATGGGCTCAAGCAACAATTCATGTGGAAAAGTGCAGAATTGTTTCCTGACCAATTGCAAAAGGCCATTGAAATAGACTCTTGGAAACATGCGAGTAAACGAATGTCATATATATATATATATATATATATATATATAATATATATATATATATATATATATATATATATATATATATATATATATGAGTCATGCCTGTGAATCATTAAGTGCCAGTTCCCTGTTAGTAGTCATTACTTATATGGAGGGAG
Source organism: Megalops atlanticus (assembly GCA_019176425.1). Classification (NCBI taxonomy): domain Eukaryota; kingdom Metazoa; phylum Chordata; class Actinopteri; order Elopiformes; family Megalopidae; genus Megalops; species Megalops atlanticus. Next base: position 14,232,211 of record CM032878.1, on the reverse strand, counting down.
AAGGCCATTGTCAGTCCTGTGTTACAGTGTTCTCAGCACTTTGCTGAATGTGGGAAGGTTTCTGCATGAGTTTGCTGTGACGATAATGGCGCTGTATGTCACATTCAGATCTCATATAGCTTTGTGGGCCATGTCTCAATAGACATCTTTTCTCATCTGTGAAACTCGCCCTACTTAGGCTTGAGTTTCTCTACCAAACTGTCCAGAGAGGGGACAATCATGTAGCCTCCAGCACATTAATTCTCATTGTAGTGGAATTGTATTTCAGATATATTGTAAATCATTTCAGAAGAAGTGTCAGAGAAGGTTTTTCAATTTAGTTAAACCTGTTTTTTAGGCTTCTGAACCCTCAGTTCCATATTGTTAAACTAATAAAATGATCCTGTTTGGTTACTATTTAATCACTGTGATATATCCTAGGCCCTTTCAAATTTTCAGAGTGAATGCAGAACAATACCAGTTTAGTTCCTCTGTGTGTCTGGAAGTACACCTGTCCCTGACAGCATTCTGAACAAGAACCCTGCTGTTCTGCGTTCCACAGGACAAATGTCACAGGCCATCACTGTGACACACAATGGTATGGGAATGGCATGTTCTCTTTTACTAGACGACATGCCTGTTTGCCTGGATGGAAGGGGGTGACAGTGCTGGAATTGAGTGCCGTGTTCCTTTCAGAAACTGTTTTTACCTTTAATTCTGAGAGCTTAAATGAAAGATCTTAAATGATTTGAAACAAATTTACTCCTGACTGAGTTGCTTTTTTTTCCCTCACACAGCAGAAGGTTTTCCTTTGACAGAAAGTGAGTGTTTGCATTTGTGGGAAGCACAAAAATATAGTGTTCCTCTGTGCTTATGTAATTGGATCAGAACAGGAAAAGCAGTGCAGATTAAGTAAACACGATGTAACTTTGTAAACATTGCATTCTTCTGTATGCCTTTCCTCTGTTTACAAGGGCGTGCATCATGCCTGTAGATCAGAAATCTTGATGACGAGGGAGGTGTCACTAGGGCTTTTTTTTTCAAAGTGGGAGAGCTGGAAGAGTGGTTCTATAACCAGCCTGTTAAGAGATACAGGAGGTTCTTATGATCAGCACTGCTTGAACTGGCAGCATTGAAGACATTCAGCATCTGTAGCAGCACCTACATACCTACATACACAGTGAGCTTAGGACCTAAAAGTTAAGAACATAGTTAACTAGCCTTTGGTTTGTGTGTTGTGCAAGGCGAGGCCGTGCCACTGCAGTAGGGACGTTATAACAGATGGGCTGAAGAAAGCCCATTGTTGTGGGCAGAATAAGGCCTTGCTTTGTGCAGTGGGAGTTTCTGGCTGTCCTCTGTTCGTCGGGTTCCTCAAGATCACTTGGTGCTGCGACACTCAGAGCCTTGGCTGATTTTTAATTATTAAAGCCTCTCATCGAAATTCTAGAATCGGATCTTTGTCAGACGGCTGCTTAACTATGTGCCGACATGAAGGTAGGCTGTATCTTTGGTGCCAGTTTTTGGCTTTATTTTTATTGAAACAGGAAGTCTTTGTTGTGCTTTCCTGTGCTAAAAATTTGCCTAAAAAACAAGCATGATGAAGGTGTGGTTCAGTGCTGTGTGTTCAAGCTGTCAATATTTTGCATAGATAAAAACCAAAGTCTGGTGTATTGGCTAGTCCTCTTTTTACTCTTTTCTTCTGCTCAGTTTTTTTGTTAATAGATGAGTAATGTGAACATAACCAGTAAACCTGTTTTGTTCAGCAGAAGGTTGCAATAGACTTATCTGGTTTGTTGAACATGTCAGATATTTAAATTACAGATTCAAGAAATATACAACGTGGGGTGTAGCTGCAGTACAAAAACGTTTTCACTGTTATTGAAGTTCAGTAATCAGTAATAGCATATTTGTGACACTAATTTTTAGTTACAGGGTGGAAAACAACTAATCCTATCAGAGAAAGAAGTATTCACACAATGAATTGAGATCACATAGCTTATAATGCAATTCTATGTTAGACCCACCTGTAATGTAAAACAGATAATTCTATCAGATCTTGTGACATGAACATTGTCCACTCAAACTGGACTTTTAATGATCAGCATGCAATTTTACAGATTTTTTTCAATAAATGGTATACTGCTTTGTAAAATAGGCCTACAGCTGTTTTTTCACATATATAGTGAATTGAAGTCATGAACTCTGTTCATTTCCTTTTATTGTGATTTTAATGGGTTTCTCCTTGGAGTCTATTTCATTGCATTCTCCCTGGCAAACTGGCCTTTTCCCATGAGTGGGCAGTTTGTATGTCATCACCAAGCTCCTCCCTTTCCTTCACATGCCTGCTTGCTGAGGCAGGTGGTCCCCCTTTTTGTAGAATCTGGAACATTCGGGACGCAGTGATCTTCTTGCTCGTGTGTCCTCAGCAATGTCACCCCCTGCTGCGCACTTGTGTTGAAACCCAAAGCTTGTGTGGAACTGTGGTGACAGTGATCTGTTCTGCTGATGTGATTACAGGCAGCGTCTGTGGCGGATGAAACCTCTCCATCCTCATCCAGCTCCTTTGAGATGATTGACATGGATGCGGTTCCGCCCGCGTATGAGCCGGTGCAGCCCCACTGGTTCTACTGCCGGCGGGCGGATGCCAGGGACTCCTGGCTCCCCTTCAGCAGAGAGGACTCTCAGAAGCTAGAGAATGCATACAAGTCAGGTGAGCCAAGCAGCTTTTGCACCTGCAGTCACTGGCAACACTCCTAAGCAGGACCTGCGGTTTTGCAAGTATTGTCATGGTCAGCCAGAATTGACCTACATAAAGTCGTTTATTGTTTACCACTTTAAATGCAGTGCCAAAACAGTGGCCAAGAACTTTCTACAAGTGCAATGAGAATATAATAATGCTGTAATACAGCTGGGCATGGGAGTGAACAGACAAAACCTCCAGTCCCACACATGGTTTTATTCGTTTGTGGCTATGAGTTGAAGCTTGATGAAACACCATGAGCTGAGTTTTGCAGCCTGGTGTTTGATCTGGTGCTTAGTAGCATTGAATAATATCAGAACAGTGTCTACATCACGGCAATCATCTTACACTTACTCTGTTTCAAGAGATGTCATAATCAAAGTGAAAGGAAACAGTATCAAAATATTAAATGGCCTGCAGCCAAACAGGGCAGGCCAGTGGCTCAGTGGTTCAGGTCAAATATTACAGACGTGACACACATTCATACTTGTCCTTTATCTCTCTTTGTACACAATCAGAGCTCTGTTTGAGTCTTGGATTAAACTTTGACCTTTATACAAGGCACAAAGTGTTATTTGGTGGCAGATTTTGGAATTACAAATATGATAAAGAATGATTTAGAAGGGTCTGACAAAAGCCGCTGGAATTTCAAATTTGTTTAGTAGATGATAAGTGGTTTACTTTGGTTTCATTCTGTAAATGTAAAAATTGTGTTAGACCGAGACCCTGGTTCTGATTTGTGATTAGCTGTCTGGGAAGGGGTGGGACTAAGATAATGAAAGGTGCATGATTGGCAGTTGTCCAGATGAGAAGAGAGATGGAGGGAGGGATTGAGGCACAGCTCTTGACAAGTTATTGGTGGTTGTGTAGCTGGAAGGGAGGAGGTGGTGGTGGCCACGGAAGGGGAGCGCTATGATGTCAAGCTAAGGGAAAGGATGCGCTACGCAGTCTACTGGGAGCAGGCCCCATCGGAGGTGCGGCGGTGCACCTGGTTCTACAAAGGGGACAAGGACAGCCGCTACATGCCCTATTCCGAGGACTTCAGTGACTCCCTGGAGGTGAGCCTGTGCCAGCACTGGGCAAAGGAGCCCAGAACACTGCCAACAGAGGCTGTCTGCTCTGCCTGTCTCATCAAGTACTGATTGTAATGGCCATTGATATTAGGACTTTAGGCTGACTACCAAATTACATTGAAATTAAAAAATATATAACAATGTGTTTAATAATATATTACACTGTGGGAACATTAATGATAAAATGATCTGCATTAAGCTCCTCTATCTTCTTTGAAACCATTTGTCTTTAATATTATGCTTTTGTTTTGTATTGCCTTGTCAGATCAGTAAGGCTGTATCATTGCTGTCCTCCTATTTTTACAGGAGGCCTACATGATCGCTGTGACTCTGGATGAATGGAAGAGAAAGCTGGACTTTCCCACTGGCGAAACAGTCATCTTACACAACCCGAAGGTGAGACCTCTGACAAGCAGTTAAATTATATCTGGCATCTTTCACCTAAGGCAGCCAGTCTCCGGTTCACATCTTATCCACTCTGAAATTGTGCTAGATTCAGGGTGAGAACTATTATACAGTAGGTGCTGGAATATTGCTATAGCTTGTATGCAGGCCTAAAATTTTGAGGATTCTGATTGTGGCGATCATGCCTTTTACTCCAGACCACAGGTTTATAACATTCCCCACTCTTCTCCTCCCCTCAGCTGATCATGCAGTACCAGCCAATCACAATGCAGGACGAGTGGGTGTCCTCGCCCTCAGAGCAGACTCGGCCACGCACTGTCAAGAGGGGCATCGAGAACATCGCTGTGGAGATCCCCGATGGTGAGCGGCCAGTCTTCATCCTGTTCCCTCACTGCATTGTTTTCCATAGAATTTGTGGCAAGGATCAGTGCAAGGATCCTGATACTTCTGGGAGACATTTCTTTTTTGGGATGGTCTGGGTGAAATATTTTCACAGATATATTTCTGTGTTGCTCTCTGCATTGGTTTTTACAATAGTAATTGGCATTGGTAATTACATATGAAAGCAACAGGTAGAGAACTTTGATGATGAAGGATCGCCTGTAATGTAAAGCATTGTCACTTAGCTGATGTTGTGTTGACAATGTTGACATGGTTTCCTGTTTGTACAGTTTGATACTTCTTTATGCTTATTTTTGCAGTTTTATAAAATGCATTTATCAAGTTGTTTTTAAATTTATCATGGGTATTTTAGTGCTTTACATTTGACTCTCAGGGGTCAGTCTTCCTAACCCTCAATATCCCAAGGTGTAATCAAGTGCAGCTTCCTCCACAGGGGACTTATTTGGGAACATAATGGCCTGCGGTTAGTGAGGGACTTCTGCAGATTTGACTTGCTCAGGGGGAACAATGGGTGTGGGTAGATAGCTCGGGATTATATGTGAGGATTTGATAAGTGACTGCAAACCCTCCTTTGAGCCCTGCATGGCTCAGTGCTGGGTGAGTGAGTGCAGCACTGACTGGAGTGATGCAGTCTGACAGTGCTGTTCTGTGTGCCGCTGGCCTCCAGGGGAGCCGGAGACGGTGGACCACCTGGTGTTCATGGTGCATGGCATCGGGCCCGCCTGCGACCTGCGGTTCCGGAGCATCATCCAGTGTGGTGTGTAGCTCTCCCTTCCAGTGTCACCCTGACCTCATATTTTACTCACAGCCCCCACCCTGCCTCCAGATCAGCACAGGGACAGGATTACAGAATGAGCAGTGCTGTTAAAATACATCACGGCAGACGGTGTCAGAATATCCTGTAGTATTGGGTGTTCCGTTGCACTGCCATAAACCAGCCTGAAGTGTGCATCACTGAACAGACTGTATACATACTGTTTGTGGGAGTGGGATTATTCCTGTCTCTTTCCGATTTCTCAACAGTGAATGACTTCAGGAGTGCCTCTCTCAGTCTGTTAAACACGCACTTCAAAAAGGCCCAGGACGAGAGGAAGATCGGTCGGGTGGAATTCCTCCCTGTCAACTGGCACAGCGCACTGCATGGGGATGCTACCGGAGTGGATGAGTAAGGATACTGCCTCCATTCTGCCCGGACAGCTGCCCCTCTGCCACCATTCACTCTATTCTTACAATTATCCACTCGGCCTATATATTGCCTCTACAGCTATCCACCCTGGCTCTGAAGTCCCCCTAAAGCTGTCTGCTCCACCTCTACTCTGGAGCAACAACCTACCTGGTTGCATTCCATGCATTTTTGTATTAATGAGCCTTAGATTTGGAAAACTGTAGCAGGTTTACATACCACAAAGTCACAATTTATGAATTGTATTTAAAATTATATTTATTAATATTTCAATTTAAAACATACGGAGTTCAGACTATTTAAAAAATAGTGCACTTGAAAGGGGAAAGGATTACCATTTTTTTGCCTTGTAAAAAGATTTTACTATCTCCCTTTCATTAGAACACAGAAGCTGAAGAAGGCTCATTCATTCATGTTGTTGTGGTAATTAGAGAAACTGCTTGTTATTCTGCATAACTGTCAGCACTGGGGAGTGAGCAGGAGAGTAGCGTGGGGCCGTAGGTAATGGAAGTGTAGTAAACTAAGCGCGACAGAGCGGAAAGTGTGTAACATTAGCCAGGCGCTGTGTCACACGCCTCCTTCCCCCTCCTGCCCTGGCAGGGACATCCAGAGGATCACTCTCCCCAGCATCAGCCGCCTGCGGCACTTCACCAACGACACCCTGCTGGACCTCTTCTTCTACAACAGCCCCACTTACTGCCAGACCATCGTCGACACGGTGGCCTCCGAGGTCAACCGCCTCTACCACCTGTTCCGGCAGAGACACCCAAGCTTCAGCGGGGCGGTGTCAGTGGCTGGCCACAGCCTGGGTCAGTCATTCCCTCCATCGCCTCTCTGCCTTTCAGAGTTGGGGTCGGTCCCAGCTCTGAATAATAAATAAATGCAATCCCATTTCGGTTCAGACAATTCAGGGAATCAGATTACATCCACATTTTGTCACTTACCATATGCATGTATCCAGGGCGACGTATAAGATGAATAGTTACATTTAACAACACATTTACACTGTTGACATTTGTATAAAAAAATTTTGTTTGAAAATGGTGGGCTGATTTTCAATTCATGAATTGAATTGACTGAATTGAAACGGAATTTACCAAAACTCAAATCCGTTTAGCGCTGACAGAAGTACAGACCAGTTCTTACCCAGTGTAGACACCCGAGCATTCTACAGTGAACCAGCTACTACAATATTGCTTTAAAACCATTTATTAAAGTGAGTTGGAAATGGCTACGTTTACAATCACATTGTTGAACAAAGACAGATGGATTTTTAAGTGGGGTAAAATGAAGAGATGGGGGGTGGACAGGAAGGGCAGGTTGTTCAGTGAAGCCTGATTTGGATTTAGGATTTAGGCTTATTTTTAGTTTTAGGATTTGGAATTAGAGTTTTGAGAATTTGTCAGAAACATCTAGAGAGAATTGACCATGTTAAATATTTTGTATTGAACCTCATGGTAGATTTTGATCAGGGTACCCAAGGTAACAGCATTTTATCTGACAACCCAGAGGGCATTGCCCTTAATAAGGAAAAATGAAGGTATAAATGTCTTTATTTATAAATTATCTTTCTATTCTTTAAGTAAATTTTATGGCAGAATATAAAATGATTCAATAGTGCTGCATGTTTGGAGACTATTTTAGTATGAGGATATGTTTCATCAACTGTTTCAGCTGTTCATTAAAAACCTATGCAGTATTAGCCTTTCTTTATTTTTAAATCAGAGATAGTGGTCTTCTACAAAGCCGTTTTAAACAGGTTATCGACTGAATTACAAAATACAGTATGAAATCCTCTTTCCAAATATAACAATACATATTGTACATGTATCGTCTTGTAATTTAGATATTAAAGGCTATTTTTAAAATGGTGTGTTACACATGTTGTAGTAATGATGTGTACAAAATTCTGTCAGTTCAACATATGAATTGAGCATTGTGTGTAGATGCTGAATGGCACAAGTACTGAGAAATCAAAAGGAGAAACACTTAAATGTTTTAGTCCTAAAAAGCCTGAAATTTTGCAACACTGCCTAGAGTATAAATGTTTTATTTTATTCTGTCTCCTTTTCAGGCTCCCTCATCCTCTTCGACCTCCTGACAAATCAGAGACCAAGTTCTGGAGATGCAGGCAGTCAGGAGGTAGGCTGTGCCCTGTTTGAGTCTCCCATTTAAACACCTGTGAGCAAAATCACACCTGAAAGCCAATATGTGGTTTTTTATGGTCTTTTTTATTTTAGAATAGGTGTTCTGTAAATTACACTAACATTACAGTTTTCTGTACAGTACTTTGTCTTTCTCTGTAACAGCACAGAAGACAACTCACAACACCCACCCTTTTTAAAATGCGATTTAAAATACTCAGAAAATAAACTGTAAGATCAGATTTAAATCATGTTTATGGAGCCGGCAAAACTGCAATTGATGTAACTGTCCAAGTTCTACAGTGCCATCTAATGTCAGAACAGTAACATGGCCCTTGGTTTGGCTCATGAATGACAGTACTGCAATGCTGTCTTTCCATTTAAGGTTACGACTGGGTCAAATAGCATTTCAGGCAGTTTCAGGTTTTAACCTCTAAGATGCACAAATTTACGTCCTCAGGTGAAAATTGTAAAACAGCAATGGTCTGTAATCAGACTGTTTTCTACTCTTTTAGGGGACAACCAACGGTGATGCAGGTCCCCCTGACTTTAAGAGTCTAGAGGAAGCTCTTGAGAGGATGGGCTTGGAGAGTTACCTCACTTTACTGAAAAATGAACAGTTAGACTTGGATTCTCTGGTAAGTGTCTGACGTCCTCCCTTGATAACGCCAGTAAAATGGGTTTAAACACTATGCTTGCAAGCCTCGTAATTTCAAATGTGGTCTCTACTTGTGGACCAGGCTCTGTGTACAGAGAATGATCTGAAGGAGCTGGGAATACCGCTGGGACCCCGAAAGAAGATTTTAAGCTTCATGAGGAAGAGAAGGCTCCTGGAGGTCAGAAACCATTATCTCTGAAACAAACAAAATGAATTATTCGTTATGCTCTCATTATCTTGGCAGTCTGCCCCACAGTTCCTCTCAGACAAAGCCAACGGTGTCCAAGTGACTGTGAATGGCTTGTGAAGGGCTGGCTCTTAGGAACTGCCCTTTTGAAATAGGCAGACATGTTTTTGATAACGCATCGTTTCCTGTCTCTGCCTGCGTCCAGACAATGGAGCGCACTTGCGGCCGGAATGTGGAAACGGGCCCTGATAAGGCCCTATTGTGGAGGCTGTTATTGCAGCGCTGTTATTGTGCTCCTCCTCCCTCTTCCCCTGCAGGAGTACAGGGCAGGAACCCCGCTCCTGGCTCCGGGCCTGCAGGCGGGCAGAGAGGATGTGGGGCCCGCCGGCTTGGATGCACAGGGGAGCAGCCAGCGGAACACCTTCCTCCGGGCCCTCTCCACCACCAGCGCGGTGGACTATGAGTACTTTGATGTAGGAATCGGGCAGGTAAAACCCCTGGACGGCAAAGTCTGAGACTGTGCAGGAGGCACATTGATCATTTTATCTTTATTCCTTAGTGACAGCGCTCCGTAGCCCACTGTAACTAGGATAGCATGCAGGGGTACAGAGTGGGCCTAAAGAGGGCTGGAATTGATCAGAATTTACTTCAGACCTCCAGCTTCCGTGTTGTATGTGCGTCTGCATGAGCATCCCTGTCAGGCCATGCATGGCTATGGAGACATCCGGGGGCGCTCACAGTGCTGTTCCATTCTTGTGCTTGGGCTTGTCTTTCAGAGTTACTCTCTTTTATTTTCTGGGTGGTCATTGATACAGCACTGATTTAACGCAGATGCTGGGGTCTGCTTTGATTGTGCAGTGATGTCCTGCCCTCCATTCGCACTGTCACCATTGTACTGTAGACACTGCCTCTGCCTCTGGCCAGCCACAGAGGAGAATGCCACTCATGTTTGGCGAGTGACATCATCGTTTGCTTTTTGTTTTGATGATGGAGTGCTAGTAGTGGGCCCATGCTGTGCTTGTGAAATTACGTAGTGTGGCCAGGGGCTTGGATCCCTAATACAGGCCTCCTGTTCTTGTCCCCCTCGCACCGCTTCCCCCGCCCGCCTTCCTGGATAGCCGAACCGGGGCATAGCCACGGGGCAGGTTGGTGCAGCTCAGTGGTTCCTGGGAGGGGAGGTCCCTCACTCCCTCCCTCCCCCGTCCACGCTGTCTGAAGTGAATTCACCACTCATTTCCGCTGTGTCACACTTTGTCCTGTTCGCTGCGCTGAAAGCTTGCATCTCATCTCCCGTCTCTTCCATTCTGTCACCTGCTCGCTCTCTGGGTTCTCTGTGTTGATGTGGGTTTATCCTTCGTTTGGTCACTGAGAGTCCATATTTCCAAAACATTTTGTCCCAGGTTTTCCATTGTGCACCAGCCTTGTTGTTTGCTGTGGTGCATGTTATTGGCTCCCAATTGTAAATGCGGGCCACTTTCTCTCAATCTACACAGGCATCATTCTACCTGTGGTTTCCTTTGTGTCTATTTGGAGTGTACACAGTGTTAATCTGTGTGTCAGTATTATGATTTCATGGTATTTGTTTCATGTTATGTCACGATATAATATGAGCCTTGATGTTGACTGATCAGAATTATCTATGGTCTTTTGGCTTGGATTAATTCAGTTCAAAACACGTCTGTGTGATTGTGGCAGCATCTAAACTTGTAGTTGAAGTATAACAGTTGTATCTGTTGTTTCACGTCATTACAAATGAAAAAGGATAAAACTGGGTATGTAATTGAATTCATTTGATGATTTGACTGGATAGACTGGATTTATTTCCAGATAGTTGGGTTGTGTGTAGAAGCCACTTCTCGTAAACCAGGTTTGGTTTACTATACACAACACAAGTTTGTTGTTATGGAGAAGTGACTCTGGTTCCCACCAGAGACAACACAGAATTCTCAGCTTTCTAGCTTCACAGGAAAACCTGTACTCATACGATTAATAACCATAAACTCTCAGTAGGATGGTCATTTCATCTAATTAAATGTTTTATATATTGAGTGTCATTAAAAACAGTCTGAGGTGATGGCTTAGGAATACAGCAACTTCTGGGCATGTATTTATTCCAGTTACACATCAGCATACAGGCAGACTAAGAACTATACATTATTCCTATAGCATTGTCAAAAATGATCACAAATTTATAGTTGTGCCACTTTAATATTCCAGTGTACTGCCATTCATTGCAGCTGACTGCAGAAAGGTTCACATTTCAGTTCTCCATGGAAGCTGGTTGAATTGTGGGACCTGCTTAATCACCAGCCCTGTCTCTCTGTCTGAACCTCAGGTGTCCATCAACTACCCCCAGCTGGCCTTCCACCCCCAGACCTTCTTCGCCTTTGGTTCGCCCATAGGAATGTTTCTCACAGTCCGCGGCCTGAAGCGCATCGACCCCAACTACACCTTCCCCACCTGCAAGAGCTTCTACAACATCTACCACCCAGTGAGCAGTGCGGCTGGCAGCGGATAAGAAAATACGCTTACCTCACAGCCCGTGAGAGCACTCTGACCTCTGACCTTCCTTTGCAGTTCGACCCGGTGGCCTACAGGATTGAGCCCATGATCGTGTCTGACGTGGAGATCGAGCCCATGCTGATTCCCCACCACAAGGGCAGGAAAAGGATGCACCTTGGTGAGGACAAATTAACGCGTCCCTTCCACAGATCTGGGTCACTTGGTCTGATGTGCGTGGGGGCTCTCTGACTTCTGCCTTTGTGTCACCAGAGCTGAAGGAGAGCCTGACTCGGATGAGCACTGACCTGAAGAACAATGTCCTGGGCTCTCTGCGCACTGCCTGGCAGTCCTTCTCGAGGCTACCCATTGCTGCACTGCCCCCTGTAGGCGAGGGAGAAAGCACAACAGCTGAGTCGCCCCCAGAGGACACAGAGGGTGAGACATTGACCTTGTGCTTTTATCTCTATGGGCTTGAAATGGATTGCTCCAATCACTGTTGCAGCTTTGGCCCTTTTAATTTCCCCTTTCTTCTTGTTAAAAATGGTCCAGGATCTGCATGTCTTAACGGGGTTGTTCTAATCTTGAGGATTTTCATGTCCAGACAGTGATTTCCCCTAAGCTGGGACCAAATGACTCATTTGAACATGGTTACTGGCAAAGTGAGTGCTCAGTGTTAATTAACCTTTGTTAGATATTCCTGCAAGAGAGAAAGTTGGTACATAGTGTTCCTGTGAAGTTAAGTCCTGGGGCTGTTTGTCCTCAGCTTAAAGGATCTGCAAAGTTCCAAGGATGATGTTGTTTTTGTCCCCCAGTATCAGCCTGTTCCAGCCCATGTGAGGAGAAGAGGGACTGTGGGTGCTTTTTGGCGACTTGTCTCTAACCTTGTCTCTCCTCCCCACCTGCAATCTTTGCATGTGATCCTCTTGTCGCTGCACTGGGGCCTGATGGGGTGGCTTTCCTCTGTTGCACAGCCGGGAAAGAAACAGTTAAAAGGAAAGAGTGTAAGCCTGATTTTTGGAAAAAAATACTGGAGTGGCCCAGAGTAATTAATTTGAATTACTTCCAAGGTAAGCCAGGTAACCCGTCGGATAACGTTAGCGGTTGTTATGCTTTTCCACTGTTGTGCTTTCTCTTCTGCACACTGGAAATGCTTTATTTAAGAAGAATTTTACTTTTGGCAGGACAGAAAGTAAAGCTGCTAGCAATAATGGACTCGTTCTTGCCTTTTAACAATGTGCAATATCGGGCTTATGTCTTGGAAAATTAATTAGGTATTGTTTACTTGCTCTGAGAAAAGCTGTTCAAATAGACATTCTCTAGTGTGGTGCGATCGTAATGCACTGAAATTTAATAACAGACTCTCAGAGAGACCGACTAAATTAACTGGAAAAGGTTTTCAGAGAACAAATAAAAACAGATCAGGAATGGGCAGCTGATAAAAGTCTGCCCAGTTGTACAAAGCGCCCACTCCATGGTACATATTTTGTTTAATATGCTTGATAATAAAATACTTATGAAGTTAATGCTTAGGCTGAATCAGTTCCATTTTGCTCCCTTAAATAAAGTATAGTTTCATTTTACTCCAAGCAATGCTTTGATGCAGAAATGGCTTGCGCTTCATTGTAGCTTGTTTTCTTCTCTTTCTTGATCCTATATGGGACAAAAATTTTCTTTGTGTTCAATATGCTGTAAGTTGCACAGACTGTGAACAAGAGACTCTTGGCCTTTCTAACCCATGTGCGTAGACTATTTCTGAGCCTGACCCTGAGTACAGGGGAGAGCTCTCACAGAAATGTCTGCTGGTAGTTTCTGGTTTCCCCTACACCCTCATGAGCTCTGATATTGTGCCTCTTGCCTTCAGTGGTGTCTGTGTGCCGCTGTTTGCTTCCTGCATGCCATGTCTCTGATAATAAGCACTCATGCACCTCCGCTGCAGAATGCATACGTTCAGCTGAGCTAACCTCTTTCTTTTGTGATGTATTCAGGATATGGTGTGGGCCTTCACTGACTGTCAATTTATGTGCTGGACAGCACATGAGTGAAACAGACTGTTCACATTCTAAGGCCCCAGACAACATAGAAATGTAATAATAGACACTCTGAATTCAGTGTTCATTTTGAAACTAGTTATTCTGCTCTAGCACTGAAATTATTAAGGAAGACAGCTGATATCCTCTGTACCCAAAACATTGTTAAAATAGAGCCAAAACCTTAACAAGCTTCACACTGAATAGTATTCTTGCCAGAGCTATATAGGAACTGCATAAATCCTCACAGAAACTGCAAAGCTTGCGAATGTATGCAGTCAGACTGAAGCCCTGCCCAGCCTCCACCTCTCCCTTCGTGGTTGGTCTTACTGGACCACTCCTCTTCTGATGTCTTCAGGCGTAAAAGCAGACGAGGCAGAGTCTTCACCCGAGACACAGACTGAGGCAGAGAACGTCAAGATTGGGATGCTGAATGGCGGTCGACGCATCGACTATGTGCTGCAGGAGAAGCCCATTGAAAGCTTCAACGAGTATCTGTTTGCCATCCAGAGCCATCTCTGCTACTGGTGAGGCTGAGAGAGGAAGACCCCTCTATGTCTTTGTGCATAAAGCTTGATGCTTTGTGTTGTGTACTTTTTCACATTACTTCACATTACATTCATTCAGCATACGCACTTATCCAGGGTGACTTCCAGCACATAAGAACAGAAGTGTGTCCATTCAAGTTGAGTGTTTTTTGTTTACCTCTCTTCTTACATTTTGTTCCTTGTTTGCAGGGAATCAGAAGACACTGCTCTGCTGCTTCTGAAGGAGATTTATGAAAAACTAGGAATCGTTTTCGAACAGCCGCAGCAATAGAGTAAAATGAAGTGAAAACAGAAGTGACTATATGCAGGACTTCTTGAAGGAGAACTGTAGATAGGACCGATTTCTCTCTCATGGAGTGCCCTGTGTCATTCATTCCTCTGGCCTTCTCCACGTAGACAGCAGCACAGGTGTTTATGGTACTGTTGCCTCTATTGCTCTGAGGCAGCATGGGTCCACTAGACTAAGAAACAACTTCTCAGAAGCCCCAGACTGTTAACATTAGTTAGTACTGCCACTGCACAAAAAAGTACAGCTGCTACTGGGTTTTACGCCATAGACTTTTCAGTCATTTGCTTTTTGAGGGCTTTTGAAAGTGCTCTAAACCCTTGGGCTTCTTATCTTTGCATTTACCAGTTTGTTTCTTTTATGACTTTTAAAGTATGCCTTCAAACAAATACGATGCTGATCAATTTTCTGCCATTTCCTTTTTATACAATACAATTAACTTTTTTCTTTTTATTGTAACAAAGGCTATTTCTGCTTTGCCCCCGGAGGTACAGAGGAGCACTTCCTCTGTGAGATTTTACTTTTTACTTTTTTTTGCATGATGCATATTCTCTCATATGCAACCTAGAGCACATTAGCTGCCTGCTGAACCCCACTCCTGCTTTCTGCTGCTTGTATGCAAGAAAACAACACTAACCATAATACTAAGTGCAATGTAATTCTGTGCTCCTGATTCCTCCGTTTTGTATCGTAAGACATAAAAATATTCCATAATCTCTATTAGTTTAAAAAAGATGATGGTTTTTTATTTTTTAGTTTATTTATTTTAAGGTCTGCATTGTTCAGGATGAAGAATGAATTTGAATATTGCATAATGAAGGAATTTCTCAAATTAGTGGATCTGAACTACCGTGCTGTCTGTTGTACATTACCCTGGGATGAAAATCTGATCCCCTATGCATCCTCTGTTGTGGGAATTAGTTTTTACCCTGCACAGGAAGGTCAGGGTGAAGCAGCCCTTCCCATGGTTATGTAACAGAATATATTTGCTGCTGGTGTGCCGATTCTTTGAATTCCAGACCTCACTGTTACTCATTGGAAGCCAGAAACATAAAAATGCTCTCCTTTTCGTTTGTAATGTTGGCTGCTTTCCCCCATGGCTCGGCTCTTAGGGAGCCGTAGCAACACACCTTAAAATCCCATGACTGACAACAAGGCTTCTGATGTGTCCATTCTTCCTCTGTGGTTAGGTGTTGCATAGCAGTTGTCAATGAGATTCTTCCAGTTTATGCTCTGATACAGTGTAGTGATACCTATTTAACTCCCTTTAGCTGCAGTCTGTTCTTTGTTTTAACTGTTATCTTTGTGTCATGTGTACTTCTCTCATATATTGATGAGCATGATGAAAGTACATTTCTGAATCAAAAGATCCCCGAGTGCCCCAAGGTCAAAAGGCAGCAAAGCTTTGTTTTATGAAGATGTCCTTAGTCCTATGGTACATTTTACTACAAATCCAGTATAATGGTCCCATTGGAGGGTTGATATTACAGCTTAACACTGACCAGATAATACTTTGTAAGTGGCATTGTGTTTTTCCCTGCTCAAAATGCATGAGTTGACTGTCTTCTCTACATCTGTCCTCCAATAGCAGGGTTGCTTTTCCTTAAATTGCACTTTATATTGTGTACTCAAACCAAAAAGTTACATTTCTTTTATTTATCATGTATCAAACAGTATGTTTACATATTGTGTATGCCATAATAAACATTGGATATGTAGGTTTTTGGGTTAGTTGAATTGCTTGTCTGATGTCCACCACACTGCATTAAAATTCTTGAAATCTTTCTTTTGAAACATTTAGGTTTTATGCACTTCATTTTCCTCAAATGATTGCAGCTTTGAGGAATAAGAGAACTCTGAAATGCAAGTCAGAAAGGAGTTTGCTTGCAAAAGTCTGCCAACAATTATGTAATTTCCACCTGGATGATGCATTCGTGGCCTGTTAAGGAGCTGGCTGATGCCCTGCGCATAAAAACATGGAAGGGGAATCATTTAGAAAAACAATTTATTTAAAAATCAACAAAATGGGAACCAGCATTAGCAAAGCCACAGCCAAATCCAACTGTTCAAGTCACCCAAAGTCTCAGATCATTGTACAGCCACAGCTCTGTTAAGACCCAGCAGATGACGCTTGTTATCCAATATCTGGCCTTCAAACACACATTCACATAATTACAATTATCCATATGGAAATGAATGAGTTGTTTGTGAGTGGTAGATGATAATTTAGTTTAATTCATGTTTTGGGAATTCTCTTTGTTAAACATTAATCCACAATATACAAACATGGTGCTTACTGTCAAAACATAAGTTAGAAGTTACTGTTCCAGTAAAGTGACGTATAATCCTTCACATGGCCCTTTTGTTCCAGAATGACTGCCAAATACCTATTGTTTTTGGGGCAAGGCACAGATTTTTACAAGGCACTAAAACAGTGGGTTATAAGATGGAGAGAAGCAGACAAAGAAGTTGGCAAGGTCACCATGCAAAAGCTTACCATTCCATGTACTTGACCCAACCCTAATGGATGACTGCCAAAAATGAAAGATTTGGTGTTCGTCCCATGGGAAAAAACCTCGTTAAACGAGTGATGTTATGCAGCTTTATGGCCAGATCTGATGCTGTCAACAGGTGAAACAAACGAGGTTTGAACCTGTGAAATATCGGAGATCGTTTACATTACTTCCCAGAGTGAGATGTAGAGGGGGAAAAAGTTATAAGTACTCTCGATGTTCTTGCCATGCGCCCTTAATCGAAATTCCTGGTATGCATTGCCCGCTGGGCTTTCAATAATTTCCTATTCTATGCAACAGGGATACGCCAAATCGTACAGAACATCCCTTTCCTTTCAAAGACATCCAGAAAATTGACCGCCCTCCCTTCCTCCTCGATAATACCAAGCTTACATAAGGAAACACTGCTTGTCAATGAAGTGTAGAAACAGGTTCGGTTTAGCTCCACAGAGGTGGTGTGTTTAGATAACGGAATGCGTACATTTTCTGAACTGGACAGCCGTGGGTCTCTTGAGGAGTATTTTAAATAAAAGGGCGTTTTGTGTGTCCGCTTTGGTGTCAGTTTTCTAAAAAGCGACGCAGGTGGAGGGAAACATTCTGGAAGAGAAGTTAAAAGGTAAGTGTCACAGCAAATTCTCCTGGCTAAACAGATTTGTCCGCTAGCAATGGCAGGTTTCACGGGACGTGCATTTTTTGCCATGTTTGTTTGCTTCAAAGTATTATGTTGGTGACACAGTTGTCCGGTCCGTTCTCCGTAGTTTGTCGTCCCGTGTCACAAAACGATTTAAACGAACACATTTTCTTAGAGTACCGGAAAAGTGTTTCCAGACTAGCTACCAGCAGAGTGCTTTATTATATTTAAATATTAAAACGCGTGAACTAATTTAAGAGAGTCGAAAGATATTCGAATTAATTTCCAGACCACATTGTGTACGCTCCCCCTTAACGACGTAAGTCAAGTCAAGTGTAAGGAGATCCCTACTCTGTACTCGAGGACTTCACCTAAATAGTATGACTGCGTGGGAAGCTTAGATGTCCTAACAAAGTAGTTTAGTTCAATATAAAATACTTAACCAAATCTATAACATTCTAATCATTCCTCATAGGTGTAAGGTCGGTATGCGATTGGAGGGGTTGAAGCTCCTAACTTCTAGATCCTAAAATAAAAAGTTGTATGATGTGCCTTGAAATAATACCAGTGTACACCTCCTATGAAGAAAGTGTGACATGAATTTACCTAGCGGCACCTACACAAATCTTATACAGATCTCTTGGTGACGGGATGAGGGGGACCCCCGGGTCACTGTGGGGGATTCGAAGTGATTCTCTGTTGAGTACCTTGCGAAGCAGAAAATTGCGAAGATTAAAAATGAAGAGTTCTTGCAGCTGGTTTACAGATTATCTTGTGTATTTGTCAGAAGAGAGAAAAGCTGGATTTCTGGCGCTGAGTTTTGCATTACTATCATTATTTATTATTTTAGTTTCTGTCAAGATTTGTGCAGTGATATTTTCCTGAATAGTGCTTTGCACATTTGCATTTTAATTATTTCCTTTTGTATGACGTACATATTTTCATATTTTTACATATTACTCTGAGAACATTGCACTCGTGAACGTGTGAACCGAACCCAGATACGTTTGGGCTTACGTGTAACCTACAGTGTAGCCTACTTTACTATGGTAATGAAAACACGCGCGAATGGACAATAGGACTGAACTATTTTAGTGACAGCAGAAGCAAATTTGCATGGAGGGTTTTTTGCATTGGCTTGACTTTGGCTGTATCATTGCGCAATACCTTTGCATGCTTTTTAATGGGAAGTATTAAGCATTCAGAGAAATACTTTTCATTGTTTGGATGAAAAATAGTGCGTTGCTATGGACAGTTTTGACAAAAAATGTG
Organism: Megalops atlanticus; assembly: GCA_019176425.1. Lineage (NCBI taxonomy): Eukaryota > Metazoa > Chordata > Actinopteri > Elopiformes > Megalopidae > Megalops > Megalops atlanticus. The sequence continues at coordinate 14,213,661 of CM032878.1, read as the reverse complement.
TGAGCAATGCAAGGGAAACTTTGGGTTTCAGAGGAGGGCTGAATAGCGTGGCGCCCCTGGACCCTGTTCAGCTGTTGCCTCACATCTGGCTGACTTCACCCGGGGCCCACAGCGGAATTCTTTCCCCCGTGCTGAATGCCAAAACTATAACGCTCTCCTGTGGTGAAAGGAAGGGGGCTTGATTCAAACAAGAACAAGATCAGTGAACCCAAGGAGTTCAAAGCCATTAGGAATTTGAGTCCAGAAAATGTCAGCTATTAAACATCAGTGATCTCTGAGGTAATTTCATTTGTGTTTACTTTGGTGAATTTGAGGTACATGTGTGCCATCTAAAGTGGATTAAGTTCAAATGAATATTTCAGTGTTGCAGTGATTGAATCCATCCATGACATTTCCATGTTTATCGTTTCAAATGGAAACAACAGGTACGTCACTCACAATGTTCTCTGATTGGGGTAGATGGCCATGTGATGCATCTGGCAAATCATAGACCAGTGTAGTTTATTTGCAAAAAAGTATCAGAATAATTTCATTGGCTCAATTAAACAACCATAAATTATGGTCTTATAAAACAATATGAATCAATCACACTTTCATCTCATGTGGAATTGATGTTCCATTCAGGATCAAATCAACTCTAATCCCATTGGAAGAGGTCAGATCGTCCAATAGGAACAGATGTTCAATTAAACAATCCACAGAAACAGATGTGCGATTGGATGGGAACATACTGATAAGTTTATAAAACAATAAAATGGGAATGGAAGTTTGGCAACGATCAAAACCTAAAAAAGTATTTGACCTGAAAAGGAAAACGTAACACTTAATTGTGCTTATTTTGGTACATATCCTGGATTGTCCCACTTGTCCCGCTCCTTTTCTTGGCCAGCTCTCTCTGTGCTCTCTGAGCTTCATGTTGGGTCCCAAGTGCTGAGCTGTTATCAGCACAGCAAGGCATCACATTTTTCTCACGCAGGGTTGTGCAGGAAAGCATATTGTGTCGCGACAGTGCAGAGAGGAGTGGTCGGGCTCAGGGTTTTCTTCCATGCATGAGGTTAGAGGCACGGCAGGGTGATGGAGCCGCTGTCTGGGGGGGGCGGTAGACTCGGGGCAGGACCTTGCAGCCCTGTGCGTGATTGGGGCGGCGTGGACCCGTGGAGGAGGGCGCTGTGGCTGTGTTTACACGTGCTCACTCACTCTGGTGTCGTTTTCCAACACGCCGAAACTCCGGCACGCTCTGGGAGGCCAGACCGCTCTCACTTTGCAAGACTGGTCAGCTTCTTAAAACTTTCACATTTTTCTCTTCCAAGTATTGCATTGGGGAAAAAAAAACTGTTTGGCAGGCTTCCAGCTTTGGAAGCAGCTGATCGGTGTGCACAGGATCTGTCTCGTTATCAGGTGAGTGCTGTTGTTTCTCCCTCTGCTCTGTGCTGAACCAGGGCTTTCCAGGACTGTTTTTTCTTTTCTTTACCCTTGCAGTGTTCATTAAATTTCTTGTTAAAAGGCTTACTGTTTGTATAACTAGTTGTCAATTTATTGGAAGTTGAGCTGCCATAATATATTTGGGTAATAATGGGCAACCTTTGAAATGTAATTGGTTTCATTGTAACAGTGTGGAAGGAACAGATTTATTAAATGCTGTTTGAATTATTTTGTTTGGATCAATCTCACAAGGCATGACAAGTTCAGTATCAATATCTGTATGATATTGTCCTTTTGAGGCCTCATTAACGCAAGTTGCCTTTTTCATTGGAAATATTGACTAATGTGTTCACTCAGGTTTCAGTTTGACAAATAACTTGAAAGTTCTGTTAAAATAGCAGTTTAGGCTTGCTATACCATCACAAAAGGAAACTATTTCCAGAAAATCTTTGCTCATTGTCATTACCATATGTCATGTATGAAAGAAAAATTGTGATTATCTGCCATAAAACTAAGGTTGAATAATTTCAGTGATTATAGTATTGCCTCCGGTTCAATTAAATCCAGGTCAGCTGAGCAGAGCAAAAGTCTTAGAAGTCTGAGCACTTTATTAGACCAGAAAGTTAGGAGGATTAGTCGTGAAAGGGCACCACTGCATGGAGGAATGTGTTTTTTCAGCCTTGTCTGAACTGAGAGCCTGAGCAGAAGGAGCTGACTGCTGCTGCTAATTGTGTCGGTGTGTTCTTACCGGCAGGGCCTAATCATATGTGACTGCTGGCTGAAAAAGCTTGGCTAAGAAGTGCTTATACATGCGACCAGAGTGAGTTTCTCTTATTCTGTACTTTATTCAATAATTGTCTATACTGTGGGAGTGACAAGTGCACCAGCACATTGTATGTTCTTGATCACGAAGCTGTACCAGGTGGGAGGAGGCAACCTTAGGCATTAAACCTGTGCTTGTGAACACCTCAATTAGAGGTATATACTTTTTAAATCACAACTGTAGAGTTAGCTACTAGTTAGCTACTAGTAAATGTGTTCATTAAAAGTAATAGCTTTCATGTAAGCTTTCATATAAGGAAGTTGTTACAATATGTGGGAAAAAGAGTCTGATGCTTCAAATTTGTAAGACACTTCTAATCATATAGGAAACTGTCCTTGTAATGGTTGTTTTACTTGAACTTGTCATTAAAGCTGGTGGAATGTAGCTCTGTAAGGGTACAGTCAGCAGCAGCAGTTTCCCACCCAGATTTCTCATGGTCTCATGCCTCACAAAGAACCAGTAGAAACATAGCATTAAGCAAGGCAGTGCTGTTCACTTTGCGCTGAAGTTGCTAATGTCTGCCAAGTTTTTGTATCAGATTGAAGTCATTCCAACTGAGAGAATGTGTACTGTGATCGTTTTACCATTAGGAGAATTAAGTGTATTTGGATCTACGAAAGCAAAATTGAATTGGTGGCACCGTGTCCATTGCTTTTTCTTGAATGGCGGTGGAGAGGTGTCACCTGTTGTGCTGTCAGAGGTGTAACTGTGGAAGGTTGATGCGAGAGGAGCAACTTAGTTTGGTTTAACCACGTTTTCTGTCTGGTCCCTGGATGATGCTCTATGTGTGTTTTAATGTAGTGCATTTCAGCTGTGCTATTTTCTTTCTTCTTGAAAACAGTATGTCTTTAGTCCACTTCACATTACATGATGTGATCTTCAGATCAGTTTGTTTTGTGATGGTGGAGTAAATGTGGGTTTTCTTGATGATTCCCTAAAGCAGACTTTTTTGTGAAGCAAACAAATTTGAGTATAACTCCCCTTGTGATAAGAGGTATTAAGATCACCGAGAAGTACTTTTTTGCATGCAGCCTTAACAGCACGAAGAATTTATTACATGGATATAAAATACTTGATTCTCTGACCCTTTTGTTTGTAATAAAAAGCCAAAGGTCAAAGCCACATATGATTGTTAGTATTTGAAGAGAGTAATCAGATATCAACATTTTTATGTTGCTTATGATCTGTATTTCAAGCAGTAGTTATCTTGTTAACCTTGTATAGCCAAGACAGTAAAGGGGTTGCAATGGCCTGCAAATTTGACTAAAATTATTGTATCCAGATTTCTAAATATAATTTGTCTCCTATTGAAAGTCCTGCTTTACTGTGTTAATGGTGACCTGAGATCCTCCAGTGTGTGCAACATTGAATTTCAGGACTCTTTGAAGAGAATGATGGAGATCCACTGTGTTACTGCCCCCTGGTGGAGGAAGGATGCACACAAAATGATTAATTTCTTTATATTCCCACAACATACATGTTGTAATATCTGAAGAAAAGGGGGACAGAATTTTGTCATTTATAACTGATTGCCACAGGACAATTAAATTCATTTGACTAATAACCACCAGCTAAAATAAAGAAAAAATGGAGTGTTAATAATGGAGTGTGATGATTTTTAACCCATGTAAAACGAATAAACAGGGATGGAAAACATATTGTTTTCCCCAGATTTACCAGCAGGTGGCAGAGTGGAACAGGCAGAAAAAGCCATGGATTGGCCACAATCTGTTCTCCACTGTGACCAGATGCTGAACTGCTGGCTGACACTAAACATCTGTGTGGAAATTTGGATTGGCCGGGACATGATTCACTCACAGGCTCTTTAGTGGAAGGCACAGTCCTGTGGTTTAAGCACTTCCTCTCAAGAGTGAGGACAACATAGAGTCTGAGAGATGGGGGGTGGGGGGGCTTTGTTCCTTTTTGCTGTCTTTAGAAATCTACATGCAGTACAGTGTATGTGTAATAGCATCAAAATCAGTGAAATCCTCATATGTCCAATAAGATAGCCTTGTATGGATCTTAAACTTTTAGTCTTTGATAATTAGGTTTGGTACAAGTATTGTATTCAATACAACACACAATGTTTGGTTGACCCCCACCTTAAGTACATATTTTGCAATGTCTGAACTGATGCTGTTCAGAAAAGCAGACTTTACGCAGTAGAAACTCACATCCAGTTGTGAGTTGGTGATTTGATGTATTAAATTCTGTATAATTTTTGGTCCCCAGATGAGGTGATGCATTGAGGAAAGTTCCATTGAAACTAGTGGATTAGTATGTCCTGCCTTTTCTCTATCCTAAATGATGCCTGGGAATTTGACATGCAGATTTCTGTGTTTGTCCCTTTCTGTATCCACCCACCTGTACTCAACAAACAGTGATCACGGCCCCTGCAATGGGACCTGACACATGACAGTGCACTCATGGAGAGGTATGAGGTATTTTCTGAGAGAGACATTAGCTCCTTGTCTCTCCACTCTGCATGCTCTGCGCAGACTGGTTCTCCGAAGCGCACTAAAATTAGAACCACCTGGCCTTCCCTTAAGGCTGGGTCTCAGATGTGCTGAGAGTTGCTGAGAAACGCTCACTGTGCCTTGGGATTGTCTTCTCTGAAGCAGTTTCACTGTCTGAGCAGGATGAGAGGCGTGTCTGATAGACCACAGCCCAGCCAAAGTCTGTGGAGCTCTCAGAAATGTGAATCCCAGCACCATAAAAATGGAACGATTACGCAAAGACAGCATGTCTTTCAGGCCAAGAGGGAGGATGGGGAGGTGAGAGTTGCAGGCTCTTGGATGACTGTGTGTTTAGCTAAACATGTTGCAAACAGGATTCTTACTAGTCAAATTTTTCCACGGTCTTTTGCATGGCCCATTGTTAGCGTGCAAATCAATATTTGAATGGTAAGGATATCAAGTCTGTCTGATGCACTTTTTTGACAAAGTTGTTTGCATGTATTTGTGGGTTTAGGTTGATGTGAACATAGTATTCATACAGTGTAAGTAATTCAGTTGCCTTCGAGGCTACAAGGTCACAGTGTGACAGAACCTGTTTTGTACACATCAGTGGACTGGCATGAAACGAAATGTGGTAGATCAGATAAGCAATAATGAAATTGTGTATTGACACACTTTTTGTGAGGGGCAGGTTAAAAGCTTAAGTTATGCTACAGTCTATTGTACATTTGATAAATTCAATTTCTATACACTACATGAATAAATCATACTAAAGAGGTTTCTAAGACCACAGTCTTTGAGGATGTAAGCCACAGAGACACATAACGTAATGGGTATAATCACAAACTTGATTATATAAGCCATTATTTTCCTATGCTTTATGGCTGTCTGTGTCATCTGACTGCTCAGAATAGGATAGTGCACTCATTATTCTAGTGTATGACTGTGATAATTAATGTTCTCGTCTGTCTGCTGAGTGGTTCAAAACAGAGCTGTACTATTGACCCTTCCACAGAGACATTACTCATCCAATCACAGTGGAGGAGAGGGATCAAATTACAAAACCTTCAATCTCATGGGCCTTATTGTGATCTATTGAACATTTTCAGATATTGCTGCTGTTACCAAAATGGCTAAAACGTATTTTTGGGTTCCTGCAGTTCCATACAGTATGTTGAAACAATCTTAGCGATTTTAATCCTTGAACCAAAATATAGAGAAGCAAAAATTTGTAATCAGAAGCCAGCTAACTGCATGAGCACTAACTGCTGAAATATCTCTTATGAGGGAAAACTGAGATGTATAAATTTCTGTTTGCTTCTTCAGAAAAGGCTTGGCAAGCAGCCACAGTGGAGCTTAAATATTAAATGATCAGACAATGCCTCGCAGTCAGCTGTTCCATAAAAATATATAGAAAGAACCAATAAATGCAGGATTTTGTGTAAATGCATTTTTGTGTAAATGCAATGTAACAAATTTACACTGTTTGTTGGAGCCAGCACCATAGGGTAAATGCTTCATGCTGAAATGGCAAACTGGTTTTATGAGTGTTTGTATATGCTATTGTCTCAAGGCTTATGGGGGAAATTTTCTGTCCTATTTTCCAGTCTCATTTTGGTTACAAAGCACTGCTATATGACACATTTATACTTTGGAGAAAGTTTCACCTAGATATAAAGCAGAGGCAACCATCAACACTGTGAATTATTAATATATTTTTTGACAAATAGCATTTTTTGTGCAACCAGCAGAATTTCCTCATGTTTTCCCCTTGCAGCAGTCATGTAAGTAATTAAAATCTGAAAACAGAGGACCCCTCTTAAGGTTTGAGATGTGTGCCTGCAACAAAGAAATGTAGGGAATCTGGGATTGGAACAATGCAGTTGATTATGTGTGAGATCAGTTTCATAAAGGCTCTTTTTATCTTTCCCCCTCCTTGTAATGTTGCAAATGCCTGAAACTCTTCTGAGCTCCAGTGCAGTGTTTCCTGCCCCCCACCCTTGCCTCCATTGTGTGGGGTGGGGCACGAAGTTTCTACACTTTGACTTGTGCACTCCAGCAGCCGGGGGACTTTGAACTGGGCCGTGCCCCATGTGGAGGAGCACAATTGCGCCCCTGTGAGAGAACTTTTTTTTCTCATGCTAATGTGCCTGTCCTCGCATTGCATGGGAACGCTGCAGCCAGCAGGGCTGACCATTGTGCGGGAACAGGTGGGATTTCTCTGACTGTAATGAGAGCCATGTAATGATGCGCCCTTGGCCGGAGATTAGAGCAGGACGAGCCCCTGGGAATGACGTCCTCCCATGCAAACTCTCCCCGGGGTTGGAGTGATGCTGTGCACTCCGGAGAGCCGGTCTCTCCCCCCTCCCCTTCTCTGAGAGCTGCCTTAGAATGCTCCAGAGCGGCGTAATAATTCCTCACAAGCGACCGTAATCTACACAGAGCAGGAGCGAGCAGCCGTGCGTGTGTGTGTGTGTGTGTGTGTGAGAGTGAGTGAGCGAACGGAGTGGCTGAGCTGGAGCCGCAGCAGAAGCGGTAGGCAGAGACGCGGGCGGGCACAGAGGCGGGCAGGGAGTCGGAGGGGGCAGTGTCTCGCTGAGGGGCTGGCAGGGGACCAGGACTCCTGCGTAGCCAGACGATGCAGCGTCAATGCAGCAGCGGCAGCCACTGAGAGAGCAGGGGGAACGGGTGCACCGAGACGGGATGCCACAGAGCGCCGCACCGGGACACGGCTGGGGACGCGGCTGAGGACGCGCACGGATCTCCTCTCTGCTCTACTCCGCGTCGGGTGGGAATCACGATGGGAGGCTCTCTCACCCAGCACAAGAAGACTAATGGGGCAGCCCGCCCCCACAGGCAGAAGGAAAGCAGCATGTAAGTGCAGAAAGTTCCCGTCCTCTAGGTTTGATCTTGCCATCTTTGAGGTGGATTAATCTTCCTTTGGCAAGGCTATCAGGGTAAATCTCTGATGTGATGAAGCGCATCTTTTTTTTTCACCAAAAATGGAGCGGAATACCAAAAGGGAGAATGTCTCAATTCTCTTTGCTCTTGTCAGATGTTCCCTGATCTTGTCTGGTTTTATGAAGTGTGTCATTGCTGTGTATCCGCCAGTGTTTTGGAGGCAAAGTTTACACTTCTCTGTGTACTTATCACTTGGCGGCTGGTCATAGACACAGTGCCTTTGAAGTCAGTCCAGAGCTCACTGCTAGAAAGCAGGACACCCTCGTTGAATGGGCTGCTTAACCTCTTGCAGAAATCCCTGTTAGTCCCAATGTTTCTCTACCCATCTCTGCTGACTTCTACTGTGAAGCAGTTTTCTGCCTTATCGCATTAAGTGTGGAGTTTGTTCACACTGCTTTTTTCTCGTCTTTGTTCCCAGTTTATCCTGCAAAGTGGAAGTTCACTTTGAGCAAATTAAATATTAAAGCAATGAATGACGTGAGTGATTGAATGCACTGAAATGCAGACTCTCAAATAAGCCAACATACTGCACACACCCAGCAAAAATACCAACGGATAAGGCTCTATATATGTACAAAGTGTGTCTAACCTCTTTAAGATGTAGTGAATGCAACAGCATTACAGCATGTGAGTACATGAGCGCATGTGCATTGATTCACACTTTCTCCTTGAAAGGGAGACGAGCTGGCATTGAGAGTACGTGACACAAATACAACACAACATTGTGAGTTTTACAGTCGGTCGACGGGGGAGGGAAATGTTTGTTATTGCATTTTTTATGAACGTCCCAGACTTCCGTCTCTCCCGGAGTGGTCGGGCACCTTGGGAACTGAAAGTGCGTTCTGTTGAGTGCCGTCTGCGCTGTAAAGCAGTCCATCACTCTGGCTTTCACGTCACTTTATGGCCTCTGCAGCCCCATCCATCAGCAGGACCCGTGCCGGCTCTCTCTGCTCTGCTGCCGGCTGCACCTACTCCCAAAGCGCATGTGTTCATCGCTGACTGGGGACAGGGCGATGTTAGAGGCACTGTTGATTAGGCGTGTTAACCGTGATGGCACAGGGGGCAGACAGATTGCAAATGCTGTCCAACGTGGACTTTTCTCTGCGTTTCATCTGCGGCACATACAGTACCAGTCAAATGTTTGGACACACCTACACATAGAAGGGTTTTTCTTTATGTTTACAATTTTCTACATTTTAGAGTAATAGTAAAGAAATCAGACCTATGAAATAACACAAATGGAATTGTGCAGTGACCAATAAAAGTGTTAAACAAATCAGAACTATCTTATATTTTACATTCTTCAAAGTATTCAAAAATATTTTAGAATTTTTTTTTTGAAAGAAATTCATACAATGCCATCAACTTCACTATTTTTATTTGTCTAAGACACAAAAGTCAAGCATTTAAGAATAAATCTTTAGATCAAAATGTCTTTGAATGCATGTTTCCCACTATCTTAATCAGGTGTGTCCAAACTTTTGACTGGCACTATACATGCCACTAGCGCCAGGTTTATTTCCCTTTCAAAATGGCAGAAGGATAACTGTTGTGGGCTGGGGGGGCAAGAAGTGGGAACTGCTCTAAAAAAGGGCAAGTTAATGTCAGAGGCTTGGATGTTCCGTTTAAGCTAAGCTCAGTCGAGATAATGAGAGGCTTCTGGAGGTCACGTTTGATTCTGTTTACTGGATTGGAAAAACAACAAAACAACCCTCGGCATTAAAAGGAAGTCTGCAGTTTTAATAGGTTCTAAGAGACAGGTAATGACCACAGTTGTAGGCCTAGACATCATACAAAGTAGCTCTAAGCCCCTGTATGAAAATTGATTTTTATCAGTGGAAATGGCACATTATCATAGCCCTGTTTTCTAGGTCAATGGTGTTTCATACTGTGTTCAGGTGAGCCTGAGAATGGAGCAGAACAGAAATGTTCCCTTGTCCTTGTCTGTATGTCTACAGGAGCACTGTATGAGGAAGCTTAAGCAATGGGGGCAAAATTCTTTTGGTCTTCTGATCTCTGATGTTGCATGTCTCACGCTGACCCGCCTGTCTGTCCTTCACACACACCTCTGTAGGGAGGCTGAAGTACCAGCCCCTGCCTCAGCCCTGGTCTCATTCACCCCCTAATCCCTGGCAACTGAATTGAAACCCAGCCCATTCTCCAAAACCGCAGCTCTCAATGGCCCCCATTTCCATACAAATAAGCTCTTAAGCTCCTTACACTGTATCTTTCCCCTTTCAAAATAAAGACTATAGAATCAGTGGTCAGGTGGCTGTTATTTATCATTGAGGAAGTCTTAGATTGTGTCCGGGTGCTCTGTTTAAAAGCATGTGTTCATTAAATCAATATAGTGCATCTCCTACTGGCTGACATTGTGTCGAGGTTTTGATTACAAGTGTTATTTTTGATGGTAAGATTTATTTTTACTTTGTTCAAGGGTGGTATTGATTACCTCCACCAGAAAATTTGACTTATGCTGGAACGCATGTAAACAGACCTTGTAAAAAGAAACCTTTTGTTGCAAATTCCTCTGGAAGAAATTTTGGAAGCTGTAATATCTATAACCTATGTGTCCTTCAAAATAAGAGACTTCAACTATGGATAGCCATGGATAGCTTTGTCTGTGTAATTCACATATGATTACCCTTAGATTTCAATTAAGTGCAGCTTAACACTCAACCCTAGTCATAGAAAAGCCTTTGTGAATTGTGTAGATGGAAAAGGATATTCAAAGAAACAATCACAAAGCATCTTATGTGATTCTAAGAACTGCTATCCCCACCCTTGTCTTTGATTGTTTTGTTTTTAATATTGTCTCCCAGGTGTATTTTAGATGAGTGGCTGGTGGATGTTTTCCTCTGTGTGTGCAGTGTACAGTCACAGTAGACACTGCTATGTTTATAAATCTGCCCAGCAGGATAAGAAATGGAGCAGCTAGTTCCCTTCTTTCCAGAAGATTTTGCTTTCTATTTTTAGTGAACAGCTCTCTGTGTGAAGTGGAACAGTCATCTGAGGGATAACGTTTGCCTTGCAAATGTGCTGTGTATCTTGTCTGTGTAGACGCACTGTCTGTGCGGTGATGCTCTTTGCTAGGCTGAACAGGCGGATGAATGAGGATGGGGACAGTAGTCAGGTTAGTCCACTTATCCCAGTGAGACAGTGCTTGACCAAACAATAGTGTGTAGGAGCCCCGTGTGTGAGTCTGCATCAGGCCCCAGATGTCCTTGGAAGCTCTGCTGTGCCAGACACTGCTCCGATTGTGCCTGCTCTTCATTCTGCGTACCATTGTCTAGCAATTTCACGCTCCCTGTACATCATCAGCGCTCGCTCTGATTGGCCAGGAGACGAGCTTGCATTGTCATACAAAAATAGTATGCTCTGCTACCCCTCTGGAGATTGACCTCCAGTGCGTTTTTCCCTGACCCCAGTGGAATGACCTAGTCTGTCTCTCACAGTGACAGGCTAGTCTCTCTCAGGCTACACATGCACAGGATGGCACCGCCTGACGACATATTAAATAACCTCTGGCAGGCCTCGTGCTTGGCATGGCGTGCTGTGTATGCTTTTAAAAATCTGTCGCTTCAGATGAAAGCAAATTCCTAAAACTGCATGGTTTAGTGCAACAAATGGATTTAAATAGGCTTTATTGGAGATACAGTATTCTGAGAAGGTGGAGACCAAAATGCTGCTTGTATTTGGGTCCTGTTAGTGGTTGATGTCCTTAGAATACAAAAGTAAATTCTAGCAACATTCAGTCTGCAGTGGGTGGGGTCACATGTTGAAATTTGAACAGGAGTGACAGTGTAGCCTAGTGGTAAGGAGAAGGATACGTAATTAAAAGGTTGCCAGTTCGATTCCCCACCGGGGCACTGCTGCTATTAGGCTGGGACAAGTTACCTAACACAGAATTGCTTCAGTAAAAATCCAGCTGTATAAATGGAAAACATGTAAAAATTGTAACCAGTGTAAGTCTCTCTGGATAATAGCGTAAGCTAAATGCCAATAATGTAATATAATGTAATGTTGGGGGAGACAAGCATGGATAGGTCACAGTGTTGATCATTCATTCTCCACATGAACATGCTATCTGCTGGGAGAATGACAGGGGCACAATGCTCTACTTTAACATGGTGGAAAGGACATTGTTCTTATGGAAATTGAAGATGTCATCTTGTGCAGATGCTATCCTTAAAGTCACCATCAAAACAATGTTAATCACTCCTCTTTCTTTCCCTCAAGCTAAAGATGGCACTGGGAGGAGACTGACCTGGATACAGCTGAAAAAGCATTAAAATCTGAGAGCAGTTATAAATATTCAGTCCTGCCTCAGGATTCTGCAGTATCCTTCTCTGACCATGCTCTGGGTTTAAACCTGTGTAAAAATGAAGCTGATGAGGAAATATGTTCATCCCTTTCCCTATACCCTACTTGCGCTTTTGATGAAGAAAAGCTGACACAATCATGAGCATTAGCAAGGAATTGAGAACAGCTGTTCACTTGGGGTTCTTCTGACTGAATATCACAAGAAGCCTATGACACTCCAAGTAACTTAGTACCACCATGTGTTGCAAACAGGTGTGCTTCCTCATAAGTTTGCAAAGAAGTGCATTTTAGCTTTTACACCATGTAATGGTATCTCCAGTTAGGTAGGAAAGCAACAGTTTTTTCCTTGAATTTGCTCCTGATCGTGTTTGTAGTGTGTATTTATGCAGTGGATGAAAGCATTTCATAGACATTGTAGGTCAGTTAACATACCTGTATGTAATTTAAACCAGCTCAAAGTATGGTAGTGACTGGCACTCTTTGTATGGTTTTATACGGCCTCTGAATGTTGTGAGGAGCAGTGGTGTGTTTACTGGTGAATTAAGACTATGTAGAAAAGAACACATTACCCAAACGGATACAGGGAAGGTGAGGACATTACTCTTTGTCCTGTTTTATGCAATATGCATGTGAGTGAGTTATGTAATGCTCTTTAGACTTAAACTACATCCCCAAGGTGAGGCTATGATGTTGTCTGCCCTCATTACTGTATGTATGGGCGGTGTTGGCTCTGTGTAATCTCTCTGTTGCCTTGCTACTAAGGCAATGCACGAGTCCGCTCATCAATATTTAAACATCTATCATGGCATCTGCCCGGCCCACCGTTTGACAGCTATCTGAAGTACTTGTCAGTGTGTGCATCTTTAATGACAGAGACAGAGAGCTAAGTAGGAGATGGAGGAAGGATGTGTGATGCAGCCCTGTGTCCATCCATGTGTCAGTGCTGTGGGATTGTTAATTACACAGCCGGGGATTAATGGATTCTGTGCAATCAAAGACAAATGGGAAATCACTGAATTTGGACTGCAGTTTTCTAATCCTGTCTCTCAGTGGGTTGCTTTATTAACTGCTTTTGCACAGTGCTGCCTTTTCCCTGTGTGCCTCTCTATTCTGGACCCTGCTTTTGGCCTTGTGATGTGTTTTCAGCAATTTTCTTGCTACCTCTGGCTATTTTAATCATTTTGTATTGTTGAGCAGTTCACCTTAAACGCCACTAGATGGCTTAGTTTCTCCTTACTGGTGAAAGCATACAGGGAATCGTGACAGTCTTGTTTTAGGAATTGAAGGGATGTGGGGAAACAAAGGTCTCCGGTCTAAAATCATTTAATGCAGTATAAGTGGTCAGTTTTGCTTCTCAGAATTAATCTATACTAAACTATACTATACTATTTTAACAGCATAAAGGGTCTAACTTACTTTAACTATTTTTATGTGACTAACCTGGGCTACCATAAACTATGAAAATTAAAAAAGCTAAGTGGTTAAGTATTTAAAAAATATTTTAGTAGTGAAAAAGAATGGTGCCAGATCCATTGAGGGTCTATGTGAAGAAGAGAAGATTCTCCCCATTATCTGTATGTAGACTGTTCAAGTGGAGTGGCCAGAGTATATTTTTTAACTTGTCAGTTAATAGCATGAGAATAAGAGTAGCTATGGTTATTGGGGTATCCAATAACATGAGGCAGCACAGTAGTCTGGGTGAGTCACAAAGGAGGTATTGGGCCTGTAAATATGACCCGCATTGGGGAAGGGGGTGGGGAGAGCGGCAGGAAGTGGGACAGTGGTAGTGTGAGGGTTTTTTGTCTGTCTGCTCAGAGAAATTGGGGACAAATCGACAAATCAATAGAACTCTCAGTTAGGGGTAGTTGTGCTAACCAGGACATTGCAAATTCCATTGTGTCCATACTTGTGTGATAAATTAGAGGTATGGGATAATTGTGTGCTCTCTTTCAGCTTGATGTACTGTCGTATTGACTGTATTTGTAGCAGGTCCTGAGGTTGTGCAGTGTACAAGGTTTTGTTTTAGCCATGCTAACCCCAAGGGTACAGAATAGGATGTTGACTTGCTTACTGCCCTCAGCTGGAGAAAAAAGTTAGAATCTTCATTAACACCAAGTGGCCAGGAGAGGGAGGCTTTTCCCATCTGGAAGTTTGTGTTGTTTTTGGAGAATTATGACTTGTCTCTAGTCATATGACTGAGGTAAAAATAACAGTGATTATTATACTAAACATAGCTAACCCTTTCTATTGTGCTTTGTTAGAATTAAAACAAACTTGCTTGTTGCGATTTGGAAATAATGTTTGAAGCGTTGTGAAGGATTTAATTTTGTGTTTTTTTTAAAATCTCAAACTACTACAACTTCTGAATTGAATAAGGATGGGTAACAGTACTATCATCCCACAGGTACTGTGCAACAGACTTTATTCACTTGATGGTATTGGAAACTGAGGCTCATTGTCTCTGGTGGAGAAGACGAATTTACAGAGCTTCTCTGTAGGCGCTGTGGGACTGTGTGAAACAGCAGGATCGTTGGTGGCTCAAATAGATCAGCCATCTCAGGATCCGCTGTTCTCTTAAATCCTTCTTTGGTTTCATGTTTCACTTGGAGCACATCACCGTTTCATTACAAGCAGAAACCCACATCTTCTGAACTCCTTTCAGATTTATTTGGGAGGGTGCTTTCATGTCAGCCACATGACTGTGGCTTGTGCACTAACATTAGAGGGTATAAAAACATCCAGCCAGTGCTTGTGACTACATTTGCTCTGTTTCATTGTTACAGGAAAAAAAAAACAATAGGAAACAGCTGCCCTGCACATTCTGTGTTTGGGTCTGTGTTCTAGAGCTTGATATTTGTTCTGGGCCTGTGTTGTTGCGGTTCTCAGTGTCTGTTCTGGGTCTAGACGTGTGCTGGGCCTGTGTTCGAGAGAAAGGCCTGTGCGCTCCGCCTATTCTCTGCAGCTGCAGCTAGGCCCATGTGCCCAGCCAGCGTTCTAGAATGAGCGTCGTGTTCTGTATCCGGGCTTGTGTCCTGTTTTTTGGATCTGATTGTGTTCTGGAGCTGAGCCCACTCTGGGCCAATTGGGCTTCTCCTGCTCAGCCAACCCTCCGTGTCCTTGCTGGGGCTATTCCTGGCATGAGCGGAAGGTCTGTTATGTAAGATTTTTCCGATTCCTTTCCCTTGTCTTGTTTTTCTTTCCTCCCCCATTTCTATACTTGTGAACAAAAGGGAGCCGGAACACCCTGTGTTTTCTCTTTTCCGATCCAAAGGGAAAGGGCACAACCAGGCAGTATGTGAGTCTGCTACTGGCCTGCTGAGGAATTAACCTAAACGATTAATTAATTGTAGCACAGTCATGCGGAGACCTTACCCTAGTTGATTGTTTCCTCCGTCTGTCTCGCCATGCTTGCTGCAGCCCGTGTACTGTATGCAGCTGTCATACAACATGTTTTTTCTCTGTTCTTAAGTTGGATACTTTGCTGTGGGCACTTCCACTTTTCTACAAGATATTTTAGTTCTGTCACAGAGTAATGCTGCTGTTTCTCAGTGTAGAACCACACTATTGTATTCCCCATGCAGGTCAGGGTTTGTAATGTGAAGACGGGGAGAGGAGGATCTCAGCTCATAATTTTATATGATCCTCATCAGAGGAAAGAATGGTGGAACTGGGCCGAGCACTGAAAAAAATCACATCTCAAACCGCTACAATTGTTCTGAGGTCCGCAGTCCTAGGGCAGAGTGCATTAGATTGAGCTTGTGTGAAAGCGTCAGGGCACATGGAGATGAAGGCATCACTCTCTGCGTTCCCAGCCTTTAACGTCAGGTTTGGTTACACAGCAAACCTCTTCAGGATGTATGTCCCACTTTTCCTTGAAGCCCTTGGAGCCCTACAGGCTGGACATCAGTCTTTGTTTATTTGACATCAGAGCACACCAAGCAGACAGTGGCATTTTCCAGTTTTCTGAGTCGTGCTGCCTCTGGTCCTCTTCACTTCTACCATTAATTGATTTGTACTAGTTTCAGCGTCCCTATCCTCTGATTCCTCCTTCTGTTAATGGAATGCCAGTGAAGCGGTATGGTGTGGGTGGAGAAATGTATCACCCAAAGGCCAAGGTGCACTCTTGCTCCTCTGAGAGGGTAGCAGATCCCTATCCATAAATTAAGTCTGGGCTAGTGCCTGAAGTGCTCTTGACCAGCCTGGAATTCCTGGCATTCTGCTCCTTGGTCCAACTCCTTTTCTTTTCCCCCCTTTTTTCCACATGAGAGCTCCAGGCAATCAGAGGGATTCAGAGGCACTATAGGCCTGAGAGAGGGATTCACAGGGATCATTTGGAGTCTGCTTGAAGTACAGTAAAAAAAAAAAAAAACAGTGATGAAGTAATCATTAAGACGCACACTGTTGTTCGCACTGCTGTGCCTGGCAGGGAATTGTCAAGCGATTCTGTGTATCATGTTGAAATTGTGTCGTAAAGAGAAAAGGGTAAAGGATGTTGAGCCTCCTCAGGTCTCAGTGGAGGGAGTCTCTGTCTCTGGGAGGAGTGCGTGGCGCTGCTCACTCCAGTTGTTTGCAGAGGCTCGCGGGCTGTTTTCTTAGCTCCCGCTGTGGCTTCGCTTGGGCGTGTCTCTCCATGTGTGTTTGAAATGTGAAACCTCTCTTTTTCATTCCTCCAGGGTTATGTAAAGGAATCAGCAGTCAGGCTCCTGTTTGAGCGAGGTTAAGGCTCTTAAAACTTTCCTGAGTGAGCGGTGGAGAACTGGGTGGGCTTTTGTTTTGTTCGCTGCGTGCAGAATAAGACACAGAGTCCTGCTGTCCCACAGCGCTGCCAATGCTACACTGTGCCAGACAAAGCCAGCTTTAATGATAAAGTGGCCTGTTTTGTTCATACTGAGGTCAAAGGTGAAGGAGGTTACTTGATGATTCATTCTCTTAGGAGTTAAAATTGAGCAGCACTCTCTTCATCTTTCTGGCACCAATGCCAAGTAATGATGAGGAAGGTCCTGGAAACATATGATGACCTGCGCTTCCCCTTTTCTCATTTCATCCCATTTTAATTTAATCGGACACCTGGGCAGTGATGCTGATGTAGTTTTCATTCCATTTACCACCCGTGGAGAGAAGAGGAACAGCCCTAAAACTGTCATGTGCAAAGATGATGTTTTCTGAATGACATGTATCCATTATACTATCTTTTCCACCTGGGCCTTTTCGTATTGAAAGAATGCTTTGTGTGTGCAGCCTACTCCTTAAAATCTCCCCCTACTGCTACACTACATAACATGACATCCTGTGTTTCAGGATCCACAGATATTAATGCAGTGAGGGGTCTCAGGTGGTATTGTGTAGCATTTGTATATTTACAGCTGTTCTAAGCTGAGACCGGATTTCAACAAATATGAAACAATGGGAATCTCAGGGGACAGTTCAGCCATCATGCGTTTCCATTTTTACATACACCTTCCAAACGAAAAGGGGACGGCAATGAGAGGTTTCCACTCCCCTTTAAGCGAATGTGGAAATATGCAGTTTAAAGCAAAACTGGATTAATCACGGTTGATTTGTTGTGGAGAATGAGCTCTGTAGCCTCATTCGAGTGGCTGTGTGCAAATGTGAGTTATGTAAGCGGTGAAGCATCTCGTGTCCCGCCTGGTGTGGTGGAAAGCAGGCAGTATTCCAACGGTTTGCACTGCTTCAGTCATGTTCATAAAATAACCCTGGGAATCACTTGTCTCCAATCAAGCCCTCTGATGGTACGTTATATACCTGTCCCTAGAGATCTTAGCTATCACTATCACCAGCTCTGATTCTTCATGTCAGACTAAGAATCCACAGGCCTTATGATTTGTGTATGTGGTCAGATCATCCATCCACCCACTATTACAGGCTAAATATTTTCCTTAAAGTAGTATGAGGTGACATAATGGTTAAGTCACTGGGTGATGAGGAAAATGATTGTAGACACCCAGGCAGTGCACTGCTGCACAGAGCAGAGCCAGTATTTACTGTCTAGTAATGACACTGGACCAGGCACTATGTCATTAAAACAACAAAGGCAGTCTTTTCCAGGGCTTAGGGTCCCTGGAGTTAATCATTACCTGCTGGTAGACACATATCATTACCAATGGTTATGAGTCTAACAGGCCTCAGTTTCTGTAGGCAAATGATAGTGGGTCACATTGACGGTTCCCATATTTCAGTATGACCTGTGACTACCTGTCGTCTGGGGGTCTGCATTGAGTTGGCATAAGCACATCTATTATTCACAGGAGTGTCTCAAATTTCTGAGGATGTCTGGCATTTTTGTCTGTGACTGGGCCATGAATTTAGGATTAATGAAAAAGACTGAATATTATTAGGGATCGTCTGCTGGGATGGTCTTGACTGTGGTGCGGGTTTCAGTGTATTCAGTTGTAATGCATAATAGTTGCATAAATAGAATTGTTTTGTGGGTATTCTTTAAAGATAATTGAAATACTTATTGCACATAATTGTCAGTGTGGGATTAGATTAAATTGACGACAGTGCAAACAAAGTGACTGTCACGTTTGTTTTGATCACATTAGGTTAAAGATACAGTATTAATGTTATATTTCACCTCTGAGCCATTACTCAGAGTACCACGTTAGTATTAGTTTCAATGTGGAAGAAAGGCAACCCTGTAGCTTTAACTGTAATGGAGTGCCATTAATCAAGCTTACTGGGCAGTTGTGCGGGTTCTGACTTTCTCTGCCTTCTGGCACGGGCGGGCCACAGAGAGATAAAGGCCTGCACGCTTAAGAGGGCCTGCAGGTCCACATGAATGAAATTACGACTAAAATTACGACTTTCCTCTGTGGTAAAGGCCTTACATACTCCACCCCCTGGTCTGTTACATAGTGCTGATGCTCTGAATACACAGCCATTACTGGGAATGAACTGCCATTCCACTGTAATGTGTGTGTGTGTGTGTATGTTTTATCATGGATACAGTTCAATCTTCCAGCCTTGTGATATTCAGACAGCTAAGAGTCAACTTTCAGAGCCCCAAGCTCTGCAACTGCAAGGTAATGAAAGCAGGCTGAGTTGTAGCTGCTGTAGTTTGTATAGCTGTTCTCTGCTCAATAGCTGCTCTAATCTGTGATTCATCACTGATTCCTATCCCACTGCATTGTAGCAAACAGTCTGATGCTGTACTCCTCAGCTGGTCGGCTCTCCTCTGTTTTTTTGCACGAGCCGCTCTCCTCCTCTGTACATCAGGGAAGTACCACTCTTTCAAAACAGGGCTGAACTGGTGTATTTTGTTAGGCAGAAGGTTCTTTTGAAACAGGAAACTTGCACCTCCTCCCCCCCTTTCTCTGACAATAGATCAGCCCTGAAACAGTGAGAGGAGGGGAGAGCAGTGGAGGAGGGGGGGGCGGAGAGCTAGACAAACTCTCTCGCTCTCTCTCTCTCCAGAGAGTGAGCGAGCTATCTGGCAGCCAGCTGATCGTTGCTCTGGCATTCAGAGAGAGAGAGGGAGCTGGGCAAGTGGCAGAGCCTCATAGGAGAGCCGTTGGTCCTGTAACACCCGGGAAGAAAGAGGAAGCTGAGAAAACAAGTCGACCAGAGGTCCGTTCCAGGAAGGGAAGTGCCCCAGTACAATGAAGGGGGCAGACTGGAAGGGGGACTCGTGGAGGAAGTGAAGACACGGCCAGGGCTGCCGAGGCACTCGTGGTGATACAAAACCCACATCCGTGTCTCCCTCAGAGAGGGCAAGCGAGAGAAAGGGAAATAAATTTTGCGCTGTTTTCAGAGCGCACGGCGAAGCCTGTGCCCCTCTCTGTCTTGCGGCTCGTGTGAACTGAGACGAGGCTCGACACGCCATGTCGTACAGCCCGTGGTCCATGCTGTCGCCCGTGCAGTGGGCCAAATGGACCTGGTCGGCGGTTCGAGGCGGAGGGGACGAGGAACAGCAGCAGCAGCAGGAGGAGGAGGAGGAGGAGGGCGGCCGGCGGGCCGAGGGGGAGCTGAGGGATGAGGAAGAGCTGTCTCAGGAGGAGGAGAAGTCCGTGGGCTGCAGGCGAGTTGGTGTTTCGCTTCTGAGTGTGGAGCCTGTGTGGTACACGTGAGGTGGTTGTGGTGATGGGGGGGATGGGGCTGAGCACTCATGTATGTATATGTGCACACGTGTGTGTGTGTGTGTGTGTGTGTGTGTGTGTGTGTGCGCGTGTGCGCAGGTGCAGGCGGGGGCTCTGATTCCACCTGTTAGAGTGGGCTGTGGGGAGCTGCTGTGTTCCTCCCCGCATACGGCTTGCACATTGAGCTGCAGCGTGACTGGATGAGCCACAGAGAGGGGAGGCTGCCACATGATGAGACGAGATCTGCACAGTCTGTTTGCTCTCGTCTCACCCTGTCGTTTCACTCGGCACTCCCCCCTCCTGCTCCTTCACTGTGGGGTCTGTGCGTGACGGAGCTTATGAAGAGGGGGGTATTCTGAAGTGACCAGTAATCCAGCGGTTTTCTCCCAGGGCGTTTGTCTGTTGCTAGTTTGCTGCTGCTGCTGGCACCAGTCGGTTTATCAGGTTGATCGGCTTCAGCAGATGGCTAAAGATGCTATCTTGTCCCCTTTTTGCCCCCTGCCTGCCTTCCTTGGGTTGTCACCTCCCTTAGATAACACTTGGAACCGATCCTTTTGAATTTGGTAATAAGTCTACAGTCTGGAGAAGCGACCACGTAAATTTCCCTGCTGTGATCCGCTCTGCAAAGCAGAAGTGGGGGGAAGGGAGCCCGAGGCTTCAAAAAGGCTGTGGGTTCTTTTTTTGTGCTAGTTTCCAAGTAACCGTCCAAGATTGTAGAGGCGATCCTGAGGACCCGCTTTCTGCTCCGGCTCATTTGCATTGTGTGTTCCTTAACAGATTATCCGAGTGTTGACAGCACACACAAGCAGTTGTGTGCTGAATTGGTCTCTCAGTCTCTGTGTGTGTGTGTGTGTGTGTTTCAGAAGAGGGGTTCTCTGTGCACTGTGCACCCCTGTACTGCTGCTGTTTTTCATTAGCTGTGAACATTTTAATGTGAATAAAAGTGTCTGGGGTGGGAAGGTCATCCCCCAGCTTGCACATGGACATTCTCCCTCTGCTGCCCTGTTGGGGAGCATACCTTGAATACCCGAATCTGAGCCCGACGTCTAGGCAGCAGGCTCCGAGACTCCCCCAGGAGTCGAGACGGCAGTGCGCGGGCGTGAGAGAGGAGTGAAGATGCACCCGCTCCTAATCCCCCCTCTGGGCCCAAACCTGCAGCAGTGTGGGGGGGAGGGAGGAACCGCGACAAAGGCAGGCCTTGTTCCCAGGCACCAACGTGGGTGCTGGAGCCAGGATGGGCGCCGCTCTCCTAAGGTGCAGGTGGCACAGAGCAGGGCTGAGGATTTGAACCTTTTCCCTCCCTCACCATTTTGTCTCTGATTCATTATTTTAACACAAAGACGAGTTTGTCCTGCTCTACTCCACTTAATGTAAGCACTTAACCTGATAGGCAGGGTTAGTCACTGAGTGAGTGAACGGAGGCTTTACAAATATATCTCTTGAGTCAAAGATATCACAGGCTGTGTGTGTTCTCACTTCCTGTGTTTTTACATGTGGGGTTGGCTTGAGAGTCGTGCTGGAAACGGTCGTAACAGAACAGCAGGTGGCTAGTACTACAAAGAGGGGGGACTCTCCCAGGCCCTGCAGCCCAACGTTCAGATCCTGTGTACCTCTGACAATCGGTCACAGTACAATCCTGTTCCTCTTCCCTTATGTCGATGAATAGGAATTGGGACCATTGCCAGGGCAAACACTCCTTGCACATTGGTTGAACAGCACTGCCATGCTAGGAGACTAAACCTGTAGCCTTCAAGTTACCAGCCCAGATCCCTTATCACTATACCACAGCATAACAGCACAGTGATAAGACAACAGCTGTGTGTGGTGAAGTTGGGGCAGGATTAGTGCTGATTTCCTTCCTTGTGCATGTTAGATGGTTGGTTGGGTGTTATGTACAGCCCTCTCAGCTGGTCACCAGGTGGAGAACCTGATGGAGGCCTCAGGGGCAGGATGTAATCGTCTACTCTTTGCGTCTCTCACACAGCTCTGACTCTGAGGGCAACTTTGAAACGCCTGAGGCGGAGACCCCCGTCCACGGGCCGCTGAAGGACCTGGGAGCGCTGGACAACTCCACGGCCAACAGCACAGGTAAGACCTCAGTCTCTGGGTAACGTACGAGGAGGTGAGACAAAAGCGTTCACTTTGCCCATGAAATTGTAGCAGCTAAGGATCCTGCAGCATGGAACTGATGACTCACATCGTGACTCCCCTCCCCCCCCACCACACAATGTTCCCGCGTGCTCCGTTTGCAGGCAGAATGCTGGAGGTCGCATCATGTGAGTTACCAAGGTAACAAGACGAAAGAGTGGGCCTCAGGAAAACGGACAGTGTCACTCCACATCTACTGAGTGCAGCAAATGATCTGGCTTGTGTTTGGCTTTGCACACATCAGCGCAAAATTGGCTGTGAAGTTGAGCAAAATAGTAGATTGAGTGAATCACATCTCGCTGACAGAGTCTGCGACAGGTGATGTGCGTGTGGTTTTAAAATGGCTGGAATTTGCATTGGAGGACATGAAGCAAAGCAAATCTGTGTCCCTGAAACTAGACGCTGAAAAAACAGCCTATCAATAATTTATGATCAGATGCGAGAGAGGAAAGCTGCTCATTATTATCACAAATATAGGATTTTGGATCAAGAATAGATGACTGAAAAGCTTAATAAATATGATATTGAGTATGTGGTGCTGTGTTCTTAGATATAAAATAGATATGTTTTTTAATTCTCTAATGTAGAATCTTTTGAGTATTTAGTTGGACAAATGCTAATGAGCTTCTCAACCCAGGCAACCAGCAGGCAGTTTTTTCTAGGTTACTCTTGTAAATAAAAGATTCACTACAGGATGGAATGATTTATTCTAAACTATATTTAGTCATTGAGACCTCAGGAGAAATCATGATGCACTGATCCGCAATGTGTCGACTACAGAACAGCAAATTTGTCATGTATTCACGCAGAAATGGCTGCTGGCCATAACAGACATATGTCTGTTTTAAAAATAAGCACTTATTTACATGTTCTGCAGTAAAGTGTATCTTTTGTTGTGTCTAGTCTTGAGTGTATCACGTAATGCATGTGATTTCAGAGGGGAAATGCTGTATAACAAAATCTGGTTATTAAATCCACAGATTGTCATAAAATCCAGCATCAACTCTGTTGTAAAATTTAATGATGAAAATAAACAGCAGCTTTCTTCATATTTTCCCTAAAAATAGTTTCATGAATCACGGGAGAGACTGCAAATTGTCTGGCTCTGAATTCGCCAGCACTACAGTGTCCAGTCAGAGTGGAAAGGGCTACTCTGCAAGAACAGTAGTTGGACAGCCAAGCACTGAGTCAAATGTAGGAGAGTATGGAGGGAAAGAAAGTAATTAATCTCACGCTGTGTGACAGTGACATGCTTTAGTAATCTTACTCTCGCTCTCTAGACCTGTCCTGCACTAAGTGGTCAGGCAACAGGGCTAGTGTCCGTGTTGGGCTAAGTGTTCAGGATCAGAACAGTTGTTTTTGTCTGAAATTTTCCTCCGCTTTTAAGTGTTTGGTAGTGGGAATCAAATGTATCAGTTTGGCAATGTTAAGTTGCCAAACTGATACATAGCGTTCTCCTTCCCTTGCTTTGGGATTGTGTGGTTTTCTGAGAATGCAATAAATGGTACAAATGCTGTTCGTAATAAAAAGTATTTCTTTAGCAATCTTTTTAAAAAGTACATTTTTATCATGATGGGCATAATATCTTGGAAATGGTAATAGATTTCATACAGTTTTATGAGTATATGCATGGGCTGGGAGAATGTTTGTTGCCCTGTATTAGTGAAGATGGCGGTGTTGTCAGTTGAAAGAACATTGTGAGTGATGTTTCCTTTCTGTGCCACAAATGCTGTTCTGAGGTCCCATTCAGCAGCTGCACAGGCTGTAAATGCAGGCCTCTAAATGTTAGTGGCTGCGATAGGGCCTTTTGGCAACACATTTTGTTTTCTTCTCTCACTTGCTTGTGTTCCCACTTGGACAATTTGCAGCTTTTGCAAAAAATAACATTGACAAATGCAATGTCTAGTTCCAACTCAATCAAAACTGTGCATGTTAATGTTGACACAATCCTTTTTCAAGGTGAAATAGTACACAAGGACACAACAGTACATAAGAATACAATACAATCAAGGTTGAAATAGTACATAAAAATACAAATGAGAACAAAACTTGTCTGTAGAATATTGTGTGTAGGTGGACATTTAACAGCTGTGTTTCAGAGAAGCTCATAACGTTCTGTTCCATCTGAGATGTGGGAAGGCTGTGCTAGGCCAGTCCTCCCTGTGGTATTCTCTGGAGGTGAACTGCTTGCTGCTCAGATCGTAGGGCAGAAATGGAAATGATATCCAGGAGGTTGCAGACAGACATTGGCATCTGTTCCCTCAAGATGAAGCAAACATGCTAATACATCCTGCCTTTGTTCAACAGTGCAAGTGCTGATATTGGTGATATCAGATAGCAGTGTGTACATGAGTATACTGCAGGGAGCTCTGTACTTTCAGTGATCTGAATCATGTCCCGTGCTAAATATCCAGGCTATTATTGTAACTGTTGCTATTAGGCCACTCGGGTTGGTGCTCTCTTAAGATATTTTGGCTTAATCTAGTTTTGCTTGCAGCACAATGTCATTACAGTAGAGTAAGTTCAGTAAACAACAGGCTTGTATGGATAGCTAGAGCATTACAGTTTGAATGCCTCAGGTCCAATGAGCCAGATTTTAGCAGCCCAGCTGTTAGGATGTGATTCATCAGGATGTGAACTGGACAGCAGTCTGGCATACAAGTACAAGGCTCAAAATTGAAAGGTTGCGGGTTCAGTCTGCAGATGGTGCACTTCCATTGTAGCTTTGAATATTCTGTTTGAATTGTTTCAGCAAATATTTAGGCGTAAAAATGTGTAATATATCAAATGTAGACCTACAATGAGCTGTGCAAATTGCCCTGAATCAGGGCGTCTCCCAAGCAGGTCTGTGATATGAGTGAACCTTGTTTCTGTCAGCTTCCAGTTTTGTTTTATATCATGATGGAGAAATCAAAGTAAAAGGATTCTGTTGGTATCTGTTCTGCCTATTTGGTGCAATCGAATGCCAAAATGAAGCTTAACGACCTTGGATAACCAGTGACGCATGGGGGAACAAAAGCTTGTTCAGTTCCATTGTTTCTCTGAAGTTGGACTTTGTGTTGGATTTTCCCACAACAGAAACGGCACTGTCCATGAAAAGATTACTTCTCCTCATGGCTTGGCACACCTACAGTAAGCCACACATGAAATGAACTCTGCTTACCTCCTCATTAAAAGGACTGAACCTCGAGCTTCTGTCCTTCTGGGCCAAAATGCTATATTTATTGCCATCAGGGTGATTCTAAATTGCAGTGATCAGAGGAGAGCAAATGGTGTTGCCACGTGCCTTCCTGACCAATGGGCAATTTTCTGTTTTTTTTTTTTTCCTTATGAAAAATCTCATTCTATTATGATCAGTGGTGTATTTCACACTGGCCCTTCTCTCACCACGCATCTCAGTGTGATTTCCCAGCTTTGTTTTGTGGCTGATTTCTGCCTGACCAAGGCAGGAATGTGTCAGTAGCCTAGCAGACCCATAGAGCTGGCCCAATGTAGCATGCAATATGCAATGCTGGTATGGGCATAAGAGTTGAGACTATTGTAAGTACATTGTTACCCTCAAACTTTTGTTTGTGACACATGTCTGCATAATCTTATATGAAAGACTGGGATATTCTATTGCATTTGCTATGCAAAGACTTTTTAAAATTGATCCTGCCAAGGATCAATACCTTTACCATGTAGATGAACAGCTAAGGGTTATTTTTATTAGTGTTTTTCCTCATGAATGAAATACTTTTCATCAATATTTCACTGAAAGTTCCTATTTCTTTGAAGGTTTGGCTCTGCTCTTTCAACAACACCCTGAAAAATACATCCAGTACCAATTCATTCCACACCAACTCACCGATTTACTCATTTCCTCTGCTTGGTGAAAAAATCTTGAATTGAAGGTCAACTTTTTCCTCTCCTCAGGTAAAAACATCAAATTTAGTTCAGCTGTGTTAGGAGTGAGTGCTGATATAAAGATAAAAAGTCATCATTGCCTTGCAAGATCAAAAAATTAAGTATAGGTGTGGCCCTTTCATTTTGCGGGCCTTCCTGCATCACAAAACGCCACCATTGAGGGATCTGTAGGGGTATGGGTCACTGTCTGCGATCTCTTTCTCTGTCTGTATTCTAAAGTCGCCCTTTCTGCCTGTTTGCTTGCAAGCTCTCTTAGCCACTGGGGTGTGGGTGCTGTGTCCTGGCAGCAGCCACAGGGAGGGCGGGGCTCAGGACAGCGTGTCCTCGCCATCGCCAGCTAACCACAGGCCTTGCTCATCATCAGCGGTTACAGATTCTTGGAGTCGGGGGAACGGGCGGATCTTGGTTACAGAGACAAACACACGTCAACAAAGGCACAACAGGAGTAGGCCTCCCTCCAGTAGTGGAGGCCAAGCAATGGCATTCTTCGGTCTCTTCAGAGAGCATTTCTCCCGGTCTGTTTAAAACCTTTCTCATCTAGTTTATCTCCTCTGAAAGGTCCTGGAATCTAAACAGCAGGGGGACTTCAAAAGTGGTGTTTAATGTTATGACATCTGTTTCTGAAAGAAGGCTTTTATGTCAGCAGGTAGATTGCCTAAATTGGGCTGATTTATTTTAGAGCACATTACCAGAATTATCACGTGCAGCTTTGTTTTACGAGTAAAACCGCGCGTGTGTGTGTGTGTGTGTCTGTGTGTGTGTGTGTGTCTGTGTGTGTATATGTATATACATTAATTGAGTGTAAGTGGTTTGTTCTTTTGTGATGCAGTTCTATGTGCATGCTACATTTTGTGTAATTTTGTGTAATAACCCCTCTCTTTAACCATGAACTGCTAAGTAGGTCTTATGGTAGATTCTTCAGGGTCTGAGAATTTCCATCTACGACTTGATCTTGGTTAAATAGCATGTAAAACAATGAATTGCATGGTTACACAACCGGTTAGAGGATATTCTGAACAGGAGATTTAATTTAGTCCTTTAGGGTGGAGCACCTTCAGAGCTGAATGACATCACATGCCAATTATCAGCCAATAAAAAGACACAACTGCAATTTATGCTGATTAGAATAGAATGAGGAAATAGACTTTTCTCTCCTGCAGGACCTTTAGAGGGACTTAATACTCCGTTTTATGGCAATGGTGATGTCTCAGTCCCCCTCTGGTGTGTCCTGGTTCTGGCTCAGTGAGGTGACCGGCCTGCCTTTGGGTCACAGGGACATAACTGTGTCCACAGAGGGGTGGTACAGTAGCTGTGGAGTCGAGTGGCAGTCAGATATCTTCACAGGTGTTAGTGAACCATCAACCTGGCACAGGTAAGCCACTCTAATTGAGGAGTGTGTGGAGGGACCAGTGTAGAGGCACTCTAAGCAAAGTTCAAAAGGTGCTGTAGTTATAACCCTTTTAAATGAGTATGCCTAAACAAATGTACATGAACATTGTAATTTTAACATTATGGCAGTGTTGTAATGCTAGTAGGTTATCTAACAGGCTGTCCTTATGCATTTCAGAAAAGGCAAACTGAAATAGTGCTCTGTATAGAGAAGAATGAGCTTTACTTAAGAAATAAGTCATTGTCTCTGCAGTGGGTGACAGTATGAGCTATGAAGCAGGAAGTCAGAGCTTTGTAATAGGGCCACTCTGGGCCACTTCCTGAGGATGTCAGGGTTTTGAAGAATAAGGAACAGTGCAAGTGACGCGCATCCTGATCGCAGCTTTGTAAACAATGGGTGATTTAGGCCCGGCACCTTTTGTGTAAACACACAGTACTGCAACACACACAGCGTGGATCCCGCACCAAGGGTCATCTGTCGCAAAGCATTTGTGACAGACACGTTTTTGTTTTGTTTTGTTTTTTTTCCTCTGTGTCTATATCAGGATCACAATGCTCGTGTTTTCAGGGTTGGCCCAGAGTTTGGGTCCTGAGAGGGAGATTTAATTTAGTTCAACAATTAGCTAAGTTAGTTCCCAGATGCCCATGAGTACTCAGGAAGGTGCATGGGTTGTATCACTTCCACTGTTGATGAATGCCTATTCTAATCAGTGTTTTCAGCATCACAATTTGGCAAGAGGTATGAGTATGTGTGAATTCTAAATTTATTCTTATAGTTTGAAAGAGTAAAAGTAAGTTCAATTATAAAAACCTGATATAAAAATGTATAACTATGGTTCCACTTGGATGCCTCAGCAAGGAAAATGTTGGTCAAGGAAGGTATATACTGAAGGGTCAGAAGGACCAAGACACAAATTGGAACAGATGTGGAAATCGCATGGATCATGTTGCAAGTGGTGGTGTGGAGAGACATTTGTTTTTGAATGCAGTTAATTTGCAAGCCTTGCACTACCTTGGTTCCAGGAGCACTGGCATGAGGCCGGAACCACATCCACACACGTCCACACACAGAGACACACATAAATGTTCCTGAATGAAAAGTGAGCTTTTGGATAGAAATTGTTTAAGTAATCCAGGTTTTATCTAGGCACCAGCTTTTTTGGGACTTAAGGCTGTTACTCTGACATCTGACATCTAGGAAAATCCAACACAATGTCCAACTTCAATTACAAGCAGGTCTGAAATAGATGCATCATTGTTTATTGAGTGGAGAGTTTAAAAGTGAGAAGGGTATGTCAGATATAGCTGAGTGTTTCTGAAAAGATAACAATACTTAAAACTGTCTTAAAAGTTTATTTATTCAACTGAAGGAGAGCGACCCTAATCCCACTGCAGATGTCAGTAATTGCATAAGGGTTGCATCACTTCAACACTGCCTCTGAGTGGTTCCCCCCTCCTTGCCATGGCTGACAGTTTGAATTTTAGGCTGGCATAGTCACATCCACTACCTCTACCCACAGCTCCACCATCAGGCACATCCACCATGGAGATGCCCCATCTTTTCCCCATCCTGCTTTCGCCCCACTAAAATCCACCAACATCTGGCTTTGGCTTAAAAACCTGCTTCGAAATCCATTACCAGGCACTTAAAGGCAGCCCCTGGCCTCATTGCATCCATGTTTTCAATTGCGGTGACTTTGAAGATTTGGTTTACTAGAGATTTAAAGGTCTCTGTCCCGGCTGCTGTGGGGGAGCAGGATGGGCGACGTGTGGAAAAGGCTGGAGCACCAGGCGTGCGTGCCCTCTGGATGTGCATGTCATAAAGACTCCAGACCGTGCTGGTGTTCCCCTCATTAAAGGCTGCTGTAACTGTCTGTAATTAAGGCCAGCCTCTCCATGTCCCTCTGTCCCTGTTCCCTCCATGTTAGAGAGGGGAAAGATTCTTTGTGTGGTAGAAGATTAAAGGGTAGCTTAGTTCAGAGAATGTAAAAAAAGGGGAAGGGGGGTCTAGCTTGGTTGTAAATAACTTGACAGAGATAATGTAGAATTTTCCTTTTAATTTCTTGGCAAAGAAAGTTTTCTGCTGAAATCACTCCTTATTAAAATAATCTGATTTGTCAGTTCTGTTTCCTGGGCACTCTCAACCTCTAACAGCAGAAGCATCAAATCTGCAACACCATCCCGAAACGGCCTCCCGCATCATTTGGGTGGTGTCCAGCTGAGTGCGTGCTGTTTATTGTGCTGTAAGCCGGCTTTTTCTAGACTGCTTAGGAAACGACCATCTAAGGAAGTGTTTATGTTACTTGGATGTGACAGCATGCACCTGGAGGATATTGCAGCATGTGACAGAAAAGGGCAGCCACAGCCGCAGGCCCCCCGCTGACAGCATAGCGGGATGGGATCACACTCTTTTCAGGAGGTCTGGGGGAGAAAGCGGAATTGTTATATGATCTCACCCCATGTTCTGAATGATTTGAGACTTCCTGTCCCATAATTCCATCATCAGATCACAAATGCCTCCTGAACAATATGAAGCGTAGCCGCATAAAATTAGGCTTCCTCCTCCAGTCATGTGACTGGTCTCAGACACTGACTGAACATTGTCTTCAGCAGCACTTCCATTAATCTCTTGTATCAGTTGAATCGTGAAAGGGGTGAAGGACAATCTGAGTCTTTCATCCATTCTCTTGCCTTGTTTCACCCTGTTGTCTTGCCTTAATCGTGCGTTCTCACTGATGTTCCCTTTGACTAATGCGCAACATCTAAATATGGGATGACGGTCTAGTATACTCTGAGACTTATTTTTCACAGGAAGCACATGATTTTGTGGCCTGAAATGTGAAATGTTGACTCTCCTCTCCCTCTTGGCAGATGTGCTAGGGGATGACCAGCAGCTGATCTCAAATGCAGCTCTGCTGCACAGCTCATTCCCGGATAAGGACTCCAACCAGAATGAGCTCCCACCGGCTGTCCGCCTCGGCAACACAGAGAGGGGCGTCTCTGTCCAGAGGGAGGGTGTGGACGCACTGAACAATCTGACTCAGACCCTGGCGGGCCAGAAGATTCCAGGGGACCCAGAGACGGACCTGAACCTGAACCTGAACCTGCAGGTTCGTGGCGAGCCCCTTGGCACCGTCCCTGACATGAGCAACAGACACACAGACACTGGTGCAGCAGAGCCCAAAAAGGCCAGGCCCCCATCACTGAAAATGAAGGAGTCCCTGAACAGGCCTGACCCCAGCGAGGTGGACGATGAGGTCCCAGTCCCCAAGGCCAGCTACAATTTTGACCTAGATCAATACGATGACAGCATCAACCCGTTCACCAGCGGCAGCTCCAGGCTGCAGAACTCCCCACCCCCCTTTGCTGGCGGCGTCCAGACAGAACTACCCGCGGAGATCGAGGAGGATTCTGCACAAGACGTCAAGCCTGTCAGGATGGAATTTGGCCTGACGGACGAATCCGAGACTAGTGAGACGAAGAAAGCATCACCCAGGAAACTGGGCAAAAAACCCGGCACCAAACTTACTCCGAAGAAACAGAAACTTAAGCCAGCAGAATCAAACCTGGAAGGCACCACTGCCCAGAGCTCAGAAATCCCCATCCCCAAATCCTCCTACAACTTTGATGTCAACCAGATGGACGACCCCAACTTCAATCCGTTCGGGGGTAAGGCCAATGTTAGTGGCTCCCCAGTTCTTCCCAAGGGATCTTACTCCTTTGACCCAGATGCCTTCGATGACTCTGTGGACCCCTTTAAGCCTTCCAAAACGCTGGTTGGGGGAGACTCACTGAAGATGGATGCCGCAGTAGAGAAACTGGCAGAAGATCCAGTCAGCCAGAAGCTAGACTTCTCCCTGGAGGCCGAGGGCAAAGGGAGGCAGTCACCAAAAAAGAGCAAGTCTAGGATGATGACGTGAGTACATTCTCACACACACACACACACACACACACACACACACACACACACACACACACACAAACACAGAGTGATATGTCAAGTCACTGTATCAACGATATCATGAATTTAGCAAGTGTTTTCTTCAATACCTGAAGAACAGTTGCTGAGCTCCAAAACACACATCGCAGTGTGAACATGGCCTCAGAAATGGGCTGATATTACTAATCACACATTCACTTCAGGCTGTGCTGCACAGTCTTATTTGATCCTGTTTGAGACAAGCTGACAAATGGCCTGCTCTGCTTGTGAGTCACATCGTTCACTAGCATTCTCTCCAAATGACTTTAGTCCCTCTAGTCACTTCCAATCCACTAGTGTAACAAGCAGGAGCAGGTGAAACTGGACAGTGAAGTGGGATTGGGTTTAGGGGATAAACGAGACCTGGATATTGAGCTCTCCAATTACTCTGTAATATTCAGCAGCCATCGCTGATAACATGAATGCAGGCAAACTGCCTTGGGGCCTAACGAACATTTCCAGAAATAGACCATGAGTAATGAATAATAACCCACTCTTTTTACAGTGTTCTCTCTCACTGTTCATATAAAATGCTTTTATGTGGCCATAACATATTTATAATGTTCCATAATACTCTTTGTTCCATCCACACTGTAAAAATGTCCTGGATTTCTGGATGAGGAAAAAATGGTTTTAGGAAACTTCAAACAGGAGTATTAATTTAATATCAAGGACTGTTTTCTTCTGAAATATAATGCTTTTCTTTGAAAAAGAGGCCCTCTCTCCTCTAACAAACTAACCTCACTGTAGCACTGTACCCCCTCTGTTATGGGCAATAAGCATATGCTCACCTGTATTTTCTCCTTCCATCCTTTCACCTTCCATCTGCCCCGCCCGTAACCTACCACCATGTGTCTGTCTCTCCCTCCCCTCTGTTGTGTTGGCATCAGGACTGAGCAAGTGCGATTTCTCTGTTTTCTGTTGTAAGTAGGTTCTCTTCCTCCCCCACCCACTGTATCTGCTTTGGCCTGCCCCTTTCCTTGCTATATCCTCCAAAATTAAGTCTCTCTGCATGGTGCTGGGCTCAGGTATGTGGGCTACAGTGCCAAGCATTAAGACTCACTGCTTGTGTGGCCACTAGAGCTCCCTGTGGGCTGAGGCTTTGTGACAACAGATTGTCAGTACATGCCCTTAAATGGAATATGCACCAATGTTGGTGAAATTCTGGTTCTGACTTCTCCTGTGACTAAACCAAACATGCTTTTTTTAAGATACCCTCATTAAATGTTCAGGGAATGAAATCCACTTTATCAAGGCAAAACATTCACGTTGTTGTTGTGCTCAGATCACTTACTGCACATGTATTTGTAGAGAGCAAAATTTTAGTAGCTGTTACAGAATGGATTGAGTGAAAACATTTTGGTAACTTTATGTATCTTTGTCCTTCAGAACACTTTTAAAGAGTAACCTGTTTTTGCTTACTTTGCACACATTTGACACGAAGCTAGAATGAAATATCAGAAGTTTTATAAGTGTGTAGGCTGTGAGGTTATATTAAATGTAAAAATAAATACTGTGTGCAAGTTTACATCTCCCTAGTTATGAGGAAGTATGACAATGTGACATCACTTCCTGCTTTCATTGCCATAAGGAAGCTGCAGTTAGTTTGGTAGAGAGTGTGTTTTTTAGTATTTCACCCTAAACATGATGGAAATGAACATTTTGAAGGACGTTTCATCCTTCAGTCTCTTTGGAAGAAGAAGTATGGTTGTCTCACAGTTTCTCTTGTCTCTCAAATTGAAACAATTATTGCTTTGGGTATTCAGTGTAATTTTAAAGGCCTCACATAAAAGTGGTTTGCGAGAGAAATCACATCCTCTGGTAGTTGACCACACAGGTCTTGATTCTGTGATGTCCACAGGAAATGCCTCAATAATAGCCATAGCATCAGCCTCAGAATGTGTCCTCCCCAGAAACAGAAGCCTAGCCACTCACAGTGATTCAGAGAGCCACTGGGACCTCATAAGCCCTGTACCCTCTGCCAGCCACAGGCATTATCCCATGCCCAGACAAGACCACATCATGATCATATGGCCCACTATTGATCCCTGCAGTATTAGTGGGCCACATGCATTAACTTGCCTCAGTTGCCTCATTGTTTAAAAAACCCTGGGCACATTGTGACCTCTGAACAGAAGCAGTAGCTGGTTTATGTCTGTAGGGGAAAATGACAACAAAAAAGCATTATAGGTGCTGTCCTAGGTTGATGACTGTATTGTAGCTGTCGCTTTGTATTTTCCCCCTTTGCAGCAAACATTGCACGTTTTTGCATTTGTGCACTGTGGAAGTTTAATGACCTTTCCAGTTATTTTTTTTATATGTGGACAGTTTATTGCATTTCTCTGCTCTCAAACTCAAATTGTGACTGACTGAAGGCACAGGAATGACATCACAAACTGTGGTAGACAAAGCCTTCTTTCTCTTACAGTGCTAATGACTTCAGTGTGATGTTTGCTCAAGGTCGATATATTCCCATCTTGTGGCACTCAAAGCACTCAAAGTGCCTTGCTATGACAACACCTGAAGGACGATGTGTAACCCAGATGTGATGCCAGGCTCGACTTTGTCCCTGTGTTACTGATGCTGACCTCCATGTTGTTCCCGCAGGAATGCGTGCAAAGTAAAGAAGTATGAAAATCAATCTCTGGTGTTGGACGTTTGTGGTCAGGTAAGGCTATACCTGTACAGACCTTCTTGAACATGTTTTGGCCTCCATCGTACATTTAACAGACAATATTCTACAGCGAGTATTTCAGAAATGTGGAAGAGGGGTGGGGGTAAGGATGCAAATCACCAAGTGGCACGTGTGCACACAATCACACTGTCTAGTGTCACAAAAAAACATTCAGCCCAGCATTCAGTCTTGAGTGGGTTATTCTGTAAACCCTACATGTACAGGCACAGATAGCTCCGAGTATCGAGTGGGTATCATGTCCATGGCGAACAGGTTCCCACGCTGGTGAGGGCCCTACTTTTCCAGAGTGTCCTTGTGGACCTGCGGGCACATTCCTGTCCTAATTATCCATCAATCAGGAGTGCTGCGGTGCTGCCCCGGGCGCACTGACAAACACATGAGTCATCGCCTTTCATGTGCAGTGCGCTGGAGAGACAAGAAGCCACAAGGACAAAAGCAGGGGTGGGAGACCCTGGGCTGAGAGCCTGAGGGTTCTGTACAGTGTTCGGTTGAGTGTGTGCTCAGATCAGTGATTCTCAATTATCTCTCTCTTCTGCACCAGTACCATAATTGCAGGGTATATCTCAGTGCACACGCAGGCCAATGCTTTATAGAAACATCCTACAGGTCCAGAAAGTGCTTTTCATACTGTGTTTTGCTGCAAGTCTCTCTGTCTGACTGTTACTATATCTGAAAATGTGTCCATTGTCCAAAGGAGGATGAGCCCATTGTGTCCCAGGTCCCGGACATCGCCCACCGTGAGGGCCACGCCACCGATGAGGAGAAGCTGGCCTCCACTGTCTCGGGGCAGAAACCAGGCAAGGAGGGCAAGGCTGAGCATGAGGAAGAGTTCCTGGACTGCACCAGCGTGCTCAACAATAACAAGCCCCTGACAGGGGAAGGTGAGTGCAGTAACATTGGTCCCCTAGCATTGGTCCAGCATTCCTCCAGAGAGCCGTGTGTGTTTGTGTGTGTTTACATTCCGCTGTGCTCAGCACTGTCCTCCTCTGCATAATGGTCCACAGAGAGAGAGCAGCTCAGGGCTGTCATCGTGGTCAATGGCTGTTTCAGCTCATGCAAGCTCCTCCAAGCACCCAAGGTCACCTGACCAGCACACAGCATTTCCTTCGTCTGAAGCTGTGTTGTTTCCTCCATCCTCTTCAGCACATTATGTTCTGTTGCCTCAAGGCCTTTGAATAGTTTGAGGATTGTTAACTTTCCCTGTGTTCCCCAGGCTGGTTTCCACAGAATATCATATGTTACTGAAGATTTAATTCTTCTCTTGACAGAGCCAGTGCCTCCCTCCCTCTCTCCCTCTCTCTCCCTGTCTCTCTCGTCATCCCTTCCCCTCCCCTTTTTCTTTTCATTGCTCCATCACTCCGCTCTCTCTTGTCTAGCCAAGAGCTTTATCGGTAATAGAACCCCTTGTGTTTAAAGGCTTATGGCTCTTCATGGCTAAATCTTATTGCAGCCTGTCATCTTAC
The DNA here is from genome assembly GCA_019176425.1 of Megalops atlanticus. NCBI lineage: Eukaryota > Metazoa > Chordata > Actinopteri > Elopiformes > Megalopidae > Megalops > Megalops atlanticus. The sequence continues at coordinate 14,178,000 of CM032878.1, read as the reverse complement.
TCACTGTACAAACACAGGGTAAAATATTGCTTTCAGTAACACAGGCGTCCTACAGTGTTTCGCCCATTACGCTCTCTTACATTCCATTATATGACTGGAGGCTCTTTGTGCCCTTAACTGTCTTTTGCTAAGCTGTGAAGGCAGAAAAATGAAAAGGAGTGATATTCTAAGGAAGTTGAGTTGCTCAAATAAATACTCTGAAACAAGTGAAGCAGTTGCCATGGTAACCGTGCCCATCAGTTCGGTTAAAAGGCGGACATATGACAGTGTGAGGCTGTAATAGGGACTAGGAATTGTAGAATTGTGGAACTGAACCTTATCTGTAGTTCACTGGGTCTGTTCACCCCAGTGGCCCCAGGTCCTGTCCGCAGTGGAGCCCCTTAATCTCTGAGGCATGTTTAAACAAATCATTTCATTTAATTGTTTGGTAATCCCCTCAAGGGAAGGGAGATGCTGAAACCAATGATATGAATGTAGGGCCAGAGAAAAGGGTTAGTCATGGTTTCCACATAGCTCAACTCCCCACACACTCATACATATACCTAACAATGCAGCTAACTCAACTCCCTGAGTCCCTGTGGTGAAGGTTTATGAAACGTACAGTGAAGAGGTCTCATTTCCTTGCACACAGCAGGCAAAGATTGTCCACTGACTTCTGGAATTCTGCTGACATCAACCCAGTGCATGCTGGGAAGTGCACCGCAGAGCTTAGGAACTCCCAATGCCTGTAATATCTGGCAGCTTGCAGAAGGCTGTTTCTGACAAACGCCCAATAAGCAGACATCTTTGTTGTGCATATTTTCCTAGGCTGACGTGTACCTTCAGACAGATTTCACTTCAACCCAGTATGATTGCATGACTCAGAGTTTGCATAGTTAGACTCCAGTTAGTTAGAAAGTCTTTGAAACAGATTGAAAGATTTGGAAAATGAGTCAGTCTGAAGATGTGTGTGTGTGTGTGTGTGTGTGTGTGTGTGTGTGTGTGTGTGTTATAGAGTGAGTGTGGAGAGAGGGAGAGAGAGAGAGAGAGAGAGAGAGGGGGAGAGGGAGAGGGAGAATTTCTTAAAATAGCGAATAATACATTTTCTACTTGTTTTAGTGTCATGCAGAATGTATATGTCAGTGTCTCAGCAATGCCTTTACATAAGATTCTTTGTGTAGGCAGTGTTTAGTTTTATCATGCCTAATATGTTGCGCTAGTTTGTATTCATTTTGTAATATGATACTGGAAGTGCATAATGATAGAATCTTAATCCCAGCGAGACCATCTACCTGCGTGAAGAATAAACAAATGCACAGCTTGCCAGACAGCCTGTGATGACTACATGAATCTGGAGAAAACTAAAACTGAATGGAAAAACTTCAGGTCAATGTTTAACTGAAGAAATATAAATAATGACACACTCCAGGTACTTAATTTGCAGTTTAGAGATATAGAGCTTGGTGCGCAGAACTGAAGGAAGTTACAGTGGATAAATGCAGTGGCTGTATAATGATGAAAACTAGACAATGAAATGGTTAATTTGGATATAACTATTACAGTGAGCGTTGCACTGTTTGGAGTGGATGGATGAGAAATCTGAAACCTGTTTTAGATCTGTTTTTGACTGATTCATAGTGCTCATTCATTAAGAATTTGTATAATTTAGATTAAGGTTTACTCAGTGATCCAGGTTCCTTGACTGAGCTTTGTTGCAACATTGCGGCCATTGTTTCATAATACCTTACATAATCGTGTGACTGGATATTGTCATAATGTTTTAGTGGGGTTTTGTCACATTAGATAAAAATCAACAATTCAACTGCATCATGAGATGCTCTACGGGTGAAAAATGTTCTGAAGCTAGATTGCCCTTGGCAATTTTAACCCCTGCTAAGGGGTTAGTTTCTTGGTAGATAGGTTGAGGAAAGGGATGTGTCATGTTACATTGGACCCTGCTGCCACCTATTGGTAACTAAAAAATGTTAAACATGCCTTTGAATCAGTGACTGTTACTGTGCATCACCTGGAAGGAAGGATTTGTATTATTCAACTAAGAAATGCAAGAAACTCTTTCCCTTTGTATTACTTAAGATAAATACCTATATCACCATTACCAAGTTTCTAAAAGGTGTATTCATTTGTAACGTCAGTATAGTTTGGGTGTTGTGTTAATTTTATATTCTTGATTGTTGACTTGAAATGTGCATTTTTTCCCCAAAAGTTGATTTATGACCTTGGAAAGCAGTTTTTTTCATGAAATCAGCATCTGTAGATTTTAACTTTTTAATTTTGTGTTGTTTCCTCCAGGGATGGATGTGAGAATCACAGACATCCAAGATGAGAAAGACTCCTGCTTTCCTGTAAGTATACTCCAAGTCAGTGGTGATCATTTAAAAGGCTGCTAACGCTAATGGATCAGTATAGCACTGTTCTACATGATGTAGCTTGAAAATGGAGATGTTTTATGGAGTGCACTGCAATATTAGTGTGGATGTCCTTCTAGATACATGCACATACAGGGCTAGTCATCTATCAGACTGGACCAAATGGATTTCGTGTTAGTGCTTTTGTCATTGGGATACAAGAAAATAGAGTGCTTCCTATGGATTGGAACTCCAGCTCCAGTATAATGTTCTAATATGTGTGTATTACTGGTGTTGTCGGTGAATATAATCCTCTATTTTTCTCATTAAAATGTGCTGTTATTGCTGTTAGGTCTATGATGGATACCCGTTGAGGCACCTGAGTTTTTTCAGTATTATTTTTCATTAGGTGCCATTAGGTGATGCATAACAATGACTGTATACACATGTACTCTTAAAGGTTTGCCTATGTTATATATCTAACATCAACAATCATATGTTGGGAACCCCAATGAACATGTACTGTGGACCCATGTTTTTCAACAGCTTGTGTTGTCCACTAGATGGTGGTAAATTGCAAGTTCTTCAGCTGGTTTCCTACGATGCCACCACATGACGAACATGTTGTAATGTAAATATTTCTAGCTAGATTATTATTAAATACTTTGAGTAAAACATTCATAAAAAAAGGTTAACTATAATTTCTCTGATACCATCGGGAGTTGTGTATCTATATTATATGTAGCCAAGAGGTCTAGAACAGAACAGAAAGGTGAGAAGAGTAATCACTAGTACCTTTAATTTGCATATGAGGACTGACACCAGCAAACCTGCCATACAGCCTATTAATACAGCCTATTACTATGCATTGATAGACCCATTCTGTATTACTGTTGAATGCAAAAGAGCAGTGTATGGTTGCGTGGTATGTTTGTCATGGTTTGAGCAATAACATCATAGCGACCTACATAAACTGGAAACTCCTAGGACCCAGATGAGCGTATACAACATCATGAAGTATGTGGGAAACACAGGTTTAATCAGCCTAAGAGGACTAACAGGGTTTCCTGTGGTCTGAACCCACAGACTTTGTGAGCACTTGAATAATGGTGGAAAGTAGGTTATGCATTTGCATCAGCACTGATGTGATGCTTGGTGATGACTAACAATGTGGTGTGCTCATATGTTAAATGAATAATGTTCTCTTGCCTATAGCCTTACTGCCTGAGAAGAACATCTGTAGACATTACGCTTGGCTCATAATATAAATATTATTTATCTTGCCATTGTTTCTCCCTGTTCGAATTGCAGAAGTATGGCGAGATGTTCCATACTGTGCACAATCTTTGTGAAAAGTAGAAAATGTTGTTTTTTGCTGTAGAAAGACAATTGGAATTTTTATTGTTATTAATGTTTGAAAGTCACACAAGACCTAGTCTCCTCTCCCTCCCTCCAGATCTCAGTTCTCAATCTCAATAATAAAAATTTCCTGATAGATTAAACCTTTTTTGTAAGGTAGGATTCTTTAGGAAAGCTAAATGTCAGGTGTGAAAATTGTGTTCTCTTTGCTAGTCATATTGGTTTGGTTGTCTGTGAGACTGCTGCTTATCAGTCGAGAAACTGGCACTTTTTCCAAAATCAGTCACGGAATGAACGGACGATCATGTTCCTATCAGCATTGACTCTGTGCACGTCTTGCGTGACACGGAGATAAAGATGTTCTGATAAAGGGGATTATTATTTTACGTCATAATCCACATAAGGACAGCTAGAGAGTGATTACGGACAAGTTGTTCGGATTTAGTTGCGTGAGGATTTAGCTTGGTTGAAGAAAAGAGGAACTCTCACCTTTCCGCATTATAACTAAATGTGATGAATTTGGAACTTCTGTGGTTTTCTGCTGTCTCAGAACTCAATACCATCATCAGACTATTTCTTTGTTTCTTCATTTTTTCGTAGTGGACACAGAGAGTAATTTTGAGGATATACTATAAGTAACATTTGGTTCACTTTCTCCTAGGTGGAGACTCATTAAAGTGGCTGAAACTGGAAAAGTGATCCAATGTAGAACGTTCAAATTATTAGTAAAAGATGCAGACCCAAACCTCCCACGTGCGTTTGAAAGACACTCAGGGGTGCTGTATAGTACTGACATGGTGCCGCATGGAGGAAATGATGTCTGATGGTCCCTGAGGTCACAACCTTGACCCCCGCTGTCCTTGTGCTCCTTCCCGCAGTATGAAGACCCCTCCAGAGCCAAAAGCACAAAGCTAGCAGGAAGCGAGAGCCATGACAAAGCAAGTCCAGTTCTCGATACCATCTGCATTAGTGAGGCTGACAAAGCAGCTGTTCTTACCCTGATCAGAGAAGAGGTAACTGTTCCATTTCACATGCTGTTTCACTGGGCCCGCCAGCTGTTTCTGCCCTCATTTACCCCTGAATTGACTTCATGTCCACCATTTTGCAGTATTTTAAAGGGCTCATATTCAGTCAGCAATATGTCCTGTTGGTGTTTTACTTGATGTTCCTAGGAACATACACCTTTATAATGAGTATCACTGGCTTCAGTAAAGACTGCACCTCTTCTGCTGCAGATCATAACCAAGGAAATTGAGGTCAACGAATGGAAGAAAAAACATGCAGAGAGCAGACAGGAAGTCATGGAAATGAGGTTGGTTCCACCAGAGGTCTCCCCTGTAAAGTTTCAGAACTTTTCTCACCACATGAAAATGCTGAGCTGTGGTGAATTGACTCATTCATGCCCATTCATTTATTTGTAGGAAAATTGTGGCAGAATATGAGAAAACAATTGCACAGATGATAGGTGAGTGGTTGCGTTCTGAATTTTGCTGTGTTGTCCGAAACATTCCATGTATTGGCTTCTGTCACACTGTATGAATGCATTAAGAAAAGTGTGCTATGGAAGCAACATGTTGCCACAGTAAATGTTAGCTCACTAGATCAGCATGTCTGTCATGACATTACAACGTTCTGCACCCCACAGAGGATGAGCAGCGTACTGCCATGAACTCCCAGAAGACTGTCCAGCAGCTGACCATGGAGAAAGAGCAGGCCCTGGCCGACCTCAACTCCGTCGAACGCTCCCTCTCTGACCTCTTCCGGAGGTATGAGAACATGAAGTCTGTCCTCGAGGGCTTCAAGAAGGTAGGTGCACTCTGACAGGAGCATTCCAGACCAAAATAACATCTGGATTAAAATGATGTATGTGCACGTGTGCATCTTGCGCCATTTGTCTGGACGTTCTTACTTCTAATGCTTCATTTGCAATGTCTAAGTCATGTTATTTTTTCCTGATGAGTTTCTCCATGTTGAATTTCCAGAATGAAGAGGTGCTAAAGAAGTGTGCACAGGAGTACCTGGCCAGGGTGAAACAGGAGGAGCAGCGCTACCAGACCCTCAAGATACACGCTGAGGAGAAACTAGACAAGTAAGATGTTGCCAAATACAAACAGAACAATGCAAGCAGCATAGGTCTGAACAGTCAGTTGTAAGATAGAGCGGAGGGGAAATATCACAGCTCCGACTAGGGACTATCAGTTGATTAGTGTGAAGCTAGTAGTACCAGGAGAGGATGTACCCAAATGCATAGGGGTCAGCTCCTCCTGTGTGCTCATATATCCCTCTCTCTCCCTTAGGGCCAATGAGGAAATCGCTCAGGTTCGCTCCAAAGCCAACTCTGAGAGCCTGGCTCTTAATGCTAGCCTGCGGAAGGAGCAGATGAAAGTGGAGTCCTTGGAGAGAGCCCTCCATCAGAAGGTGAGGGCTGAACCTGTGGCGACACATTCCTGTGCTCACTATAGAAATGGCTCCACCAGAGGGCCCCAGCACTTGTGGGTTTATAGTGTGTGTTCGACTGTTTTTTTGTGACATTGTGTATATGTGCATTACTGTGAAGGTGGTGCAGTTTGAAAGGTGAGAGCTCTGTATACCTAGGTCCTGTGAAGTGTAGTCCTCTCCCTGCTATTCTGTGAAACAGTTGTACTTCTTTGACAATTAACAAGCATCACTTGTCATTTTCAGAATCAAGAGATCGAGGAGCTCACCAAGATCTGTGACGAGCTGATTGCTAAAATGGGGAAGACAGACTAAAAGAAAAACCCCTCTAGAGACTTAGGCATAATCCCTCTGCCCATGCCTCCCCTCAGCCCTGCCTACATCTCCTCAACACTGTGCATGTGACCGCGGATAACACCCAGCGCTTCCCAGCAATCAGCCGATTCCTCTAGAATGCCTTGCTGTGCTGACAAATTAGGTATCACATTTTCACAGTCTTGATTTTTCAAACGAGAAGACGCACAGGACTCCTAGCAGGTGCAGGCTGTCATCTGACTCCAATGTCCAGCATGCAGACGAAGACCTGAGGATGAATCAAAACTCTCAAGATCATAGGTCGTCTTTCTGAACAAATTCACTCATGTGATGGTTCCTTTATGTAACTGTGCGAGTATTGCACACTTATCTAATTAGTTGTTTGTGGAAATGACAATTAAGATTAAAATTAAGAAAATTCTTTCATTTACTTACTTTGCTCTACGTGATTGAAAATATTTTCTTATTTTGTTCAAACAGCATTTGGCTACTTTACGTCTTCAGTGGCAAGAGAAACTCTTGACAAGACAGGGGAGATGCTTTTGTCAGATGGATGAGAGTGAGATAGGGAGGGTGGAGATAATTTGCTCAGGAAATGAGTGGTAAATGAGACATAAATCCCTTAGTTCCTGGGATTAGTTGGGCCTAATCCCAACTGCTGCTCCTGTAACAGTTCCTGTAGGAGTGGAAACACTGACCAATACATTACATCTCCACCTCTTTTTGTGAATTTCAAATGTACAAAAAAGAAAACAAGTTGTATTTTATTTGCCCTTGGCTAAATAAGGGCACTGCTCTGCTCTTTTTAGAAGCAGCGGTACTTTGCTCTTAAATTTTCAATGCGCTCTTAGTTGTGCCTATGGATGGGAAATCAAAATTTGAGCCTCAAGTCTCTTCAGCATCGCCAGGGATTAGAACCGATCCTGAATTAGTTATGTGCACTTAAAGCTATACAAGGGTAGTTTTGTCTATATAGATGAGCTGTAATAGTGAGTGCCCTCTCTACCTAATCAGTGGAGGTGTTGCATCATCAGTAGCGATGCACAAATGCAGGCTGAAGCTACTATAGTGCTGTTGCCATTATATACCAGTATACCTGTACATCCATTGTGACATTGGAACCACAGCATTATATTTTAGCAGTTTGTGCTTTCTCCACAAAGGTAGATAACAGTACAGTTTCATGAATTCTGTATTTCTTGATAAATTTTGCATTGCCCAAGAGAGTGTGATGCTGAGCAGTAAAAGGTATGAAATCCTCATTTATACTGCTTGGACTTCTGTATGGTCATGAACAGCAAGTTCTTTTATCAGGCCAAATATCAGCCTAATGGGTACAGAATGGATTGAGCAAATACTGATGTACTGTAACAGAAATGACTGAAGTGAATAAGAACATGTATGAACAAATATATAAATTGGGAGTGTATTTGAAAACAATTAACCTTTCAGGTGTATATGGACGAGTTCCTCTCTCTTTTGCAGGTTGTTGTTTATGTAATTCTCCTGGTTTTCATTATGATACTTATGCTCCAAAGAATCAATTTAAGAATCTGTAAAATGATAGTTTTTTTCAAAGTTGAAATGGACACAACCTAACTGAAATGGTATGTTGTCACTGAATGAGTTTGTTAGCACCACAAAAAGACAACCTGAGTTTGTAAATCTTTTGTTAACTGCCTACATTTTTCCTCCTTTCAAAAGTGTTTGCGGGTTTTGACGGGAGAAACTGCCAGGGAAGCGCAGCGGTTGGTCTGGCTTCTCCCATCGTTTTCTATACACCTGGTCTGGAGGTCTGCCAAGACTGCAGAAAAGCCTTTTAGCCTGAGAGGCAATGTCTCAACGAACATCACTCCAGCTGTAGCTGCTCTCATTCATTCATAAACACACACACACACACACACACACACACACACACACACACACACACACACACACATACGCTTTCAATTACATCAATACTCCACTATCAACTGAAAAAAAGACAGCGCTTTCTTTGTGCCAAAAGAACGTTTTCTTAAGTCTGAATTCAGAAAGCCTCACAGTGATACTGCAGCAATTAACACATCATTTTGTTATGTTTTTCTTTTTTCTTATTTTTCTCTGTTAAATTTTTCTTCTTATTTTTCGGTTGCATTTTTGTTTGATCACATTTGTTTTATACAGAAATGACAAAGATGCTTTTTTCCTTGTTGTCATTAATATTTGTAAAGTGGAAAGAAAACTGTAGTGAAATTATAATGTTTACTAATATATATTTTGTCCATATCTCATTGCCTGAATAAAAATCTGTAATTATCAGTGGGTGTGGTGGTTCATGTGTTAAGTAATTTGCTGGCTCTTCATTTAGGGACTGAAATGAATGGGATTCAGTGCTTCTACTCAGCCTACTGTGACATTAATGGCATATTATACCTGAATTTCACATTTGAACTCTGAACACTTCAGAATAGTAATAAGAACTTCTTACTTGTCTCAAGTCTAACATTAAATATGTATCAACATTTCTGTCTCCCCACACTCTCTGTGTGGGTATAAACCAGTCAGTCAATCCTCTTATATTCAGCACTGATAGACCTCGACACTAGGCCATGTGAGCCCGAGAGGATGATGATTATTAATCTTCATAGACGCATGTTCTGCCCTTGTGGTAAAGGGCAGCGGCAGCATGGCCCATATACGGGAGACGTGTCCTGGAGGACGGACATGGAGGCATTCACCCTGGAGATACAGAACCTAAGGGGCAGTCATTCACCATTATGCACAAATCATTCACACTTATTTTAGCATTCACATATTTTTTCCTGAAGGATCATATTGCGATTTCCAGTAAAGATGATGCAGTGCTTACTGTAAATCAGGAGAAGAATTAAAGGAAATTAATCCGCTTCTGCTGTATAATCTGCATAACCAACACAAAGATGAGATGTCAAAATGTGGTTAACTTTTAAAAAAAAGTGTGTTTGACAGTTTTTTCTAGGACACTACTCATATGATGTGAATAACTAGCAAAATGTTGGTGATAAATTCCAAATACAGAGACGAAAGATAGAGATGAGGATTAAGGGAAGAGGGGAAAAAGTTTCCTTCCAGGCCCTCTACTGTCTTCAGTCTAGCAGCCTGAGGTGGTTGCATTAGAACTTGTTAGATAGACACTACTTGACTAAGAATCTCCACCCATAACCCATAGCTTTACTTCATCTGTGACACAGCCAAATGGGTGGTGGAATAACTTTACCCAAAACAAGTGACCACAAACGACAACAAAAAGTGTGGCAAACTTTACTGCGCTCGCTTTAAATGTGAGACCAGAAAAATGAGGAGAACCTTTATTTGAGAACTCTCCGTACAGCGCTGTATGGCTGCTGAGGGGACCGGTGTCCCCTTGGTGGGCAGCAGCAGTTAAATCGAATCATTAAGTCCATTATCTGGAGGTGCTGTGTGTGCAGACCAGAGGGGGATTAGCAATAAGACCTTAATGCTCCTCAGCGCTGTCCCGTCTCTCCTGCCCTCGCCACATTCCAGCAGTGCACCCCGACCCAAGCAGCACCATGAAGATTCTCCTGGTCTCACTGCTGCTCGCTGCCCTGGCAGTTCACAGTAAGTGTGCCATCTGTTCATCTGTTTGGCAGCTGCCTTTTAGGCCTCAGAGGAAGGTATGCTACAGGTTGTTACCTGCTGTACTCTATCAGATATGGCTGTTGTTTTTTTTTAAGAAAGAGGAAGTGGTGCCACAGTGGTGAAGTACTTCTCCATTCTCTGGAGTGGCAATTATTAGCAACTAGATTTAATATGAGTAATATCAGCCGCCTGATAAGGGGACACAGTTTCCGGTCAGGGGCGCCAGCGCAGGCTCTTGAGTCAAGCAGTGTCCCTGTTGCATTCCTGATGATACGGAGCTATATTTACGGCATCCGGCGTGGACGTGTGTGGCAGGGCCACGTCTGGTCACTGGGTGCCACCGGTCCCGACATGTGGCGGGCGGTGTTGCAGTCAGCTGAGCCCCAGGTCACATGTGCGCTCTCTTGTGTGAAGGTGAGGCGTTGAAGTGCCACACCTGCGTGGCGGCCAACGAGGACGAGTGCAACCGGCAGGGCTCCGCCAGCTGCCCACAGTATGCAGATGCCTGCTCCACCATCACAGGGCCAAGTAAGTAGACCCGCTCAGCAGGGCTGGACCAAAGGACTCACTTAGGACAGGCTGTGAAAACAGACCCACTGAGTATAGGATCAACCGGTGTTTAGTACTGAGCATACCAGATAAAGGTCACATAGCAGCTGTGAGCTGAGCACAGAGGCTACAGCACCCACTGTGTATAAGCTCTTCACACTGCCATTATCTAATGAACCCTTTGAGTACAGGCACTTAGCACAGGCATTAATTTACAGGATGCAGTAAGTACACACTTTTCATTGTGAAGACACGTACGCTTCATATCTTGCATAAAGCACGGCTACAGTGAGATTCTGGACCTATGGGGCAGAGTCAGAGTTAATGAGTATTCAAGAGTGCAGGTGTAACTGATCACTTTTAATGCAGGTTAATGTGTGGGGCTGTTCACATATCAGCTGGTATTGTAACATGGCATACACCTCAATACCAGCATGCAATTGTAACAAGAGCAGCGATCACAGGGATGCTGAAATGTTGCTGAGTATTTTACAGCCAGAGTGGTCAAAAGCAAGCTGAACATTTCCGACATGTTTATTTTACTTTTGCAGGCTGTGATGAGTTGCAAGAGGCAGTAAACATTTTATTGGGGAGCGAAGGTCAAACAAATTTAAGACCCACTATTTGTAGGCACCTCTTTAGTACAGTACACCAAGCATCCACAAGATGGCACCATAAAACAGGATTCAATTCTCATGCATTTCATATGCCCATCTGCATAAATTGACATGGCACTGAACTATGAAAGTACCTGTCTTTGCACATTTCCTTTATGGTAAGATAGGTACTGAATATTTATGTTTTTTTTCCCTTTGTGGTTTTAACTCACTGCCTCTAAGGATTATGTATTGCATGGGTTTAACAGTATAGATATGAACTGCTATAGGACAATCTGCACTGCTGTTACACCTTTATTAAATGTGCCTGAACTCTGATGGGTCTCACACTGTGTAAGAAGGGAAGAGCTGTAAAAATGGGCTGTTTGAGTATTTTCACAATTCAATGCATGAATAAGAATATTAAAGTCATAAAACTGTCACAGACTCATACAAAGGAGCCATTTGAGTTAAAGTGTGCTGCTCTCTGTTCCTCTGTATGTGAAGCACATCAGAAGCATAGAATGGATTCAGATTACACATGAATGTGCAGTAACAGAGATTCTGTTATTACAAAGGTTAGTTTCTGTTGTCCATCACATCGCCCCACTGATAAACGCATTTTGAAAGCCAGGAAACGCATTACATATGCATTTTTATCGTTTTGTCAGCGCTGGAAAGTGGTGATTTAAAGTGGGGTTCGTGCTCTCAACCAACCCCCTGTAATCACAGTGTGTGTCAGTCGCTCATTGTTTATACAGGCCCAGCCTTTAGCCCGCTCTCATCACTTTGGCCTGCGTGCAAAAATCCAACCGGGAACATTTATTAACAACATCCATCTCTGCCTGTGATATGGCCTGAGAGTGCAGAGGGGGCCGTGGAAGATTGCAACAGTCTGTATTTTAATTTGGGCCAGGGCCAGCGCTCCCCAGGGGCCGGAGGGCAAAAAGCGCCTGATTAATCCAAGTTTCTCAGTCGCCGCAGTTCTTTTAATAGCCCTGACCAGATCTCGCCTCAGATTGAAGGGGAGACTTACTGGGAAATAGTGATTCAGCATGCCCGTGCCGCGTTGAGATTGCATTGCTAAGCCCCCGCTAACTCCCTCCACATGTGCGCTGGTTGGATGTGCTGAGGCAGCACTTTGGGAAGAGAAAGCCACACGGCGCGGCATCTCCTGTGGGTCGGAGGGCAGAAGTCGGCTGCATCCCAGAGGAGGAGAGAGATGGGGTGAAGGGGCAGGGCTTCCCGCTGGGTTAACCCCTTAGCAGGCAGTTTGTGAGCCTAGAAATAACAGGCAGCTCCGAACGGCCACAGGGTGCGGTTGCTGGTACTGTGCTTGGTGAATTTCCAAATAGACATTTCATAACGTCACAGGAGAAGTCATAATCCCTGGTGTGAAGTGCCTTTTCCCAAATAAATGAGCTCTCCAGCTAAAACCTTTAGCTAAAACGCTTGGGAAACTGACTCCCAAGCGTAATGAACATGTCCTGACCCTGCAATTGCTCCAGAGCACTCTAACTGTTCAGTATTGGTCTGTCATGTTGTGCGTGTAGCATAATTTAACTGACTACCCAAATAAACACAAAATTTCTCAGGCTCATCTGTCACTGTGCTGAACTGACACTAGGTTTAGGGATCAGGTATTTGATCATCAGATGACTTCATCAGATGTGAGTATGGTCAGTGTGTCTTGCATCCTCATCATTGTGGGTATGATCTCACCCCACCACAGACACTGTAATGAAGTCCTGCTCCTACAAGTCCTTCTGTGACAAGGCAAACCAAGGAAACTCGGGAGCCAAGATGGAGTGCTGTTTCTCTGACGACTGCAATGGGCCTCACAAGGGCCACATACACAATGCTGCAGGGGCCCTGGGCTCCAGCCCCTCCCTGCTGCTAGGGGCCTTGTTGCTTCGAGTAGTCATCGGCCACCTCTAACACCACCCCCTCCCAACTTCACTTTCTTGCCAGGTGTGTGTCTGTGTACCCCAGACCGCTTGTGTGCTGAGGGGGTAAGACTGTGTTAGCAATGGTCGGCCACACAGGCACAATGTAGGAAAAGCACCAGGATGCGCTGGTATTGGATGCAGTGTTATGGCTGGTTAGTCTCATCTTTACCCACTTTATGGTATTTTACAAACCTATGCTCTGTCATGTAGGATGAAATTATTATGAAGTGACGCGTCTGAAAATCTAAGCGGTCACTGCCATTGTTTTGAAGTTTATTTTGTCATGTAACTTAAATATCATGATCCATACTTTATTTATGGAATTATCAGGTAAATCTCTTAGGAGAGGGGGTCATTGTATCTGTATGAACAATAGCCATCTTCTGCTGAGTAGAAAATGGAAAAGTACCCTTATTTTCAGAATTAATCACAAGCTGGAAGACAGACTGGGAGTTCTCAGTTTACATACTTTCATTTAACGTCAGGGTGCATGACAAACTTTGAAGCTAGTGCTGTATTATTAACTCTTTCAGTTTCACTTAGTGTAAACTTTATATGTGACGGGTCTTTCCAAGGTTTTTCAAAGACCAAAGATTACCAATGACCTTGCAGGTAGATTGTGACATGCAATCACATTGAAACAGAGAATTCGAAACTGGCTGCTTGTAGCTGGCACTTTTTTGTCATTGTTGTTATTTTTGTGCTTATGGGCTAGTTACTAAATAAACATGCTCTTTGCACCCAAACATCCGATCTGTCCTTTGTTTTCCATGTTACCTGTCACTAATGTATGAGTGTCAATTTGCTGTTGCTTTGCTAGAACCTAGTCATTTAATATGAAAAGGAAGCATGTTTGTCAAAATAAATGACAGCCAAAGGCACCAATATGTTCATGGCTAATGCTAATGGCGACCTCCACCATTGTCCAATAAGAACAGAATGAGAACAGAAAAGCTGTCCTGCCAGCTGGCACCAAACTAGACTAAAACAAGCTCTGCCACTGCTGAAACAAGCTCCGTTCCGCCTGATGAGACAGATGATACCATCGATGGGCATAATTTGGAGAGCCAACTGCCTTACAAAGTTCAAGGTCACGGTTGGCAAAAGGTTATTACTCCTCAAAGGAAAGCTGAGGAAGGCCTCCTAAACACAAGCACTAAGGGCAGGCAGTGATACAATGAGACACACAACAGTTTAGCTTCTACTGTGTTGAATCTTGTCTAACAATGCTCCCATTCTAATTGCTAATTCTTGCTTATTGCCGTCTTTCTAGTTGTTTTCTTTATGTCTGATATACTATGAACTCAAGTATGTTTTAGTGGTGGAAGTAGCTGTATAATATCAGTGTATTCAAAAAGCCCTCATCCTTCAGTGGTAGACTAAACAAAGTATCTACATAAAGATTAAATTCCAAACATAGCATGCTAGTTTAAAAGTAAGGTAGAAAGTATTTTCATTATAACATGGATTCATGAGCTGTATGAGATTAATTAAAAAGTGACAGATGTAATTGAAGATGTGATGTATGTGCCAGAAACCAACAACTGATGTTAAAATTGATAAAAATGGTCGGAGCACTTTAGACACTCTAGGTTACAGAAAGATCAGAGAGAGTACAGCGAGCTGAGGTGGTGACTCTTTCACCTTCACCAGACAGGTGTGTACACCCACCTTACACTCCATGGCTCATTCCAAAGGCAGTATAGGCAGGCACTCACCGCTCAGATTCACACTGTGAATGTGTAACATACAAGTCAGGAATGAACCAGTTGAAGGGGACAGTTAAACCGGTTCCATGCTCACAAACTGAACAGGAACAATGCTTTTCTTAAGGGGGAGGCTTTACTGTAAAACCTGCAAAGGAATTCCCTCCTGCCAGTGTTACCATTCATTTATGTTTCCTTTGCTTATGACATCACAATTCTTTCATGTGGGGGGAGCATATATAAGCCCAAATTACTTTTAATCTCTTCAGTAGATAATGACAGAATGTATACTTACATATTTAAACAAAAAAGCTGAGTTTTCCGTGTACATATTTTCATTTAATGTCAAAGACGCAGCAGGTAACTCCATAGAAAAGCTGCAATCTCTGGAATGCAACTAAATTACAGGTGAGTTCATGAAGACAAACAGGTGATAAACATGACTCAAATGAACTATTTAAAGCAATGCATTAAGATTGTGTGCAACAGATTTAAGATGACTGCAATGGCACCACAAAATGTTATGCAGCTGTATATTTGAGAGTGTATTCAGAAAGCTATAGCAGGTTGTGCATGACTGGCATAGCTTTCTATTCGTACTGTATGCATTTGATGTGTGGGAGATTCTGAGTGGGTGGAATTAGCGGACCCAACAGAGGTGGAAACATTTTGTGATTTTTTTTTTCCTCTCTTCGTAAACTCTGAATAAATGAAAACCACAGGAAGCCAAGAGAGCAACAGGTGAAACTTTGCCTTTGTGAAAAATACAAACCTGCAGAGAAGGTCAAGTGCAGCTGGTGAGTGGTGGCACATGCTGTAGACCTGTGTCTGTTTCTGTCATTGCCAGGCTTTTCCTGTTTTCTATGGAATTTGACCAAATTTTTGAAATATACTATAAAATGAATGCTAGGAACCTCAGCATTACTGAAATGTTTACCTCACATCAGCTTTCTGGGTAATCTGCTGAAGTCCCAAGGAGCCCTGAATTGTGTCCTCTGTACCTTTAAGATCCTGAGAATGGCCCACTGACCACAGTGCTCTGTTTTTGATTTTCAGGCCTACTGTGAATAGCTTGCTCCAGCATATCTTTTGAGTGCAGGGCTCTGTGGAGGAGATCACAGTGAGAGAGCAGGTCGGCCAGCAAAGTCCCGTGGCGAATCTTGTCAGCTGAGCTGCCCCGGCAAAGAGAGGCATTTGTGATACCATAAAGAATCATATGATTTAACTTTAACCTAGTTCCCATGAAAATGCTGCCAGTTGAAAAAAGGAAAAAAAGTGGAAAAAGATGATCATGGAGAGGGAAGGCGGTTGCCTCCCTGTTCAACGCTGGTAATTACATCCTATGCATATTCATGAGGTATCTCACCTTGTTGGGTAGGGGTGTTCAATCACAATATCACTAATTGCCTCAGCTCAAATGGCTAAGGTAGAACGCTGAAGTAGCATCCTGCCTGAGGTGATAATTACTGCAGTTCAAAATCAGGAATGATGTCACTGCATAGTGGCGGGTTAAGTCTAAGGTTATGGCACAGTGCTGAGGTTGCTCACGGTGTCAAACACACAAACCAGGATGACTTTTGTTCTATTGTGTAGCCAGACCTCAAGAGCTAAACCTGCTCCCTCATGTCAGATCCGCATTCTCCTCATTCTTCATTCACATTCTCATTAATTCTTCTGGAACAGCTTCTAGGGGGCATTTTTGGTTAATACACTCTGGCAATTCAACAAAGAAAGATTTGCACCAGATGGCAAAATGATTTTGGTTGCTAAGTGTTCAAAGCACATTTTGGCTTTTTTACATTTGAAGATGAAGCAGAGGGTCAAACCTCTTTCAGTGTGCCCCATTCATCAGCGACCGAAGAGCAAGAGAAAAAACAAGGCGATTTCCATTTCATTAAACACGCACACAGAACACATAAGAGTGACTTCTGGTAGGAGCTGAATGCGTGAATGTTCGATGTCCAGTTTGTACAGCTGGGTGATGGTCCAGTTTCACATCCAGGGTACAGCTTTAAGTCAGTTGAAAATTCACATTAAAAACACTTTCAAAAAGACTTTGACCAGCATAAGGGTCTATATCAAATCTCTGAGTTACCGCGATACTATTTAACTCGTAGTGCATTTATATGTTTCTGTCAAAAAACAAACAAAAAACTCTACGGAATAAACAACGACGCTGACGCTTGGAAAAAAACGCTGGTTTTGACTCATTAATTTGTTTCCGTTTGCAGTATAATAAACATTTACCAAAACAGTTCCTCCCAAATTCTTAGCAGGTAGGGCACTACAGTTTACCTGGCGCGAAAGCTGCGAGTAGAGTGCATGCGGTGCTCCAGAAACCGATAGCTAGTGTTACGTAACAGGATTAAGAGATGGTATTTTTTCTTTTTCGTTGAAGGAAACAGACAACAAGAAAGCACATCAATCTTTTTAGTTCCCACTTTTTTCTTACGAAAAAGAAGACTACTAGATCATATCCGGGGCTGGTTTATTCTAATCTCTATCGCTTTACCCGGAAAAAACTCAGCCTGCGCGGTCACATACACACAGACAACACAAATGCATACACAACATGTGAGATAAATGCAACAAGTCGTTTTAGTTTTTTTGTTTTAAGCATGGGACGGTGATTTGTTTCGTAGTTTAGATATCTTTGGAGTATTTAACGCTGCTACATTTGGACAACGCCTTCCCCAGAGAATACGGCTGTATTCGGGTAAGTTTGCACGAGTTTCTGTGTTGCTATAGGGCTGTAACTTGCTGCTTGCGATTTAGAAGGTGTGGCAGGTCAAAGTGCCTTACAGTAGCTAGGTGACATGAAGCCGGGCAAACCTGCTGCAGAATGAAAGCTGATCGTTAAAAGGCTTTTTATCATTTACCAAACTACTCCCTTTTAACGTTTCTGTCAGAAGCGGTACAATGCGGGGAACATTCCATAGTCGGCATGCAGTAGGTTTGTCAGCATGTCAGCTTTTAAAATTGGTTTGGCTACTTTTTCTTCCAATAACCTTAGCGACGGATGAGGACTGACCAATTTTTCACGTTGTGTTGCAGCGAAGTGCACGACTGTCAAATAGTAAAATATATGTCATGTTTTTATTTATCGCGTTAAAATGTCTTCATAATAGGAACGTGAACAATGATGACAACAAGCCAACTTAAAAGTTGGAAGTGGCTACATATAGAGTTTTCTTAAAATTTTACTCAAAATGACGGTAATTTATACGGAATCATTCCCGCCCATTGCTATTTCACAGTGCAAAATTTGTGAATACTGTACGTTAAATGTAGCCAGGCAGCGCAACTCCATGGTATATGAAATGGATTCCGTTGGCACGCACCACTCTTTGCCGTTTTTGAGCAGGGGTTGCCAGTCCTGTCGTTTTGTTTTAAAATTTGGTATCTCCGTCGGGCAGCATATGGCTTAGGATATAGTATGTGTGTGCATCATTTTGAGCGAAATATTTTGCTACAGTACAGTGCCAAAAGGTATACACTATAGAGGTTGTGATATGGAAACAGAGGGGGAGAACTACACGCACTTATGGATATGTGTGGATAATTGTAAAAAAGATACATACTGAATATTTATTTTTTGCATTACACGAAGTCTTTATGTGAAAAATTGCGAGCAAAGCCGTTTGCAGGTGTCCTTCGATGGAGGAAACTTCATTTAAAATGGCAAGCATATATATTGTGCCAGGTCTCGCTTCACTGCAAAATAAAGATGGTTTCCCCTCCAAAAATATGAGGAACAGTGTAAAACCGCCTTTCAAAACAGCATTTCAAGTTTATATTAATAAGAGGGCCACAGTAACAATCTGCAGCTCCAAGGGCTTGTAAAGGCTGAAAACTATTTTTGGAAGTTGAGTAACCGTTATGTTAAAGTATAATTATAGGCCTGGTGGCTGCAGTGCTTAATTCTTGGAGCATACTGTTTTCTGATTCAGAAAGGCACAACGGTTTGCTTAGATGCCTGTTCCTTAAATATGACAGAAATGTTTACAGCCTGAAGATCACAGTGCAGTGTGTGTGTGTGTGTGCCCTTTGGCTGTGACATGAACAGCTGATTGTAACAGTCACAGCTCTCCATTTACACATTGCTACTATCATTATCTTTTTAACTTTTACATTATAACTCTTGAATGGGCCATGTGTCTGTTGCACAAAGAGCACAGTTCTTTTCAGTTTCTTTCGAATAGCCCTTACAGGTTAGTTTGAATGACTTCATTTGACCCTCTCCATTATGTTAAGAGCATTTTTTGTGGTGTTAGCACCTGAGCCAGACCCACTAAGAGCGAAGATACAAACTTTTGTTGATTTTCTTTAGGATACACACGTCTAATGCAAATTGCCTTTGCTGACACTCAGTTTGAAAAAATTCTATTTTGGCTAGGCGTACTATGAAGCTATGTTACATGCATAAGAAGCTTGGTTGCTTTTCAAGATTCAGAGACTGCGCTGCACAAAAAGACAAAGGTCTATTCAGTGCTTATTTTCTTTGAAGATGTTTGTAACCAGGTTAAAATACCATTCAAGAAATCCAAAGGAATGTAAAGACTAACATATTTGTCTAAGTAAGATTAAAAATGTAAAGGATTTTTGAACCTTAACATATGGGTATTTATAGAATGTTTAATAACTATTTTTGGTATATAGTAAAAATAGTAAAAATCACATTTTTATTATTATTAAGAGTTTGTGTAATGGTAATCTACCATTATGTCTGTCAGTCACAGGGTCCCTAATCTGACCCAGAGATCACATGGCTGAAACTGTACATAATCATCCAGTCATTACACTCACTGCTGTGGAGTGCTGCCTTAAATGAGGCCACATCTCAGAGTTGAAGTTCTCAACAATAGGTAGTTATTTGGTTAACCCAATTGGCTGCTGTCATGTTGTGTGCTTCCAGGAAGTAATATTCTGCATGTCCACAAAGAGCACTTTATTAGATAGGGCTGTTTACACAAGCCTGGCTCCACTGGGTTGATAAGTTGAATGAGTGATGTGTTCCTGGGGGTGTGACGTCAGCGCTCTGGACTGCTGAGATACATGCGGTAAATTGCACTGCAGTGTGATTCCTATCACACAGAGACTTGCTACTCGCTGAGCCCTGGACAGGACGGGGCATGCCTCACTGGCTGATTCTCTATGTGCATTGCCGTTGGGTTCCTTTGGGGTCGTAACTGGAAATTGCACGTTACAGAAAACCACAGAAAAAAAAAAAAAACAAAAACAAAAACCGTCAGCTGAGGTCATTGCCTATTGTTGTGATCTGGTTTCATTCCATGCCTCCCATTGATTCTGTGCAATGGCCCCCTATTTATCAGGTTCAGCCCTGAAACTCTTTTGTGGAAGAGGAAAGTTTTGTCATCTGGAGGGTGCCTTAAGAGCAGTTCTGTAGCATGCAAAGTGATTTCCATCAGTGAGAATGTTCCACTTTACATGAAGTCTGCTCTGCTGTATCGGAGGCTATAGTCCACCTTCTGACTCCAAGGGGTGACGTGTCCTTGAGTTGCCCATTACTCAGAAATAAGCACAGCCGCTTGCCCATCTGACATTATCATACTTGTTTAAGCAACTATAGATTGCATTTGCGTCAGCAAGGGATATCTGTGGTATTTTCCACTTATTGGTAATGTGAAAAATGTGCATTGTAGAGCTCTTCTTTCTGGGCAGGAGCTCAGCAAGTGAATTGCAAGTCCTCCTTACCCCATATGGTTAACCATTAAAGAGTTTCTAATGGAACTGTGTGCCTGGAAAGAGTCTATTTATAATTTTGTTTGCGTGTGTGTTGACTTGTGTGTGTGTTTACTCTGATCATAACACCTTTGTATTTTGAACTATAATGTCAGCTCTTGCCAGGCTACTCAGTGCTCTACCGCTGAAATGAAAAAGATCTGAGCAATTATTTTTTCTATGCGCATTTTTGAACCCAGATGGCAGTTAGTGTTTGTTTTTTACGGGCCACTGAGTCGTCTGTAACAACTGAAAGTTTTGCAGCTGCATGTTTTTGGAGTACAGGGCAGGTTCACTCACTGAGGAATTGTCTTGTGCTTTCTGTTGCATCTGGAATCTTCATCTGATATCTTCTCACTTTCTCATTGTTTCAGATTTCAGGTTTCAGAGTTTTGCTCCCCTGCGATTGATGGATATAGTTTCTTTGGTGACTTGCTGCACCCTCACTTGAGGGCTCTTGATACCTCTGATGAGAGTGCAAGTGGAGGAGTTGAGCTCTCTGCACATCCTGTATTCTCATTAACAATCTGTCTTTCCATTCATCCATGTTAGTGTATTAAAAAAACACTGTCTTCATCCTCTTAATTAACTTTAATCTTTATATTTGAAGAATGTGCTTATTTAGCATGTTAGATTAAAATTTTGAACCTTGTTGTGACTGACCCTTTATGAAGAGTCAAGGTAGTACATGTTACATGACTGAAGGCCTCTCTTCTGCAGCAGGAATTCTCTTGGACAGGAATTCTCTGTTATGCAATACATTGTTAGTTTACTTACAAGTGCTAATCTCTCTGGAGTTGCAAACTTTTCACAAGGATCTGTGTTGCTTGGGGATGGCTTGACATTGAAAGGATACAGGCTGAGTGGGAAGTGGTGAACAAGCATTCCCTTATCCTTTCAGTAACCCTGGGGAATATCGCAATATTAAGAAATGCAGATAATCTTTCTGACAGCAGTGGAATTAAGAAGGATACTTCAGTTTTGATACACTCATTTTAAGTGGTGAGTCATCTTTGAATGTCTTAATTGTCAGGCAGAGAGCATGAACTCTCTGCTGCAATTCCAAAGGGAAGAGCGTCATGTGTGCCATCCTTTCTTCTGACTATAATACCTACTGTTGTTTGCTCACTCAAGATGACCCCCCCATCTCCCAATGGTGGCTTGCTTTAACAAGCTGAATTCTGGTTAGGCCTATAGTAAGCTCGCGAAACCTGAACCGGGTCCAGTGTTTGTGCTTTGCAGTGGGAGTATCATTGTTCCTCTCTGCTTGATCCAACACTGCTCAATGAGAGCTGTTGTCCCCTTGAAAACCATGCGATGGGGGAACATTTTGAGAGTCATCGGGGCTGGTGCTGCAGTGTGCATCTGGTCTGAGAGTGGGGAGAAAATGCTCGCTGTGCTCCCGACACATCTGCGAACCAAACCCCACGCCTCGTGTCCTAACAACCGATGGGTGTTACGCAACCCGGATGCGAAGCACGCTATCATCCCTCTGTTCCGGAGACAGCAGTCTAGGCTTCTCCAGGGCAAGCACAGCAGTGTGGTGCAAGTGAGGCGTTTGTTATAGCGAGGCCCAGTAGTAAGTTGTGTTAAAGACAGGCCTGTTTTCCATTGGTCAATCATGCTGGAGTCGGTTAAGGCTGCTGGATGAGGCGGTGAGAAGGGAGCACATGCTACCTCAGTGTGTGTGCCGTGCTGTGTGGGTCTTTGCCCTGCCCTTTCCATGTGGCTGTGCCTCTAATCACCGGCTGATTGACAGGTAGGGGCACTATATCTTGAAACCCTTCAGGAGTCCAGATTGTGGCTAGGGCTACGGCGCTTGACATCTCCACTGCAGACGTGGCTTAGTGCACGTTATGTATCCAGCTGAAATGTGCTTATGTGCAGATCTAGCCGCTCTGAAACTGGTCTTGAGAGTCAGGGCTGTAATTTTCCTGCCAGTTTCATGGAATAGTTTGGGTACGCATTAGAGCTTTAGAGGTTAGATAATGCCTTCCCGTATTCAGTTACTGGGCAAGCTGTTGAATTTGACCTTGTGCTTTGTGCGTGTGTATCTGTGTGGGTGCCTATGTGTGTACGTTGTTTATGTCTAAATGTGTGTGTGTGAAAATCAGAGTGTGTATGTGCATGCATGTATATATACATGTGTGTGCGAGGCACCCAACTGAATATTGCAACAATATGGTTATTTTCACATTTTCTTCTTCTTGGCCAAAGGGTAATGAGAGAGAGCTCCAGGAATGCCTTATGTGGATCGTCAGAATCGTATCTGCGGCTTCTTGGACATTGAGGAAAATGAGAACAGCAACAAGTTTCAAAGGAGGTACTTCATCCTTGACACTCAGGGAAACTTCCTGCTGTGGTACATGGACAACCCACAGGTAAGCTGCAAATCTTAGGTATCTCTCCTACTCAGCTTTGGAACAGTCCTCAGTTTGATAGACTGCGTAGGTGTCCATCTTTAAACACTCAACAACAATTAATTTCCTGGCTTTGGCATCAGACTTGTCTGAATTTCAGATGATAGACACTTTGCCTGGTATGAAGCTGGCTGGCTACCAATTATTGTTATTGTGTCGGATTCACACATCCTTAAATAGTTAGGCTACAGTGACATTGGAAGAGGTGCAAGAAGGCTTTCATTGACAGTAATTGTGAAACCCAAAAACAAAACATTGGCCATACCACTTTGTATTTCACTGCTAATAATGAAAATAATAGCTTCTAATTGGTCTATGAAAATTGAGGAACATCGGCAATAAATACTCTGATATAATCTTCTAATGTCACCTTAGAAAAACTGACTGTGGTTAATGTTAGAGACAGACATGTCCAAAAAAAAGTTTTCATTGCTGTCAAGAGGCCTCAGTGCAAACCTGGAATAAATGCTTTACGGTGAAATCAGCCATCTTTCACTGGCTCGTACCAGTTTGAAAATATACTTCAGTTGGAGGTATTTAGTCTTTTGACCTCTAGACCTAAATCTCTTCTGTCAGTAACTGTGTGACAAAAAGACACGTCAGCAGCATGGCTGATCTGAGAAGTAAGGTATCGGTGTGTGTGCTGCAGAAGCCACTGTGACACCACCAAAACTCTTGAAGAGGAAGTGTGATAAAAATAGATTAATAAAAGTTCATAGTGCTGCCTTTTTTCTGTCTGCACTGCAGACTGAGTATGGAGCATATGTGCAATGATGCCATGTCATTTGTATTCCATGTAACTGAGAAGGTCAGACACGGCAAGATGTAGCTTGTCAACATGACCCAATGATTTCCTTCCTCTTATTTCATACATTAATTTCACAACTGTTCTCAGTTTGTCAAAGACGTGCCTCTAATCACATGTCAAAAATAGAGGAATATTAAACACATCTAAAATTCCTTGGTCTTGTCAACAGTGATATTTAGGAGTTTTGTCACTTTAATAATAGTCAGTTATAGTTTTGTTGTCCTTTAGATGTGTATTGATGAAGGAATCAATTTAACCAATAATCCTAACTTAAGTGAAGAAACATTTGAATTAAAATTGGTGTGACAGTGTTGTGAAGTAACACTCCAGAGGTACTATCAGCTAAATGAGCACTGGTTAGTCATAACTGTCAAAAATGTCTGCACATCCACTCAGCTAAAAGCAGTCAACAGTGCACACAACCTTTCAACGTAAGGTCACATTTTAGCAAATGTACACATCTGAGTTTAAAACTTGTCAAGATAGCTCAGGAGGGATCAGCTGTGTTAACTACCACCAGCAAGCAATATGAATTACTAGATTTCTTAGACTGCCGCAGTCCTGCTGGCTGCATCACTGGCTATGTTTCCACCAGCTGTCCTGGAGTCAGGTCTCAAGAGGTAATTTGTAAAAACAGTCCTCAGGCATACTGCGAAAAATTGTAGGTCACATTTACCTCCAAGAGCTTTATCTTCCCAAGTTATACTTACTGAAGAAGTTAGTCTGTTGAATGTGCATTTGTCTGCCTGGCCATTTGCTTTAATGGTTTTTAGAACATTTAGGCTAAATGTTTTAACCAGTTTACAGAAATTAAAAGTGTCTAACTACTGAATATCTTAGCTCTTTGTGTAGTGTCTTTTAAAATTACAAACAGCATCGCCAAATAGTGCCTCTATTGGTTTTAAGGACAATGTTCTGTTTACTTTGGTTATATTTACTGTTTAGATTTGCAATGATTATACAGTAATACTGCACACATTGTTCGTTTATTTGACCCCCTAGGTTGCTAGATTGAGAAACATTATCATATATTTTTTAATAATGTGTAGCCAGTGACATGCTCCTAACGTAGCCTCTATGTAAGTAACTGATGACATCGTGGCCAATAACAATTATGGAAAACAATGGACTTAAGCAATACATTGGCATGTAATACTGTAATATGGAAAGAAAACATGCAATATGCAAATTAATTTGTTACTTTGTTGTAAAATCTATGAAGACATCTGAAAAAGCATGGTTAAATGGTTAAAAGGTTATATTTGTATATGGTGGAACCATGTGTATTATAGTATTGAAATATTGATAAATATTTCAATATTGAAACTTTTAAAAATTGCATGATAATCATTGGCCAGTACTGGCCCAATGAGGAGTGATTCTTGTAAGTCTTTCAAAGTGGTATATATTCCAGATATATGTTCAATGAAATATCAGTCTTGTCCTAGTGTTTTCTTAATCGGAATGATTTATGTTGGCTGCACTTGCATCTGACATAATAACAGTGAAGTTGAAGAAGAATCAACTTATGGTTATGTAAATTAAAATATACAAGTAAGTAATGGTAATTTTACACTATTTGTATTGAAATGTGTTTTCCCCCGAATGTCCTTCTGTAATTCAGACGTGATCATGCGCTTTGGGATTTCTTTATTGAATTTGGGCCTTTGGTTGTAGAACCTGCCCAGTGGAACAGAAGCGGTGGGGAGTCTTCAGCTGACATACATATCAAAGGTACGTGCTCTTTTCTTGTCAGCTTTTGAATAAACACACAAAAGCCAAGCTACAAGAGCTGAATAAGGCCCCTTCTCTGTCTGCGTTAAATATATATATTTCTGAATTGTCTTTCCAAAAGCTATAGAGCTGTGTTCAGTTAGTGTACAGGAGCCATGATGAGTAACCACCCTGATAAGTAAACAAACCATCACTATTGTCTGTTCTCATCAATGTAGCTGTCCTAGCATTAGCAATTGGCCTACTGGTAATGAGCCAGGATTTCTGGGAATGTTTTTAACAGTTTCTGAAAAGCCTCATGTTGAAGCGATTCTATTGTATCTGTGCCTAATTCCTTACTGTTTCTTCCTGTTCTGGCTGTCTTGCAGGTCAGCGAGGCCACAGTCAAACAGAAACCCAAGGCTGAATTCTGCTTCGGTGGGTCTGACTAGCTGGAGCTCTGTGGATGCACTTAATCATGAGTGGCTTGGAGAGGGCATGGTCAGAGTGGGCTGGTTGTGCCTATATATGGCAGTGTCTGCTGTGTGTGTGCTCATGCGTGTGTGTGTGTGTGTGTGTGTGTGTGTGTGTGTGTGTTTGTCTGAGTGAGTGGCTGCTGCTGTTAAAGTATCTTACAGATAGAAGTACTAGAGGGCAAAAAGTCTAGCAGAGCAGTTACTGCCAATATGAACATTGTCTTTTCAGGTCTTTTTTTTAACTGATGATGCACTTGTGTCATTTAGGACATTAGGTAACATACTACAGTTGTAGGAACCGTTCTTTGTAAATGTGTCCTCTCTCTATACATAAGAGTACAATTGTATAATGTTGCATAGCTGTTTGGAAGCTCTTTTGGATGCTCTTTTACTAAATACCACTCTCGATTTAATAATAATTACAGAGGTTAGCTGGGAAGTAAGTTTAGAACCAGGCTGCCAACCATAAAAGCGAAAACTGATGGCTTCAAGAGATTTCTTGAGAAAGCATTTATTTTCCTTGGCATTGCTTCTGCAAATTCTTCTTGTGTCACATCCTGGCATAGCGCCAGGCAAGCAAAACCCATCGGCTGCCGTCCTGGTGGATTTCCACCTTTTTTGCATGTGTGCGCACGTGTATGTGTGATAAAGAGCTAACACAATGATTCTTTTCCCCAACAGTTATCAATGCCTTATCTCGACGCTATTTCCTTCAAGCCAATGATTCTGTGGACCTGAAGGAGTGGGTGATTGCCTTGAATAAAGCCACCAAGATTACAGTAAGTGTGACATTCTTCACAAGTGAAAGTTTACTGTGAAGGTCCCTTATTCCTAACTGATGTAAACAATACATGACTGATCATTTTTTCTGCATGAACCTGTGTGTCTCTGAGTGAAGTTGTCATATTTAAAATGTCACGCCCCACTTGACTGATTATAGCATTTTTTAACTTAAAGGGTAGTTTCCTGGTTAGGCTCTGACTATGCGGAACTATTGATTCTGGTTTAATGTTTTTGGCTGTTGAAGATAACCAAACAAACTGAAACTGTGATTGGTATATAGGATATTTTAATGGTATAGTAACAGATGGTTAAACATGGAGAACCAGAGTAAGAGAGCGTGCAGGGTTCTGCATGTGGCCTGGGCTTGGCAAACCGCTTCAATAGGGATCCTGGTTAGAAAGGTCATAAGTAGCACAGTGAGAATCATGCAATGAGGTGACCAAGAGTTGCAGTCTCATGAGGGCTTCATTGACTGGTGTAAAACACCGTGATGAAAGTTACCAAACTGGATGCAGGATTCTGGCCATTCGCCAGCAGTAGCTCTGTGCCAAAGTACATAGTGCTTCATTTACAGAGTCCTTAAAAAGGGCCTGTCCTATTCACCTAATTGTAATGTAGGTGTGAATAAACCCTCATCCCCTTCTCCAGTTAACAGTACAGCCCGGAACTGAGACAAATGGCAGTGATTGAGCAGATATAGACTGTGTCTGTGTTTACCCACCCAGTCTCTTTCCCTTTTTGTCTTTGAAATAAAGCGAGGAATCTATGTGCTGTTGATCCGTGTTGATCCTCCTCTTCCACCTACTTTGTCTACTTTGCTCTTGAGGCAGTGTTTGTTCCTCTGTAGAGAATTAGAAATGTGATGAAATTACATACTTTAATAAACCATGATGAAATGTGGATTTGTTCTTGCTAAGCCTTCAACCGGTTAGATCATGCTAGGCTTAATTTCATTATTTTCTTGAAAGTGAATCAACAACAATTACAAAAGTGTGTGGTGTCATTATTCAGGCTTTTACACCCAAAGGTAGATATGTGATTGCTGTGTAGGAAATGCCATACATGACTTAGCAGTGGGGATTGCCCTATGCAGCAGAAGTTGGCGCATGATGAAGAAGTTAAAGTGGCAATGTTTTTCCCTTATGACAGTGACACATGGCATGTTGATGTGTTGGTTCAGCCTTACGTGTTGTGTGGCAGAAGGTGATGCCTTTACATTCAGGGTCTCTGCAGGGCCTGCTTCCTGCCATTTTGAGGACCCAAACAGCATTCTGATTGATTGCACATACTTTTGATAGGAGGGAAGGGGGCATTTTTTTTATGGTGTCTGGGGTCCTTGTGTTCAGCACCCTTAGTGAAAGCCACAATTCGTGAGGTGTGGGCTGACAGTGAAGCGTCTGATAAGAGCAAAGCGGTTCCTGCTCTGGCAGCGGAAACAGTTACATACAGCGTATGACTGCCTGTCACCACGCGCTAACAGTATGGCGCACAGGAAGTGACATTACAGGGAGCATGACCTGCCGATTAAGAGGAAGTCCGTGGGTGTGCTGAGGTCAACACAGGGTGCTAGGAATGTGTGAGGAAAATGATACAATACAACCTAATGGACATCTAGAGGAAAAGTCAGTAGGTAGATGTAAAGTATTACGCCTTTATAAGCCATCCTTATATGGGCTATTGACCTGGTGTGCACTTAGTTGGTACATCTAAGCACTTTCCCTTGGGTTCATTTTCAAATATGTTTTGACTTTTGTTGCCGTAGTATATTTCTAAGGGAAATGACTGATTTTATGCTTGTCTTTCCAACTGTCTCTCAGGATTTCACACAAATAGATAAGCAGCATGAGAAATATGTGACTATGACCTTTCATGGCATAATTTAATTTTCTGGAGTGAGTTTTAACCTGAGGGCAGCCCTGCCTTGAGGACGCAGACATTCCAATTGATTTGATTGAAAAGAGAAGGTGGTCTTTTTCATACTTTTTTGCTTACACATATATTTAAAATGATAGTTATGATAGTCCTGATGCAAATATTTCTGAAATTAAAATACAATCAACTTGTGGTCAAAATGTATTATGTGGCTTCTGAATTACTGGCTCTGGAGGAGTGCAAAAGAAGGTGAAAAGCTGGCTAAAAAGTAGATTAAAGTAAATGGCACTCAGGTTGTTTCTTAAACCAAAATATATTTTGAATAACTGAGACTTCATATAGCTAATTACAACTCATTTTGTACAGCCCAGTGTTTTGTTGGATCTACAGTAAGTAGCTTGCTGAAGACGTTGTTTTGTTAATTTGCCAGCAAGGTAGATAGCTAACATTTTCTAGTGCAGGGTGCTATCTAGGTAAGCTAAGTAGCTTGCTAGGTAAGTTGATGGCAAGGTAACAACATTTCTTCTCTCTGATTGCTGTTGTTAGCTAGCAAGCTAAACAAATGAGATGAAGTCAGCTGTGGTCAACATGATTCTTTCATATTAACCTTCTGAGGAAGAAGGCCACCTATCTAAACAAGCTAAATCTAGCTATTTAACTACAGAATACATTTATCATATAAATGTTACTGCAATGTTTATTTTTTGTGCGGTATGTCTTACATACATGTGATGTATTATTTACAAGTGACCCAAATGTTTCTTAGGCCAAGCATAAGCTATCATTTCAATGCTGAGGTCTGGCACCATAATCATAATGCATCAGTGTTGCCCATGTGCAACCCAGACATACAGACATACTCAATACAGTTTTCTCACAAGAAAAGTCACAAGCTTGTATTTCAGTCCTGTCCAAACTCCTTGGTGTGAGCACACTATGAGGTCAGTGAAAAAGACCTACAAGATGGAATGTTGTAGCTACCCGAGAGATACTTTTTTGGGTACAGGATAAATTTGTGCTAAATGTATTTGCCCCTTCTGAATGTGTTTTGTACTTTACAACATGTAGGGAATACAACACTGTCCAATGTTAGATAAAGCACAAACGATTGTACCAGCAGGTCCCCAGGAATCCCAATGGGGGGTGACAACTAAAAATATTCTAAAAAAGCATGTGGCTCACCTTTTAGCCTTGGGGTAGTAGTTTGGTGTAGTGGTAAGGTGCAGGGCGTGTGACCAAAGAGTTGTGGTGCTGGTTTGATTCCATGCTGGGGCACTGTCGTTGTACCTTTGGGCAAGGTACTTAACTCACACTTGCCTCAGTAAATATCTGGCTGTATAAATTGACAAAATTTTAAGTCCCTGTGGATAAGAGCGTCTGCTAAATAACAATAATGAGATGTACTGTTTATGCTGTTTTGTGACCCACCAAATATCAGTCATTAATTCTGGCTGTTTGATCTGTGGCCTGTTGGTGCAGTTTCCCCAGAGATGCTGATATTGCATCAGGAACATCTTACACATGTTGGCCAAATTAGTAACCATTGAACTAATCTTGACCTGCATAGTCAATGCCTTATCTCTGGGCTAAACCTCTATGATGTCATTTCTGACTAATGCACAGTTGTGGTATGTTTTCCTTGCAATCATAACAGAGGTCATAATAGTTAAGAACAACTGGAGATGTGCACATACTAATAGAAGTGGCTGCTTAAGATTTCAACATTATACATGTGACACCATCTCCAACATTTATTTTCCAGCTATGAATAAACTGACATACATGATAACTGTAAGCTTATGAACCTGCAATGCCCTTTAACTCCAGCCATCTTGAACATGTATGCTTTCCATTGCCTCTTGTTAACAGGGGCCTGTGCTTAACAGTTGTGCTTAACAGTTTATCCCTTCAGTTTGGAAAACAAAATATGAGTTGATTTACATTCAATAACCTGGCAGAGTGACCTTTAAAAGCCTTGACACAAATGGAGTTTCCCTCTGTTTCGATGCATTATCACTATACCTCGCTGTTTGAGGAAGCTTTAAAGGTGGTGGTTTACTAAGTAGTGAATTACTGTTCAACAACATTGGACTACATGTTAAAACACTAGCTCACTTCCCCTTTCTGCTAAATAGATTGTGTGCCTGAAATATTCCTCACTCAAGTCCTGTGCTTAGTGAGGTGTGGAATCTTCGGTTTTGTGCTGCGTCAAAAGGTGTGCCTCACAAATGCCCACCTGCTCTACCCTTGTCTCTGACTATAAAACTGGGAACCCATGACCATGCCAGGTCCCAGGATGCTGCATTATGCAGGGTGCTTACTTCATGGTGTGGCCTCCCATTGCATTTTGGCTGAAGTCCATGCTGGGTTTTAGAGAGACACGCGTGGTCGTTGTGCAAATCGTGTGCTGCAGGCTACAACTGGTGGGCCAGGAGGTGTCTATCCTGCACTTAACCACAGTGATGTCAGTGCTGTGTATGCATTTGCATCCTGCAGCCTTCGGCTTTCTCTCACAGGCCCCCCTTCCCCCATGTCAGACACCTGCCAGAAGGCCCTTAGATGTAACGCTCGTGGCTGCTGTGGAGGAGGTGACCTCAGTGAATCAGCAGTAGCAGGGTGGGCTGGAGCCATGCTGCGTGAGAGCAAAAAACCAGCACATTCAAGCTCTGCAAGTTTTACCCTGACCAATCAGAATGTAGACACCAGAGTTGGACATGAAGCCTGACACGTTACAGAGCTGTTCACAGCTCATTTAGTTAAAGTGAGACCTTTTTTTCTCTGGACCAAGTGTTTTCCCACCTGCACTGAGACAGGAAGTGCTGCTGTGTTGCACTGTCTTGCACTTCCTCTTTTGCCTCAGGGTCCTGAAGTCTGACTTTCAGCTCTCATTAATACTCTTCTCAGGAAACCCTGCACGGACATATTTTTCTTCTCACTGATGCCCATTTGTGTTAACAAGTGAAATGTGTATCTCCTACAGATGAAGTGCATATTGAGAGGGAGAACATGCTTTTTAGTTATTCATAGATGTAATTGTCCATTGGGAAATTGATGCTAAGGATGGGCGGATCGATACCAAAGTATTTATACTTCCAATCCTGATGGTTCAGTTCTGAGAATCGATCCTCATTTTAAAAAATTGATAACAGGTACTGTCTTTAAGTAGTGATAATTTTTTTACTTCATTTTATTAATTCATTTATTTTTTAAGTTGTTGTTTAGGATAGGAACTACTTTTCCTTCCATCTTCTCGCTCCACTCCCCATAGCTTATAGAAAGGCAGTAGTAAGGCACGCAGAGAAACAGATTCTGCCAGTTAGTCGCATAATGACAGAAAGGAAATGAAGCATTGTTTGGAGCTATTTCACTCTCATAAACAACAATGAAGCAAAAAGTGACTTATGTCAAAAGTTGGTAAGGTATTGTGGCACTACCACAAACTTGATGAAACACATGAAGAACTGCCACACAAAAGAGCATGACGAGTTACAGCAGAAGCGAGGAGAGGTGGAGAGAACGCAGGCAAATACCCCCACATGAGTGAGGCAGAGTTCTCTGACAGAAGCTTTTCAGAGAGGCAGGCATTATCCAGGTATCCAGTGATAATACTAGGTTATTTTAACCATTTGAAAAGTAAGCAGGAAATAAATGAACATTTGTTGAACATTCTTGAACCTGTTTATGTGACGAATAACTCCTGAAAAGGATACTAATGTAAATCAACATTTGTTGGACATTCTTGAACCTGATTGAACCTGTGTTTTATAATTGCTGTTATTAAAAATTATAACAAAATAGAAAAGTCTGATCTTCTATAGTTTTTCATACTAGTGTCACAGCTTTCAAATACAACTTTTGATGTCTTTATTTACCAATTTTCACTATAGAAATCACAAAGATTTCCTGTTTTTGTGTACATAAGAAGTCATTTTAAAGTATCGGTATTGGGATACTAGCCTTAATATTACTTGGTGTCAGATTGAAAAGAAAATCAGTGGAATCGCCCATCCCTAATTGATACCATGTGTTTTACACATCGTGAAGATTTAACCAAAAATTTGAAATGGCAGGTCATACATTGACTAGTAATAATTAGTTTTGCCTTACATTACATTACATGACATTATTTGTCTTGTTGTGCTTTGCAGGTTCCAAAAGTAAGCAATGTCCAGCAGAACTCAGAAATTGCCAAGGTAACATCGGAACCCCAGGTGAAGAAGCAGCAGGCCTACAAGACTGAGATTATTGGTGGTGTGGTGGTGCACACCCCAATCTACCAGGTATGGTGGGCTGGCCACTTTACTTCCTCAAAAATGTTTCCCTAGTGAAGCAAAGCATCCCTTACTTTTTCATTCCAGTTTCATTCCTTTTTAATATTTAGATATAGTTTTTAAAAACGCTGCTGTGTGGGGCTTGTAGTTTTCGAACTGTACGGCTGAGAAGAATTAAACCTCAACATTCTCAAATAGAAGAGTTCAGCAGCTGAGGCTGTGGTGTGGCATGCAGATCTTCATGACCTTGCCAAGTGAGGTTTTTATTGGTCTTGAAAGAGTAGAAAATGGCTAAAGATATTGCACAGGCACATTTTTACTTGTGGCTCAAGTACTTCAGGCAGATAAAAGAATGAGAGAACAAGAAAGAGAGTGAGAAAGAGGGTGACTGAGAAAGAGTGACAAAGATGGGGAAACAGGGTGGGTCTGGACCACACCATTCAAGCTGTGGTCTGAAGATTGAAATCTGGCTTTGCTTTAGAGCGTTAATCAGGCCACAGTGTCACAGCTCCAGAACACCTGACTCTTAGATGAACTGTTCGTACTCTGCATTCTCTCAACTTCAGTACCACTTCCTGGCGACTTCAGTCTCCTCTTCAGCTGTGCTGCACTCCACACGCACACACACACAAACACACACACACACACACACACACACACACACACACACACACACACACACACACACACACACACACACACACACACACACACACACACACACACACACACACACACACACACACACACACACAATGTGCACACCTCGTGTGATAGGGTCCATTTGACTGTACCATACAGCAGTTCATATCTAGTTTAACAAATTGTGCAGCCAAGGGTTTGAGGACAGCTTTCAGCTAAGTGCAAGAAGGAAAGTTGCATATGCAATTACTATCCAGTAAGTCTGAGGGGTATGTGGTTTAGATCATTATTGATTTTTGAGGGAGTATGTCAGAATTGCAATAGTTAACTTTCCCTAAGCCCTGCTGATATTGTAGTGGGTCAGACATTGTACTTGCTCACCATTTCACTGAGCTGTTGAGCTTCAGTGATCACTGAAGAGCTTCATCTGCACATCCACTGAAACGTACAAATGGCTTTGGATGCATTCTGGAAAAATCAAGAAATGAAGACATTGAATCCAAACCTCAAATGAGTGCAATGAATTACAGCAACCAGCTAGTCTGAACAGCAGGGTTTGTCTAATCTGTGGTGGCTGGAGTCCAGCCCACTAGAAGTTTTCAAGTGCTCAGTGCTCAGTGGTGTGTGTGTGTGTGTGTGTGTGTGTGTGTGTGTGTCGCGCGCATGCGTGTGTATGCCTGTCTACGTGTATGTTAGTATTTGACACTGCATATGCATGTTGCTGTTTTGTACTTGTGTTTCCATATGTCTAACTGCATGTGATTTTCTGTATGTACATCACAGCATATGCATGTGGCTGTCACTGCCTGCATGAGCGTCTCGCTGTATATGCGGCTCAACGTGTCTGTTTATGACCATATGGGTGTGCCTGCAGAATGAAGGCGAGGAGACGGAGTTGGGAGAGTCGGGCTCTCATGCCGGCGTGCGGCGGCTGCCCAGCTCCTCGGTGAGCACCAGGCCGGGCGTGGCAAGGTGCGGATACTGCGTCAAACAGGGAAACGTGGTGAGTTCAAGGAGCTCGTCCCCAGCCCCCATGCCAAACCCACAGGAAGAAAACACACAGGTTAAAGCCAGGCTGCTCTCAGTCCCACATCTGCTGTCCACAGTCTTTACACCAGATCTTTTTTTTTTCATGATAGAGGAAATGCATTGTAGCCATATACATGAAAAAGTTGCAAGATTGAACTAATTGCTTATAGTGAGGGAAAAGAAAGGCTTCAGTACCTAGCAGAATAACAGGCAGGAAGTGTTTTATGTCATAAAGGCATAAACTTCATGAAGTTATGAAGCACTTTAATTCATAAAGTTACCAGTTAAAAAGAAGACATTGGAATGCTGCAAACACTTAAAACTGAGTCTTTAGTTAATGACAAGAGTGATGAGCTTGTTTGATTTTCCTGACAGAGGAAGAGCTGGAAGAGGAGGTTCTTTACTCTAGATGACAATTCTGTCAGCTACTACAAATGTGAAACGGTGAGTTTTAATGATTACATCTGTCACATGCTCCCCTTATAAACTCGACAGAGCTCCACAAGCCAGTGATTGACAGCACTAAAGCTAAGCCTATAATGCAACACATTATGGTTATGTATAATGTTCAGTTACAGGCGCTGTGCAATTACAAATGTTTTGAAGTGGATTTAGGGAGTAAAAACATGTGTCTGGCATGTTTTAAGTAAACACTGTGCTTGGCATTGCATTTCCTGCAGATGCACTGATCTGTTTATTGAAATTGTATTTTGTCAACTGTTGCAAGAGGGACGCTTCAGACTGGGGTTCTGCATTTGAATTGCGGTTTTGCTTTAGTTATGACAACTGTTGCAGCAATACTGCTGTGAACCTTGAGCAACTACAACGGTACAGTTAGGAGTTGCCACGGAAACCCCAGTTATATGGACTATAAGCGAGAGAAATGGTTTGCCTGCTTGCATGTGTCAGCACATAGAAATCTGCGCATATTCTATGCACACTGTGTGACGGGTGTATTTGTACAGATAGTGCGTACACTGTCCACAGCCCACGGCTCAAACAAAAGACAGGCGCACTTCTCATGCAGAGCAACCCGACCATGTCTGCCCGCCCACGGTTGCAGCATCCCCACAGAAGTAACTCTGCACTGCACGTGGCCTCCTGCCCACTCATTGGCCCACAAGTGGCTGCAGCGTGATGAAGTAGAGCAGTACTATCTGTAGATACCAGCATTACCCCCACCCCCCTCTTGAGACAGTTGCCCTTTAAGATACTGTCAAGACTGACATATACCTTCACACTGCATGTTTGTTTGGTCTGCATACTTGGTACAGTATGTAGAATTTAATTTATTTTGTGCAGTTAAACAGATATAAGTATACTTTTTTGTCCCCAGTTGGCCTGGTTTTCCTGGTACTTTGATTCTCTGTGGAAAAACATACTCTTCCCAGATCTTTATGAGAATACTTAATCTTAAAAATGGGCTACGATTAGTACATTTTGATTGATTTATTTTTTTTAACTTGGATATAATGGATATTGTTGCTCACCTTAATGATAATAATAATAATAATAATAATCACTAGAAACAAACTCATTCTCACTATAGAGTGTATGACATGTTGGCAGTGAATGTGATCAGTGAACAGCAGTGGTAACATGGCATCGTGTTTCTCAGGACAAGGAGCCCCTCAGAGCCATCCTGCTCAAGGACATACAGAAGGTCCATGAATGCCTTGTCAAATCAGGGTAAGAGCTCATCACCAGCATTGGTCGTCTTTACCCTATAACCTACCTTTTACTCAGCGGTTCCATGGTTCATGAGGTCAGGAAGGTCTCATTGAACTCTGTCTCTGGCTCCATCCTTTCAGGGACCTACTGATGAGGGACAACCTATTTGAGATCATCACCAGTTCTAGAGTCTTTTACATACAGGTAACCCTGCTTGACAGTTGAATGACATTTGTTGCTTGATATTTGATTGTTTTCTGTTCTAACACCATATGTTTAATAATAGAAATCACTTGTTCCAACAT
Source organism: Megalops atlanticus (assembly GCA_019176425.1). NCBI lineage: Eukaryota > Metazoa > Chordata > Actinopteri > Elopiformes > Megalopidae > Megalops > Megalops atlanticus. The sequence continues at coordinate 14,141,392 of CM032878.1, read as the reverse complement.
GGGGCCTCACTAAGTTCGTTCACTCCTTGATGTGTGCTGTTTTCAGCCTTCCTTTAATCAGTCTCCTCCACATGTGCTGGAAATTGCTGTTTGAAAAAAGCCTGATGGCACGCCTGCAAGTAATCTACTTATTAAAGAGAAAATTAGAATTAATGCAATCTGCATATCCAGTGTAAGCACATTGCATCTGATGCACTGTACAGTTTTCACATGCAAAGCTGCAATGCGTCAGAGAAGGAAGCACTTTCATTGCATATTACAAAGAGTCTTTAATCACCAGAAGACATTTTGCCTTTTACTTCTTCAATCGGAAAGAGGTTGACTACATCCAATTTGATACTCCGCTGAGGGAGGAAGATGAAAGCTCCTTGCATGCTGCACAGTGTGTGCTGAATTATCATAGGTTAGCTAGCATATATATAGGTCTTTTGAAACTGATAAAAAGTTTCTTCTTCCCTGTGACACATTGTTGAAAACACTTTTTCAGTTTAGTGACAGGCCGATCTCCAACATGTTCCCTCCCCTCCAACACAGATGGAGTAAACCTGCTCACGAGAAACGGAACGGCTGCACAACCAGCCAGCTTGAAATAGCGGATTGACCCTATAAGGACAATGCCATTGATAAACAGGGCCAAGCACAGTGAGGTGTTTTTGAATCAGAAGGCGTATCTGTGGAGATGTTGTGAGTAAGTGAGGAGGGACTCGAGGGACAGGCCGTGTTAGTCTTGAGCGGTCATGCCGTTCCTCCTTTGGGTGTTCTGTCTGGCCCCCCACACCTGTGTTTACACTTGGGGTTATTGAGAAACAGGCGTCCCTAATGGGGCAATGGCCCCCGGGCCCTGTTTATGTCCACCGTGCTTTCCTCCATCTGTGTTTACAGCACAACACATTTGGGTTTTCTTGAACTGCTTCATCGCCCACGTGTGCAGTCCATAACAGCCTTTCAGAAAACGGACGCTTGTTTTTCTCTCTGAGTCGGAAAAATAACAGAAAAATGTAACATCCTGAGTATGCCCTTGGGAGCACAGTTGATTGAGAGGGTTTTGACTGTCATTCTTCTCAGACCTATGGTAATTAGTGTAGCCCACATAAATGGGGAACAGTTTGCATTGCAGTTTAGAACTGTATGATACATTAAAACGGGCTTATAATGTATTGAATATGTTACTTGTTGCTCCTATTCTCTGACTTCCCATCTATCTTCTGAGCTGCACATGTCATTAAAGCAACCCTTAGTAGTTGCTGTTTTCTCAATTTAAAAACGTTGGGTATGGATGTATGCATTTTTCATCACATTACATTATATTTTTCATATATGCATGTTTTCATTTTGTATATATTTTACTATTATCTAAACATCATTTGGACTTTTTAATCTAAATACTACAAATTACATTGTTATGCATTTTTGGGTCAATTACTTTGCTCTTTCACTATCTTTGCATAAGGCAATGCTGTAGATACTTATACCATTAGCATAACTATTACCATAGTTTGAATGAGGGGATTAAGTAGTATGTGGTTTTGAACAATAACAGATGATTAAAATTGAAGTGATTGGAAGAAATAAAGCTTGTATTTCATGTACACAATTTGTCATTGTTAGCCCTTCTTTTCCAATATCGCCATCTAGACATAAAAATTTGCTACTGCAGTACAGGTGCTGGCGGGTTGATGGTTGCTGGAGATGGTCAAATGCAGGTTTTTTAGACTGAAGAAGCAATTCTTTAATTATGCTTGATTCATGCCCAAGACCTCCCAGTTTCTTCCTTTTACATTTTGTAACTTGTGTTGGCTTCATTTGAACTTTTGGCTTTTTATGTTTACAAGCAGCTGCTGTTGTCGTTGACATGTGTATAGGGATTGATACAGGAAGAAGTGTGGAAGGGAGAGAAGTGAGGATTCTTTCTTTTGCATCTGGTCTGAAAGCAGTGTTGTTGTGTTATAGACAGACACTCCAGAGGATATGCATGGCTGGATTAAAGCCATCTCTGGGAAAGTTCAGGAACTACGGGGTCCTTTGAAGGTAATATGCGACTCTTACCTCTGTGTCTAGGACATGGGTCTACATTTTTAGTTTAGAAATGCCTAATGCATAAAATGAAAAACAGGCCTTGTGTTGTCCTCAGTATCAGCAAAACAATGAATGAACTATGTGTCTTTGTTATTCTGTGAAAAGAACCATAAATTAAATACTGTAATTTCCACTAAGTGTTGGAAAAATCTGAAATATGAAGGTCATAGTTTTTCATAGGATTAACTTTGAAAAAAATGTAACAGATGTAGTTTTACTACACATAAGGCAAACAAGTAAAACCAATCTGCATGGTCAAAAGAAATTTGAACATATTCATGTTTTGTGTCCTGTTATTCCAGCGTATAACTGTTAATAATAACCTTACTTTTATGTATCACAGCATGTACTCTTTCTGTACTTCATTGTACTCTGTCAATCTGATTCCCGCCCCCTAGGACCCTGGATTCGCACGCTCCTCTTCTCTGTATCGCTATGGAAACAGGCACCCTGCCTCAGGTGCTCGGGCCCGGCAGACGGGCAATGAGCAAAAGAAGGCCCCCCTGGTCAAGTCATGCTCTGTGGCTCCATCGTGGCAGCCCTGGACCCCCGTGCCTACCACAGGGCCTGAGCTCATGGAGGTGGAAGAGGGGGAGGGCCAGTTCAGCTCCCTGCCCACTCTGACAGGAGGGACCGAGGAAGGGCAGGATGGGGCGGGCAGCCGGAGGCGCCACAGGTCCCAACCACAGCCACCCAGTGACAAAGTCTTCCCTTTCAACATTGATGATGACGGCATCCGCACAACTGACGTCTAGACGGGAGATTGGGTTCAGCTGAGAAAACCAGCGCCCCTCCCATGGAATTCCTCTGCATTGCTGTCACTGTCTGCTGTTAGTTTCCTATTGTGCTGTGCTCTACTAAAAGTGAACACACCATGAGCAGAGGCTTACTGGATGAGTTCTGCACAGTCAAGCTGAAGGGTGTATTCACTCCCTTGTGATGAGTTATAGTACTGCAAATGCTGTTAGATGAAGTGACAGTAGCAGTATTTCATCTAACTGCAAGACAGTGGAGTTAAAACAGTGTCTGGTAAAAATGAGGGTAAAATTGAAATATCTTGGGTTTACCTCTGTAATATTAATGGTGACGCTTGTCATATACTCTAATGAAGGATGGGAGGAGTAATTTGCTGTGCTAGGTTGATGCACAAAATACCTTTTACACCAGTATATGGGAACTTACTTTCATGTAGCTTTTAAGATGCCTTTTTTCAATCTCTCAATAGATGATCTTGTTCCTGATATTTGATGTTTATTGTACAGCCACCCTGAAACTTAGGGTAAGAGAGGATCAAGTGAAGGGAGAGTAGTCGTAGAGTTTTGATTGAAACTTTTTGAGCATGTCATTGCTTCACCAGCATTGTGAACTATCATTATTCTGAAAAAAATTTTGTTCCCTGTATTGACACAAAAATTGTACTCCTTTGGCAGGTAAATAGGCAAACCAGATAGCCAAATAAAATATTAGAGCTTGCTGCATTTGAAGTTTTTTAAAGCTTTTTCTTACTTATGCCTCTGCGGTACTGCTACCCAGCTACATTGGGGAAAATGACATTTCATTGAGGAATTATTTTATGGATAGTACCTCAAACAAATCTGTTTAATGTTGATAAGACAGTAAACGTCAGTAATGTTCTCTACCAGATATTATTTTCTTTGTTTGATGTGCAAAAAGATTTTAATTCCATATTCTTTGTCCATTTATTTTGTTTAAATGTGTTTTTTATTTTCATCAGTAATATAACTATAGCGTATGATTTATTCAGAACCAGGTGGTTTGAGCTGGATGCTATATAAAGCATTGTCTTCTGTCTTGCTGGCATGACAACAGAGTAACAGTTCATTGCAGATGGATATTCTCAATATTTGTGCCTAGGTAAACTAGTTGAACTCTTTAGCCTGCTTCATTTTTTCACAAGGCATTAGAAATCATGTCAAAATATATATGTGTGTAAATAGAATTCTGGCTAAGTCATTTCCCATAAATAACAGAAAAATGCTGATACTATGCGAACACAGCAAGTGTAGGACCAAAGATTTCTTCAGTATATTCTTAGGAAAATTGCAAATGATATTGTTACTCACTGTACATTGGGGTCCTTATAAAAAGTGTTTGTTTTAATTAGTTTGGCTCTTCATGAAAAAAAAAACCCAAATGGATGGAGTTCAGTGTGGAGACACAGTTATTTCACACTGTGTCTAATGGTGGTCATATGTCTGCTACTTAAAGGCCTGTGTAAAGCCATGTGTAAAATTGGACCAGTTATTATGAAAATATGTTTTTTTTGTTATAATTTCATTAATCTTGATTGATCTAGATAGTGAAGTAAAGATACAGTTTAATTCAAAGATTTAAATAGCAAATGAGGACATATACACATACAGAGTTACAAATGAATAAATTAAATTGCCCTGCATTGATTATCAATATTCTGTTTTGGCATGGCTTTGTGGTTGAATTCAGCTGTTTCTGAACATCTCTTCCCCAGTGAAGGTGACAAGCTTTTAAATACTGAAAAAATAGTGATGTTTCAACTATTCCAAAATAAATGAAAAATGAAGTGAACTTTGACACGAATGGGTTATTTTACTGTGTGGTACCTCTTGAATGTAACTGGTGATAACCTTGAATTGTGATGCCATATTGTGCAAAGCCATATTTGCCAATATATTTCCATGGCATTGAATGATATTCAAACATTCAACAATGTGAAAAATAAAGTTGCGTTCTTAAGTTATGTGGTCTCTTGATTGGTTTCAACATGGTAAGCATATCTTCGAAAGGGAGACTATGAATGGTGTTTCAGGTGGCCCGATAAGGTATCAGTCATAGTGTAGCATCATAAACATATTTAAAACAAGAAATGGACCCAAAACATCACTAGCACACACAAAAACGTTAATTGAAAAACAATTCCTGTAATTTTAATTTCAAGAGTCCATAGTTTTGGAAACATTCAGGGCTACTGAGAATAGTGCTGGTTCAATTTTTACACTATATTATTGCCATTTAGCAGACACTCTTATCCAAAGCGACTAACATAGGTCACAATTTTATCCACTCACACAGCTGGGTATTTACTGAGGCAATTGTGGGTTAAGTACCTTGCCCAAGGGTACAACAACAGCGCCCCAGCGGGGAATCGAACTAGCAAACTTTCGATTACAATCCTACACCACACTGTTTTTTAAGGCAATGTATTAGTGAATGTCTTTTGTAGGCTGAAAACGGTTTTTTATCTAAACAAACACCATCTTTGGCGTCTATGTCATTACTACTCGCTCGCCTAAAAATCACATGCCCCTTTGTATCTGACGTACAACAAAACTCGAGAGCTTCCTTCTCTCGCGGCCGTCTATCTACGTCATATCCTGCACTCGATCCAAAATGGCCGACAATGACAATAAGAGTGGTATATATCGCCCATGAACTAGGTTTAAATAAGGTTTGCTTTTTATGTTTTAACGGTCATACATCAGGCGCCTCGGAGATACAAAAGTTAGCAGAAGCATATGTGAAATATAGCAGCTGTCTAGCGCGTGGGTGATAATGTCCGTTTTTTCCTGTCCAGCACGGGAGATTGTAAGCTAGCCAGCTAGCGAAAATCCAGAAGATAACAGTAGACGCTGTACCATTGTGCGCCACGAACATGTAGCAGAAGTTCGCTAACAATAACTTTTTTGAGTTGCTTGCCCATCCTACGTCAAATATGCTTCGGATTTCGGTTAGCTACATTTTACTGTGCGGACAGATTCTTTTGCTTCTGACCGTCGTGTTGTTGCAATGTCTGGAAGGGATCCATTCGCAGAATGCGACAAGTACACCTGTAACCCGAGTTGCCACAGCCGCACTCGGTGACCAAGAAAACGGAACAAATAATATCTCGCCAACCGACAACGTGAGCGAGTCTCACCCCAACGCCTTGGAATACAGACCCCCGTCGCCAGTTGTCCTCTGTAGCTATCTGTAAGTTATCACCGCAGCCGCGTTGTGCTAGTGTGCTAGTATTCTGTGTATTTATTATGGCGAAGTAGCCAGTTTATCACTTGTGTGCATTCACGGTCATAAGTTCAGCCAGCAACGCATATGCCTTTACATACTTCCTGTTCAAGGTTAATATCTGGCTGTATAGCAACCACAAGTAAAATTATATTGTATCTTTCCCTTTTATGACTTAAAGGCCAGAGGAATTTATTTATTGCCAAGAACCTGTTGACCACACGGGGAATATGACGGCCTCTCAGGAACTGGGACACGGTTGTGTGAAGGCAAGTGTATTCGCTTCTTTTGTGCACTTTCCCCAAAGCAATGCTGTTAACAGTAGCTCTACAGGAATCCTCAATTCTCTTATAATTGTGGCACAACTATCAAACATCAAACATGATTTAAATATCTACTCATGAAGGACTGATGCACAACAACACAAAAGCACCATACAATCAAAAGATGGTTCTCTGAACTGTAGGGAGACTAATGAAGTCAGATCTTAATACTGAATTATTATCACGGTTAGGCAACTTTTTGGATACCATCTTTTCATTCTATCTGAACCGTTTCTTGCAAGGAAGCCAGCTGTCATCCACGCATGTTTAGGGGAAATACTTAAATGTATCATTGGTGGAAAATACTGGGGAAAATACAAAATTATGCAGATATTTAATGATGATTTGTTTAATTTGCTTGGCCACCTATTGAAATTTGGTCAAACTGCGCTTCTAATATTGTTGGCTTTTTGCTTGTGTTGTACTCTACCTCACTTGTAAGTTGCTTGGATAAAAGCATCTGCCATCTGAATAAATGTAAATGTAGTTTGGTATTACACAAAGTTTATAATGTCAGTATGCTTTACATATTGTGTGTTAAATAACTGCTTGAGCACCCACTTGAAGAAGCTAACATCTGTCCCCGAAGTGTAGCTGAATGCATGGCCATACATGCAGTCAGTGGAGTCAAAGCAAAGAAGTGATGCTTGGGTGGAGACTGTGCACAGGCCATAAAATGTAGACTAAAGGTTGTGTAAATCATAGCAGCTGTTGCTGGTTGCACCTGTACTACAGCTTGGCTTTTTGATGATCTCACACACTTGGCAAACATCCCACTTTTGGAATGTTTTAATGGGGGTTGTCCTGCACTTTTTGCATTGTGTGCCTGCACAACAGCAAGCCCTGAAATGTTAATGTTTCACAATGATGGGAGGCAGATGTCTGCTTTGTTAGAAAATTAAGAGTTTTAGAAATTTAGAATTAATTTGCTACATTGTGTCAGTGGTTATTAGTGTATGTGACTGTGTCATGTGAATTAGTTATCTCTGTTAAATCCAAGGCCTCTCAGTGGCATCCTGTGTGGATAAAGGAATGAATGATGTCTATTGTTTGCTCTTGTTTAGTGCTTAAACTTTTTCTTCATGAAAAAAACCAGACACTAACATACAGCCATCCTGCATTTATTGACCCCCTCACTCCCATACATAATAAAACATTCTGACAGTCTCACTAGTGTATAGAAACCTAATCTTTCACAAAATAGTGCATCATATTAAAAACCTTGTATTTTTAGTTGCTGTTCATTTTAATCAAGCTTACAGTGGAATGTGTCTTTCAGTTTGGTGGCCAGGCGTACAAGGATGTAAACCACACACCAGTGATTTGCACTGCGCTGGAGGGTATCGAGTGTTCTGGGCCTCGAGAGTTTCTGAGAGGGAATGAGCCGTGTATTAAGTAAGTTGAATCTATCATAAATGTTACATGCATGTATATATTGTTTCTCCCTCCCTCCTAGCTCCTGCACTGTCTCTCAGTATTTCCGTGGCGGAAAGCTAAATGTTGTATGTGTGAGTGAGTGAGTTGCATTTAACATAAGAAAATGTTTTATTAGTTTAAGACCCCTTGTTTATGCCCTAATTTTATTTTTTGCCCATTATTGTCATGTTTCAGTTCTGCAGTTTCTGTAAAATAAGTAACCAAAAATTGCAAGCCACTAGAGGGCAATATTTACAAATTAGTATGAATACGGCCTGAGGTGTGTTTTCTCTTTTGTTCGTTTTGCAGAAAAGATTTATTCCTGTATTGGCATTAATGTTCTATACATGTTCAATATGATACTACAAGAGAATAATTTGAATAACTGAATGTTTTTGTTAGCTGTGTCCACTTGTCTTTGCATAAATGAGCACACTTTAGTTTGCTGGGATTCAGTGTCACAGTTCACACAAGATCTGTGTGAAAACAGGTGAAGCTGACACATTGTTACTTCTTTCAATATCGCACCCTTGAGGTGGCTTTATTGTGTGTGTGTGAGTGAGATCCTTGCAGTATCCCTGTCCCCCTCCCCCTTCTCACAGCGATGCTGCGTGCTTCTATTTGCAGGTACACCGGGCACTACTTCATAACTACACTGCTGTATTCCTTCTTCCTTGGCTGTTTCGGGGTGGACCGCTTCTGCCTGGGCCACACCGGCACGGCGGTGGGAAAGCTGCTCACGCTGGGAGGACTGGGCATCTGGTGGTTTGTGGACCTGATTCTGCTCATCACCGGAGGGCTGATGCCCAGCGATGGCAGCAACTGGTGCACTTTCTACTGAGCAGAGGCCCATGGGGGAGGGAGGGAGGGAGGGGGTTACATGCTGTTTGGTTACCTTTGGCCTGTTTTCAGTCTAACCTCAAAATACCTTAACTTTGAGCAACAAGTTTAAGCAAGCATACATTTTTGTTGCTTGGCTTCTTGTCGGACATTTTTCTTTTATTTTCATTCAGTCTGAATTCAGGCTGAGTTTGAATATTGGATCGTTCCAACAATCACCCGAGATCACAAAACATCTACTTGGATCTGTATTTAAGTGCTTGTCAATTAATAAAACATCATCATTGTAAGTGAGAGAGCCTAAGAACTTTGAAAAATCATCATTCATTTACTTGAATTCTCCTGCCTGAAAGTAGTGTCATGCTGGTCAAGGGTAGAGGAAAAAGTGGGTTTCAATGATTCAAATATTTGGATTTGGGAATCATACAATATTCTGATGTCACATTAACAGAAATCACATCCATAATCTGAGTGACTGGCAAGCATTGTGCAAAAAATGAAAAAACACTTGCTTAAATAATTTTGTTGCGCAGAGTTAGTCAAAAGCAAAATGCATGGTAGTTAGACTGAAGAAAGAGTACTGTATGCATTGTGTTTATTTGCATATCTTGTATCCTTTGATGGACATGATAAAGATTGTGGAACTTGGCTGTACTGTCTGAAACAGACTGCCCCACCTCATGCATTACTGTGTTGATTCTTTGATAATGGATATTGATAGTATCAGGATTTAGGTTAATGCATACAGGCACTGGCATGTTTTGACTCTGCTTTGCAGAAAACACAGACTGATACTGTAATGTGAATGAGGGATCTACACTATGTAACATGTCAGGGGAATGGCATCTGGAAACTGGTCCTTGTCTTTGCGATTGCTCTCTGCGGTGTCATGATCACCTTAGACAAAAAACAACGCAAATGTCTTTTACTCTACTTAATGGTGTACACAGTTCTCACCGTATGATTGACAGCTTCAACCTTATTATACACAACAGAAAACTGATATATGAGACGCCTGACTGCTGTGCCCCTACTCTTTCTCTGTAGTCAAATTAGTGAGTCTGTGTTTGTGCCAACCACGCTGACAAAGATGAAGCGACTTGCACGGGGGGTTGGAAGACACTCAGAATAAACACTGGTTTGCAGATGGTGTGGTTTGTTCTTTATAACCCAACTCCAGTGCTCCCCTCTGCTGCCTGAACATGTAATGTGCTTGTCCATGATACTGTCTGACCAATTCTGTGGAAGGACATTCTTGTGTGTACATATATATAATGTTGATTAAATTTTGTGTTTATAATGTTCAGAGATATGCACTGTATATTAGAAGCCCAACAGTAGCAAACAGAATTGTTTAATCCACACTGTAGGTGGGATGGCAGGATGGAAATGTTGGCCTTGGGTTCAATTAGACCGTTAACCTTAAATTTGTAAAAAATAGCTTATTTCATAAGAAATGTAAAGTTTTGGTGAACTTTCATAACTGTTGGAAGGAGTTTCATTTTTGGGAAGATGGATGAATGTTAAGGTCTTTGGGAGCAAATACTGTACCTCTGAGTCTGTCTTTTTCCCATTATTACCAGTGAAGTCACGTACTGAAAAAGGACTGTTGCTTTGTGTACACTGATTCAGAGCCCATAGAGTATAATTTCAGATTTTCAGTGTTTAATTTTGTACAGGTTTTATGTTGTAAAGAGGTTGTGAATATAAAGTTTGTCCTCTGTAAAGCAAGGAGACATTGAAAATGATTTTGTCCATTCAAATGTTTTTGTTATTGCACAGATTGTTGCTTTTTTAGCTAACAAAATGAACCTTTGCAAATTGATTTCAAATGATACTTTTTCTGGATTATCTAGAGAAATAAATACAGTAATAAATTCACATACCCACAGATATATTTCATGTTATGCATTCATTCATTTCTCTTCACTTTATCTGAAAGTATCTCAACTGCACATCTGAGTTGACTCAAAATCCTAGTTGTCAGACTAACTGGTCAGTATTGTGCCTACTATACTGTGCAACTGCAATCAAAGAAGAACTGGATTCAGCAAGTAAACCTCATTTTTAATTTGATTTAAATGCGGAAGACAATATTAGGACCTTACAACAGTAAATGGCAAGGCATGACAGCGCTTGATACCAGACACCAGATCAAGTGCCTGTAAGTAACTGTCAGGACTGCGGCATCTTAGCCAGTTGTTTTGTTTTCCCTGTCCATGTGCTTTTGTTTTTCCCTGTGTTCCAGCCCTGCCCTGCTCTCCGCCTTGTCGCCGCCCACCTGATTACCTGACTCTGCACCTGCCTGCCTGCGCACCTGCATCCCGTCTCCTCATCAGCCTTGCCCTATTTAAGTCCTGCTCGTGGTTTGGCTCAGTTTGCTGTGTCGCTACTCGCCATTTGTTTCTCTGTGTCTGCCTGCCGGTTCTGTTTCCTTGCATGTTTTTTCCGACTTCGCTCTTCTTTCCTGCCCTGTGGTTTTGGTCGCTGTATCTGCTCTGGTTTTTTGACACTGCCTGCCTTGTCTTTGTTTTTTGGATTGCCCTTTGGACTCAATAAACCCGTGTTCATCAGTCTTCCTGTCTGCGCTTGAGTCCCTGCCTGAGTTGTGACAGTAACTGTCTAATGTTTGTTGCCTTGCTTCTCCCCTCAATCTTACCTTATCCTCTTCTGCCCATTCTCCACATGTTTCTCTCAGATGCTCCGTACAGATAGATTATATTGGTCTCAATCAGCCCACACAAAACAAACTTAAAGATTTTTTGTCACTTGCCATGATGAGCTTATAAGTCAAGGGTAAGAACATTGGGAAAATGAACAAGTAAAGTTTACATATTTGGGCATATATATTACAATTTTTTTAAATAAAGGCAGTCATACAAATCACACTGCCTAATTAGGTGAGTCTTTGGCTCTGAAAATTTGGAAACCTGGGAACACTACATACTTGAGCAACATGCTGGGAATCGAGAATTCAAATCTGCCCTAAATTCTACATGTATAATTAGCCTTAAATGTCATAAACCATAAACAGCAGGTGTTGTGATGTACCTTTTCATTGTATAGATAAATTCTCCCATCTTTAGGTTAAGCAGCTAATGTAAGCTGATTGACATTTTCAGCCTTCCTAAATTTGGGAAACTGAAATGGAGTGATTCTTTAATTTACTTGTGGGGTCCCAGCAGAGCTTTGGTTGACAGCAGTAATTAGAATCTTGGTATGTGACAATTACTAAGTATATAATTACAAAAAAAAAAATGTTTTTTTCTGTTTTCATTTTGTAACTTACATGTGGAACCTGTGTTGTATATTGATTTTATTTATCTATTCATTTATGATTAATCTTCACAGGTATGGTCCTCAAGAGTCCATGGTGTATTGAAGTAGAGGAGACAGTAAGGCATAATTTTGTTGTTGTGTTTTTGCAGAGAGTGAGAAGTTGGAAACTGGAAGCATTAGTTTGCCTCCTCCTGTGTGCCCTGTATGATTTAATGTTTGTTGCATGCTGACAGTGGGGATCAGATGGCAGGCTTTGCATATTAGTTCTTGAAATTTACATAATAACTCCCCTCAGGGTAGCACTTGTAGTAGGTGAGGATGTGCTGGAAGTAAATATGTAAAAGCAAATTCTGATTTTTGTTTTCTGTGACCAGTCAAGGAGTCTAGAAGAATAACTTTGCTTTTATTAAACTGTACGCCTATGAAATAGTTTAGTAAAAAGTTTAATGTTGCCACTGCAGGAGTAATTCGGGTTATAGACACCCCTTTTTTTTCTAGCTTCAATCATGGGTAATCAGTTGTACCTTGTTCACTGACATAAGATTCAACAAATGGACTGGCGATTCCATGTTTCATTTTAAGGTTTTTATTATAAATGGTTAGTATAATTCAAATTAATAATCTTCAAAAGGTTACTATTCATTGTTTATACATACAGTTTATAAAACTCCTTTCCTCTCCAACACTGGGTCAGCTGCTGTATTTATGGTAAAACTTGCTTTACAAGAGGATTTTCCATTTTCCTCTGACTGCTGCTTTTACTCATACATTGACCAGAAGTGTGGATCATGGAAAGTTAGTACTTTGTGTATAACAGACAAAAAGACTATTGCAAGGACTATACATACTCACACATGCATATGCATACACATTTTTAAGATACAGCCAATGATCTGTACATTTAAAATTGTACAATGGTAATAAACCCAGCTGGACCTCAGGAGTTCTCTGCTTACTGAATAATGGAAATGTTCTTGGTGGAGTAATGCCTGTGTGGTGAGATGTGGAAGCATGGCCTGGCTGGTGGAGAGGCCACAAATTCACAGGCTTATACAATGTGTGGAGATGTACCTCAGTCTATCTCCTCTGGGACCACTGTGAGCGTCACATCTTCGTTGGCTCGACGCACCACCACAGTGAGGGCAGTTCCGGACTGGACCGCCTCACTCACATCCTCCGTGGTGTGAACTGGCTGGCCGTTGATGTTGATGATCACGTCATGGTTCTTCATACCAGAGCTAGTTAAGCAAAATCAATGATGACATGTGTCACAGTCCCTGTCTTTATTCATCTTGCCCTGTGTTAGGATTTCTTTTCAATTTGATAGCTGGCCAATACCCTCCCTCTGATGGGAACAACAGTAGACAGAAATATGCCTTTGGATAAGGTTGAGATGTTCATCTTGATCCAAGACCCAGATGTGATTGAGGCTTAAGCACTCAGGGGGGAGGGAGATGGGGAATCTCTGCAAGAGATTCTCTGGTGTCTTTTGTCATAGAACAAAACAAGCTTAAATCAGTTTCCATTCTGTGAAATCTGCTCTCCAAATATTGGGAAAAAAAACCATGCAGCCATTCACAAGCTTGTTCCAATGCTTTGGTCTGTGAGGGATTACTTTGCATGCTGGGCCTTGTCTCAAGAGCTTTTGAAGCTGCCTATTGTGATTTGACTGAAGAAGAAATAGTACAAAAGCCAGGTCATGTCACCCCCCTTCTGTCTCTGTGGGGTAGGGGAGACGATTTGATAACCCACGGCTTATGGGTGGGTGTGGTGTAATAGAGAACTGGAGAGGACTGTCATTCATGGCCTTGAGAACCCCAGTGATGTTCTCGTCCCATCCCTATGAGAGTATCCAGTTGCCTCCTAACCCTGTTACCTCACCGTTGCCAAACCATTTGGCAAGAGCAAAGAGCTGGACATCAAATAAGATTCCTGTTGTGGACCATTCGGGTTTGTTTCAGGCTGTGAGACTCAAAGGCTTTTAACTCTGGCCAGTGGCAAGTATTGAATGCTTTTTCTCCATTAGCTTATTTTAAAGGTATTGGTCTCAGAAAATGATAGGTGTTTAAGTTTAAATTTGCTACTATATTTTATTCAAACCACAGTCTCATGTCTCATGTCTCACAGTTGGTGAATTTCCTTGAGGTTTTTATAGGGCCATACGTAGTGTGATGCAAATTTAGCTAAGGATTGAAAGTGTTCATGCTAAGAGAGTGAGGAACAAGCAGGGGGTACACAGGTGTGACTGTGAACTCTGGACCCGTTGGAGGGCTGAATCTGGATCTGTATTTTACCTGGATGCTGCTGTCCCAGGAATCACTTCGTACACGTACACTCCTGAACTGATATCTGGAAAGTCTCTGTCACGATCCTTCAGATCCCGGATCATACTGACAACAGAAATGGGTTGTTTAGGTGCGAAAAGAGTTACATGCTTGATCTCAACGCAAATATGGCTTTCCAGAATGAAATTCAGTGTCTGATACATGTTAATTTGACCCATAACTAATGTCTCTTGAAGACAAACTAGAGAATTTGAATAGGAATCTAAAAGGGTGAGGTATTATGGGGATACTTTCATAGAACAAGAGAACAAGTAACAGCATATTTACTTACGCAGTTGAAAGCTGAAGCATTCTTACTCCCATGTATTTCTTTTTAGGAAGTGTCTTTCCTAAGTAAGGGTATTTTAGTTATGAAATGCACAACTGCCTTCAATTCAGACTGTACAATTCAGACTGCACCAATGAATTAATTCAAGGTGATGGTGAGTATTATGAAACTTGTGTTAACAAAGTTCACATACTGAATTAAAAATCAAATCAATGGAAATTTCACATACCCTTTATCTGTCTGTCATAGGAGTCTGTGAGGAACTGACGTATTCTGTCTGAAGGAATTGCAAATGATATACCCGCAGTAACCTTCAAAGTGTTTATGCCGATGACCTCACCATCCTTGAGACCAAACAAATAGAATAAAAAGTGTTGACCAATATCCATCTACTGGGACACAGTGAGTAAAGATTACATGAATATATAGAACGGGTGTCAGTGTAGATATATGTACTTGGCAAGATGTAAGCCATAAGAAACTATGGCCTGCATTTATTCAAACTGAAATGCATTTTGAGTGATGAATCTCTGGTGTTCGTGTCTATTTCTAATTCAGCCTGGCTTCTGAGACTGCAAAATTGATTCTTGAACCTGAACCGTGATCCTAAATTCGCAATCAGAGAATGGTAAATTTATGCCAGGCATGAACAAATAGCTATTTCCTAAAGAGGCGCGGAATGAATAATAGTTTTCTTCTGAAGATAAAAAAATGTGTTTGGCTTGAGCGATGCCCCTGGGTGAGCGTCAGGAACTTGAGTTGGCATGCAGCAGCAGCTGTAGCTTGCAAAAACACAGCATCCTGCTTATGCAACTCTTCCCAAACACGATATGACTTCTTTTCCATGTGTATTTCATATGAATTTCTGGATGAATGAAATGGAAGCTGAGCTGTATGCATTCTCTTTTGACTTTGAATCCCAATTTCATTTTAATTAAAAATATAAAATAAGAATACAATAATATAAATAATAAAAATAAAATAAATCATAAAAAAGACTTCATTGTCAGTGATGTTCATTTGAAGTACACAGTGGTAGTATTTTTGTCAAAAAAATTTTAACAGCAGAAATAGATTGTGAAGTGCTATAAACGTGACAGGCATCATTTTCTCACAAATGGGTAATGAAAATTGTGTGTTAGGTACATAAAAGCAGAAAACATAACTTGGGAACTCTCTCCCTAAAATTAGAAACCACACACCACATTGTGTAATTATATAGCTTTTAGTTTGAGAAAGTGTTTGGACTCAGTTGTCACCATCCATCTTAAATGCGTTGTCATAACTTTACTTACCAAGTTAACCAGTGGCCCCCCAGAGTTTCCATACTGTAAAGGAATGGAAAAATAAATGGAATTAAACAGTTATTTTGCTTAGTTTAAAGGAAAAACAGATGTCTATGGATTTATGGGAGAAGCAAAAGGTTGCTCTAGTAGCATCGTATTATTGCTGATATAAGCAAGCGTGGTTTCGCTGAGCGTTTCCAGCCTTGGCTCACATTGATGATGGCGTCGGTCTGGATGTACTCCATGTCTGAGTCCTTGAGCCCCAGCTCACGGCCGCCTCTTTGCGTGGTGCTGACGATGCCTGTGGTGACAGTGTTCTGCAGGGAGAAGGGGCTGCCCACGGCCACAACAAACTCGCCTGGCCGCAGGTCTGACGAGCGCCCCAGCAGCAGCACAGGCAGGTGGTTCTGCAACACACGGTAGCCAACAGACAAAACAGACTCAGTGGTGGCCTTGTTATCTGGATGAACACCGTTTGGTACATGGTTCAGGTACAGGCATGTAATACAAAAACCGCTGCCATCATAAATTAATTGTGGCACGCAAACTTTTGATTGGGAGACCCACAAGACTAGTATTAATTAAAGCCTCCGAGGCTTGAAAGGGCCTTGGGATGTTGGCGGGGTCACCCACGCACCTGCAGTCCCAACTGGGATCAGACTAAATGGAAAGGTTCTGCAGTTTACGCACTGAGAACACCTCCCACTCTCACCACCGCGCTGAAGCCCTGCCTGTCAGTGCCTGTCTCCTCTTGTTGAAGCAGAACATTGTTTTATAGCTGGAATCTAAGCCTCCTGAATGTGGTTTATTACCCCCCCGCAGGGCATGAAGTCATGCTCCATCGCTGCCTCATGGTGCACACTCTCTCATCGGGGAAGGCCTGAGGGCTGTCATTGCAAGGCAACTTTACTCTCTTTACAACTCTATCTCTGTACTCATTTATCATCTGTAACATAATACATTTTAGTACTCACCTGTGAAACCATGTTGCCAGAAAGCTAGAATGCTACTGCTGTTACCTGGTACCTGGAGGTATTGACCTTTTATGTAATGATGTGTTTATTAGTGGTGGACCTTGGAACCCCTATGGATTTTTGATTATGTTCACACATGGCTGTTGATGTATTAGGATTAATTCAATTGTTCATCTGACACTGATGTAGATGTAACAATTTCTGGTAGTTACTGGTCAGAGAAAAAGAAAAGTCCATGTACAAGGTGAAAGTAAAGGTTTAATTTGTATATGCCTTTATCTTTGTGAGACAGTAAAATCATATACAGATTCTTACATTGAAACTAATTAATCTTAGTCAATTACATTGAATAGTAATCTGTATGATTCATTTGTTTATGGGGCAAAAACATATTAGAAGAAAGCTTTACTTTTTGATTTTTATCATTGTAATTATCCAAAACATACTTCCTTGAGGTGGAAAATATATATGCATATAGGGATGTAAAATCAAGGTGAGTATTGTATTAACAGTTTAATGAAATGTAATTAATGAAGACCTCGATGTTGTAAGGAAAACCAGCACACAGTACACACCAGATCCCAAGGAGTAGATTCTACATCATAAAAGATGGACCTACATTATGAGAGATGAATATAATATGTTCTCTATGAGATGTCCATTGGCATACAGTTCAGGACAGTATCTCTGGTGGAATGTAGTAGTTATCAGATATTGTGTTGCATGATGAGACCTGGAATCAACAACTGGTGCCATTAAACTGGTTTCTTTTTTAGCCAGGGATCCCTGAATGCTGTATGGAGGAGCTGTTATTCAAGAGCTGCTGTTAGAAAGGTAACAAATGTAACATCCTCATACCTGTAAATGCTGAAACAAGCTGAAATGGTGAATTTCTACCACCAGAAGTGCTTGCCCCAGAGAAAATCGGACTGCAAATTGACCGTGTCAAGTAGTGGAATCTAATTTTAGTCCGCAAAAGCCCTCTCTGGCAAGCTCCTGGTACATCTGCTGGATGGTTTCCCTGGGATTAATTCACTTTCAGCCTCTTTGATGTTAGTTATTGATGACAAGCCAGTGGGACCGAACTGATGTAAAATGCGAATCAAAAATACTGCCAGCATGCTGAGTCGTAAAGTGGCCACAGCGAGGCCTTGGGGGACTCACATCCGACTCGATTTTGATGAGCGCGATGTCTAGCTTCTGGTCCACGTCCTTGACGGTGGCATCATACTGTCCCCCGCTCTTCAGCTCCACTTTGATGCGCTGCTTGTTGGACAGGACGTGCGCGTTTGTGACGATCCAGCCGTCCTCGGACACGATGAACCCCGAGCCACTGGACACGGGGACCTCCTGCTGGGAGAACGGCAGCCTGAGAATAAAAATGATAATTTAAGAAAAACATTTGTATGCACTCATGACACCCAAACATCTGCAACAGACAGGAAACCAGATTCCCAAGAGTTGAGTTGCACCCGAAAAATATTCACCCACAGAGCTATTTATCAACCAATTATTTTGGTGCCTGTAACCATGGTTACAGAAAAGCAACTTCCTGCAGTATCACAGGCTGGGACTGAAAAAACTAAACAGTAACATGTAAATGGAGTGTAATTTCGTTGAAATGAAATTCTGTTTACCTAAAGGCCTTGAAATTTTTTTTTGATTAGAGCGTAACGTTTTTTTTTCCTCAAGTCAAAGCTCATCAGCATTAAACGTTATCTTTGTGCTGCCATTGAAAGAATAGATGCTGGCCACCTCTAGCATAGCACTGGCATCCATGAGAAAGGTTATGTTCTCTCATGACAATTCACCTGCGGAAAAGTTCCAGATGGACCACGGCAGGGGCAATCTTGTCCACCACATCAGCGATGAAGTTGAATTTGTATCGCATGCTGCTGGGATTCAAGGACCCTGAGGATAGAGATGTGAGCACAGATTAATTTCCTACTGCATGTCTTCAAGTGCTGCTCAAATAATGGAGTCAGATCGGTCATTCGTCCGGCATTCTATTTAGCATTTGCCAATGAACGTGATCGCTATAACTCATTCTACAAAAGACCTATGCCCTCTAAAGAATTCTCACCTGGAACCATTTCTCCAGGGGTAGCTGGGGGCAAATGAAGTAAGTTACTGACAGCATGGCCTTAATATTATTTATGACCTTCCTCAGGAACATATACACAACTACTGGAATACCAAGTTCTCCTTCATGCTTTGTTTTGTCTTTGAACATACATTGTAATCTCAGTTTAGTTCCTGCCCAACATGCTTTTATGCAATGCGCCCTCTTCGCTGGATCTTTTGTACGTTTTCGTGCTGCAACCTGAATGAACTTCAGGCATGTTTCCTTGTATGCAAATTAGTTCCACATCTAATGCCAAGAAGGAAGAGATGATATTACTGCTATTATTACTATTGTATGCCCCCCATCATTAATGGGTCAGCCCAGAATCACTGGAGATGCATGTGGGTGGAAATACAAGGCAAGGTGCACACTCTGTGTCCACATATACCACTGTCCCTCAGGGCTCTACTGTCAGAGGCAAATTGATGAACAACATGCACCATCAGATAACCATTGTACACGTGAAAACCTCCTGATATGGTCTACAAAAATGTGTGCAGTGCGTACTATGCCACAGAGGAATTTACAATTCCAATCAAAATTGGTGATGGCCATCTTTGCAATTGCTAGTTGAAGTACAGTTCACACAAAAAGCAACTTTTAACAGAAGTTGAAGTAAAAAAAAAAACCTTAATTGCTAAGTCATGGTTTGTAAAGATATGATTACAAAACGTGTTAACTACCTGGTGAACAATTTTAAAACCTCTTCTAGTATTCAAACACTTTTTCAATCTGGACGCCGGGTTTTTTTGCCCTGTTTATTATGGATTGTAAAGCAGGGAAATCAAATTACTTGTTTGAAGGCTATTCATCATGAATCTATATTCTTTATCATAGAATTTCATCTAAACAACATTTATCAACATTTATCATTCAATCTAAACAAGGACATGCCTTTTCATAACTCAGTGGTGTATATAAATAATCATGAAAGATTTCACTTAGAAGTGATGAATATCGTATATGACCTGGCAGAGAAATAATGCAATACAATATGTGCTCCTTGGGGAAGGCCCCTGTCAACAAACAGCATGGGCATTTTTCACTTGCCTTCATCATGTGGCTAACAGCTATTTAATCAAGTGTTCCAGTAACAGGTGCCAAATATATAATATGTCCCAGTGCCCACCCAACCAATCTGCCACCCCCCACTCCCTCAACACTCGCTTCTCCAAAATCCAGTACAATAACCAATTATTCAACTCTTCTCCCTACCTCCTCTGCTTCATAGCACCACTAACAGTTATTGTGCTGGACAGAAGGCTGTGTGATGTATGTAAATAACATTTCTCGTTCCTTTGGCGTAAAATTTAGGGGATGGGTTCCCCTTCTTGCAAATTCTTTCATCGGTCTCTCTCCACCCAATATTCTCTGAAAGCTTCTTACAAATTTAATCATTCCAGTTACTTCACTGTAGAGCAAGTGTGTTACCAATTACAGAACACTATCCAAGGCTCAGAATAATAACAAAGTATGTGGTGAGAACACCTGCTCTTCTGAGTTAGGACCCAAGGCATGATAAGTTTTCCCAGTTACAAATTTCTGCTACGAGATATGACAGATACTTGCTTGACAGGGAACATATTGATATAAAGCCTGTTTTGATAGATACAATCAAAACCAGTCAGCTGAAGAAATGGCATTGAAACAAATTTTTATCCACGTTGCACGTCACTGACATTTCAATTAAAGAAAATGCGAAAGCACTTCTGGCAGTCAGAACCTCACAGGCACATTTTCTGTGAAACGCTCCCACTGTTGTGAAGTTTAAATGAGGCCTGTTTTTCAACGACCAGGTCCCGTTCACAGTTACAGTGGTGCTGCATAAACTATAGGCATCCACACCAGCCTTCTTCTGGCCTCTGTGTCCCTCTCCGAAAGCTCTCTTCACCGGGCCAAAGCAGAAAGCCGTTTAATGAGCTGTACACTACCACGCTAGGTCTACTGCTACTACTGCTAGGTCTCGATGCTCATACCATAATGCCACCTCAAGACTGATTTATTCTTACGGTACTTTGATTCCTGTAACTCACAAACATCACAGCTTTGCCGAACTGCGTAAGAATGAATACTACCGACATCATCTAAACTTGCATCAAAATTTGTCTCGGTATACAGTGTTTATTCTGAGCTTTATTTTTTCTTTGGTAATGTTCCATTTTAGCTTCCTTAAAAAAATCTTGCACAGCTTTAGTACACACTGTTACTTCTCTATACTTTGAGCTTTATACGTACAAAAGCAGCAGTATTAATGTTTCATCTAAAATATGTTTCATCGACATGTTATAAATTTAGCTTCCATTTAATTATTCATATCTTTGTTGGTGATTAATCTCAGCCTTTACTGTAACACAAAGGCTCATAATAAACTGCTGACTCGAGTGATGCCATGAAAACACGATAAACCACGTTTTAATGTTTATTGTAGATGCCACTTTTAGATCATATTGTGCAGCTTATTCGAATATCTTATAGGACTCGTTAAAATACTGCAAAATCCTTAACATATGCTGCCATTTTGGCATACAGTATATAACGCATAGAGGAACCGTTTTGCGATTTCATCTGTATCCCATTGATAATGAACTCAAATTGGTTATTTTTTACAGGAAACTCCAGTGGTAACCATTTCATATTCACATTTCCCCTAGGATTGAGTTTTGCAGTACAGATTCTGCAGTACAAGTAGGCCTAAATCGAGTTCTGTAATGAGCTTGAGAACTTGTGGCTGATTTAGTGTGCACATTTCGGAAATAACCTTTAAACCACCCAGTGACATTTACCTGTCTGCAACGGCGGTTTTTACAAGTGAGTAATTAAATGTAAACGAACATTTAAGCAAGCAATCATTTACGTGACAAGCTCAGTCATGAAAAACTGGTTGTTATTGCTCGCTATATTTTTAACTGCAATGATGATAAAATACAGCAACGTTTAACATTGCTTAAATTCATACTGCATTTTGTTTTATACGTTTAAGTCATATATAACTTAACAGTTTAATACTTTGGAGTGATTTAAATTAGTTTATATTTCTGGATTTTTTCATACCCCTAGTCCCAAATAGTAATAAAAAATGTCTGCTAAGTTGTTTTTGGTTAGTATATGTCGATACAATGCATTGTACGGTCATATATTTTGCGACACTCACCTGAATCACATCGGCCCTTCTGAATCAAGATTACCGGGGGTGTTCCGGTGATGTCAGCTCTTCTGTTCTCGGCTCTCAAGCGGCAAAGGCTCGGGTACGTCCTTCCATCGCTCCCGCACACAGGCTCCGTGGAGGTACATACACACGAGCCCCGGTGTTTGCGCTTACCTGGATCGTAGTTACACACCATGCCCTCGCCACAAACCCCGATCCCGCGCTCGCCGCATTGGTCGCCCTCTCCGGCGGCACAAATTACGCAGCAACCGCAATAATCCTTAACAGCCCCATAATAGCACGATTGTGGGGCAGGGGGACAGCGCGAGACATCACAGATCTCTGGACACAGAGTTTGTCTCTTTCGGAGTAGCCGCGAATGCACAAAAGAGGCAAAGAAAATGCAAGCTATAAACTTCCTCATGGTCACAGGTAACTAGAACAACATTCAGGTTGCAGAATAGAAGTGGAAAACAAAGGAGTGGACGCGATTCTGTAGTTTGATTCGATTTTGGTTGCAGTTACTTTTCATAAACCAAGATCATTGTACCAACTTTTTCCCTTTATATGAAACGTTACATGGCATAGTCGCAAAATACAGATAACCGAGAGATTGCTGATTAAGTAAAGATGAAGAATAAAATGGAAAATATTTCTTTTAATTTAGGTTAGTTAAAACGACATAGAGAATACTGTTCCATCTGCTTCATGCTCATCCCGAGCTCTCCTCGAAACTTCAGAGTTCCAATGTCCCCAGGAAAGTTTCCCTGGAATGTAGAATGCGAGCATGCTCTCTTAATTCATCATGTTTATGTGTTGGTATAGACTACTGCAGGGCCTGTCCATGCAACTCCACAGCAGTCCAGCAGAGAGGTATACTGTACACAGTCCACAAATCACATTGTGTAAGTGAAATAAACGCTATTAGATCGTTGTTGTTTTTATATTAGCTGTGCATAAATGAGGTCTCTTTTATCAGAATAACATTATAAATAACTATTTTAACTACTTGTTTGGTAAAATAATCTCTGCAGAGGCACCAATTAGTTCCTGGCACTTATTGGGTAAGATGTTTGGGCAAGATTTTTGAGCTGGCAGAGATAGGTAGGTAGGTAGTTCTGGCAACTAGAACAATTGGAATACAACTCAAAGGATGAATGCAGAGATACACTTTTTATCAGAAGACACCACCCCATTTTTTCCATTGTAGCATGTTTTAATAAAGTACACTCTGATATTAAAGTTCAAAATGGCTGGAATTCCAATGTATTTTTTAAACTGTATTCTGTAAATAATGCAATAGAAAGTTTTTAGTAACTCTCCTAAATGACTATTGCATTGCACTGCAGTTTCTTGATTTCCAAATATCCAATTCTGTCTTTTCATAGATATGCCTAACATTGCATGAGCATACAGCACACACAAAGTATGTTTGAATTAACGCTGTAGGATTATAGGGTCATCATATGACAACTGCAATGCTTGCAGTGTTAGCTACTGCTTGATAATGAGCTAATTAAACACCTACCTGACTAGCTGGTGGAGTTGCTGTTTGAAACTTGCTATACATGTATTAGCAACATTTGTTGAAAAATTGCTAGTTATGTATTTGGGCACAAAATGATGTAGTGAACTTTTTAATGTATTCACTGTTTTCACACCATGACTGTGATGATATGAAAACAATGTTTGATATGTCACATTACATACCGGCCTGTGTTAATTTGTTAAAGTCATCAGAGATGAGAAAGCACTGGGATGGCACTCTTGAGAGCTATCTAATCCTTTCACATGGAGGTTTTAAATATCTGTAATGCCCCTCCCCCCAGTGTGAGTTTTTTGCATGATATCAGAACGCACTCAGTATTCCAGAATTGGGTTGTTGCACAATAACAGAGTTCCCAGCTCCTGCAACTGCCCTCAAATCATGGTGCTGCACCTTACTTATTATTTTCATTTTTTGTGTCCATGCGGTAGGGGACAGATTTGGCAGTATGAATCCATTTGTTTGCACGGAGTCAGCGGTGTGGGCACTGAAGCAGGCAGTATGAGAGGTGATCAGGTCCTGTTTCACTGACTAAATCAGTTCAGGAGGATGCACATGGGTTCAGAGTGAAAAAAAAACAGGAAGGAACTGCAGCTGCCACATTGGATATATTACTGCACCAAATAGACCTTTCTTCTCCCTGCTGAAGAAGAATCACACTGCTATGTCCTTCCTGTGCCCACATTGCTGCTCTCTAAACGGCTGTCCTAAATAACATGTCTCTTAAAGGTGGACAAAAGGCTAGCATACGATTTCACAGTCTACAATAACACTTCCTCCAGACTTTACTTACCTGGTTTTGAGGACTGATATTATCTCCTTAGCAGTTGTTGAACTCATGAAGATAAATTGGGAAGACCCTATTGAATGTTAGAGGACACCCTTTATTCTGTAATTGAGGAGGCTGAAGCAGAGCTAAACGCACCTGGCGTATTCAAGCCATGTAATTACCAAAACAGATGGATGAAGAGCAAGCTACACTTCTTGGCTGTGTAAAAAAAAAACTCCCAGTGCATTTGTCTATGGTATTTGTCATGGCCGATGATGAGAAATGGAAAACATGTCTGTGGAGGCATCTGCTGATCTGCTGCTGGGTCTTCTTTGTGGTTTCTGTTCTTCTTGTCTTACAACCCATGATGAACATGTCTCACTGTGTCTTGCATTGTGTTTTATTATGAAGTCCCCATGTACAGTAATATATTGTTGTCAAGGCTTAACATACGGCTCTCACAGAATGCAAGGAGGCATGCTGCATGTACACGCAGGTTAAATGTACATGCTGTTGAATAAAATGTGTTTCGTTTTTTCACCACTCAATGCTTCACACCATAATCCCTTTTCAGTATTATTTTTGGACCATATCCTAGATCACCCTCACAGGAATTTGAAACACATTCCTTCAACCAAAACTGAGACTGTAGCAGCCTCCCAGATCACCTTATCTCTGAGACCGAGGGAAGGTTCCAGCATGATCCCTGTCTCTGATCTTCTTGTTACAATCCAAATTAAAATCACTGACTTCAAACACTCCCTCACATTTTAGAATACAAGTCTGAAGGACTCTGTGAGAGAATTCTGACAAAGTGTCAAGCACATAATAGAGACAAAATGCAAGACAGACAATCTGAGAGAAGAGAGAACATCAGCCTCTTAATTTAGAGTGTATGGTGTTACTCTTTTGGGGAAACTTTCAAGTCAGTCTTTACAGCAGCATTTGTGAAGTAGTTCTGTCAAAAAACAATGATGGAATTATTATTGCATCTCCCTTCCGCCAGGCATTCTGCAGTAGGAATGCATAGTAATTCTCTCAAATTGAACTTACGGTAGCTCAAAACCTCCAGAGAGTTCAGTCAATTTATCTTGAGTAAGGCATCCCCTGTTTGTAGTCAGGGAGAGGGACATGACCCTCGGCATGAATGTGTTTGTTTGTCACAGATCTGAATGAAAGGCGCTGTGACTCCCGTTTGTCGTGTTTGCTGTTTCTGCTTCACATCTTGCTATTACGCTTCTACGATTTGCCATGAATCTCAAATTGCCCTGGAGGGAAATGGTCGGCCTACACTGAGATGTTTACTAGAAGCTTGATGTCTTTACCATTTACAGACTATGCTCCATGAAAGTGGAGAGTGGGAGTAGATCAGAAATGGCTATGCAGAGCTCAGCCGGCATGGGGCTCGTCTTGAATGCAGGCTGAGCCCTACGGCCAAGGTTCCAAACTGGACATGTCATCTACTGATAATGACTGGGTGCCCATAACGGCAGAGCAAATTTGCTTCATTCTGCTGGGGAAAGGGGTGGCTAGGCTCGCCAGGGTTTCCATGTCTCACTTCTCTCAGGCACCCTGCAGTTTGTCAGGCACCTGTGAGGTGCTCGGACGCTCAGACCTGTGATGCTGATTGGGTTTCCAAAAAAGGGTTGCATAAAGGGAGAAGAAAACATAAAAAATAAAAATGGGAAGCGTATATATGAATAATCAGATACAAAACCTATGCCCCCTCCTTTCATGAGTCATGCTTGAATGCTTTGACTGATGCTAATAATTATGAAGAAATGTGTTGAATTTCATGCAAATACAATTTTTCGTGTTTTTTACAACAAATGTTCCATAAGTAAAATTTTCATTATACAGCCTGTGTCAGCTTTGTGAATTAACAGTGAAATGTAGAGTAAATACCATTAATTTAGATAAATAAGTAGGACATTGTATGTCTTGCTCTGTGGACATGCTACAAAACACTTGGCTGCTTGGGATGGTGAGTATCAGGTGATAAGGGTTGTGACAGATAGAACTCAGTCAGGGATATTCAGTTTTCTCTCAGATTTAAATCACTGACAAGTGAGGAGAGTGTTTTAATGAATAATGTATATTTTGTGAACTGCATTTGCTGTAACTGTGTTAGCAACACACTTTCTACCTTATATCAGATTTATAAAAATGAACATTTTTATGGTGATGTGATAATGTGCTTGCTTCGAACTTTACTGGCATTTATCTACATCATGTTCTTGAGGACACAGGTGCCACACACACACACACACACACACACACACACACACACACACACACACACACACACACACACACTCACACAGAACGAAAGGTGAATTGCAGTGAGCAATGTTGAAACGGTCAGGTCCTGTCCTTGGCTCAGGGTTTTGTTTTTGAGTGTGAGCGGTCAGAGTGTGGTAGTTTATTTTAATAATGTCAGAAACAACACCGGCGCTGCACTGGACTGAGGCCCAAACTCTTGACAGGTAAAGTCACAGCAGTAATGAATGACTGTTTTGGTCAGAGCCTGCATTTATAAAAATCCAATACCATTGCAGCGGCATTGATGTGGGCTGGAGGGGTATTTCTAGATATGTGGGGGCAACTGTAGAAGAATGGCAACAACAAAACCCTTCATGTGGCAGACTACTGGGGTCAGTGTACAGTTTTGTTTTGCATATATATATATATATATTATATATATACAGTCATGCGCCCCTTAACGTCCATTCAGACAACATCTGTTCCCATATACGTCCGTAGTCCCATAAGGTTATAATAATGTTTAAAAATCCTGATCGCAGAATGCGACGTAGCGGACGTAACTGGACGTAGTGAAGGCAATGCTTCCCGCACGCAACACGTGTATCTCATGTTTACAGCATCTTGGCTACAGTAGCCTACTCCATATACGTTTGCTGAGTATATAGTGTGGTGTTCGCACAACGTCCAAATCACTTAACGTCCTATTTCACAGAATGTATTGTGGACGTTAAGCGACGCATGGCTGTATACATACATACACATATATGTGTATATATATATATATATATATATATATATATATATATATATATATATATATATAGAGAGAGAGAGAGAGAGAGACAGAGAAAGAGAGAGAGAGAGAGAGAGAGATTGATCTATTGATATATAGATATAGATATTGAAATTGATATAACAAAATTATGACTACATTAATTCACATTATTTCACTTTATCTACTGGAAACACATAATTACATACAAACTTTATGTTTCTGTTACATGCATTTGGAAAGGGTAAGTGAGCAACAAGACCAAGTTTTCAAAATAAGAATGTAGATCACATTGTTAGTGTCCTGCTACAAAAATATCTGATTTCCATGAGTCCCATGATTTCCACACCTTTAAGTTCAGCCTGCATGCATGCTGGTAACAATTTTTATCAGAACACATTGGTCAAAACTACAATGTATTCATCTTCACAGTGCACCAGTATATTCATGTCAGTAATACTGGTCAACAATCATGCATGCAAGATCGGGTGGACCTAAAGATAAACACAGAAAGCCAACTGCAGAGAAAACTCTATGTCAGAGAATGCAGGAGGCTTTGATTCAATGTTTCCTCAGACACGAGAGGGATTGCATCATCCAGTTGTTCCCCCGTATTGTTTGAGACTCACTGATTCACACTGACCTCCCTTCAAACATGGCCATCTCCCCCATAAGGCCTGTCCATTATTATGCAGGTGCTCAGTTCATGTTGTCACAGCTAGCTGAACAAGGACATCCAGGCAAAGCTATTGTTTCTTAATAAGAATATTAAGAGTACAAAGCGGAAACTCTTATTCCTGAATCTCAGTGGTCATCGTTCCCCATTGTGACTCCTCGCCTGTCTTTGCACCATGGCTTTAAACTGGAATGCTTCATGTTCCATATGGGCTTTGTGCTTATATGGAAGAAATGCATTTTCCACAAAAGAACCACTGACACGGTTACCCACTAAAGTTAAATATCATTCTCATTGCGGCCTTTATTTATTTGTCTTTGTGTCCTGGTGACAAGTTTTGGTTTTATCAGGGCTGCTATAACTCTTGCTGCTGGCTCTGTGGTATTGTTTGTGCATTATTAGGCCAGCCCTTCAACATGAGGAGAACCTGTGCTTTGTTCATTTTAATAAGATTGGTCAGAGACAGAAATGCCTCCGCTGAGTGTAGACTTGATGTTCGTTTGATTCATTCTCTTCCTTTTTTGAAGGTAATAAGCACCTAATGCAGACTGACAAATCCTAATGATTTTTTTTAAAGCATGACTAAAAAGCCCAAATCTGATCTGAAAGTGTTTGATCACATGCTGCTGATTGTTAAAAGGGTGGAAACTTGAAAGGATGCAGACTTGAAAAGATTTCATTGTTCTTAAAAAAGATATCAAGCAACTGTAATAGGAAAATGTCATAACAGCTGGCAAATTCACTGCCACAGCATTAGTTTTGAAATGCTTAAAACCTGTGCATGCAGTTGTAAGCTGAGGGCACAGGATTCATAATGATGGAGTCATAATTCATAATGAATGTAGTCATTTATTATTTTGAGCATCAAATGAAAAAGCCATGTATTAGATGAAGATTTCCAGAGGCTGAATTTGTGAACATAAAAGCAGGGTATGTTTCGATTAGTATTTAGAAGGAGGAACAGGATGTGTCAGAAAAGGAAAAATGCTTCAATGAGTCATTTTCCAGGATGATGTCCTTGGATGAGACTTGTGAGTCTGAACCAAACATGAGGAATAACAAGCCCATAGCAATAATGTGGAGAAGTGTAGTAAGGGATGTTGGGAAGGTAGTTGTGAATTCAACACTGACCCAGAATGTCATGATGCACCCTGCCAGGTGTCTGTGAAGCATCAGAATTACTCTTTCTTGTAGGATTCAGTTTTCAGCGCTTTTGGCAAGGAGTCAGAAAGGAGCTGGATAACATCAATAAGATGTTGGAGACAGTAATAAATAAATTACAAGAGGGATCAAATACAAGTTCTTTTAACTTTATCCTATTAACATGAAAGGCCTAGTTTACTTGTAATACCATCTTTGATATTGCAGACAACTACTTGCTCATGTACTATCTTAATGTCATGCTAAAACTGAACCTTTGAAGTGGGTAACTTTCAGTTCTATCTCAACCTAACACCAAATGTTAAACTGAATACAGTTTTTGAGAGTGCTAATGGACTTTACTGATGGCAAGAAGATTACCCATATTATAATAAGCTCAATAAATGCTGTAAAACTACTTTTCCTTTCTGTTATTCATACAAAACACAAACCTACTAACATAAGAATTGATCCCCTATAGTGTGAAAGAACCATTCCAGTACTAATTGTGTAAATTTTCTGCTCATGAAAAGCAATCAACTTATAAGAATGTTTTCTTCAATCACCCATAACATACAATACAACATTCAGTTGGGTGCAATGGTACATAATCAGCAAAAAAGCTGTACAAAAACACCATCTTTTTGAGTCTACATTCTCCTTCCATATAGTCATAAACAGTCGCATACAGTTACATATATAGTTACATATAGTCATTACATATAGTCTAAAAGAAGAGGTCCAGCAGAAAAACTGGGCATACGGGGAGAGTGTCATGAACAAAGGAGACAGAAATTGAAGGTGAACTGGCAGAACACCAGTGATTGATGCAGTGCTTGCACCAATGGACAGTTATGTGATCAAACAGACAATTAACACACAAGGCAGGCCCGGAGTCCAGTATGCTGCTTTGTAGATTGAACCCATTGGCAGAAAGGCATTGGATCTGAAATGCACTTACTTACTTCCAGCTTGTATTGTCTCTGTACAATGACCCACAAACTGCACTATCTGCTTTTTAAAGCTCACCTTATTAAGACTCTGTCTGTGTTTCTACACAGTTGCAAATCATACAGCTCACTCTTCTGTGGCACTGTATTCCTCTGAGAACATCACACCTTCACATTTGTGACAAATCAGGAGGACCTAAGGCTTGCTCTCTCCTTGCACAGAATGCACAGTCTCACGCTATGTGGTCTGCCCTTCCTCTGTCACATTTATACCAATCAAATACAAGGGCACAGTGTGTATAAGAGAAAACCAACATGCCCTTACATGCTGCTTTGAGTGTGGCAAACCACATGGTGCAACATATTGTGCTTTGGTTGGGGAACATACAGCCACTCTATGCCCTTAATTACAGAAATTGGCTGGCATATTTTCAACAATTTAACTAACTTCTCTCAAAGGTATCAATCATAATATGACTAATATTGTCTAAAGGAGGCCTGATTCGTGCATTAGAATGTAGGTGGAAACAGATGGGCACAGCACTTTTGGCATTTGGAGGCATTTGCTTTAAGTGCATTTTGCAAGTTCTGTAGCTCTGTCCATTGATGTTGTTGATGCGCACTCAGAGCAACTCCAGTTAAACATTTGTTTTCAAAATGAAACAACTTCTTGATGGCACTTTACAGCAATAGGTACATTGAGTTAAATTATGGAAGCAGCTTAGCTTACTGAGTGAAAACCAATTAGTGTTATCCATTAAAATGGATAACAAGTTCACCCAAGGGCATTGAACGTCTTGCTCTACATCACGCCCAACATTTTTTTCTTATTACCTTTACAAGCACTTGGATGAATCTGGGAAACATACTGTAGGTGCTCTAAATTCTAAAACTCGTATTGAAAAGATCTAAGGTATTTCTGGTTTCTGAACTGATAATTCAGACGATTAATCAAACGCCTTTTAATGTACCAGCAGCATTTGCAGTAACTAATTCATACTGAAAAAAGACAAGTAGCCCCTTCTAATAATCAGTACAACATTACATGGGATCACAGCGTCAGAAATACACATTGGGGAAAAGAACATTGATTGTGGTCACCACCTACTGTAGGATGGACAGCTGATACCATTAGTCTAGTGTTGTCCACATGGTTTCTAAAATATAAATGGCACACTGTAACCTTATACATTGTAGCAGAGTGCACACACATTAACAGTGAGAAGAAGCTGGCCGTAGGTGAAGAAAAATGCATGCACAAAATATGTATTCAGTGCATGATGTATATTCCCATAATAAGGGCATTATTGCTCATTCTTTCACACCAAGCATCTCTTTTGAATTTGGAGTTACTACAGTAATAAATCCATTGCTCTGTGTTTCTTTCTGTGCTGCTAGACTGACAAAATAACAGAGAAGTAGTGAGTGAGTGTGAATGAAAGTATACACATGGAATTATATTCAGCTATGATTATTTTTATTACGTACATGATGAAGCACAGTTCCGAACTACAAAACTGTAGTAAGTCACGTTAGCAAACAGTTAAGCAATCTGACAACTGAAGAAAAAAAATTACAGGACATTTCCATAATTGGTAAGTATAACTGCATAAGTCATTTTTTATTTTAGAGCCACTGTCAACTCATTCTGCATACAAATCCATTTATTTCCTCTGAAATACTCATAATTCATAAGCTCATTACAGAAGCTGTGAATGAGAAAGCACTAATCGGCCTTGGTGCAATTTCCTGATCAGAAGTGGCCTACTTTTAAAAGTCAAGAACAGTTTGAAATGAGTTTTTCTTGCCTCAAGTGCACTGGTTTTTACGTGACTTTGTGTTGCCCTGTACTGCTCTGTATTGGACAAAACAGATCACATCCTCAGTCTCACCTCTGGGATTTACTTCCACCTGTACAACCCCCAAGACGTTTCTCACTGCACTGTAACACATGACCACTAGGGGGCAGCACCAGCTCAGTTTTGCTCTGAACAGTTCACTTGAGAGATAGGGACAGGGCGCAGTGGATTGGATGCCTTTGGCCTGTCTTTGGAGCACCTGCAGATGCATAGACTCATAAGGAACAAGCTGGTGCTCCTCTGGTCAGCCATCTGGGGACTCCGCTGTCACGAGCCTGCAGTGAAGACCAGAGGACAAATCTGTTAGGTGCTGCTGTGACACCTAAAGCTGGCATGGTGAGATGAGATGCTGATTGGAGGTGACAGCCTTCTGTTGCTTTTGCATTCCATAATGGTCCCATGTGACAACTGTCAGATTCGGACAAGCCAAAATAGAACTTGTAAAATCTGCTTTCATTAGGCTCAGGTACCCCTATGTTTGTTGTTCAATGGGGAAACACTTATAAAATCTTACAATATTGGGTAGTTGTGAAAAAAGAAACATCAACTGAGATGTGCAGTATAGACTGACTTGGTTCCTGGGCCTTCTCTTTGAGCTCAGAAAAGTTGCGGCTCAGGAAAGAGTTTCTGAGGTTGGTAGCGTGCAGCAGCCTTCCAACTCAGTAAAAGCCTTCTAAGGCATTATCAATGTGAGAGAAAAACAACAGCCAAAGGAATGCTTACAAAAAAGACTGCCATGGAGCCAGGGAGTTCCCAGAGGAGTTCTGAAAGAGCCTCTCTGCAAAGTGTGGATCTGGTAGGACTTTACCCCCTCCCTGTAATGCTCGCTAATGGATTGGCTTGATCTGGAATGTCAACGCGCCTCGTTCTGCTCGTCTTCCCTAATGCGTCTTTTAATTAAGCAGGCTGTGGGAGTTTTCATACATACTTCCTGAGTGGAGATGTATGAAGTGAATATTGCCTTTGCCAGGAGTTGTTGCCTTAGGCTGTGAAATATGGGAATGAATTACTCACAGGTTTCCTCTGGAAATTTACAGGAAAGGCCTTGATTTCAGACATAAATCCCTGCTGTTGAACTCCGTCAACGCTGAACAAGCGACGGGGGAAGATTCATCCGTGTTGTTGGACGGCTTTTTGGATTTCACTTCATTTTATGTGACAGACTTGGAAGCTCACCTTTACTTCCTGGACTTTGGGAGCTGTCTGACGCAGGACAGCGCTGGTAATTGCTAAGAACGCATGACCGTTGTTGGTCTTTGGGACTTGGCACTACTGACGGCTGTGAAAGGACAAGGACAATCTCCCCTGTTTGACTGCGACTATGCGTAACTGCTGTGGCAGCTCTGCGCTGCTGGAGGAAGGACCCATCTGTGTTCAAATTGCCCAACAACCTCCCATAGAGATCTGACCGAATGCAGATCTATGAATAACATGGATTTCTGCGAGTAATTAAAACTTTTGTACATAAATTTGATTCACAGTGCTCTAATTACACCAGATTTCCCTCCAACAGTTCATAAATATGAATGAAGTTGTAAACAGGCCTATTTACAAAATAGAGCGGTTAAGGCGTATGCGCAACATCTGCAAGAGAATGAGAAAATCTGCTGCTCCTGTGTATTTCAAGCCTATATGTGGGAGATAGATCTGCGTTTCTGTTATTTCACTCTGACCCTTATCACTGGTGCGCCTCTACAGCAATCTGGCTGCTGACTAGAGTCTGCTATGATGACTGTGGGCTGTGGGCCGTAATTAAGTTCCCACATTTGTAAACTGGTGGTGCTATGGGGGGGCAAAGAAAGGGTGGATGAATTCCAAAAACCCAGAGAAAATCTGTCTGCGTGATGTTGGTCGTTCAGTGGAGCACGCAATGATACATAAGGACTGCCTAAATACCGGAGGACCACTGGACTGCTGGTGGGAAGGAGTGCTTCGTGTGCCTATGTGTATGTGTGTGCGTAGGCACGAGTGTGCGATGGTGGTTGATGGGGGATGGGATGGCTCTCCTAAGGCCTTGTGTTAGAGAGTCACAGAGGCCTCTGAGCACTCCTTACACCACAATATAACAGGGAGAGGAGTGCTGGAGTCCTCTGAGGCGTTCAGTGGGGGTGTGCACAGAATGCTGCATGCTAAAGCCATGAATATTTCATACCTCCCAACAGCTGACAGGCCTCAGCCAACCGAGCCTGCTGGTCACACCTCTCTGGCTCGCCAGGCTCACTGAGGCCATATGGAGCAACTGGAGCAAGGCTAAGGGTTAGTGTCGCGTAGGGAGAGCCTGCCACCCCCCGGGCAATCCCACAAGAAGCAGCTGCGAAGTGAGATCGCAGTCTGACTCGTTTGGAGCTCAAAACGTACATTCCTTGAGCTCAAGGCCATAGCGGGTATAGAGAATGGTGCATTTCCTGGTGACATTTTCATTCAGGGTTATTTCTCTGCCCCCGTTGTAAAGCACAGGCTTGGCAAATGCAGGTATAAATATAGACAAAACATTACAATGACACTCTGTGTATCTGCTTCCGGTGTTCATAAATTGCTATAGAAGTGGTGGTAGATTAGAGGGGCCCCATACTGTGCATCCTGTCAGGACTGTGGCTTCTTAGCCCTGTTGTTTAGGTTTTCCCCGTCAGGTGCTTTTGTTTTTCCCCGTGTTCCTGCCCTGCCTTGCTCTCCGCCCTGTCTCCGCCCACCTCGTTACCTGACCAGTCCCACCTGCCTGCCGGCTCACCTGTATCCCATCTCCTCATTAGCTTCACCCTATATAATCCCTGTTTGTTTCTTGTCTCGTCGTGAGTTCGTCTCAGTTTCACTGTGTTGTTATGAGCGGTTTTCCTGCTTACCCGTTTTTCCTGATTTTTTTTTTTTTGCCTGTTCTTGTGACCTTGTCTTTGGATCTGTTTTTGGTTTTGTTTGCTGTGTCTTACTGGATTGTGACCTTGCCTGCTTTTTGACACTGATTTCTGGACTGTGTTTTTTGGATTCATTAAACCTGTTTTTGCACCTGCATTCCTGTCTGCGACCGAGTCCCTGCCTGAGCTGTGACACATCCAACAGTGTTACCAAGGCAATTTGCAAAGGCATTTACATTTACAAAACTCAAGGCAGAGATTTGAAAATGGCAGTATTTCATAGGTATTATGGATATATAATTTCAAGAGGTTTGATGCAACCTTACACAATGCCTACTTTTAAAATAAATATTAGCTTTCTGAAACTCTGAAACTGGCTGAGGTGTAATCTGCTAGAAATTAACTCAGCTACAAACTTCCTTTGCCAAATCTCTGATACCACCTAACAAGGGGATATAGAAACCCTTGCAATCTGTCAGTCTGGAGAATAACAGTATCATACAAATCACAATTTTTATAGTATACAAAGCTGGTCGGTCCAGACTGGTTTTTGATGTACTGTCGTCCATGTGCCTGTACATGTGTATGGGTTGTGGTGTGTGTACATGCATGTACAGACAGAATATGGTACGTATGTCTGATCTTTGGTTGGTGTGGTCCAAGCTCATTGCCCTGGCCCTGATTACAAGGCTAATTATCAGCTTCTGGTGCTCGGGGCAGACAGTGATGTCACCAGCTCCTTCTCATTAGACAGGGATGCAGCAGTCACGTGAGCTAGCAGAGTCACCCTATGTCTTCCCCTGCTCCGAGGACATCATTCTCCAGCTCCAGAATAGCTGCCATGACCTACATTGCTTTCCCTGGTGCTGCAGCATTGAATCTTTCAGCAAAGTGGTTGGATTTCATCAACCAGTCCTTGGTGCAAGAAATGCTGTAATCCAATTCACTGCCACTGTGCATGCTGGAATACGGTCTTGACTTACCTCTAGAGGGCATGACAAGGTGAGAGTTCCAGAGGACAATGCATAGGACACACAAAAATCAAGCAACAATGTTTGTGTGTGCATCGGCCCTGTTGTGTGCATGCCATTGTGCTGCATGCGCAGGCGAGGGCAACGCATGGGGTGTACCTGCGGGATACTTCACATTTCAACACGGTGCACAGCGTTAATGAATCGGTATCGTGCTGAGATTATTTTTAGTGTAATGCAGGGAGCTAATGTGGGAAAGGGACAGAGCGCGACACGTCCATGAATCAGATTGATGGGTGGTGCGTCTGCGGAGATGGGGATGGAGAGAAAGTAATGGCACTGACACAGCTATAACAGATGGGAGGTGATTAAGAGATGCAGCCTCTCTCAGGATAGGTTAATTGGATTGATAAGCAGAAATGTGTTGGATTTGGCACCGTGGCTCTGATCATCTAACACTGCACATTAGAAGTTTGCCACATATCTTCGCTGACCTCTACCCATTTGTAAAAATGTCTGTTTCTATTTATGCAGAGTCTTTAAGAACAAGGCGGTAATAAAGTAAGAGATCTGCCTGAGTTATGGTCATAGGTCTTGCAGCTCAGTATGTATGCCAAGGCTGAAAGCATAGAGGCCCTTATTGCACTGATGACTGATGAATGGTTTGAGGTGTGTAGGCATTAGATTCACAGTGTCAATAATGGCTGCTTAAATCTGCCAAATAATTAATTGAATAAAATCTGTGTCATGTTAGATGTCATGCTGCAATCTTTTTTGTTCTGCATATGAATTGCTTTCCCTGTAAAGATTTCTGAAAGGTGGTACTAATCTGGTATTATTGACAGCCTTTCTATCCCTTCAGAAGTTTCTCGGAAAGCCATTTGGCTATGAAGACAAACTTCTCCTTGCTTCCTGCCTTATTGCTGCTTTGAATTCTTAAGATGAAGATGACAAGAGGAACACATGCACATACACTCTTGTACTCACTCGTACACCACAATATTGTGTTGTCCCAAAAGGGCAGTGACATGTTTCTAACACCACGATAAGGCTGAGATTGGCACAATCTTTTTCTGCCCTCATCTCATTTTTCATTTCTATTGAATCAGAGGGTCACATGTCCCAGACCTTTGGGAGAACAAAGGCTTTTTTTTGCTATGAAACCCGGATACTACAGGAATACAGGATTGCTTTCTTGATAAACATATACTTGACACATCATACACCAACATTTCTTCAGCAGTTTGTTCACGTATATAGATTTCTTCTCATTTCATGGAGGTACTGTGTCGGGAATTAATTACCCATTTGCACGTTATTTATGAATCTGTGGCTACTCATTACAATGCCTGCCCATTTATACAAGCTTTATACAAGATTTTGTTACAGTTAAGCACTACAATAGAAGCAATTTTCAGATATGGAATTCAAAAAAAGACTTTAAGACTTGTGCATATTTTGTGGTTGTTAAAGCTTAAAATGTTTATTAATGCCAACAAGCACAGAAGAAATTATGCATCAGAATAGATTAGATGGTTAATACAAAAGCAAGATGTCAGGCAGTATAAGGTCATTTTCGTGCTTTGTCTTTCAATGGTGGCCAGATTAGAGGGACAGTGTTGGAGACGAGTTGTATCTCGTTGTATTGTGAAATAAAAGTATCCATATCAGACACCAAAGCTTTTGCATTTTTTGTGTTTCTTTGGCTTTGTACAAAATAAGTTAATGTATAAATCCTGTTCTTAATTGCTTTAAATGTGTTAACAAACTCAAACAAACACAACAGAATCACATGCGAATAAATTTTGATTACCCATTAAACAGGAGAAACCATAAATAACCAATTTTCAAGATTACTGGCAATTACTTAAATTATGTTAAATGAGGTCCTTAATCAGTCTCCTTCAGTGAAAGCACATATGTTTTGTATAGGTTAGTATGAAATTCAAAATAACTTCATTTCATAGGCTCCCTGCACATGCAGATTACTAAGACCCAAAGAGGCTCATAACAACTCTGTGTGGCTACTCACAGACTGCTAAAATATTCCTGGACATTTTAAAAAGAGTTCTACGGAATGATTAGATACTTACTAATGGGTTATGCGTAGTCACATTACAATGTCTGCAAAGTCTGTGAAGGGTACATTATGAAAGCTGAGCAAATGCACGCAACCTAGTCTCGACTCAGTTTTTCACAATTTCATCATGCACAGACAAACCAACCAAACAATAACGCATTCTGCATACAGTGCATAGTTGTTTAGTTGTTTGACATTGCAGAGTCTTGTCTGTAAATTGATATTGGTGTGAAAGGTGGGTTTAATAACGAGCCCACTCCTCACACACCATCTGCAGGTTGTTGAAGGAGCTTCATCATGTTCAGCAGAGTGCATGGATGCAGGTTTCCTACAGGGGCCCTGCGTGCTAACCTCCCCTATTCAGCATGGTATTTAACAAGATATGAGTTCAAGTGTGCTTGCAGGTGCTGTCTCAGGAACATGCTGAACAATCACTACCTGGGCAGGGATGTTTGCTTTTTCTGCTCTGTTGAAAAAAATAGCACACAAAGACTAATCAAAGCAATGCTCTCATAAAAATGTAGCTGTAATATGCAGAATTACCAATGAATGATTGAATATGGTATCAGCCTCCCCCCCAATAGGGGATTTAGCTTACTGCATCTCATAAATAACATATTGTATTTAATCACAAAAATTTAAACCATTGTGTCAAGAACAATCACTGC
The DNA here is from genome assembly GCA_019176425.1 of Megalops atlanticus. Lineage (NCBI taxonomy): Eukaryota > Metazoa > Chordata > Actinopteri > Elopiformes > Megalopidae > Megalops > Megalops atlanticus. The sequence continues at coordinate 14,102,771 of CM032878.1, read as the reverse complement.
AAATGAGCAGTGGATGACCTCTTTCTGAATCTAGCCATTCATATATGGTCGCAAGCAAATGAGGAGACACAGGCCTTAGAGAAAATGAAGTCAAAGGAAATTCTTAATTTGCTGGGCTGTCAATCAGGTGTCAAAGGGAGACCCAGCATGTCCCATATGAACTAGCTCTCGCAGAGCTCCTTTCCCAGGAAATGAATGCACTCAGGAGTTGGCCAGCGTTCCTTGTTTCACTCTGAAGGTTGATAGCTCTCTGTGGATCAGCTTTTTTAGAGCATGACTGCTTCCATGACCTCACCCACTGAGCATGCTCCATTGGGCAGGAGAACTGCCTGAAAAATGGAATGGTATAGATACTGGCACATGGCATTTAGCTTTCTTTTCATTATGCTGCCATCACTCAGTAGATACACTGTTTTGAACTAGGCTCTGCCTTTGCAAAGTCTATCCTCTCTGTTGATGGAAGACCTACAGAAGGTGTTAGCATTGATGTCATATGCTGACAAGCAGAAGTAGGTCTTGCCATGGGTGCTGTGAGAATACTGATAGATTCATAATGGATATTGCACCATATGTTGAATTCAACCTAAGGATTGTGTATGTATAGAGTTATATGTAGAGTCACACAACATGTTCAAAGCTACAGATATTTTCTACACCATAACAGATTTAATAAATGTCATGGGAATGTGGTACAGTTTCTCAGTACTTCGTTATGCCTGCACTGGTTTTCCAGATTGTTGAAGTTTTCCCCCTCTGGGAAGGACATTACATTTTGTATTGTTGTGTGTTATATCTGTGCACATATATGTTTATGTACATTCAACTAGTTCTTTTAAGTGAGACCATAATTATTTGTGACCATGTAACCATGTCCCACATGTAATAAATTACATTTCCCACACATATGCATACAGATACATTATTCAAATGCCTTCCCAGGTAAAATCAGAGAGCTAATTAATCCCACCATCTCCTGGATTTCAAAGGTTTTCATAGCTGTTCAATAATTAAACCAAGAAGATTCTAAGCCAGGAGATGTTAAGACAGTTCCTTTTACATCATACGAAGCAGAAACATGCTTTTCATGAGAGTGGGAACATTTGCTTTTAATTCTGTTTTTTCCCACCTGCAAACCTGCATTTTACATGTACTTGTATGTACTATTTGCATTGTATGTACAGTAGCAGTATAGGCTACCGTCATATTATCCTCACTGTTTGCTTTAAAAGACACTATTGTTAGTGTTACTGTTTCTGTGTCTGTTTTTAGCAACATTCATTTTTCATCCCAGCAGAAAGTTCCCTGCTTTGTACTTTGAAATCCAGGTTTGAAAAAAATGCATTTGATATTATCTTATGGGTCCTGGTATTAACAGGCTTAATACAATATTCCATTATTAACCACAAATGCATGCAGAATATACTGTAGAGCAGTATATAGAACAGTACACGTTCCCTATGTGCTGCTTACTTGTACTTCCGTTTTTACCATTAACATGTGGTCTGATTGAGATTGAGCAGGAAAACTGGCATCTCATCTCCCAAGGAAAAAACGCGTTCTTCCATCAAATTTTAATCCCTGCCTTCGTCAAGGTTTTCCATCGTGTGGTTTTCTCCTAATCAAAGTGATCCTGGCATAATATAAGTGTGCAACCCGTCGTCTCAGGATGGTGGAAATGATATTCTTGGGCACAGGCCCGGGCCATGGATCAATAGCGGCAGCCGGTGAATCTTCTTAGGTGAATCAGCCACGCTGGTGGATGTATTACCTGCTCAGCGTGACTGACTCTGTGCTGATGAATAACACAGGCTCACGGGCCAGCTCTCTCTGAGCCCTGAATGCTGAGGCCCTTCCCCTTGGCTGGAGGTGCAGTGTTTCACATCAGAGATAACCTCAGTGGTTTAAGAGGCCATGTTTAATCTTGTCATGGTCTCTTTTTATTATGTGCCGCATAGGAAGGCGGGGGGGTGGAAGAAGCCTGACTAACCCCCTTGGTGCAAATTACAAGGCAGATATTGATGTCGGCTATTTCGCCCTTCACAGCATGTTCGGTTGTGTTCCAGGATGGGGCTGCACATCAGTGTCAGGCACGTTTTTGTTCTATGTCAATGTGACACACAGACCTGCAGCATTAATGTTGGCAGGTTTTTCCAAAATGGCCTCCTTTGAGTCAAAAGTAGTTGGGAATCTGAAAAGTTCTTCCTTTAAAAGATGCTGTTTGTTTTCAGTTCTTTAAAATGCCTGGCTCTGAAAGATATTATTCCATATGCTATACAGCATATACATTTCAAATTAATTTCAAGAAGATTTAACCAATAAATAACAACACAATCACCAATTACTAGCACAAATCATTTTATTGCACTGTGTATCTGCTTACACATAAGTTATTATAGCTCTTTATAGATGTTTATCCTTTCCTCATTTTCATAGGGTAGTGGGACACACATGGCTGAGGGAGGAGGCAGGGAAACACACGAGTCCAAAATATGGTGCAAAATACAGTGAAACCTTAAAGGGGCAGCAGTGTAGTATAGTGGTTAAGGAGCAGCACTTGTAACTGATAGGTTGCTCGTTTGATTACCTGCTGGGGCACTGCTGCTATACCCTTGGGCAAGGTACTTAACCAACATTTGCCTCAGTAAATATGCAGCTGTATAAATGGATAGCGTTGCAAAAAAATTGTAACTGATGTAAGTCGCTCTGGATAAGAGTGTCTGCTAAATGCCAGTAATGTAATACACACACACACACACACACACACACACACACACACACACACACACACACACACACAAACTGATACACAGTGTCAAACTACACTAACACTGGTCAGCAGCATCAACAGGAAACGAAAAACAAATGCACCTCACAGTCTCTAGCTCCAGCTCTCTCTCAGGCCTCGCAAAGGGGTTACCCACAGTGCACACCCGACTGGAACATGGCACCTTGCAAATGGGTAAATTGCTGTTTGGACATTGTACATTTAAAACCATGCAATGCGCCACATCCCAGTAATACCTTACTAAAAACATAAAAACAGACAGTCTCATTTAAATCTACAAAGAAGATACATGGACTGAGATCTGATCACCAGTGCGTTAAGTACCCCCCGTAAGGTCCGTTGGTTATTTCACTCAAGGTCTATTAAAGGGGTGCGCACTGAACCGCCCGCCTTTTCTCTGTAACCACACCCCTTACGCTACTCTGTACACTGCGAGGTAGGTTACCTGCTTCCATTCTTAATGTTTACAGGCAGTTTACCTAACCCAACTACACAAAATATGCAGAGTTAAAGTCATTACAACGTCCAGATTCACATTCTTAAAGACGGACTGCACGAACCGACGCGATGCAAAGAGATGTACACTTTTCCCTTTACATACGCGAAAGCCGTCATTTCAGGGTAATACAGGAAATGTCCGCACTAATTCGGCAACGGTCACCTAGAATGTACAATTCTGCTATTAATTGGAACACAAGATAAATCTCTTGGACCATTTATATTCTTTAGCCCACATTTTGCAAAAGTGACGATCCAGTTCAGTCCATGTAAGATATAAAAAATTGGCGTTAAGCAGGATCGTCATGCTCATTTTGCTTCCCAAAATGCTGTGTTACTGGAAGCCTGAACACGTCAGCTGTGAAAAGGGTCCACGTTTTTTGCGTTGAATACTGTACATGAATACTGTAGAATTCACGGTACAGCCCAGGTCAAACTTCTCGCAAACAAAACAGCATGCCCTTCATGTTGCCTGTAAAACATGTTTTGTTAGAGTATGCTTAAATTGATCGACCAATTTGTTAGAGAAATGCACTGGATAATGGAACCTTCAGCTTGGCAGGGAAGGCTACTTCTTACTGTGCTCTCCTTAGTGTGAATCAAGAACTGCAACTAGAAAAGCTTTGCATGCTGTTTCTTTCGTGAATGCATGTTTTCAAGGTAACTAAGTTAGCCTAGGAATAACTTGATAAACCAGCTTGATAGATTTGAGACCTTGTATATGTTGCTTGCATGTGCAGTATGCAGCTGACTAGTCAGTTATAGGACTGAATGTAATATATGATACCAACATACTAGGCTGTAAATTCAGCTTTAAAAACTGTATTTATTACATGACCACAGACCTTGGAACTGCTACAGCATAAATATCCAACACACGAACTTTTGGCCTAGTGTTTTATGAATTTATGGCTGTGTTTGATGCCAGTTAAGATATTTAGACTTACAATATCAACACTTCACAGATAAACTTTGAGTATCACATTATACAAAGTGGTTGGAGCTGTTTTGTTCACTCAATATCCTTGTCATTTGACGTGGAATATGTTGATGTTGCTAATGGCAACAGTTGATGTTGCTGTGAGCAAATGGAAAGATGTCAATGGAATTTTCACAGAAGAAGAGAAAACAGCCTTCCAGTAACAGACAGCCAATATAAATCAAAGATCCCCAATAATTCTGAGACCTACGTTGAGGCCAGCCTACTGGCTAGATATTACGTTTGCATGATGTTAACTGTGTACTGTCATTTTAAATATACAATGATTGCTGCTCATTTACACCTGCTACCTAGCTATATCAGAGAGCATGCAGGATGGTTAGACAGCTTTCTTGCTGTCTGTATTGCTAAAAAGTGCTATGTTCAGAGTATGACACATTAAAAGTGTATATCTAGCTAAGATAAAATTTGATAAAAGCACTGAAATATAATATGCATTTTTTTAACCATGTATGTTTAGTAAGTAGTTGCGTGAATTATAGTACAGAATAAAACCCATTTTGAATTGAAGTGATCATTTCCAGGGATTATGAGGCCTGTGTTTGTAATCTTGCAGGCTGCTAATGAAATTATTGTTCATTCGATTACTAGTTTGTTAGCTTGTTAGCTGGCTAGCTTTACTATGTTACAAAGATGGTGGCCACTTTTTTTGGGTGTCATTTGGTTTACATTTGTTTTCTGTATTTGTTTTCTGTCTACTTTGATCCTCTTAATGCTCTTAGAATTAGATGATGTGGATTGTAGAATGTCCAATTTCTAGGATGCATCTGTTCTGTTTTGCATCTGATTTGTTCATAAAAGCCGCTGTTTATTTGTCCTCAGTCTGAAATCTGTCAGTCTGGGTGGAAGCCAATGAGTAAACTTTTGATGCTCAGTTCATGTCTGCATGTTAAACACAGTCACTCATGTCACTGGTGCAATGATTCAATGCCCAACAATTGATGGACATTTCAAGAAGGCATTAATTTAGCATTTTTATGTTACATTACGATTTGATACAATTATTTTCTAGAGTTTTTTTCTGGAAACAGTTTGTCTAGTTTATAATACTTTGAATGAGGACTGTGAGGATGTTTCTTTGGTAGGCATGGGCAACTGAAATTGTTTTCATGTTGTTTTTGCTGTCTTCACACAAAAGTTTTCCAACTTGACTATTAAAAACTAAAGACACAGTATGCAGAAGTATCATAGAAACATTGTGTAATCAGGAATACATCACAACACAGCTGGGTACATGTCAAAGCTGAGACATCTGTTTTTCTACCCATGATTTGTTAATTCATTGTTTGTTCCATTTAAACAATAGTAGTTAGCTTGATAATGATTGTATTTAATATTTACTGTTTTGAATAAAAAGTTCAAATAAAAGCTCCAGAGGACACACCTAGTCACATTTAATGATAGTCCTCTGGTGTAGAAAGATAACAGGAACAGTGTTTAAGGCTTCACTCACCGTCTGAAAAGTGTTGTACAAAAGCATAATATGAAGTCATTTTATTATGCTTCTCTGTTTGTTCTCTCTCTGTCCAGCTCTATCCCATCCTTGGTCTAGCTTGGTCTAATGCTAAAATCAAGTGTCCTGTTTGTTTTTCTGGGTAGTCCCTGAGCAAACCAGCTTCCAGAAACATCCCCTACAAGTTCATGAGCATCTCTGCTTCATTACAGATGCCCAACAAACCTTCAATTGAGCCCCAGTGTCTGAAGCCAGCTACTTAATCCGGCTGCAGATCTCTCTCTATCCCATCTATTTCCACTGTGTTGACAGATATTCCCTAGTTATGCTGTATTGATTGCTGTTTTAACATCTAAAGGACTGACTCCTCTTCCCTGTCCCGCATGCTCAATATTTTGTTCCCGGCTTACAATTCACATTTAATTAACCTGCTCACCCTAGACATAAATCGATATGTAGATCAGGAAAACTGTTGGCATTTGGCCGATGTATAAAAAAAAAGTGTGGAAAAAAGAAAAACACTATCAACCACCTCAATTTAGAAATTGTTCTGTGGATGATGATTCAGAGGAATTGTGCTTTTCCAGGTATTCCCTCCAGTTCCAGCCTTTTTTTTTCCAATTATGGATTTCATTGATTGCTTATGGGAAGGTGACAAAACTGTGGAATGTTGGCTCACTTAACCTGCAAGGATATAACAAGGATATAACATTATGATTTTATGCTATGGGGAATTTGACGGAACTAATTTACAACCTCAACATCAAAAGCATTGGTTTGTGTGATCCTAAAGCTTTTGCAAACAACTGAAATAAGGTTTCATGTCAATTAACAGGCTGTAGAAATATTTGTTTTTCCCTCATACAGCAGTACTTAAGTGCAGATGCAGAAACTGTATCGTTTTATGTGCTGTGAAAGATGACCTGGATAGGTTGATTTAGTACAACCAGAAAGCAGTTTAGTCTTTCAACATCAAATTTACTGTGGTGATATTTTTTACAAGAATTTTGAAGAATTTATTGTGAAAAGGAGCAGTTCTTTAAATTTGTTGCTGCAGTTCGGGTCCAGCAGTTGGATTGCATCGCTCCTTAATTTACACTGGGTTACAAATCTTATTAACATCAGAGATGATGAAGGGAGACTGGAATGAAGTGTACTGTAACTGTAAAAGAATCATTGCCACTGTGGTTGATTACTTGAATGTTTGAGGCCAACATGAAACCAGTTTCCTCTGAATGTGTAATTGTGTCTTTTAGACCGATAACTGAGGAATTATCTTTTAGAGACAATTAGGTATGTGTTCTCCTCACATTCAAAATGATGAACTCGGTTTGCACTCCTATTCCACTAATTTCATTTTTAATAACATAATGCTTGAGAGGAAATCAGCTTTACCGCTGGTGTTTTTGCTTCAAGGTACATTTTGAGGGCCTCCTGTCTGATTTAGGCTGACTGAATTCAAATGAACTGGCTATAAAAAAACTCCACATCCTCTGTTGATTCGTGATCTATCTTCCCTGCAAGTTCCCTGCAAGCTGGTAGCTGTTTGTGAAATGAAGCTGTACAGGGGACTTTGGGCTTTTCACAGCTTTAACTACTGCTAAATCACTGTCATGGTGCAGTGTTTCCTTAGCCATAAGGAATTTGTTGAAGTAGTTGCTTAGATGGACGCTGGTCAGCACTCCCTGTTCCCACCTTCACTCTCTGTTCCTTGGCCACAGATCAACACATTAGCCCTTGCTCTCTTACATATTTTACATATTATATGCTTTTATTGCATTATCATGCAAAATGCTTATCACCTATTCAATCCATGATGATATGGTTGGTTTGTGTCCAGAACAAACTGCCTTTGCACATAAATCTTTATTATTGGTACAACATTCATGAATTTCTCCATTTATGGGTAAATCTTACCAATGGTCCCCTGTGATTGGACACATGTACACGCTGATAGTCACCTCATTGTGAAAATGTCTGCCAGACGGTTTTAGATTACTTATGAATATTTCTTCGACAAATTACAAAATTTGGTTTTAAGATGAATTCCCAGAGACTTCAACCTCATTCTTCTTTGGTGCTAGGTTCAGTGCTAGGTGGTTTCCTGGTCTGTCTTTCAGCATTCCCTTATCATTGTATTAACAAAATCCCATTTTAAGCTGTTTCCACTAATTTTCCCCATGACTTCTCCTACCCCTAAAGTAACAAAAAACTACTTTCATTAAGTGGCATTTTTGCTGCTAGTAGAATGATTCATGAAAATGAAAGAGGTGGGGTGGGGTAGGAAAAACATACATCTAACATGCTTCCACAGCTAATTGCATCTGAATATAATGTAAATGCAGCTGTTTTTTTTTAGTTTTTTTTTTAAGAAAGACCCGTGGATGGTAGTGCTTTTGACCCATAGGTAAACCTGGCTAATGGAAACAAGCCAAATATGTCTTTCTGAACATGTCAGTTATGCCAGCAAGTCAGCTAGTTAGTTAAATATGTCCTCCCTTCCAGCTTGCGCTCCCTTCAGTGCTGGTTCACAGATAAAAACATAACTTACCTCAGGTTAACTGCTAAGTGTAAAGAGAAACATAACTGCATTTCCAGTGTGTGTTAAGGCCAAGAAAACTGGGCCCTCTGTTATGAGGCACCATATGGGAAATTATTCATTATTCATCTCAAACACAAATGTGTACATGTACTTAACTGAGCTTGCATGTGCATATAGAAAACGGTTGGTTCATTGTATGTACTTAGGTGCAAACTGATTACACATGTATTTGCGTTAATATGCATACTTTATGCTCAAAGAAATTTAAAAATCACAGGTATGCATATAGAATATATACTTTACACTTGCATATATCCCATTGAACCATATCAGCTGGCTGCAGAGAATGGAAACGTGTGTGGAGTTTGTGTAATGTCCCAGACAGCGCGTCAGCTGCAAATTCAAAGTCAACATTGGTCTTTGATTCAAAATTAAACACAAGTGTAAATTTTGCACTTCACAAACAGTTCACAGGCTAAAATTCTACTATGAACCAAAATGAATGAAAATTGTATCTGTATTGAGAAGTTACTTTTGTATTTATTCTTTGGTCAACGTTATAAACAAATGTTGATTTATTCCAAGGGTTAAGATTATGAATTGAGCTGATTGTTGCAGGTTAACATCACTGTAAAGGCAAAACCCTTTAACATGGACCTAAAATACTTTCCTATGTTCTGCCAACTGGGCTTATCGGACAAAGTGGTGTGAGAGCAGACTATAAGATGTTTGTTTTTCTGTGGTGAGTAGGAGTGATGGGGTGGCCTTCTGAATTTTGAATGCAACATGATGGGATTTGAATGTGTAACCCCATGAACAAATCTATGGGAAATGAATAAGGATTACCCACTCATGTGTGAAAACTGAGATTACCAACTCAATGCCATTCTCATTCATAGCATTTTGTAAAGTTCTTCAAGGGAGTGGAATGCTCCCTTTATCTGCTTCATGCACACTGTTGCTCCAGCTTTCAAAAAATCTTAAAGTTGAGATATTTTACATGGAGTTTCTTTAATGTATAAAATATGAGGTCATACTTGTTCCTTTAACCAGTGCAGGACAGAAATATAGAAATGGGATAAGTTCTGCCTGACACACCAATCCATCCTGTTTGATATGCAGAAATCTGAACTTTTTTTGCAGTCTCAGCACTTTTGATGTTGATCTGATGCCTTGTTGATACAGTGCATGAAGTTCACCTGTTGATACAGTGCATGAATTTCAAAACTGGGTAGAATATGAGAGCTTGGTTCCTCTTATTGCTTAACAGTTTTACTTATTTTCTAATTTCTTTTTATGCATGAAACATACTTGTCAACCCCTGACTTTTCCTAACTGTACATGATAATCACTCTGCCAGTGTTTCAGTCCCCAAACCATTAAAGTAAAGAAGTGAGAATGTGTTTAAACCTCACCCTGTCCTACCGCTGCTATGAGCTGACTCAAGCTGCAAGAAACTTGCAAGCTGTGACAAACACCTTCACAAGGCAACAAAGTACAAATAACAAAATTTGCACCTTCACAGGACCAGATGAGTGTAAATAAATGCTGTGGAGTATGGCAATTACAGTATGTTGTCATTAAATGTTTGCAAATATTTGAAATTACCATTCTTTGCATACTGCGCATTGCATTTCAAATCTAATGGTATCATTTTCTTATCCTGGTGAATTTCAGTGTGATTGCCACTGTATGATGGCTGAGATTGTAGAAATGCATATCTAAGACAGTAGGTGTAAGAGCACAATTGCTGTCTATGGCAGGTGTTACGGTTTCATGCACATTTCATGCCTAACAAGTATTTCCTAATCATTGTTATGTTGTCTTGGTCTGTCTTCAGCACTTCCTGTGGATGTGATCACAGCTCTGAGTAAAACTCTTAATTGCAGGAAATGTTACCAGGGTGGTATGCACAGTAATTAGCCAGCAAAAGCATTTAGTGGGATTTCATGAAGTCATTCTTCGTGACCCTGAACTTTGACAGACCTATTTGTTTTACAGTTTGTTTGATCACATTTATACTCAGATGTCAGATTAATTAAATCAAAACATGTTAATGTCATTGTTGTCATTGTACTTTAAACAATATTGACTATGAAGCATTGCTAAGTTGGTATATTTTGTTGTGTTGTTATTATTCCTGTGTGCTTGATATTTTATTTCTGTGTCATAAGACGGTTATTTTCATTTCACAGCACCATTCTAACACCATTACCATACCAATATAGGTGATTTTATAAACAGGATTTTTTTCAACTATAATGGATTTATTTCAACAAGGTTAAAATATTTTGATTTGAATTTGACAGTTTGTCTTTAAGTTGGATCTGAAGTAACAGTTGAAGTAGTTTCTGAACTACAAAAACAATGTATGTTCTACAGTTTGTCACTGATTGATTTGCAAACTCGCATAGGTAGAACACCCAACTGCCTAATTAAGTATTTATGGTAGAAATGGGCTCAAAAAAAGAGGGCCCTGTAATGGTACCATTTTCTACACCATGTGGTGTTCTCACACTGATGTCAAAATGAAAGAAAATCCTACCTTTCCCCCCAAACACTTGAGTATAATTGTTTTCTGACTGCTTGCAAGTTTTCTGACTACTGTATAGTAGTCCAAAAGAGAAAATGGAGTGCTTCCTTCCTTCTTGCTTTTTAAAAATGATGTCTCGGTAATAGACTGTGAAAGGGTGCTCTTTGGAAAACAAGGGCACTAAAACTTGAAAAAGGACCAAAAAGGTCAAGAAGTCCCAGGCATACTTTCATGCAAGTGTGCCAAAATGCATAGATGTTTACCCATGTAAAATAAAGGATTTTCATCCTTTTACTCATTAAAATGTGTGCCTTGGACTTCTTGACCTTTTTGGTTTTTCTTTTTCCTGAGACAGTGGTCTTGTTGATTTTCTAGCATCCTGCAGCCCATCCTGCATAGCTCATCTTGCATCCCTCGCACACAAACCATAGTGTGCTGGGTATCAGTAGGCATCTCTGACAGGCAGTGCAAGGTACAGAGCCACCACAGCTGCTATGCAGAGCTCTCCTCCCTCTTCACGGAGAAGGAAGGCCCTCATTTATAAATGCCGTGTGTGGGGTGTGACCATTCCAAATGGGTATCCATGGACACATGGAGTCATTCTTTTTCTGCAATCTTCCCATTATCCAAGAACAAGGGAACATTCACACAGGTCATACAATCCAGCAAAATTCTCTTCATTTAATCTGTATTAAGCAGAAACAATTATTTTAAAGAGCTCCTTAGCTGTGCAGTTGGGAATTCTCTAAAAAGGGATGACTGTGCTCATGCATACACTCCTTAAAATTAGAGAGGGGAGACTGGATAGATAAATGAATAAGGGCGCGAATACATTCTGGAGGACCTGTGTCTCTTTGTGGAGGGAAATGTAGGCTATTTATGCATCCCATTAGCGGGGGACCTGTGTGGTTCTGGCTGTAAAGATACGAAACCTTTCCGGTGTACCTCCCCCTTATCTTTACCGAGTGTGATGAAATGGTAACACCCAAGGCTATAATGGAGTAATACGCAATCTGTGCATGAAAAACAGGGAAACCATCCTTTCTTGTGTGATACATAGGAGATCAGAAACCATGGGAGCATAGATGAGGAGTGCTTGTGTGCATGAACACGTATGCATTCAGAACAGAATGCCTCCCGTAAATGTGATCCGTACTTACCGCCTCTCCAGAGACAAAGGCCTGGAATGCATTAATGTAACACACCAAGGACTTTTGTTCAGGAAGAGAACAGAGGTCGGCTGGAGCGCAGACGAGCAGACCCAAATATTATGGAAATGTATTGCTGTTTAGACACTCCTGCGCTCTCATCTTTCAAACTCATTCTAAAATGGCTGACACCAAATCACATGGTCTCATTTTCAGAGCCAACGATATTAGATTTTTTTTTTCTCCTGCTGCGATTTGAATTATTGTTTTCATTACTATTGTTGAAGAAATAAGCATGACTCATGAGTTGGTGGCAGTTGGTGTAACTGAAGAGTCAGGGTCATGCATCAAAGCATTGTTCCATCGCCGTTTCTTTATCACTGCCTGAAACAATGCAGAGTGTGGCTGAATCCAACACAAACAAGTGCCCCCGCCATGTGACCTTCACATGTCCTCGTGAATCTATTTAGTCTGTGAGAACTGTTCTTAATGAATAATGAACTAATGGCCTTAAATTCCCTTTTCAGTTTCCCTTACTATAGAACCATGGTTGTGTCCTTTGGGGAAACAAGCATCATTGAATGACTGATCCTACATGATTGTACTCTGAGAAACAGCATGCATGCTTATATTTTGAGGTGTATTACTCCTGGTCCCTGTTGTCTTTAATTTCACTGACAGGCAGTAATAGTGCTCTTGTGTATCAACCCTTTATTGCATATTGTAAAAGAGGGCCTGTTGTCAAGTAACAGAAAAGGTGTGAAGTATTTTCATAACACATCTGTTTTTTACTCCCTGTACTGGATACAGTATATGCTTTTGGGACTCATACAGTATAACAGCAGTGGATGTGTGCTATTCAGTAATTCAGCCAGTTTACAATATGTCCTCTTTGCCTGTTAGCACATAGCTGAAATGATCCTCTATAATGAAAATAAATTAGAATTCCAAAACATAATATACAAACCAGATTTTAACATACAAATTGTTGACAATATATACTACATAGTACTTCAGCTAAGCATTTGGAGAATATGCAGTTAAATGGCCAGCAAGTGCTGGGAGATTGTGAAACAACATGATACAAAAATGTAATTTGGAGAGGAGGAGAGGTGGGATGAACCAATGGATTCTAGGCTTTGTATGAGGATTAGACAAGATGAATTTAAAAAAATACACTGGAGGATTTCAATTTATATTGTGTTCTTAGTTACTAAAAAACAATGTCAAAATGTTATAGTAAATGTAAAGACTGAACATTCAGTTTGTTACCTTTTTCACAAATTCAGAGAAGTTGCTCTTCAAGGACTTGCAGTGAATTTTCTTCTTGAGGTCTGAACGGTTTGGATTAAATGGTACAGTAGAAGGTAGGAACCCATTTGTTGGCTCAGACAGAGCCTGTTACTTTTGGCTTGGGGACATTGATCTCATGAGACATTTTCAGATGGACGCAGCTGGTGTTGGAAGACCAGGTGACATTTTCAACTAATTCTCACCCCATCTCCCCACATAAGGGCAGTGCTTGATGGCTGAACTGTGATCTTTGAGTGAGATGACTTTTGAAATGTCACCTACAATGAAAAATAGCTCAACAGTCTCCAGATTAAATGGAAAGATGTTCAGGTTTTCAGGTCTCAGGTGAAGTTTGCCATGGGTGGCAAATTAAATGAGAACTCTGAGAGAGGTGGTCATTAAAGGGCTCGCTCTACATCAGATTGCTTTGAAGTGATATGAAATTGACGTTCTCTGCCAAGTATGTGTTGCCTGTAATGTTTTATTTAATTAAAAAAAAGTTAATGGATTTCCTGGTAGATTGGGACTATACCTGGGATGGAACTTGTCTTTTCTAATTCCAAGGTGGTCTATACTTTCAAAAAACCATTAAAATTGTGCATGTGTTACATCTTGACAATTCTCTCCAGTACTTTGGGTGCATTAATAAATACTAATAAACATACATAACAATTTCTCAAAATGCATCACAATTAAATAAATCCAGATATGATCTATGTAGAATAATCATTTTTGCATAAATAAAACCAAGCTGATTAGGGTAAATTAACTCATAATTCTATATTAAGACATTATGTTAGCTCTGCAATAATTAGAGATGTTTTTTAAGACAGGAAAATAGAATATGGCAATACAATATTAACCCAGTGGTCTAAGAAAACTACTCCACCCTGTGTTTAGAGAGGTAAAGATCTGCACAAAGTAACCAATATTTATGCAAGTTTAAGCACATCACTGTAAGTGGTAGAAATGGTAAATAAGCAGTCCTCCTTTGAAATGGTATCGCTTCAACTACACTGTCTTCACCAGAGAAAGCCTTCCCAATTTAAACTAATTTAAACTCATTTTCAGCCTCAATTAGTAACTAGTAATGGAGTCAATTGGTTAGAACATGTGGAGGAAAGGCCATCAATTCAAATGGATCCTTAAGTCTACCCTGTGACATAACACATGAAATAACAGTTCCACAATGCAACACACATTATGCTTAAATCAGTTGCATAATTAATTTCATTTTGAAAGTTTGTTGTTAAATTAATTAAAATCATAATCTATTGGCTGAACAATGGCAGGTGAAGTAAAATTAAATTAATTTTGCAGCTGATTGATTAGCACCATGCTACCTGATATGCTTTATGGTTGCATGCTTCAAGTGGTCAGTAAACATATGTCAGCACTGATGGCTGTAGTTTTAACATATTCTTTGTTCCTTCTTCCCTATAGAATTTAAACTAGATTTTACTGTGAATACCAGTTGCTCAGTTATGGAAGTACATTGCAACTTTTTAAACTATTTTACCGACAGGAAATGAGTGAGATGAACCAGTCCATTTCTGATTCCATACCAAAACCATTGTATATTTGTTTGACACTGCAATTGGCCTGTCCAATCTTACTTTAAATGGATCAAACACTAATAGTGATCATAATTAAAACCCTGTAATAATAGCAATAAGAACAACAGTAGGAATAATCATTATCATCATATTTATCATTATCATGAGCATCATCATTTTCAGGTTAACTATACATTATTGATAGATGTCATACAGCAACAAATTATTATGTGGCAACAATGTACATTTGTAAATCTCTGTAATTGCACATTTTAAATTTTTATTATCTAAAAATGCACCTTTCAGCTACAACTCAGTAATAACGTTATTGTTCTTCTACAGGCTCTCAAAATATGTAATCCTACTGTACCTAAAGTTGATGTGATTTCTAATATCGCCACACATTGTGGTTGACAGAGGTAAGGGGTGGGATGAGGTAACTTGTCTGCAGCCAGACTAGTCCCACAGTGCCATTGTAGTCATTGCTTACTTTTGACCAGGAGAAGAACATTGAGTTTGTGACCCACTTTCAGGGGCCCTCATGTTTTTTCCATAAACCATATGATGGGGTATTAAGAAAGCAATCTGTTAAAGAAGAAAGTAGCTGATAACAGATATTCTATTGGGAATCTCGGAGGATTTTTAAGACAGCTTTGCAGAGAGAGCGGGGGCAACCATTTAGGTTATTAAAACCATGGTAATGGGATTCTGCCGCTGTAGCTGCAGACCACAGCTTATGAAACGTGTTGAAGTTCATTACAGATTAAGCCTGAGATCATTTAATGCCTTCGTTTTGAGCTAAGTGCAGTTAATACAGGCCAACTCATAAAGCCACTGCATGGATCATACTTGAAATACAGAGGATAGTTTGGTGCTGTTGATGTAGACTCTCTTGGTTCTGTGTAAAGAAAAAAAAAAAAAAACAACTTCAAATTGTCCAGTGTTCATCAGCAGATCACCCCCGAGACATCCCATCACTGCCCCCTCTCCTTATTCCATTAATCCTCATTATATAAGGCTCAGGTTATGTAGCTGAAATGCTTCTCCCTCCTCCTGTTTAACACATGGTTAGGCTATGCACTCAAGGTCACAGCTTCTGCAAGAGACAACTGTATGTAATCCCTCTTAGGTTGTTGATAGACGGGAACAACCAGGTTTAACCCGAACATTACAATCTTGCTACTCACCGCAGTCCTGAGTTATTTGTGTACTTTTTTCCATCAGTAGAGGTGCAGATAACACGCATTTGGTTATCATTGGGCTTGCATATGAGCCCTGTATCCTTGTTTCCTTGGCACTGTGGATTTTGTTCTGTTCTTTGTGCTTTGCGCTGGATCTCTCTCTTCATCGCATTAGTTCACTTCAAGGCGCAGATATGCTCTGTCTTATCTCCATTTTATTGCTGTTGCTGCATTACCTGGTTTATGCCATCTTGCTGTTGTAGACTGAACAGCCGTGTAGTGCTTTGTCAAATATAGTGCCATTACTTTAGCTTGTTTTCTTCATTGAGCCATGTCCGAGAAACTCTACACGTCAGACTGGGTACAGGGACAGCCAAATCCTTCCATATATATATATATAGAGCATGGCAAACATGCCCAATGTGGCAGAAGTTATCATTAGCATTGACACGTCTTCTTTGTCTCGTTGGATTTGCGTATGTGTCAGGATAGACAGTGCTTCAAGCTGCAACAGGGGCAGTTTGCATGGTGAATTTGAATGGTCTTTTTTTATTTTGTTCCTGTGTCCCAGATAACTTTTTCCCCTTCTCATAGTTACCGATTCAGCCTTTCAAGGCACCCAAAAGCATGGACTAAATTATTAAGCAGATATGTTATTAATCTTTTTTCATGAGGGCCTAAAGCTCAGCTTCTTTCAAACTGTAGTTTTATTGCAAAGCGAAAAATGTGGCTCCCACTGAATTGCCTTTTTCTCCATTTTGGGCCTTGAGAGAAGTCTCCTCTAGTTTGAAAGAAATGCTCGTAAGACAATATTAGACAGACCTCAATTCGGATTTCAATTTTAGCTTTTTATTTAGGGGCTTGTGAACAAGGTATTCAAAGCACCAATCTGTCCCAGAATGAGCCAGACAATCCGTTAACAGGTCATTCAATCAAAAATAAATACATTCAAAATATGAGTTGCAATGTTCTACCATGGATTTTTAAAATCAATATCCTTTCAGAAGCAAATAATAGCATTTTAACTATCCAGTGAGTTTAGCCCAGCTGTAACTGATTTGAGCCAAAATTTTTGAGGGTTGATTGAGGATTACAAAGCACACATTACAAGTATCAGTCAAAGCCGTCTCTTGCTCACAGCATGGCAGGTAACTATGTTGGAAATTAAATTAAACAAGCAACGACTGGTGTTGAAATGATCATCAAGTGAAACAGCGATTCACTGATGTTTTTAAATGGTTTAAGTAGCAGCATCCACGGTTGCTGTGGTGCAAAGGTATTTCAATCAGTTTGACAGACACACGGTGGATGACATTAACACAGGACTGATTGAGCCGAGCGAGCAAAAGGTGTTCATGCAACCATATGAATTTGAATTATTCTACTTTCAATCTTCCCTCCTGGTAGATACAAATGAGTCTTCAGCGCAGTACTCGGTGCAGCACTGCAGTAGACTTATTCATCTCTTTACTGATTTCCATTTTTTTTCTTTGTAAAGTTTTCTCTAAAGCGAATACAGATGTGTTGATCAGGTTTTTGAGTCCTGCAGGAAAATGTTCCTGTTTCTGTTTAAAATAGCGCCCAGGTGGCGTCCTGTGGCGCTGCAGAGAAAACGCAACAGGGTGTTTCGCCGTGCCGGCGTGCGGCCTGTGATCTGAATGGTTAGCCTGGTGGGTGTCTTTCTCTCCCTCTGATTTCCAAGGCTGTCTAGAGCTGGCGCACCAATCAGGCTGCATCAAGCTCCCGGCCTGACCACAAACCAATTGAATTTTCTGCTTCATGCTCCACATGTTGATTTAAAATACCATCATTTTTTAGAGAGGGAAAAAAAAACTTCCAAGAAAAGGATGTTGGTCACAGCCTCCTGCTCTAAAGCGATTTAATTCATCGGTAAAAGATCAGGCCCAGAGATTGCAGTCTTTCTCAAGTGACACATCATGTTTGTGACTTATTTGATCATCTCTTAGTATGCGCTGCTTCATGCTTTGGCAGTACAGAGCCAATTGATATCTTGACATAACATGTCCAGTGTCTCTCGACCAAGGTGATATACTGTACTGTACCATACATGCTAACATATTTAATCTGGCATGGTGGTCTATTAGGCATGTGGGCTTTTTATTTCAGTACACACACACTTTAAGATGTCCCTTAGCATCCACCAACAAAATGTTAAATTGAGTTAAATAAAAAGTGCTTAGTATAATCAACGCTTATTTTGTCTCTGTGGGCATTGGATTGATTAAGTAGCCCCATTGTGGGAGGGAAACATTAAATGTCCTTTTTCATGCCAATGTTATCAACAGCAGAGTCAAGTGAGAAAGCAGTAAAGATTTTAAAAGATTTTCCAAATTCCAGGTCTGTATCACTGTGCTTGTGCTGATTTACCTATCTCTAATAAAATCCAATGGGTTTCAATAAGCACAGTGCATAAATAACCTGCATTAACAGGTATTTATTACATTGTTTGTGCCGTACCTTTTATGAGATATAAGTGATTTTGGGGCAAGATTAATATCAAAACCCATGTAAAATGGATTGCAGGTCAGAGATCTAGGGAACAGAACACTGGGACCAATACAAAATTGTTATCACTTTCCATAAAAAAGACAATTGAGATCAGATCAGATTCACATCAGGAACAAAAGAAAAGTGATAGCACAGAATTCTAAATGCTGTTTCTATTTCAGGGATTTGATTAAATTCACGTTTCAGTGTTTGATTGTTCTGATTTATTTCTTTAATTTCAATGCTCTCTTTTTGTTTCTGGCACACTATCAGCAACATTACAGCAACTACATATGAATAGTAAGCATAACAAGGGCTGCATTTAGCACGTTTCTCACTATATGGTTTACTACAAAGTGACTACAAATATTATGTCAGATACAGTGTCTATGGAGGTAAACATGTAATGCATAGCAGATCCTCACTACAGTGATATCAAATCACTGAGAATGATGCATGTGGGAACAAACCATCAGAATCATTGCTACTGGCTAGTGTAGACCCCTAAGCTTGCAGCAATGAATACAGTGGGTCGATTTCTTGCTCACAACGCACAGCTTTATTACAACATTTTAATTGAATTCCACTTCAGCTGTTTCTTGTTCCAAGTAAGCATAATAGTCCCATTGTTTCTGATGTCAAATAATCAAATGTAAATTGTACTTGGAATGATGCTAATCTTCATCTTTTATAAGCTGGTGTAACTGATCCAGGAGGGACCATAATCACTGCTTTTTCTTTTATGAGATCATGAGAGAGAATTAAAATGAGCTGCAGTCTGCAATAGAATTGTTTTAACAATCGTTAACAGTATTGATTGGTCATATGATATCATATGTTGGGCACACCCAGATATGCAGATGAAGGTGAGAGGCAACAGGTGGTGAACGGCAGCTTTCGGGAGTAACTCTTTAGTAGTCTTTTTCATCAGTAGGGTAGCCGGGGGGAAGGGGTGTGAGTGCAAAGTTGAAAACAGAAACAAATTCCCCCTCCATTTGTGTCCTTTTCAATTCGTGACATTCTGACAGACAATCCCTGGGCTGAAATAATAAGCTCCAGGCACTGCCAGGAGGAAGAAAACTGCCATTGATTCTGATCCAATTTGTGGTGAGCAGGTTACAGGCTTGTGACTCCATTCTAGAAGACAAGGGCTTAGGATTGGTATTCAAACAGCGCCCGGGACTGAGCAAGGGAGTGTTGGGCTCTGGGATTGATCGGCTTTTCGGCGAGACGGCGAGCACACACTTGTCGCCGGCCGTTCGCAGACTGAGGTGCTCGTGAGAGTTTTGCCACAGATGAAATAGTGTTTCCTAATCCAGTTCTCTTCTGGGAACAGTCTCCTCTGATCACTCTGTGCAGAATGGTCCGTTTCCACATATCAGAGATGTTTTTCGCTAATAATAATTGTGGTAGATAGAGTGCCATGCAGAGATTGCACTCTAGGTGGAAACGATTTTCCACAGTCACAGTCTAGAGGGTGCAAAAAATGTTAACCCATAAAATTCACTTCTTAGAGGTACAGATTTCTCATGCTCTCTCCATCATTGCGCAAGTTTATTTATTTATCCTTTATTTAACCAGGAAGGTCCCATTGAGATACAATATCTCTTCTGCCAGGGAGTCCTGGTCAAGATGGGCAGCAAAATAAGATAAAAAATTGTTTCATATAAAGATACAAACAAGGACAGATAACACCACAAAAACATATCAAAAATACAACAGACAGACACAAAACATACAGGGATCTTGGGCTAAGAAAAAAACCATGGGAAAAAAAAAACACTGGCAACTGGTTAAAAGCAATGACACTGTTCTGTAAAAACTGATTTTAAAATATTTTTAAACATGTCGAGAGAGGGTAAAGATTCCAAGTTAAGTATGCCTTGCAGCTCATTCCAAGCTTGCGGCGCATGAAAGGAAAAGGCAGATTTACCAAGCTCTGTTCGGGTGGTTGGGACCATGAGGAGAATTTTCTCTGATGATCTAGTGTTATAGTTACTGTGACAATATATCAGCAAACTAGATATGTACTCCGGTAATTTACCCAGTAAAGCTTTTGCAATAAAAAATTAACATATGGGTTTTTCTCCTTAGACACAGTGAAGTCCATTGAACCATTTCATATAAGCTACAATGATGTGTACAGGTGCTTGCACCAGTTACAAACCGCAAAGCAGCATGATAGACTACATCCAGTTTTTTCAAAAGAGATGAAGATGTATGCATATAAATTACATCACCATAATCTAATACTGACAAAAAGGTACTTTGAACTAGTCTTTTTCTGGCAGTAAAAGGGAAACATTTTTTTAAACGAAAATAAAAACCTAATCTTGGTTTGAGTTTTTTCAGGAGGCTCTCAATATGGGCACCAAAGGTTAACTTGTCATCAAGCCAGATGCCAAGGTATTTATAAGAGGTAACCCTCTCTAGATGAGTGCCATCTAGCGTTAGGATCGTACACTCAGTGGGTGATGAACGGGAACATGTAAAAGTCATAAATTTGGTCTTTTTAGAGTTTAAAACCAATTTTAATTTAACAAGAGACATCTACAATAAGTTAAAAGCAGTCTGTAAAGAATCCATTGCCATTTTTAAAGATGGTGCCACGGTATAAATAATGGTGTCATCTGCATAGAGATGCACCTACACCAAGAACATTTATATAAATAGAAAATAAAATTGGTCCCAAGACAGATCCTTGGGGGACACCCGTTTTTACTATTAGCGGAGCAGAGTTATAATTGTCTATGGACACACACTGAGTTCTCCCAGTTAAATAGTTTGAAAACCAGTTCAGCATAGGGTCACTAAAACCTATGCGTTTGAGTCTTTGCAGGAGAAGACCATGATCCACTGAATCAAACGCTTTGGATAAATCAATAAAAAGTGCAGCACATGATTTTTTATCATCCAGCGCAGTTATAATATCATTTGAAACTGATATGGCTGCAGTTATAGTACTATGCCTTTGTCTAAAACCTGACTGAGTGACCTGCAAGTGATATGCATTAGTATCGAATTCCCAGGCTGCGACATGCAGCCACTGAGAGGGATAGTATGTAATTGTTATTTGTACATTTACAGTACACCATGTTTAGGAAGTACTGCTGTTAAAATGGCATGGTGGTAACACAGAGATTGCCCTTTCATCTGTCTGTTCATCTGCAAATTCTGAAACAAACAAAGCTTACTGCTTCATTGACTAATTATGAATAAATGATCCTTGCAGTGCTGCCATGGTGCACAGTTCATCATCTTGACTACTAATTATCCAAAACACTGTTAATACATAAGTGTTGCCTGAAATTTAATTCTGTGCTGTTTTTTATCACTACATGTTTTTGTGTTTTGCATGGTTGTGGGCTTCTTCCTGTCTTGTTAACTGACTGTTCTTTTATTCTGAGGGAAGAATTGGAGCTGCTCAGACTGAAAGCAGCTCACCTGCTATCTGAATCTTTGCCTAGCCAATCTGCCTGTGCTGGTTGCCCTTACTGTAATAGTGGGCACTTGCCATGTCTCCCTGTCCATGACTCAGTGAATATGACTGGCTGTTGGTGGTGTTAGAAGACACGTAGCTAACAACCACTCATATCCTGGAAATTCCCCTAATACGGCACACACGTGTCTCTTTTCCAAGGCGTGGAAGGGGGACTGGTTTTGTCACTTTGAAAGCGATTCCAATGATCACAGTATCAGCAACATGTTATACTATGAACGAGAGAGATACACAGACACACACACACATACATGCATGAATAAAAATAGATAATATGTGTTATCTTTATACCATTCCAGGTGAGATAGGGCCTTAATGCATGGTTTTGTCTTTGCTTCTTTGTTTTTTTGTCTTGTGGCTTCACACTGTTCTGCGCTCGCCTCTGAATTCATTGCTGGCGCGTGTGACAGCTTGGCTGACCTTACCTTCCTCGGCTTCACTGTAGTCTCTCCTCCTTGTGTTACCCTGGACATTCCTTCTGTGCTTGTACCATCAGGCCTACTGCTCAGGAGATAACCCTTCAACTCTCTCCCTCCATGCAACTGGGCTCCCGATTGTTTATAGACTATTGGCCAGATCCTCCTGTCCTGTCTGCTGTGATATTGCTCCGTTTGTCCTTTTGGGGAGTATTTTTTTCTCAAGACAGCATATACAGTAATTGGAAGACCACAGGTGATATACATTCCTGGGAGATATGCTCTCACAACTTAGCTTTGCCATTAGGGAACTGAGGGTTAAAATTTCCTTTTTTTTCCTCCTAATAGGGAAGTAACTCTGCAAGTTATGGTATAGAGAGGTGCCTTATGTGGGTTTTCAGTCTCTTGAGAGCAAACCCACATAAGGCACCTCTGGTGTCAGGTACTCTGTTTGCAAGGCAGCATACTCTTTAAACAAAGTGTGCTTTCAGTCTGTGGCTCTGCTTTGTTTGTTTTGGTGGGGATTTGCTGAAATCAGCATGGTGGAATGTGGTGGAAATTAATTCCTAATTTAGTTTTTATTGTCTCTGTCCCAGTGTGTGTTATGAATGTTATGAATGAATGAAGTTGCGACAGACACCCCTCAAGCCACTTTAAACTCATGACCCAGAGGACATGGTGTTGATTGAGCTTTGGCAGACAGAGTCCTTAGTACTTCCTTCATTATCAACAAACAGTTGATGGTTTGGTCTCATTGCTTTCCACCTCCTCAGTGGGGGTTTTTGCCCCTGCCCTATCTGCCTACTCGGGAACATAAGCATTCTGACTGGCAAGGTCCCCTTATGGGCAGGGTCAACGACACACGTGTACAGCCTGTGCTTTAGAATCTAATAAAACTGTCCTCATATTTGCCAGTTTCCTGATTGAAATAACATTAACTCTGTGGTTTATTGACTGTTAGATGTTGGTCCTTGTTATTAACAGTGCTCTGTTGCTGTTTGTTTTTCATGTGGCTTATGACGGGTGCTACACGAACTTGTATTGGCATGCACAGAAGGAGAACGGCAGTGTTTTTTTTTTTTTTTTTTTTTTTGTTCAGAGGGTGCTAAACTAATTAAACCAAACTAATTTCCTCTGAAGTGAGTGGTATTTTTGCTCAACTTTCCCTTGATTTCAAGAACATTTTGGTACTTCAACAAATGATCCCCTTTCCCGGTGGTATTCCAACTTGTTGGAGCGCATGTTGGAAATGGGGCCCAGCAGAAAAGGTGAAGCATTCCCTGTGCGTAAGCGGCAGACACAGCCTGTTTGATCCCTAGTGTGTTTCTTCCTCGCAGCCTCAGAGTCCTGATTGATGCCGGCTGTCAAGTGCTAAACAGATCTGTTCCTCTCATTGTGCCATATGTTTCATACTAAATGGGGGAAAATCTGCTGCCGAGCTCTGCCTTTCTGTACACAGCCGTCTCGCCATTCACACACGTGTACATGTACACCCTCCCCCCCGGATAAACCTTTGGCTTTTCTTACTGGCTGTATTTAAGAGACGCTGCATTTCGGTGTACGGTAAAGCTTCTCTCACTTACAGCTGTGGCTTTGAAGCCCATTTTCAAATTCACCCTGCATAGAACATGGAGTGAGTAAATATTGAGTAGTAAAACAAGGGGCTGGTGATCTGATGGGTAAGGCTTTGTGCTTTACTTTACACCCCGGGTTCTGTTTTTCTCATTTTATTCAAATTAGAAGGAAGAAGCCACATTTATTGGAGGACAGAAGATGAAGATTTTATAAAGGCAAGTGCTGGACGTCTCTCTGGTGCATGTTTTATTTATCCGGCACGTGGCTGCTGAATTCCAGCCCAGATTCACTTTTCCATATTGTTTTATTCATGACAGCAGCATTCTTGCTGTTTTGCCTGCCTTTCTCTAATAACTGGTCATATTTATCTCTGAAGCCTTGAAAAACATGAGGTGGCTCTACTCCTTTAAGTGTGAGACCTCACTCCTCTCTTGGTTCAGCGTGCAAAGCTGAATTTGCTTGGTTTCTTCAGCCTTTCTTCAGTTTCCTTGCCCTGTCTTTTTGACATTTAGCTGCTGTACCATATTTCAGAGGAGAATAGTGTGGTTTTTTAGCACAGTTATCATGGAAACAAATGGATCTGCAAAAACATTCATGACAACCTTGTAGTGTATGTATTATATACCTCGATTCAAATTTACATATAAAATAAAATAAACTGACACGGCATTGTTGGGACCAGTCCTTGTCTTTATATATTCCCCCTTCATTTAACAACTTATGATGGGTCTCTCTCATGGGAAGAGAAAGTTTAACCTTGGAATTTCTGAATGTCAGGTATTATAATATGTTACTTCCTAGAAAATTCAATGCATCACATAGCATTTCACAGGTTGTCAGGAGCTGCGCAAGGTGCAGACTCTCACTCCCTCAAGGCCTCTCTTGCAAACAGTGAGAAACACCTTGAAATACAAAAATATAAAATGGATTAACACATATCATCACACTCCTCTGCAGCCTACCTAACCCTTTATCAACCTTCATATGTTGAGCTGTCTGTGTAACTTCTGTCACCTCTGTTTTCCCTCTGAATGCTACATTGCTGCTGTTATGCCTGTTCTGAGAACATGGTGCCAGACTTTGATCATAATTTGGCCTAATTGTTTGTATTTTTCCTCATTTAATCTTTCTGAATATGCTGTTTTGAAGGTCATGTTTTGAATAATTACAGCTTTCTTTTTCTTGGCTTTTATTTTGGTTCTATCACAAATGGCATATAAAAATCATTTTTATGAATGGAGAATTTCAGTGAATTATTTTAAAAATGAATTTTGAGTGTTTTAAGGTTATAAATGATGTTAATGCATAGATTGAACTGCTTTCTCACAGACTTTGAATGAATGTTTGGTGCAACCTGTTTCTATCAAATATTTTGAAAGAGAAAACTTGTCCTTTAACATAAAACCCCTTACCATCACATTACATGCCAGCACCAAGGTTTTGAACTTGATGCGAGCGATAACAGGAAGCCAATGAAGTGAGATGAGGAGGGGTTACCTTTGTTGACATTTGTCATACTTTCCTTGAACTTCCTTGAAAACTGTTTTTTCAATATTT
Source organism: Megalops atlanticus (assembly GCA_019176425.1). Taxonomy (NCBI): domain Eukaryota; kingdom Metazoa; phylum Chordata; class Actinopteri; order Elopiformes; family Megalopidae; genus Megalops; species Megalops atlanticus. The sequence goes on along the minus strand of CM032878.1, from coordinate 14,077,227 downwards.
TTGCATTGAGTAACAGTTCTCAATCTGAAAAGCAAAAAAGGTGACTGGAATCTATCCATCTATCCATCTCAGTCTCACTTACTCTTTTTAAGGTAAACTGATTAGTATGATTTAACGACATAGGCGTGAGTGGAAAAAGCCAAAGCTGGCAACCCTACCACATGCCACAATCACTTGGGTTAAACAGGTGTGTCTCTCTTCACATTCTCATCTGATCAGGCTGATAATTACTGGGGAGTGTCAGCCAATTAAGGCAAGCAGGAAAACAGCAATCATTAGAGGAGAGAAACAAATGTGACAGGGTCCACTTTGCAGCAAGAAATTATTTTGCCCTGTACGGTTCAGTCATTTTCGGCCTCATTAGTGATGTCTGATCCCAACAAATGTACTAGACCAGAGGAGCAAATGAATTGATCGGTGTATTCATTCCCCTCTTGCAGCATGCTATTATTGCAGGGTATCGCTATGAAACAAACATCCTATCCAAAATGTACAGCTTATGCCAACTGTTGAAGTACTCACTGTGTAGAAACACATTCATAGGTAATTCATTCTGACTTGTGGACATGTAAAATCTCTCAATGCTAACCTAACCTCTCATCTGTGCTGTAAAAGATACTTAATTCAGTCTGACTTCCGAGGGAAATTAAGGTTTGCAAGACAAGCTTTTGCAAACAGTGGAGGCAATGTCCAAACCATATAAGGTCAGATTCAATAGTTTTACTGTGGCTTTCACAACTTGTGTAAAGGAAGGCCTGGGGGCATTCATTATCTGGCAGGTAGAAGTAATCAAATCAATTCTCACATTTTATTTTTTATTATGCATCTCTGCTTGAAATTTTTGCAGAGCACTCTTTTATGATTCATCCTAATTTTTCTTGGCTGTCTTTATTGTGTTCTTACAGAAATCATGACAATGAGCATTTAAAAGGAAATTGAACAAGTTTCAACCTGATTGAGCAGAGGCTACTTTTGTCACAGAGTAGTACTTCAAACAGTACAAAAACATTCACCATGTTTGTGTCAGCTCCCTCGTTGTTAAATTGCTCTGATTTGTGCACATTAACGTTGTTTATTTTTTGCTCCAGTGATTTCATTTCCTGTTGTGTCCAGAAGATTATAAATGTTGCATAGTAGTTGAACTACTGAACTAAAACTGTTTCTATTGTTCTGCTTTAACTAAAACACTCATTTGCATATCAATGCAAAATGACTGAATAAAAAGAATCAAGAGCATATGCACATCCATAGACATACAAAGGTTCTGGGCATTAAAAAATAAATTGCAAAAGCAAGGAGTATACTCACAAACTGAAAGGTTCCCAAGTGAAAACTTTATTAAACAATGAAGTTGAGTTCTTTTGCAGAATGATGGAATATACATGAGAAACAAATATTCCCAAAATGATTAAATTGTTTATTTTAATGGAAACTTATCTGCTACTATATTTCCCTGTAGTTAGAGAGAGTATCACTGTTACCTTACAATGTCACTATGTGACTTGTAATCCAAAAAATAGGTGCTAGCTACATTCATCTCCCTAAAACTCTTCAACAGTGAGATGAGCCTTGTGCACAACTGGCATGTCCAACCTGGGTTGCATAAAGGGGAAAACAGAGTAAAGAAGAAAGTAGGGCTGTGATAGCCTTGGTCAGGTAATGTCGTCATGAAAATGTATTTTTGTTTTGTTTTATTATTATGTATTTATTATTTTTGTTTTTATTTTTGTTTTACAGGGTTTTATATGAAGAGATTTAAAAAGGACGGTTAGATACAAAATGGATTATTAGCCAAACTGGAAAATGCTTGCTTTTATTGCATTGTGTTGAGGAGAAGACAAGTATGGACTATAGTTGGAATATGGAATTGTTAGGTGACTTCTACAGTTATCAAACAGGAGACAACACTCAAGATAATCTCAAAGTGACCATTTCCCAGAGTTTAATTCAACGGCTTTCCTTCCAGGCTGAATAAATGTTATTTTTTCACCAATGTCTTAACCTGTATGTACTTGTACTGGGGTGGAGAGGTGGAGTGAGATAACTAATACCAAGGCATGAGTGTATTTATATAAATTTGAAAAGAGTAGTATAATTGGTGTTAAATAAATGGTTACACACACAGCAGAATTGGCAGTCCTTTGGTTTTTTTCCTTTGTTTAAAGGTGGTATGATGTCAGATTTGTGGTCTCATACAGATACCCAGGGGCTACGGACGGCAGTTGAGAGAGATTATTTGAGGGAGAGGAGAAGGACAATGGCATGCATGGTAATGTGTGTGGCATAATCAATGCTAACAAGCAAGCTCAATAATGTAAGTCAATGACGTGGCTGATTCATTGGTTCCACTCCATGAGTGCATTTTTCTTTCAAGGTTGAAATGACAACCCAGTCTATTAGAGTTCAGAACTTGGAGGGTCTTTGATGTGTGCTTTTCAAAGAGGAGGGAGGATGGGTTTATTTGAAATTAGTGGGAAATGACCATAGTTAAAACGTATAACTAAGTAATTCTTATTTGTATGAAACTAAGTGAAAAAGGTTCTCTGGTAGATCATGTTCTAAAGGGGTAAACATCTCCTTACATGGGTCTACCCACACCACTAGGTGCTATCTTAACCTACTCATTTAGGGGCAAAACATAGATTAAAAGTTCCTTTGTGGGAATATGAGTCATTCATTAAAATGTATTCACAACAACCACATAGTTTTATGGATTCATCCATGTGCAGTTTACACACAAAAGCATTAAGTGCCAAAGGGATTTCAATTTATACTCTATGAGTTTATAAAGCACTTAGTCAACTGTAAGCTGCTTATGTGTTTCATACATTCTTTCTGAAATCCATATTTAAAAAGGTGTTCAGAAGACTAATTCCTGCAGTCCCACAATAACTGCTGAATTAATTTAATTGCATATGTTTAAATGCTTAGAATTTCCAACACAATGCATTTAAGATGGACAATATTTTTTCACATTCTTTGCATCACCTTTAATGTATATTGCAAGCATTTTTTAGAAGTGGAAGAGTATAGATAAAAGTAGACATTTAACAACGTTCTATAATTTATGATCCTTCCTTAGTGTATAACAAAATATTGTTAAATGCAATCACTTGCTTAACGTAGTGACTTGTATAGAGTTTATTTGTAAACTTGTGAGGTTGGCTGCATAAATGGAGGTTTCTATTCTGTAAACGCTAGTGATCACTTAGGGCAGCTGCAAATGAGGCACATTTTAATGGCTTCATTCCACAAATGGAGTCTACACAAAAACACAGTTTAATTAAAGCATGCATTACACTGTAATGTAGCACCAGAAAGCACCATTGTAAATCATCACTAATCACACAGAAAAGCCCATTAGAGGACAGCAGGCAAAGAAAAGGTGTAGACAGAGAAGAAGTCTCTTTTGCATAGCAAAAATATATTTCAAATCAATTTGGCTGTGTCTCATTGTGTACCTAAATAATTTTGGTGTATTCATTAAAGTTAAACAGCAGCATTTTGGTGTTTGGTCCACTGTTCTGTGGGAGGGGGAAGGCATGATTGTTGAGGAGAGAAAGAAGTGTATATCTGTCTGTATCAGATTTTATGATTATATTGACCTGTTAGCAGTCAGTATGATTCATTATTTACAACTTTTTTCTGCATCATTCATTGCCCTGTATTTTCCCTCAGTTTATTAGAACACCAGTATACAATTCATTGTATTATGAGGCTGCAAAACCATCACCGTGAATGCCTTGTGATAAATACTATATAGTGCGCTTAGTGCCAAAACCTGCAACTAATAAATATCGGAGATGCGATGGTCAGTGCTCATTTAGCTCCTAGTCATTTGAGGGCTTTTCAGAACATGAGTGCTGTCCAAAAAGAGAGCACTTAATTGCCTTTCCCCAAAAATTCAGCTTATATCATTGGGTGGCACTGCCGCAGGATTTAGCAAGCACTGCATTTTTCCCCATTTAAGTGTTTGCAACTAAGTACCTTCTTTCTTCACGTCCATGACTCCAGTTGGAGTGGGGAGGCAAATGGATGGTTCATACCAAAGTGAAAATATCCCTGAAAGTGCAACTGAATCATTGGAAAAGGTGTTTTGACATATCTGTGTTGGTCTGGGAGATGGGGATAATCCATTTCCACTTGTTTTTACGTTTACTTTGTGGCTCTAGAGTACAGTGATTGTAAGAAAATGTACAACAGATTGGCTCCTTGGGAAATGGCCCTGTATGTTTCCTTTTCTGTACCTCCATATATAGCCTGCTTTGATGAGCAGAATTGCTGCTAGAAGTGCTTTGGCCTTTGTTTGGAATGGCTTTCCAGGAAAAGTGATTTTGCAGTTGAGAAGGAATCTACAGGGGGAATTGGGTGGCTTTGATAGTTTGTCTTATTTTATAGATTTAGCTAAAATTAGATGTTGTGTAAAATAAACAGCTTACTTGTGATATCTGTGAAATATTTTATGTATTTACACATATTTTTGTATGTGTAAATACATAAAAATACATTTACAATGTGTTTCTCAATTAATTTCACAATTCGCAGTTTAGCAGATAATGGGAGATAAATGAACCCACTCAGCAATTAGCCACGGCTATTTGCCATTACCTTATTGATGAGCAGTTCATGAAAGTGCATCTTCATTCTTTCTGCCAACAGAAGGGAGACTTGCATCTCTTCTTCAAGATCCAGTTATAATCTGTTATGGCATCCATATTGCCCCTGCTTTGAGTGCCACCACTCTGACGCTGCCTTTGTGGTCCCACCCCCACCTTCACCTCATTGGTTCTCTACTCATTAAAGCACTTCCTACAAAGCAAAATGGTGGACGACAGCTGGTGAGAGAGATGTGGGAAGAATGAAAGAGAAATTAATTTTGGAGGATGAAAATTCCTTCTGTAGAATCTCTGTAATTGGGAAATATTAAAAAGGTGCACAGATTAAAGGTGCATGTCAGATAAAAAGGTGTACAATTCAAGGACACATCCTTTCTTTCATTTTCTTGGTTTATGGTTTGAGTCCAGTCCAGTCTGAATATAAAGCCACTGCAGATAGCCTGTCATGAGCCAATAGATGCTTTCTTTCCTCTGATCTGAACCATCACTTATGCCTTACTCATTCTCCATTCTCTGTTTATGAATAGCTGGAAGGGAGCCTTGTCAGTGCTGAAATATCAATCAATCAAATGAAATACTATTTAGTTTAGCACTATTCACAATGGTTCACAAAGAGTGATTTGCAATCTACAGCACAGAGTTCTGAATGTTAAATATAATGGTAAAATATGTAGTTATTAATAAGCACCATGGACAACAAGATTTAAAACAAATGATGGAATTATATTAATGAACTATATAGAATGACTAAAATAGGATGACAGACTGATCGCATGTGGCTGTTGTTTTCTATAAAAAAAAACGAACATGCAAAACAACTCATAATTCTGGGTAAGTACCAAAGCCCTTTGACTATGAAACCTCAAAAGACCCCTGTGAGCAAGGCAGAGGTAACAGAATAAAAGAAAACCTCCCTTTTAGAGAAGGGAGACTGAGAAATGTCCTCCTTTCCCTCTCTTCGAATAAGAAAGAATGCGGAACAGTTGGGCCAGCATCTGATCTATAGTTCAGTACTCTTATGCTGGTGATCCAGATTGGATTGTCATGAGGTACAAAAGAAGCAATTGACATTGACCATGTACATGGAATTGCAGAAGGACTTCTCTTTGTATTGAGAGGGCTGAGAGCAATGCTTGATTTGCCCAAGACTTTCTGTTGCCAAGACAACCTCTCAGCATGCCACCTCTTGCCATATGTGAAAACAAATGTATGGCACAATGTGCTATGACAGAGGTAACTGTAACTGATAAATTGTGGAGTTATTGGAATAAAAGCCCTCCACAAAGTTTCATTTTAAAATACAATGCACAATACACAAAAGTTTTGGGGAGGGCTCTTTGGGGTGTTATTTCCTGATTTTTTTGTTATTACTAAAAATACTTCTACCCAGTAATGTGAAGACCAAAAATATTTTTTCATCTTCATTATTGCTGTAAATTATTTACACTCGCAGAGTTGGGGTCAGTTCCATTTCAATTCATTCAATTTAGGGAATGAATTGAAATTCAGTTCTAAATGGTGAGGCAGTTTTCAGTTCATGAATTTAATTTCAATTCATTTCTTGAAGTGACCAAATTAAAATGGAATTGACCCCAACTTGGTACCCTATAGATGCCCTACCCTAGGGGGTGTTACAGCGCTCACGTTTACAGCTGGCTATTTGCTCAAGCAATTCAGTATAAGCACCTGCAACCTTCCAAGCAATGCTCTATTCCCATTATCCCATACTTTTCAGAAAGGAATTTGCCAAAAAGACACATTGGTGTTGCACTCATTAGATGACAGCATCTTTTAACAAAGAAATGGAATGCTTTTACAGAAATAATTTATTTGCTTGCTTACTTGCTTTGGTTGATGTGCTATTCATCAGTATCCCATTGGAATCCCACATTATTCCCAGTTTTTAAAAATGTATTACATTATTGGCATTTAAGATTACTCTTAAATAAGTAAGCCTTACCAACAACAAATAGTGAATTATGAAACCTTGAGGACATTTTCACCTAGGTGTGAAGTTAATTTAGGAACTGTTTACAATTTCTTGATGGATTTTTACATATTACAGAAGGCACCTATTTATATTTACACAACCACTGTATAATTTCTGGAGGGGTCATTTTTGGAATATATCCTGTTATTGGACATTATTGAATAGACAAGCATATGTTTTCTCATCATATCATCACTGCAATCTACTTTGACAAAAGCAATTAGCGGAATGTTTATGTCCCCAGTGAAAGCAGCCTCGTTGATCTAAGATTCATTATTACACTTGAATACGGAATCAGACTAGATGTTTCTGAGCATGTTGAACGCCGTGCCCCATGGGTACGATGTGTCTGAGTTGCATTTCAGCATCACCCAGAGCTGTTTTTTTCCCCCCAGTGTGACAGTGTCCATGTGCTGAGTCCAATCTGTCGAAATGTCCCATCAAAGTCTACTTAAGCGGCAGGATGGGCAGCAGTGTGGTGAATTGGATTAGGAGTTGGGAGTGTAACCTTGACATTGCAAGTTCACTTCCCAGGCGAGATAGTGCTGTTGCACCCTTGGGCAAGCCACTTATACTGCATCAGTAAATATACAGCTATTTAAACGGATAACATGTAAAAATGTAAGCCATGTAAGTTGTTATGTATAAGGGTGTCTGATAAGAGCATATGTGAAATTACTTTATTAAAAACGGTAAAGTCATACATCACACTGTTCATGTTATTCAAAACGGGGATCTGGTTTCAAAGTCAAAAGCAGTCCCCCCCTGGCAGGGAGCGCCGCTGTTTCATCTCTGTCCCCGAGAATCCCCTCAAAGCAATCTGCATCATTCAATCTCACTTTGACAAATCAGACCCATCTCTGATGATGAAACAGTCTGATGATAATCTTGGAGGAGCAGCAGATGGAGCCCCCCGAGAGGGAGGCCATTCCTTCGGCGTGCTCCGACAACATTGCGCCGAGTGTCTCTGATGAAAGGATAAGGCAAAACAAAACCCTTTCAAGGCAACATGCGGCTGCTGGCAATGGGAATTACTGCAACATTAGGACAGTGTGCTTCAAACGGAATTACGAGAGTGCGCTGCCGGAGCTGCTACTGTAAGATCGACAGGGCTATGAAACCCTCCCGATTGGCCAGAGTAGTGTCAGTGCCGGGCTGTGTGGTGGCTGGGTGCAGAGTGGACAAGGTCAAGGGGGAGCGGCAGGTGATCCTGAATGTGGGCAAGCTTACCTGGCAGGCATGGAGGTCCATTGTCCGGAGGTAATTGCCTACAATCCCCTCCGCTACCCCTACCTGAACATCCCTCTCTGTGCTTGATCTCCCTTTTGGCCTGCAAATCTCACCTGACACTCTGCCATAAGGGATGCCTCCTTGAAAAAAAGAGAGTCATCGTCCACTGATAGGACAAAAAAAACTCCTCGCAACCTCGTTTTGGTCAGTTCTGTTGTGCCGCCACATCGCAGTGGCGCGTTAGTCTCTCAGAAGAACTCTAGTGACACAGTCTGTGTCGGTTTTTGCAGCTGAGGTGGACTTCACCCTGTTATGTCCGTGATTTCAAAACGAAGGCAAAAATACAAAAATGTGGCAAAGAAGGGTGGTGCCACACGTTAGTGAACCCCCCAAAAATAAGTAGGATGAGTGAGAAGGAGGAGGTGCGGAAAGATGTGCCGTTAAAGTGCTCTGGTTGTATTTATTCATGCATCTCTGGCTGTTGCCACGCTGACAGTCGAGGCTGTGATCTCTGTGTTGTTGTTTTGTTTCTGTGTGCTGCCGCTCAGCCCCCCTGCTGCTCCTGGTGCAGCTGTAATTATTTGGCTGCTTGACTGGAATGCTGCTTGACATTTTTTATTCCCTTGTAAGCTTGGGAAATTGGAACAAAAGCATGCATTATTGCCTGCCCTGTACAGGGCTTATGGCTTTGGATGTATGTGCTTTGGTCCTAGAGAGCACTTTATGTGCGCTGGGAACATTTTTCCGACCATTATTTTGGAATGTATAAATAAAAAATCACCCGCGTCGTACGTGTTTGTTTTTCCATGTGTATTTGTCCAGCATGGTCTGAATCGATTTGTTCCTCACATAAGATTCTGTCACTGGATGACCGTATCATGTACCCAGGGCACGTTAATTTTAATGAGAGTTTTTTTTAATCTTCTATTTACTGAAAAAAATACTGGTTAATGCAGAATACATTACGGTATTGTATTAACATTCTCTAGGCTGCTCAATAAAGAGGAAGTACATGTCTATTAATATACCTTAATGGAGTGTCACAGACATCCTCCTGCTAGCTCTGAATCAGTAGCCTCTGTGCAGTCTGTTGCTATTGAACCATAGTGAAGAGTGCAAGTCTCCCAGCTGGCCTGGACCATAGAGTAAAAACTGGACCCCTTTTCCTCTCTATTTCTGACCATCAAAACTAGTGAAAGTAACTTAGGGCCAGACAGCTTTTTAAACCTTTATATATCTGGGTACATTCTGTTCCTTTTCTGTACTGTGTGACAAGAATACAAATTTGACTACTAAATATTAATGGCCTGTCTATATAAAACACAAAAAAATCCACATATATATTTGTATTTATGATCCATAATGTGTCACCAATTAAATTTTATGGTTGATTTTGAGGAAAAGCTTACAGAGAAGTAGCATTACTTGCCTCATGGTACTCAGTTTATACAACCATATATTGTGGCAGAAGATCATCATTCAATCCAGTTATACATATGCATATGGATATACGGAACTGCATATAATGTATATCAAAGTCACATTGTGTTGCTATCACTGAAAATCAATTCTTAACTGTGAATTTCATCATGTGGTTTGCTAAATCCCCCACATGATTTTCTGGGCTTCATCTGCCTGCCACACAGTCCTTCAGTAACTCTCACCTTCAACGCTGGTTGTTGATCACATTACATTTTTTAACCCCTGCCAACCAGGGGAACATAATGGTACTTTACCTAGTGTTTGCATTTAGTTACAAAATCTGGATGATGCTTTTTCCCTAACATGTGGAGTTGTCATGTTGCATTATCACTGTATTGATTTCTGTTCATATTAAAATTCACACTTTCAAGAATAATAAATCAGGCATTTGATTTGCAGATGATTTCTATGTTAAACATGATTTAATGTTAAATGATTTTAATGATTTAAATGTTAAATATGTTACCTTTTCAGAGGTATGATGTGGATGAGCTACAATTTTGTGGGCTGCTTCTATTTTGCAGGGAGTATTCTTTCCTCTGGTGTGATAAAAATCAGTTTGCTAGTTTCTTGGTTACACTATGATGTAGAAGGTTTTTTTGCATGTATAACTTAAATTCAAGTTGCATGTATAACTTAAATTCAAGCAAAGTCAAGTTATCAGTGAAGTTAAACAAGGTGCTTGGGCAGGTGTGGTGTTGACGGCTACTCGCGTTTTGGAATGTTACTAATAGCACTATCTTCGGATTCACTAGGCCTTTGACTCTCATATGTTCTTGACTTGTCTGAACATTCAAGGCAACTCTACAGAATTCTGGCAGGTTTGGCCTCAGAATTTCAACTCTGCAACAAAGTTTGAGCTCTCAGCAAACTCACTCTACTGACCTTCTGAGCAGTGAGCACATTTTAACTGAAATGAAGCTATGTACAGTGCAGTACCAATTTGAAAACTAGTGAGTGTTGGATTCTCAGGCCATAGGCCAAGTAAAAGTGCCGTGCCACTATACCTTGAATTTCCCCTACTTTTTTCAACTCTTACAGCAAAATAAAATAGTTTGTTACTTTGAGTTTAAATTATTAGTATAGGGAAAGTCTGAATTATATACTGTGTGCTTTAGTAATTTTAGTCTGCAAGATTCAGGGAATCAGAAGTGTGATCCAGTTATTCTGTAACTGGAGACTGTTGAGCAAAGAGAGAATAGATTGGATATTAAGTTTTGCTTTTTATGTCACATTACTGCCACTTTACTGTTTGTTACCTGTCATTTGCCCACTAGCTCTAATCTGAAGAAATCAGATGTTTCTTGATTTTGGTGTTTGTCATTGGAATGTTGATTTGGGTATTGGTGGAGCAGATCTCATCTCATGTGAAAATTGGTCATGTCTTCATAATGACATTTTGTTTTGTCATTTACCATCTCACAAACTAAGGACTTTTCTCTTTTTCTCTTCACATACTTATGAATTCAGTCAATTAAATTTATTGACACTGAAACACTCTTAAAGGAAGTGCATTACAGAAATGCAATGCACAGCATCATATGAAAAGAAGGCAGGGTGAAAAAGAGAGCTCTAAAGAAACATCAAACAAAATTAATTGCAATAAAAATATGTTTGTGTTGAGGCTAAGTGTGATTTGAACCATATTCCCATGATATGATACAGTAATTGAAATTAAATTCTACATATTTCAGTGAGAACTGAACATTTGCACATGAGGGGGATACAAAACATACACACACATACACACACACACACTCACACACACACTCACACGCATACACATAAACACAGCATGAGGAAAATGTGAAAAAAATGTCCTCTTTGTCATAAGGCAATCAAAGGTTTGCTGTGAGAACAAATCTACATTGACTGTGTAGAGATGAGCTAAACTAGGCAGACACTACTATGTGACAGATACAAGCAATCACAGGTGTAGCACCTGAAACAGATGAAAATAATCACTGTGGTCATGGGCTATAACACAATATTGGACAGATGTGCTTTTTAGACTCAATGTTTGTTACAGTTACATCAGTGTCTTTTTAAGACAGCAAGGCTTGCTGTAAACTAGTCCTCTGGGATAGGTCTGTGTCGACTACTGCTGTACAACATGTGTACAAATACAATTAGCTTGCTGCATAAAAGGCCCGAGTGGCTACAGTGGTTACAATGGCTACCTATCAAGTACTTATCACATTATCAGAGGGGTGACATCACTGTCCAAATCTATAATTGTGCTCCAGAGGCACATGGAAATGCAAAGCTGCAAAGTGTGTAGGTTAACGTATACACACACATGAGCAGAAGTATGACAAAATCTATTCTTTTGTCTCTGTGTAACAACATTGTGCTCCACATGATTAAGGGACAGAACAGTAATAAAGCCCAGTGCAGATGATTACATTGTGAACCCTGAATTGTGAGCCTGCCTACGTACGGGGCTTCCTCATGGTTAATTCATCAGAGGTTCTTTACCGGGAGCGGGTCGAGACGAAACGTGGGTTTGAAGCTGTGCCCCCTGGGTGTGATGTGACACGCAGGGTGACTCCCGACAAGAGCGAGAGGGCTTGTGGCCCACACCCACACAGCAGGGGGATGCGGACTGTCATCTGATAAGGATACCAAAGCTGAAAAACAAGCAAAATGACAGGTGACACTGAGCTAATGCTGCTATACTACATTATGCTTCATGTTATCCTTTGAGATATTTTGGCCATCTATTCGGCTCATTAAGGTATCCTCTATAAATATTGATAAAGAAGTGCTTGTACATTAATACGTAATGTGGTTTAAATTGATCTGACCAGGGCAATATAAAGTACATGGTGAAGTATATAAGCAAACAGCAGTTTCGAACTATGCAGGTAAACTTGGGATCATAAAGACTGCTCAAACTCTCCATCACATTGAGCCCAATGGGAAAGAAAAATACATGCCTTAAAGTGGCAATGAGTAACTTAGCAAGGCCTTAACTATACAAACCCAGTTGACAGTACAGCAGAAGAAATTGAAACGGTATGCCCTTTCTTGACTCAAGAAAAGTCCTGTGGTCATTATTTTCCTTTATTTATTCTGAACTCCACCAAATTGCTGCTCCGTTTTCCCCTTGAATATCAAGGTGCCTGGCCCTGCACTACTATCAGGCCTCTGCAGTGAAGCTCTACTTACTGAGTGATTCACACATCGTTGCATTTTTGTTCTCGGGGTTATCGAATGCAAAGCAGGGAGCAGAGCATTAAAAAAGCAACACACTCACATACATTTGCCAAGGTGATACATCAGTGTTAAAATGTGATCGCTGTTCCACTGGCTGCTGAGGAAACAAAAATATTTAATAATTAAAACCAGTTATTCATATATCGTTGCCTCCAAGCAACGATCCCTAATGCTTTTCACAGAGAATTCTTGCTACAAAGTAGTTTTAATACAAAGACAACCATTTTATTCCAAATAATTAAAATCCCAGAGGGCCATCTCTCATTTATATTTATGATCCATTCCTTTGCTGAATTTGAATTGACTGTGATGTATTTCTTTCTCCTTTTTCTTTTTTTTGTTGAACACATTCACAGCACCAGCATATTCGAGAGACCGGTTAAGTAGTGGGTACTCTCACATTTTGCTTATGTGCACATTACTTTGATTCAGTAAGCAGAGATATCGTGCTGAAGGTCAGTTTTGAAACCAAGGAGAGACGCATTGCACTGGGTGCGTTTGCTTACCTACACTTTTGCTCTCAGTCCAGATCGCAGAATGGTCTCTGAGTGCACCCCGAGCACTTGACCGGGTTTTGAATAAGTTGTGTGTCTGCAAACTCTGACTTCATGCCACAGAGGAGACATTACAAGATGCAAAAGTGCAGTATTCAAAAATAACAACCTTCAACCTTTGGTCCTTGGAGGCGGCGTTTTGTGGCAGTAGCAACAACCTCGAAGTTATGAGGCATGATTAACAGTATCATAAAAAAGGCCATTCATTTAAAGGCATAGCATGCTTAGAGCTGATTCTTTACTTCACCTAGGTGTTCATATTGCAGTTTATTCATGGGGTGAGTTTATCCATTGTTAACACTGTAGTGCCAGGGCCACCGCAATGGACAAATAAATTATGGCAGAGTAATAGGAATGTCAAGGGCAGCTCTGCTTTTCTAGTTTTCTACTTCCATTTCCCTCAATGAATACATCTCCACACCTCTGTGAGAGTTTGAAAGCAACTTTTATTCTCTCTTCGCATTGAAAGGGCAGTAGAACGAAAGGATTCTGTATCAAGTAGCTATATTCATGACTGTGAAAGACTTCTGAGGATGATCATCAAGTAGTCCATGTATAAAAAGGATTTCACAGGGTGAATGGAAGTGGAAATCCTCTTAATGAAATGTATCCCTTTAGAAGGGGAAGTGTTGTTCTTGACTTTCCCTTCCAATAGATGACAGCTTAGAATTTCAACAGTATGGAGTGCACATGCATAATCCTGGAATCAAACAGAGGACCATTTTTTTTTGATCTACTATACTCAAAGTTAAATGGGAGTGACCAACAAGTGGCTGCTCTTACATTCACTGCAGTAGTTTGTTCCAATAGACATATCCAAGGGACAATGTATTGGAGTGAGCTCAAAAATGCTTAAAAATAAAGTAAAAGTAGCCCCTTTATCTTAATAGTTCTAAGAAGTAAAAATAATAAAAATTGAAAAATACACCTTTTACTGTAGAGATAATGTGTGTAAAATAATGAAGTGATACTAACCATGATAAGTCTCAGCTGCAAGGAAGATATTTCAATGTGGTAATAATTTGTATTATGTTAAACCATAGAAATATTGTATCTTTCTGCACAAATGGTCTTTCAGTTTTATGTACACTTTCACTGGGTTTTGGTGGATTGAGTTACAGTTGCACAAAATGATTAATCATTCTTCACACCAAGCACTAGAGTTCGATGAATACATCGGCTGGGCTGATATATCAGGCTGATAATTGCATTCTCCACCATATTGATATCAGCAGGTAAGGGAGCCGATATGAGCTCTGGAAGTTGTAGTGTGGAAAAGTTTGCGTGCATCGAAATGTGTTTTCTTTGCCATTCAATGTATTAATCTTGTGTTGGCGTCCATTAGTGGTGGTTATATATAATACCAACAAGTGATTCTTGGCACTCTACAAAGCAACGTGCCTGTAAACACTCTGACTATACCAAGCTACCGAATGCTCGCTAATCCTCACCATGTCCAGTTAGCTTTCTAGTTTGCTCTTGTAGGTAGCTGTATCAGCAGACTTTATCAGAAAGCCTTAAAATCAAGATCAGTGGTAATAGCCTGGTTTACCCACACTTTGCTGCATGTAGTCAAGTATCATTTTGGTGCATCATATTTATTTCGCGCAGAAAAGCTAGCTACCACATGCTAGACACTTGGATGGTTGACAACATCATTGCTGTCTGTAGATAGCTAGCCAGCTAAGTAGTGGAATGAAGCACGAGTATATAGTGTAGAAATTTCATGCTAAATTCCGTGTCCCTTGCGAGGTGCAGTTTCATTCATAACAAACGATAGTTTTGGCCTAAAAGATCTATGTCACTTTTTCGTGTTTATCATTTAATAAAATTGCTCATGTGAGACTTGGTGTCACAGTTAATTTCTCCACTCTAAAACAAACCAAGTGATAGAATTTGTAGCGACAACACTGTCACTTAGCTACTTAGCCTGCCAACCCTAAACTCTCTGAAATTTGCCATAGCCACGGGTGCAACAAGTCCTGTCGTTTTAGCTTCTTTTGCTAGCACTATGTCCAGCTGCTGTTAAGCTGTTAATAGTCGCAGTCTTCATGTTAGTTCTGCGTACCACTGTTATGCACTGCATCATCATTACAGACAGCTAGCTGGTGGCCTGCTTCAGGCTTGTTGTCACTGGTCTTATACACCTTGCCACAAATCACCTGAGTGACTTGTTTTATTAAGTATGAGGACACTTTGTGCAATGGTGCATATCTTGCAAAGTGTATTTTTATTAATAGACTGAATGTAAGACTGTGTCTTAGCTGAAATGTACCTTCCACATACGCTTTAATCCAGCACACGTGATTGCATCGCATGTGCAATGTTAGTTGGATGTTAAGCCGTGACTGAAATCTTAACATTATCAGTTTTAATATCAAATTTTAACTCACAATTTCAGCAAGGCTTGCTTTAAACCACTTGTGGAACTCTAAATTACTATAAATGTTGTGGGTTATGGAAACTTGGATTAGATATGTGCAAATTAAATTAAAGTTTTAGTTTAATCGGATCCAGTCTGAGCCCCTTCCATTGTAGTTAAAGACCACTGTACTTGTTTTATGAAAAAAATATTGTTGATAAGGATTTTGCGTTCAACCATTTTCTGTAATTCTCATTTTTCATATGTGGGCTGCCAATGCATAATAAGGTAATTTCTTTCATTTTACACTATAACTAATTTTAGAAGGGTGCACTGCACAGGCACCATTAATGGCAGCATTTGAAGTAAACATAAGGAATATCAAGACTTAAAAACATTACAAAAAAAGATTTTTTTTATTTTAAACTTATCATGACTCCAGATATAAACAATTAAATAATTTAGAATGATGTCTAAATGATTTTTCACTTTATTAATAATATGTGAGAAAACTAAGAGCCAACTTTTGAATTAATTAGAAACCTGTCAGGAGGCCTCGCCCACCCACCAACAGAACGAAAGGCCCACGCTCCTCACAACGACGCTTTTCCATCATCGCCCCCCAGTGGTGGAATGAACTCCCCAACCCCCTGAGAACAACTCCTTCAATCCAACCCTTCAGACGTGCGCTGAAGACACACCTCTTCAGACTCTACCTGGACTGATACCTCTCCCTCTTCGACCTTGTAACTTTGACGTGGAGAATCTGACTCCTGTCTTGTACTTGTTGCTCACTTACCTAGGTAGTATAGCGGTACTCCATTTTTTCTGTAATTGTATTTGAAATGCAATCCTAGTTCAGATTAGTTGGCTCGCGTCGCTGACCTTGCGCTCAGCTTCAGCACTATTTGCATTGTATGACCTGTACACATCTTGCTCTTGTGCCTGTTGTTTGCTCACTATTTGCACTTTTGTACGTCGCTCTGGATAAAAGCGTCTGCCAAATGAATAAATGTAAATGTAAATGAGAGATTTATTATTGTGAGCTAATTAGTACTGCAGGACTAAATGAGTTCATAAGTTACCACAGCACAGTTCAACAATGGGCAACATTACAGCTTTATTATTTAAATTGACTTAAATGTGTCCAGGACAATGTTTCAGATGTGCATCGGAAACAATTCTCTACACCAAACCGGCATTCGTTCCCCTAATAATACAGGCAGACACCTATCAAGTGCCCAGGCAGTGATCAAGTATTCTTCAACAGCACTGGTGTGAAAAAAACAAAACAAAATAAAATCTCAAATCATATGCTGGTAATTCAATTCTGCAGACCATTAAATACTATAAATAACATGGTAATAGCCTGGGCATGGAGAAGCACTGGCTCTAATTACGGTAAATGAGACAGTGGAGTAATGACTGTGGCTTCTGTCGGTGTGCTAAAGTGGAAAGGAGATACTTCTAAGGCCCGCTGTTCTCCTAGGAATACCCCTGACCGGCCTGGCTGAGTGAAACCTGCGCCTGTCCATCTCCATTCTCATCAGAGGGCTCAGTCAGGCATGCGACTTGCCAGCAAATATGCATGATTGTCACAACACTGACAGATCAAGTGGTAGGAGATTCTGGCCATATTGCGGCATTACCGCATCCGCTGTGCAATGTTAGTGAAACTCTTGTAAAGCATGAATATTTCAAAAGGCATTTCCACAGGATGTAGGGCCATTAGTTGCCGAAGTAGAGGATAGCCATACTGTTTTTAAAAGCCAGCGTTCTTGGATGCCCTCTGAAATCTCTGAAATCTTTTGCCACTGATCGTCAGGAGTGGTGTAGCAATTCATTGATTTGTATCCATGCATCGACATAAAAGGAACGATACAACTGTATCGATGTTGGATGTGAGAATCGATCTATATGATTGATTTAAATATGAAATATTATAAGTATTTGATATTATTAAATATTCAATTAATTTTTATTCATATTAATACAGCAGTTTGTGATGATTGTGATAGTGTGATAGTGAGGTGAAGGTGAAGTGAAAGTTGATACTTCAATGACATTTTATGAACAAATGCTTCAACACTACGTTTTAAAAACAGAATAACTTTGAGGTTATGTTGAATTATATTGTATTGAAATGTATTGTATGTAATCATACCACATTGTATCGCAGTGAATTCATAGATATATTCTGATATAAATAATATTGTTGCTTACGTATCAGTATTGTATTATTGTATGCTGTTGCTTGGTAAGTGCCTCAATAAACGATGAAAGTTTTTTCCCCCTCAAACTAATCAAAGTCAATGTCTTTGGCAGGAAGAGGAGGTGAGGCCAGGGAGCCCACCAACTCATTTGTGTACAGAAATTGTTCATGCTGCCAAAATGAGCGGAGCCCGCTTTACGGGTGTATGTCTGTAAGAGCTCTGTAGCCTCAATCCACCCGGGTTTGAAGCATGGCACCTCGAGAGCGTATCAAACGGCACATCAAAAATCCTTTTCACAGACTACAAAGTTACACTATGATCTGCTGTCAGTCTGTCTCCGGGCTTGTTAAAGGTGATCACAGGGCGAGGGCTCCCAGCCTGACAGTACTGATTCTAATATGCCACGCTGTATTGTTCCTGTTACAAAACGGAATTCAAACATGAAGACTAGTCTTCGCTCTTTTTCTCCAGGCTGGTCTTCCTGCCTGTTGGTGCAAAGAGGATGAGACCAGCTCAAAGCAGATGTTTCTGACACTCCACGCTCTCCTTCTGCACCAACGATTGAGTGCAGTCAGATCTGACAGAGAGAAATTACGGTCGTGCCCTATTTTATGGGTAGCTATTAACTTTTATCATTGTACATCTGACATTCAGAATATTAATGGAACTATTTTCATATTGCCTCTGTGGCTTTTTTGAGGTGGTAGGCAAATTGACTACATTGAACATTGAACTTTTGTTTTGGAGGGGGAGGAATTATTTTAAACTGCTTCTATTAGTGTCATTAATATTAACTAGTGTCGCTGATACACTAATACACATGCTGATGCTTGAAGGGTGTGTGGCTGTGGTTAATTGAATGACCTTTATAATTACAGTATTACATCACGGTAATTGTGAAAATGAAATTAATGTATGCACTGTGACATTGTTCAGAGGAGAGTCTATCATGCATTCACTTTTTGTTTGAATTATTGTGCTTAAATGGGAGAAAAAAACCTTGATGGTAACTCTCAAAGGTCTGAGTCTAGTTTACAGTCTATCACATTATTATTCTCATCTCAGGGGTGTGAGAAAATAATGCAGATCAGAAGAGAATCCATAATGGACAATTTCCATGTGGTACTAAGAATAGTCCCCTGTCAGTGAACAAAAACATTGGTTGACAAAGTGAATTAACTGGACCACTTGCAACAAGAACAACCCATTAATATCACACAGGGAACAAGGTACTGAAGCTTAATGGTAATGATGAGTAAATAAGAATAAAAAACAATAAATGAAATAATTTGTGACATACAGGAATAATAAACTTAGTATGTTTTGATCATTATGTCTTGAATGGAAGACAGAATTCTACATTGAAAGAATATCACTTTTCAGTCTGACTGATGTGCAGTATTGCACAATTATGCCTGTTGCTAAAACTAGCATCTTGCATCTTTCAAAGTTTGCCTTTAATTTTGCTGAAAAGTCACATAAAACCCCTACTCAAGTACAGATCATGCATTTGTAAAAGCACTGTTCACCTTTTGTAGTACAATGGAATACAGTTTTGAAAGAGTAATAGATTTTTTTATGCCAATGTACCTAACAGCTGTAATTAAGATCTCTACTCTAATTAAACATTTGTACAGTTGCAGCTGAGTTCTGTCTCAGTCATGAAAGAGTACAATATATTGAAAAGGATGAAATAAGCAGCTGCAGCACCCTGCTATTTCTGATAAGGAATTTGCTACAGTTTGCTTGTGTCCTTTTGTGCTTTCTGTAGTTATTATTACACCATATGGTCAGTACCTGCAGTGTGTGGCTTCAGAGACTAAAACTTTTAAAGGTGAATTGTCATTGAGCAATCAGTGAAGCAGGCCTGAGGTTGTGCATAAAAAGGTCCACTACCAGCCAGATAGCAAGGACACATGAGCTGCGCCTGGCTGTTTCTGCTGAACTGTGTATGCTCTGACAGTTAGAAAGTAAGTTGATGAGTCATGGAGATTTCTTTTTGCTAGTGCCAGGTATTGACCTGACATTAACGCAGGACCCATATCAACATTTAACCAGGTATCGGTCCATCCTTTGGCCCAGACCATCTAGGTATTTGACTTTATATGTCAAGAAATCTTACTTCTTGCACTGCAATTTTAACAATATTTATGCTATTATAATTCAAACTCCTGTTTCCACAGTGTATCACATTTATTTATTTTGGTTAAAAAAGAGAAGTTCATTAGAAACCAGATAATTGTGCAGATTAAGGAAAATAATTGTGGACACTGTTGCATTCTTCTATACTGAAGTTAGTGGCCAAATTGAGAACCACAATATATGGTTCATAAAGCAATGACAGATTGATACTGAAAGCTCAGTAAGTAGCTGGCTGAAAACCTATGTTTGTTTGCCAAGGTCATCACTGTGGACCAATAAGGCCATTTTTGGGGTGTTTTAAACAGAATTTGATGGCACTTTCCATGAAAAATACACTAAACATCAGCAGAAACATCTTTAAATATTCTAAATTATATTCTAAGCATGCTATGCCTAGGCCTTGACACATCATCAGTTAATTGTGCTCAGTTATCTTATGTTGGCTAATTCATACATTTTGTCATTGTTAACAACACTTACTCATTGAAAGAAATTGACTTTGGTTTGCTGTATGCTAATTTAAGAGAACTATCTGACAAAAACCAAGGCTATGTTGCAAGATACTTAATATCCTACTGCTTTTATTTTAGTATTTATTATTTAGTATTTTAGTAAGCACTTTGTTTCCAACCCATTCTAGATTCCTTATGGTTTGTCCAAAAATACCCTGTGCAACTTTTGATCAGACTCAGCAGATTACTAACAGACCCCACTTCCCTTGGGTGATAAGATCTGGTTTTACTCTCAATTTTCAATCTACTTGTACAGCACCTAAGCAGTTGTAATCCAGCCAAAAGTCCCTGATTTGCCACTAAAATTACAAAACAAAATCCAGTACACATAAATGAAAAGAGAGGTGAGTGCCAGAGAGTATCAAATGAAGTTTTTTGTTGCTATATCATGACAAAATTTTTTTTTCTTGGAAGTGTCAAAGGAGATATTAACAAGTAAGTGCAGTGTGTTTTGAAAACATCTCTGGCAAAGAGAGGTGGATCAGCATGCAACAAAATGTAATTCTCTTCCAAACCTGAGACCACTTGTTTTATTTATGATATGACATTTCAGTCATTTGACAGATGCCTAAAAATATTAGTATTTTTCTCTGATAGACCATTTTCAGTCCACCACATCACAAACAGCTGGCTAGTGACATGGTAAATGAATGCTTGTGTAGCTAGGTGGAGAATGCACCCTGGTGACATACTGGGGGATAGTCAATCTACATGCACCTTCAGGTCATGGCTGCCAAAATTATTATCCAGTACCAGTCAAAAGTCTGGACAAAAAAACTATGAAATAAATGATATATGCAGTGACCAAAAAGTTTTAAATAAATCAAAACTATCTCATAGTTTGAATTAATCAAAGTAAAAAAATATTTTTAAACTTTTTTTTTGTAAAGAGGTGTCATATAGGCATCAGTTTCACTGTTTATATTTGTGTAAGAAACAAATTTCAAACATTAAAGCATAAGTCTTTAGATCAAAATGTCTTTGAATGCATGTTTCCCATTATCTTAATCAGGTGTGTCCAGATTTTTGACTGGTACTGTCCAGTAAGTGCTGTTTGGACATTACATTTACGTTTACATTTATTCATTTGGCATTTATCCAAAGCGACTTACAAAGAGAGGTACAGTGCAACACAAGCGAAAAACCATACAGAGAGTCAACAATATTAGAAGTACTGCATGACAAAGTTCCAAAGGTTGGCCAGGCAAGGTGCCAACTAGCAGGTAAAGCTAGTGAGTGTGTTAAGTCATTACAACCAAACCATTACATTAAACTATTACAGCCAAACCATTACATCTTTTTTTATAGTTTAGTAGGAGATAGGGGGGAAGTGTTTCAGGTGCTGAGGTGAGAGTGGAAGAGCTGTGTCTTCAGATGTTTCTTGAAGACAGAGAGGGACTCAGCAGAATGGATGAGGTGTGGAAGTTCATTCCACCACCGGGGGACAACAGCGGAGAAAGTCCTGGATAGTGATTTAACGCCACAATGCGATGGGATCGCCAGGCACCTTTGGTGGCAGGAGCGTAGCAGTCGGGAGGGAACACAGGGGTTGCAGCAGTGAGTTCAGGTATTAGGTGCAGTTTTGTTGCTCACCCTGTACGCGGGCATCAAGGCCTTGAACATGATGCGGGCATCTACAGGGAGCCAGTGGAGTGAGACTAAGAGAGGCGTAACATGAGCCCTTTTTTGGCGACACTAACAACAGGGTAGCTGCAGTGGTTATAAACACTGAAATGAAAGTATATTTGGATCATTTACCAATAATTCACTGAGAATTTATCACTTGCTCATCGATCAACAATTCTTAAGGGGAAGTTTCACAAGCAAACCCTTATCCACTAAAAATGTGTGTAGGCAGACATAACGTGTGTTTACACAATTATGTTCTTTGTCAATCAGGCTTTCATTATTCTTGCTCATGCTGTTGGACTGAGATGAGGTAGGCAGTGGCAATAAGTCTCCTCTTCCAACTCAGAGTGCAATGTGAGAAACAATTGGGTAATGCTATAAACAGCTAGGTAATCCTCTAACTTGGTTGTATCAGAATTTAAAAAGTTTCATGCTTTTATAAGTGTTGCTTGCTAGCTCCTTTCAACCCTTTCTGGGGCAGGCACCATGCAATGCACATTTCTGCTGTAACCCAGAGCCTCCTAATATTTTAGTATAGTGGAGGTTTATGAAAGCTTTAGGTTGATTTTTTTTCTTTTTAATTTTAATTGAAGTTACTCAGCCACAGCAAGTCTATTTTATGCCAATTGACTGCCACTGTCTTGCTGGCTGCTGATATGATTGTCTTCCACTTACATGAATGACAGTGGAAGAGTTGATTACTTGGTGGGACCATACCATTGCATTTATCAGTATAGCGGAGTACATTTGTAATTTATACTCCTAATTTAGTAGCAAATGTGATAATAGTAGCTTGGTTGTGATATTTCTGTGTATTTGTGTCATTTGTGTGCATATGTACTATTTTTTGAACATCCAAAATTCAAATGAATGAATGAATGCAATGACTGCAAACACTTGCAGTTTGTTTTTGTTTCATGTCAAGATATATTGTGTTTCCTTTAGGGTCATAATGTTTGTGCATACATTTTTAGGTGACAGAACAAATTTTTTCCTGAGCAAAAACTCAATCAGATTGATATACTCAGATCAACGAGTAGAATGACATGCATGACTATTTAGTACAGCACTTTATTGACCTCAACACTCCCCTCTCCTGTCTTCATAATGACAAAAAATAAACTACATTCTACCTGAATTTTGGCAGCCCACATTTTGCCACAAGTGTTATTATATTTATCAGGAATATAACCTGCATGTCATGAACAGAAAGTCTAGTCCTTTGGGTATGGTCTTATATGTTCCTGTTCTAGGCTCAATGTTCTGAAAGCAGAAGGGGTAATAAATGATGTTAATACTGTTGATATTTGCAAACAGCATTACAACAGTCCCATGTAAAATGTGTTGTCCCTTTAGGGAGCAGTTTTCATTGGTAAGTTCATATAGCATAAAGAGTGCAACACTTTTACTCTACGTTGATATCATCCGTTCTTGGTTTTGAAATGTTCCCCTCTCTAACTTTTTAATGTTGCACTCAGTGGGTCTGAGCAGGTGTGCTGCTGGCTGTGGCAGCTGAGCCACATGCGTTCTCAAGTGCGGCTCTCCACAACAGCTATGGTTAGCGAGGCGAGGTGACACTGAAAGGACGAGTGACACAGTCAAGAAGAAGCAGCTGCCACTATTGGCAGGAGCTGTCTGATCAGACCAGGCAACCGGTGATCATGCGACATCCCATCACAGCTGAACGTTTAACGGGAGACATCTTTCAAGCAAATGTTATTTTGCCTGTCAAAGTAATGTTGTAATTGAAGAACTGAGACTTGAACACTCAGTCTGGGAGGTCTGAGGCATTGGTCACCATACTGTAACATAACGTGTGTGTGTGTGTGTGTGTGTGTGTGTGTGTGTGTGTGTGTGTGTGTGTGTGTGTGTGTGTGTGTATCAGGAGCAGTCAAGGTAAGCCAAGTGGGTTCCAGAGACTGCTCTCTGCTCTGTCTCTCTCCTCTATATATTTTTTCAGTCATGAAGCTTGTAATACTATGCATTGGCTTTAAGGCAGCACTGAGTCATGGGTCTGAGTCATGGTGTGTTCAGGCGGTACAGGTTCTGGAGTACAAACATGCCCTATGTGTACTTTATCGGATTCAAATCTTTTGAGTTATTTCATGTGTTTAAGTTTCACCCGGGGTGAGTAGAGCAGACTGCCTTGCTGTTCACACTTTACAGTTTGCTCTGATCATGTTTATAATTATTACTGGACCAACTGCATTAAAAACGCTTAGAACTTTCCCACATTTCCTTGTTTGTCTGGTCACACCACTGGCGTTTCAGCTTATTTTCTTTCTTACATGGTTCGCGGTCAACATCTAGAGAAATTCATTTCCCATTTTATGTCTTCACAATAGCTCAGAGTTAATCCTAGAGGAAAAGGTTTGAATTTGTCAGCATTTAATGGAATCCTAAAGCTGTCAACACCCAGGCTAGATGCTACATAAAGGTCTTTGGGCAGAGTTGGGGATATACACAACCTGACTAAGACCCATAAAAATTAGGCAACAGGATAAAGACATAAGTGGATGGTGGGAGTGGGTGCTGGAATAGTCTGACTTGCTTATAACACAAATAATTATTTGATATTTTCATTGAATTTTATGTGGGTAAGAGTTAATTGCATAAACTACTACTGCTGCTGCTGCAACTACTACTACTGAAAGTACTTATACTCCTACTATTGTTTTTTCTAATTTCTGGAGGGGAACTCCAGATTCAATCTAATTTTTGTTTAATCTAATTTTTTTTAGAGGTCATGTTTTTTCCAACAGGATTCACTTTTTATAATTTGGATTCAACTGTTTGTGCATGATGGTCATTCTGTCTTAATGGAACGTGTGTTGCTGTCCACCAAGAAATTTAATGTTTTAAACACGACAACAAGAAAAATCACTGGAACCCCCGAAGGACTTTTCACTAAGCCCCCAACAATGATGTTCCCTGGTTGATGTATTTATTCAAAGCACATGGGAATTTGCTGCTGCTAGAGCTGAATTTATTGCAGTGTTCCAGAACACAGTCACACCACACTTAATTTCAGGCAGGGACAGCCGTGATTCTTCAGAGGTCAACTTACCTCAGGGTAGGAAGGGGGTGTGGGAAGTGGACAGGAGAGGTGACCGACTCTACCTCAACAACATTACTATCAGCCCAGAGCCCGGGGGGGGGGGGTGGGGGAGGAAGAGAAGATGCTGCTTTTGAGAGGCTGAAAACTTCCTTGTGAAAACAATGAATAAAGGTCACAGAGTCACTTATTTGGTGGTACACTGTGAAGGCCTCATTTTGAAATGCAAGAAGCCAGTCAGGTTCTACTGGAATCCTGAGGCATTCCCCTCCAGTTCTAAAAAGTGTTGTCAAAAATTCTGAAACATACCCCTTGATTCAATCAAAACTTGATTTCAGTCAAAACAAAATACAGTACTATTCATCCGATAGTAACCCTCCTGGATGACTCCAGTGCTGTATAATAATCAAGTGATCTTAAGTGAACAAGTCCCTTTGGTTTAACACAGTGCTGTTGTAATGCAGTGTTCAGTTTTTTTGATTAGCACTTTTTCTTAAGATGACTTTTGATTGAATCCAGAGTGTAGTTATTCTCAAAACTAGGGCTAGCTAAGCATTTGCAATGGGTCCTCTTCACTGTCCAAAATCACAAAATGGTAGAGAAGGGGCTTGTAGGAGGTAGAATGAAAAAAAAACAGCATTAATCCTGGATCAGAATTCAGAAAAAAACATCCAGCCCCTGCTTTAGAGAGTTTGGTTTTTGGTTGATCCAAATATTTATGTTCATATTTTGTATGTAACAGCTATGTTTTTTTTCTTTGTGATATTTACCCCAAATCATTCAACAGGAGCATTGTAATCTGGCTTGGCTTCTGCCTCCTGGTCTGCTGCATCTGATGTGAATGCCAATTTCAATGCATTCTTACACTGTAGGTACTGCAGAGCAGAAGACCCACCTGGAGATAATTAAACTTTCCTCTGGTCCATAGCACTTCCAGAACCACCCAAATTGAATCCCAGGGTCTTTCTGTGCTGGAATCTACAGAAGCATAAATGTGCACAGAACTGATGCTCTCTTGCCTCGTACACTCCTCATGCCCATTTCATTGCCATTGAATTTGTAGTGAAGGTACAGCTCGGATACTCCTTAGAACTGTGTTCTTGAAACTCACCAAAAACCAGATTGACTATCTCTTAATTCTGTCTGATCAGGTCAAGGCTTGCATATTATATTCCTTGACTCAGTAAAGCAGGGACTCAATGTGGTATGAAATAATACATCTGAGATAACGTGATTTTCTTTCCAACTGCAGTGCAAACAGATATTGAACCAATATGAGCCAACAGCCAACTGGTAATACATTTTGCATTAACCCTATTCCCTAGAGAACAAATTCCTATTAATTCAACCATCTTTCCTGACTCATGAAATATGGAGCATCCCACCACAACCTGTCATCATTGTTTCAGTTTCAATAATGTTGTTAGTGTGTTTTATGTTATTTGTATTTGGATCCAGAGGTGAAGACCTCCCAAAGATTACTGCAGCAAAGCACGTAATATCAGTCTTTTCCCTGCAGTGCTCCTTTTCTCTGAGGTTGATATTACCAAGGTCAGGAGGTTTTTGCTATAGACCAGCAAAGTGTCTCCCAATATTACAAAACCCTGAAATTCAATTAAAATGGGGATTGGGTGTATTATTGTCTTGCTTTGTTTGTTTGCAACAACACAGAACTCCACACAAACTTTTTGTGGGCACAGAAAAATTCAATTAAAAAGGCTGAATTTCCTCTCTGACCGGCATTATTTAGAATGTATGTTTTGAAGAGCCTGAGTGAAAATCCATTATCTCTGTGTCAATCAAAGATATTTTGCTTTTAATGAGAGTGACATTTCACAGATTTTCCTTTGTGCAATAGTAATGTTCCTTTGTTGTGCTTTGTGTTAAAAGATTATACGCCTTTCCCAATGTCTTTGCCAACGACTGTCTGAAAGGCAATACAGGGGTGCACATTTTGTAAAGTTGACACAACACCTTGCACATTCCTTGAAAGGACTTTTCCTGAGGCCAAGTGAGGTGGCATTTCTGCAAACTTTTGTTCCATAGAAAAGGCTTAGTATTTGTTCCAGATAGCCTTTCATTAACACATTTACAACATTAATTAAGGAAAGAGATTATTTCTGTTAGAAACAAGATCTTTGAATTTGCCATCTAGTTGGAAATGGTATCAGGATTGGTTTACAAAATATATTATTAGGAGCGCAGCTTCAATTTGTTTTTGTTTCTATGGAATTACGCAGTAATGATGTGTGTGACTTACAAAGGTGTGGTTTGCAAATTAAGTATTTATCTCTTGCTAGCATAATGTGTGTCTGACTGGATGTAATGTTGGTGAAGCAGACTGAGGCAGAATTGCCAGCCTAAGATCTGACTCCCTACCCAGTTTCATGTGAAGAGCTGTGCAGTTAATTGCAGCGGGCTGTGATTATTTACTGGGGCTGATAATTAGGAGGGAGGTATGAGTGGTTTATGTAGGGTAATTGCACACATCCACCCACGCTATTCAGCCGTGGAGCACTGCAGTGCCCTCCATTGTCAAATCACTGAGAGCAGCCGTGACCCCTGTAGCTTGAAATTAATTTTGAAGTGTTCATCAAAACTGCATGCTTTTCTGAAAACATCACTCTCCACTAATTTGGTAAATTGAAAATTTTGATTAAGCAACTGATTATTTTTCAAAGGTTGACATTTTTCATGGCTCTCGCCTACTTTTTTCTTTGAATTTTTTAGTTCGGTATATATATGTCACTATTAACTCCTTTTTGCACATGCTTCTCCTAATCTGCAGTACTGTAGCTGGGTGTTGTGGGAGGGTGGACTGACCTTTATGAGAAAATATAGGAGGAGACCATGTAGTTTATTATAAATCCCTCAAGTGAATAAAATACAGGCGTGCTGCTCACCCTGCCCGTGTCACCTGCTCAGCAATGTACCATATGCTATCTCAGTCCCAGTGCACAGTATACAAGTGTAGTGCAAAATGTTCTGGACAACAACACAGTCAGAGGTGTAGCTACCTTGACATGTACAGAATTTCATCATAGAAAAACAAAATGGTTTCTGGCTGAGGAGAATTTTCCTTGGCAGTGGCAGAGTGAATGCTATAAAATGTGACATTTGCCTAACGCGAAAATGATCACTATAAGACTCTAAAATACTTCCAACTATGGGTTCATTTTCTTGCTGTTACCACAACAGAACCACAAAAGGACAATGCTGAATAGGATCTTTGAGAAAACTTTCACAGACTTCAGTTTTCTAAGTATGGTCTTGCAATTTTATTAGCTTGATTTTTCAGTTGTGTTTTCTTATTTTCTTCTTTCATATATTAGAATCACATTCCACAGTTAAGCCACAGATCTGTCCACAAATGTACCTTTAAAAAATATACATGTCTCCATTTATGCTCTTCACTCTCCTCTGTCAGGATGAAACTATGTATATAAGAGCTGTTAAGTGGCAAAATTTACAAAGCTGTGGTATAGTCAGTAGATTGGGCAGAGACACACCATCTTTCTGTTCTCAAAGACATATTTTGAAGCTGTAATGCCTGTGCTTGAATCAAGCACATATCAAAAGGTGTGATGGAACCAAAATTGTCCCCTCAGTCCAAAAAACACAATTATATCCCCAGGTGGAGTACTTTGGAGTGAACTTTCTCTCTGTGGATATTACTTGGCTTCTGTTGTGTGGTGATGAAACTATAGTCGTGATATATTGCTGTCAAATGTTTTATTTACAGAGCATTAAAAAATGGCACCAGTACCAAGCATAGCACAATATTACGCTCAGGTCTCCGGTTTGTTGATCTCAGATATTGGAGGTGTGATAAAATGGATTTTGTGGGGGTTAGTCAACTGCAGTGTGTACCAGACTCCAGTTCCACCTCTAGGTTAAATTTGGGTGGTTAACTGGAAATCAAGAACCTTACAGTAAATTCAGTTGTGCTAATGCATATTGCATCAAGATATCCATGACTGATTTAAGGCTGATGTTTAATCAGAATATGTAATGTTTCCATTTGATTTTCAATGTTCTCTCTTCACTGTTGACATCTTAGGCATGTTTTGAGATATGCCTTTGAATGGTGAAGGCATTTGATTTTAGTATCAAACTGATGATAGTATTGGACTATGGATTTAATTTGGTTTGGTTTAGTAACTGGTTGCGTTGTCTATTGAAAAATATTTTTGTCTTTAATTTTCATATTCAGTTTAGACCTGTTTCATCTGTGGAAGCATACATAAAACATACGCAGCTCAGATTCTGATACTGTTTCACTGAGTGTTGCAGACGTCAAAGCCCAATGGGTTTTGACAATTGACCCAGCTTGCTTTCTGTGTAATTTGATTTTGAATTTAAAACAATGTGAATACAAAAGTCCCCAAAAACAAATGAAGGATTGATTTCGTATTATAATTTTATATTGTTATATTATATTAATATTATTGCTTTTCAAACTTGCCACATTGGACATGATTAAGTCATACAGATATGGAGCATAATGTCACGAAATTGCATAATGTTACTTTCAAAATTACTTGAATGCAAACAAAATGCACTGCAGCAAGTAACTAAAATTTGTTATTCCACATACGTCAGTGAGCTATTGTGACAGTTTTTAGTTCTCGTTTAATAAAACATTTGTTAAAATCTTGATTGTTACAAGTAATTCTTTTTCTGTTTTTCAATTCTCAGAAGTAGTGTTGGCTGTGTGCAGACGAGCATATGGTGCCATGTGTTGTTTTTAAGCAGGCTTCTCAAAGTGCAGTGAATTCACATTAATTTTTCCCAATAAAGTCACAGGCATCCATTTGGATTTGCATGATGTGTCACAGGGGCCACATGCGCTCTTTGTGAGGAAGTCTGCTCCTGCTCTGCGGCTCCACCAAGGATTTCTGCAACAGCTGTTTCCTTCTATGTCAGTGCCTGGGTAATATGCTTCTAAGGTTGATGGGGCATAACAGCTTGTTCCAGTCTAGTCTCCAAAATAAATTTGTTGCACAAGATAACATTTGTCAAAAAAATTTGAATGTAATTAAAGAAGGGAAGGAGAAACTATCAGACAATGCAGTGCACTTGAAGTCAATACAGTTTTCCGATAAGAGGATTTTGAGTCTTTCTGATGTCCGAATCAAGTACATTGACAATTTGGAGTACTGTGAAATCTTTCTGAAGACTGATACAAATCAATAGGCATGAGTCAAACAAAAGCTCTTGAAATTTGAAACAAGCAAGTATAAATGAATTAAACAAAACTTGATATCCCCATGTGCTTGGTGCTACACACATGACAGGAAGAAGGCCCAAAAAGTCATCCTAACTGTGTACTAAAATGGAACTCACCCAAACCCCTCCAAACCCTTAAAGATTCTATTAACAATTTCATCATAAAAAAAAAAAACATGTCATGAAATTGCAATAACCTTCTAGCAAGTCCAGATTTGACTTAACAAAAAAAAAAAAACACTCAAACAGTACATGTCAGAGTATTGTTATATTCTGAATCAGGTGCTAATATTTCAAAAAAGTCATTTTAATCCAGAGAGTTATGTACAGTGTATGTATATTTTTCAGTTGTGGATACTGTCTTAATCCAAAAATCACCATTTCACTGATGAATCTGAAGAGGGTGAAAACAGAGGAGTGTTTCTCTATGGTGTTCCTTACGTTTTCAATTCTGTTGTAATTAACTTTATCTTTGTTACCCAAAACAACATTATTCAAAAACAGAGCTCAATCAGTTATTTCATGTTATAGATTAGTATAATATCATACACTAGCAACAATGCCAAAACAATTTGATCTTTTCTCTTTTTTACCCCATACTTCTTTTTGATGAAGCTTGCATTCTGTAGGGGTTCAAAATCCAATCACAAAGAAAAAAGTTGCAAAGGCAATTCAGTTATAAATTAGAAAGCATGTACCACTGTAGCATGATGATGCCCTTTTATCCTAGCCTTGTGGTGTTTCACGTTAGATTTACTTTTCTGCATTTACATTTTGATGAGTTCTCATCTACTGCTTATATTCTGGGTCTACAACCACAGATTGACATGAAGGGTATTTTAAGATCTCCACATAATAAAATGTGTTGTTGATTGTAATTCCTTTCTTACTTGAAAACAGCTGATTTGTATAAAAGTTATAAAGCTGCATTTGAATTCAATGAAAATGTAATAAGTAATAGATGGCAGTTGAATTACATGTACCTTTCCAATTTTTAATCCTAATCATTGCTTTTCAACAAAGGAGAATGTCAAGCTATAAGTCTTTCTCTCAGCTGTCCATTTTGGGAGTATCATTGACTGTGCTGGTGAGAGTTAACAAAGTGATTTGTTTATTAGTAACGTCCGTGGTCACCATCTTATCACAACCATTGATAAAAGACATACTCATCACTATTTGCTCCAAGGTGTTGGCACTGTGATCAGAATTTTTGGTAGAGGTTTTCTTGGAGGCACATTTGTAGGCAAGAACTGTTAATGTATAGCTGGCCATAAAACAGTTGACATTTCTACAGTGGTTGTAGGCCTCTAACAATGACTTCTGTGCAATGCAGTTAGCAAAGTAAAGCTCATGAAACAACATGTCATACAGATTAAATTACCTAAGCACAACATTACATAAACCACACACACCCCTTGCAAAGAGTTCCAAAATTTCTTAAATTTTCTGTAATGGACAGTCAAGTTTTAAAAATTCTCTCAATTGCTTCTTAAACCATTAGAACCCAAAAGCCAGAAATTACAGCCATATGAGCCTAACTTGTTCTCCACTGAATAACTTCTGAATTACTGTACAGCAGACTTGTCACTTTTAATGCAGTAAATGGTTTTTTCATCTCATGTTATGGCTAGGGCACATTCTGTTTCACAAATTAGTCCTGAACAAAATAATATATGGCATGTGTGTATAGCTACTGTTACAGATCTTGAGTAATCTGGCTAAAACTGAGAGGAGTTCAAAACATCACAAATAGGGCAGGGTTCGTAGGGATAGGTACAGGGTTATTCACATCACTTAAACAATAGTTTCCCTTTGTAGATGCATGCAGCCACTGTCATGGGCATAGTCTGTATTTATGGCAGTATTGCTAAGCTGGAATGTTAAGGCCTTCAATAATAAGGATCAAGGTAGCAAGGTTCTTGCTAACTTACAGTAACTTTGAGTCAATGTTTACAAGAGACATAACTAGTCCATCTGATCACATTCACTTACATTGTGGGTGGGTCAAGTATTTCGTTTCAGTTTTCTGGGCAAAGTTCAGTGTGTAACTATTCTTATACATGAAAATGCCCCCTTTTCATTATCTGAAGTAATCTCAGTCCCATACAGTCAATTCATCATTGTTTCTGGAAGGCTTGACTCACAAAAGTAGTAATACCCAGTGTCTATGCCCTCAATTGGGATGATAGCAATTTTGTATCAGAACTTATCTCATCTTTCTCAGATCTTAATTCCCATCACTTGATGTTTGGGTGGAGACTTTAATTATGTTTTAAATCCTGTATTAAATTGCTCCCCTGTGAAACCTGCCCCATCTTTTCACACCTATAAAGCTATTCAGTCATTTATGAAACAGTATGGTATCTGCTGTTTGGCATCTCTGCCATCCATCCTCTAGGCAATATTCATTTTTTACCAGTACACCACACTTGCTCTCCAATAGATTATATCTTCCTTGACAACAGGCTACTCTTAGATGTGCGGTCATGTGCACATTGTGGTATCGTGACATCAGACCATGCCCCATTGATTGCCCTTTATGGGAGACCCACTGCGAGGAAGGGGTGTCATTTAAATCCCCTTTTGCTATCAGACAGAGACTTTGTCCAATTTATCTCTGCACAGATTTCCTTTTTTTTTTACAAAACCAACTCAACACCTGGAGCACACTGTGTTGTGTTGTAGGAATGCTTTAAGGGCTGTATTTGAGGAGTAATAATTTCGGACATGCCTACTGCAATGAAAATGTGTTGATTTTTGTTATAGTGGACAGGTCAACCAGAATTATGCTTTATCTGGTGATAAACATCTTTAAAACATGTTTGAAAACATGTTTGAAAACATTTTAAGATGAAAAATGATCCTATACATACATGTTTCCCTTTTTATCATGTTTTTGTTCCTTTTTAATTTGTGGTATAAATAAATATGGTGTGCACCATGTTTCCCTCTTCATCATGTAGTTGTTCCTTTTTAATTAGTGGTATTAATAAATATGGTGGGCACTGCCTACAGTATTACAGAAAAAGGCACTTAACCAAATGTAGGATGTGAGCTATTTAGGGATGCTCAAACTTTCAACATTTTGCTAATGAGGCATGTCAACATAAAACACTGACAAAAGCATGAAAAAAAGGCATTGCAAGATTGTGGCGTTGAACAAGAATTGGAAGACTTTTTATGAATAAACATGCATTTTTACATGTTACCTTTATAGTTGCATATAAGAACCTTTTGTATGCTCTGTGACAATCATAATGTGCAGATCTCTTGATAGTCGTTGTCCTACAGTGATGAAACATTGATGCCTTTGAGCACAAAAAGGGCTTTTCCTCACAGGAATATAGATTTTAATTTAGGAATCTCATGGCTGTGCTCCCTCAAATGGAACGCCTATCATTATAGTGCCTGTTTTGGTGTGCAACAAAACCCTAGGGTAATGTTCTGTATGTGCATAAGCATTCAATTTTTTTCTCTGGGAATAAAACTCATGGTGTATCTTTCATTTTTTTTGCAAAACCATTCATTTGCTAGAAAGCAAGGAACTGAAAGAATGGTTTTGTTCTAAATTTGCATCTGTGGACATTTAACTTAAATATGAGGGGAACAAAACCCAAGAAAATAATAAATTATAAGGCTGAGCTGGAAAGAGATTTTTCTTCCTTCAAGTAGGTCATCTCCTCTATTTTGTGTTTGTGCTATGACCTGTAATTCAACCCGCTGAATTAGCTGTGATTTCTTGAGCCTTTGTCTGAGGGTCATTTTGGCCAAAACCATATGTTTTTGTGAATGAAATCAGGTAATAAACCACCGAGAGCATGCAAACTCCAAAGCCCCTCTGTGTAGGTAACAATAATATAATCCATGTATCCATTGACCTACCTTATTTGTTGTCCAGCTATACACCTGAAGTGACCTGAAGGCATTTCTACAGCAACTGTACATTACAATTGTAGGCTGGCCCCAAGTCCAGGTGAGTCAAGTGAAAGTAGGTGCAGTCCCTTCACCAGCTGGGTAGCTCTTGTTTGCAGTACAAATCATCTGTAGTTCATTCTGGAACATAAACATTTTAATGACCATGGAACTAGCTAGATTCCATACGTTGTATTCAGTGTCATTCACTGTGATCCTTTTTTGCGGTCTCTACAGTACAGGAAAGCACAAATATCATAGTGTCTTCTTCCATTGCAAGCAATTTATGACACACATATTTGATGAGCAACCTCACCCAAACAAATGTGACATAGGCAGGGATGGGCAGAATCCAAATGATCCGCTCTAAATTTTTTCCAGTGTCAGCAGTGATTATGCATATTATAGATGTGACAACCACAGCAGGCAGTATCAAGATCAGATGAAGGCAAGGAAATCTCTTAGACCGACAGAAACATTTTAACACCAGAATCCATAATCTGGATGGGGTGCCAATCCTTGCAGTTGCTTCCAACACTACAGTGTTTGTGATCTGATGATGCTTATTTGCAAGAAGCAGAGAAATGGCAGCCCAGAGCACACAGAGGGGTCAAAGGGCAAGCTGTTTACTCTGTGTTGTTGTTGGTAAAGTTTCATCTCCATTATTCTGGCAAAGAAGAGGAAATCTCCAAGGAGGTAGGCAGGAAGGAATTTCTAGAAGCTATTTGGACATGGAAATGAAAAAGTGAAACAGAGTAGAAACCAAGATGTGGTTAAAAAGGAAATTGACCTCTTGGTTAGAATATGATAATCTGTGCTCCTGGGGGACCTCCTCATTTACATTGGACAGGGAACATCCATCAAAGCCTGTAAATGAGAGCTGAAAGCTGCAGTTATTTATTTATTTTTTGTACAATGAAAAGGGTAGTTTTTGCTGGCGGCCTTGCATTGTATGAATGATTTGATATGTTTTAAATCTGCCCTGAGTGTAGATCTATGATTGGAGACAATTTGTTGATCAGGTAAGCCATCAATGTCAGCCCAACCCTGTTGGCTTGGTACTGTACTGAAGCATCTCAGAGAGAGTCTGTGGCCCCATTTTATTAATCTCCTCCACACTTGCAGGCTCCAGTTGATAATGGAAGTTCATTTAATCCCGGGGGGATGTTGGGACAACGTGAAATAATGGATATGTAAATAATAGCCCCAGTTGGAGATTGCACCTATTAATCACTGTCTCTGCCTTTGTTACATCTCAACTTTCACAGTCACACATGCAATCACGCACGCACACACACAAACACATGCACAGTTTTCATAGATCATAGTGCAGAGTAACTGTAGATTCAGTGTTTTTCCAGTATCATGATGCAAATCCAATCATCCCATATACGTATATATTTATACACAAGGATAGCATTTTTCCATCAAAATGGAGAAAAGTAGATATTACTTTTCCAAAAATATTAAAATGGGAAAAGGAATGTACATGTGAAACTAGTAGATATAGCAATGAAGCCAGAGTCCGTGCCCCTTATATCCATAACTTGAAGGGCAAGGGCAACTTATATTCAGTGATTTTTCGATCAGAGAATCTGATGTGAACCACTGTTTACTGGTGCATTAATTTACAGGAGTTTGTAGATGGATGGGAACCAGTAAAGATGGTAGATCTCTCTGCTGAAAAGAATCTCTCTCGGGATACTGATTAATTACTGCATGGCTGTTTCCATGTGATCAAGCGGAACCCCTTTGGCATGTGAAAGAATTCCAGTGGGAACAGTGAAAGCTGTAACCCTTACTTGCCAGGAAATGTCAATCATCCAAGATAATTTCGGACTTGGAACTGCATGTGGACCCAAAATAAAGTTTGAACCCAGAACTTCACCTCATTAAATTTTGCATTAAGCTTTGAAGTATCGGATACATTTTTTTGCTGTGGAATCGAGCCTAAAAGACCTGTGCTGTCAGCACTTATTTAAAAACTCTCCTGTAAAAGTTGCCCTTGTAGAAAAGTGCCAGCATGTAAAAAATTATGGGTCATGAAGTGTATTATTAAATGACAACACCTCAGTGTTAGACAATTGGCATCTGTCAGTGAAATTCTGAGACGTTTCCTAGGACTTATTTAAAAAAAAAGGCAGTTCTCTTTCATCTTGTCTCTACTAAACAAAAGCTATTAACTTACGTTGAGAATCCATGTTACTTCTGGGAGGACACAGCAACAGCAGATAACATATGAGGAATAAGGTTTGACTGACTGCTGTCTGTCTTGTAATTTCTCCTTAAAGCTTATAAATACATTTTAAGCTGATGGGCCATTTTTGTAGCTTTGTTATATGTGGATAAATGCACAGCCAGATTAATATGCCCTTATTTTAGGAAAAATGCACATGAACAGAATTCCAGACGTGAAATACATCCAGAGGACTTTGACACTTGCCACATATGCATTTTCACTTTAGCTTGGAATTTAGGTTGATGACCTTCCTGGATTGAAAAAAAAATGAAAACATCATTAAGAGAAAAATATAAATGGGGTTATCGACGCTGGACATGAGACGATAAAGGTACAGGGTATTTTTATATCCTCATAAGAAGAAAGCACACTGATTTTCAGAGCCAGTCAAAATGAGGGTTCAAGACCCCTGACATTGTCAACTGTCCATTGTAATTTCAATTTCCTGTTTTCCCCTTTCCCCTTAATGCAGCTCTCTTTTGGAAACACTAATTGGATATCCTCATCTCACCATGGCAACAACTGTACTCAAGCAGGAGTGTTGGGATGTTGAGAATGCAAAGCTGCAATACATTCACACGGCAATTGCGACTGTTCTTCACGCTGCATAGCACACTACAGTAAGCCAAGTGCCAACTGGAAGGTGGGTGCACCTTCACTGACATCATCCAGGCTACCTACAGGGGCTTGATGAGTCACAGCCTACCTGAAGGTGTTAAGACGAGCAACCCCTGCTGACATACCCACCACTACCCCAGAGGAATGAAGCCAATTTATTCCGTCATTATGGGCTGTGGGTCACTGACGGCTGAGGATACAACTCGGATTTGACCTGGGCCGTAGATCTCAGCATGCTCTCAAAGTCAACGTCTTTCCCACTGAGCTACTGGGGAGCCTGGCATTCTTGTTAAGGTGAGAACACATCAACTCTTGACATGAGGACATGACACCTGTTGCTTTGAAAGCATTTACAAAGCTTTTTACTGATAAGTTGTATCGGTGAGAAGTTGGTTACCTCTTCAAAATACACCTAGTTCCAATCTTATGACAAAAAATGTGGTAAAACATCACTGGTATCCATATTTAAAAGGGAGCATGACAGCTACTAACCTACTAAACTGTTATAAACTGTCCCCTGCTCATGATTATTTCCATTGGATTCCCTTGTGTGTATTTATGGCCAGTTTTATTTCTTTTGATAATAATATTTCTAGGTGAGTAATGATAACTGGTTTAATGCAGTCCATCTGAATGAATGGCTTGTAAAACTAGTAACTGAAGTCCTCTTATCTAAATTGTATTGTTGTGTGACGCATAACTGAGAGCTGTGTCTTTTTCTGTCAACACCACTATCCTTGTGGTTAAACTGTTTATTCTATATTGTAAATTTTAGGCTTTAAATCAGTGTATCTTTGCTGATCTTTTTATCACAGTGCTTTGAAAAAGGTGGACATCTTTGTAGCCCTAATCTAATGCATTATCTATTGCGTAATAAATCCTATCATATAGCAGTTTTGGCGCAATGTCTTTCCAGACATCGTGAAAAGCTGCCATGCTGATCAGAAGACGGATTTTATAGCACCGCTGTGTTTCATAGTATTTCTCCCACATTTGGTTTAAATAGAGGCATGCATTCATACCCTTGATTCAAAAAAAAAAAAAAAAAAGGAGAAACAGTTTGCTGAAATGGTGAATTGTCACTGAGGTGCCCCGGGGACTGTGTCCTGGAATTACGTGCCA
Organism: Megalops atlanticus; assembly: GCA_019176425.1. NCBI lineage: Eukaryota > Metazoa > Chordata > Actinopteri > Elopiformes > Megalopidae > Megalops > Megalops atlanticus. The sequence goes on along the minus strand of CM032878.1, from coordinate 14,039,103 downwards.
TCAGCAGTGATGCTTTGAATCCCACTATCTCCGCAGTCTTGTCTTCACACTGAAACTCCAGCCATTTTCCAGGCATTAACTGGAGTGATAGTGATTAAAAAGAGTTACCTTAGCAAGCTTCTGAAGCTAAGGCTGACAGCAGTGTCTGTCCTGGGGCAAGCAGGCCCAGCTGGATATATTTACTTGATGATGTGACATTATTACACCACTGGCTGTGTGTAATCCTATTTTTTACTCTTCCTGTGTGGTGCGAGACATGCATGACTCATGTCGCAGTCAGTCTCCAGAGTGTTTCAGTACCTTCCTGTCGGTTCGTGGATGGACTGGTTTTGCTCCAACACCTCCAGTCTTTTTTTTTTTTTTTCTCATTCCGCCAAGCAGTGCTGACAAATGGCTTTTCTTAGTCTTACTTGGAGGCAAATTTGGAAATTTTTGCTTCCACCTCAAGAGCTTGCAATATTTCTTGCAACGTTTTTTGTTTTGATTCCCTTATGATGAAGCTGTATGTTAAAATATTAAAGGGAATAAACATTAAACATAAATTCTAGGAAAATTAAGATAAATGTCATAGGTTAAAAGTAGATTAATTCTGGCATTGAAATAGAATTACTTGAAGTTCCAAATGAAGATTCGGGAGGAGACTTTACAGATAATCAATTAATCACACCTAGCCAAACTTACTCGCACTTCCTCTTCCTTTCCACATAAGCTGTTCACAGCATCCCTCCTCTGCACCATCTTCTATTGTCTTTTTCCTGTTTAAACTAATTTCAACTCATCCTGGAAGTTCCAAACATTGAATATGAGAGCAAATACATCCCTACGTATCATTCCTAAACATTGTATACTGCATCAAACAAAGGCTTTTCAGCACACTGATACATGCCATGATATTTTAGTTATGATGGGTTACCTCACACAACATGTACTCACCACTAGGCAGATTGCAGAAGACTCCAGTTTGCAATATCTCAAATAAGTATGTGGTTATGTACTTAGACATTAGTCACTACATAAAGTTTACGAACTATGTGTATTGTTACTTTCTAGTGAGTAACTGCTTGAGTTACTACACAAAGCTGGTTCAAAGTTAAACTACTGTGCCACAATCCCTGCACTAAATATACAGTACATGTGCACACACACACACACACACACACACACACACACTTATGTATAGCAGTGCAGTGATCTAGACTCAATTCATCTGTGAGACACACCATTTTGACTGTAAATTATCTGGATTAGTTATTTGGTAAGAGTAAAGTACATTCCTCTAATCTTCATATTCACAACAATTTATTTGCTATATAGCTGTGCCTGATTCAATCATAGCTGATATACTGAAGAGACATAAAAAGAGATGTAAGAGCTACACAGGCACATAACAATTAAGTATCACTTGTCTGGTTGATTTTTCTGTCAGTGAGGTGGAATAATTGCCTGAACTAAACAATCAGTCATGTTTGTACTGGAAAACACATGCACACATTTCTAGACAGCAAAATGATTCTCAAGTGGTGGTGACATTAATTGCAGTGGTGAAAAACTGCATATTTTTGTGGTTTTGTTGCATTTTTTGTCCCCATCCATTCAAGTTTCTATCCCTTTCAGACATTTTTAATCAAGTAAAGCAAGAAAGCTGGGAATTACCACAAAAGAAACAGAAAACATGAATTGTACAGAGACATGAGATAGTTAAGCATAGAATTGTGTTTACTTGCTCTGAGTCTGTATTTCCTTCTGTTCAGATATGAAATTCCATGTCTTCATTTGATTCCACATGTTGATGATTTAAAAAGTGCAGAGAAAGATACCTGTTTACCAGAGAGATCTGGGCACCGTGTACTGGGTGTTTCAGGGTTCCTGCAGATAAGGAATGCATTGTCGAATAAGACACTTCATGAATTAGAGTGTCAGCCCTGATGGTAGACCTGACACGTCCACATGCTTGTATTCTAGCACCAATGTGCACCTTTGGGACACCCTCTCAGTAAAACGAAAGGTGTCTGGTAAGGGATTGGTCTAGTGGTACTTTACTTCCTTAAAATGCAGTGGTTTCTAATTCCAAAGCAGCCTTGAGAGTACATCAAGCAAGGCTTTAAACTATTTTCCACTATGTGCAGAACCTTCTCTCTCATTTAAGACAAGGTGTTTTAATCATTCATGGATTAATAAGGTCAGATATCTTTATGCAATGCTTTTTCGAGTGGCAGGGTTTAGTATGTTGGGATTCATCTAAAATGATTACGATAGTTCTCACTCAGTGAACTTCTTTTAATCAATTTTTTTCTATACTTTTAGTGATGATTGTACGGAAGAGTGAGTTTAAGAGGTCAGGGTTGCAATATTGGATAAATCATTGAGCATTTTACTGGTAAAACCTGAGTTAGATGGATGAATTTTACAAGACCTTTCCACAGATCTTTATGAAATGGCAGAATGAATGTTGTTTCTTTCACCCTCCAGGACTAAGTAAATGCAAGGACTTGACATCATTTCTTAGAGTGATGGATTTATTTTGTGTCAATCTCTAGGATAATGATCATGAATATTATATGCCCATCACTATAAATGTCATAGGATATCAGGAGCTGGATTTCAAAAAATGGAATTCAACAGACAAGCAGAATAAATACAACCAGTTAGTATCTACCTTTGTCCTGTTCAAGTGCTTGAATTAAGTTTTTCTATCACTATTTAGCTAAAAACTAATTATAGCCACATTTTAATAAACAACATAATTGTTTGTTTTTCTTTCCTCTTCTAAATTATTTTTCAAATGAGTCAACAAAGAACATACTTCTCAATTTTAAACAATTCCTACCACTTTTTTCAGTCTCAAAAAAGTTATTTTCTTTTACTTAAGCAATGTACCTGGATGCCTAAACAGTTTGAGATTCATGTGTAAATAATTAGGTCAGGGATTTGTGTTTAATCAACTATGGTTCATGACACCCAAAACTGAAGCAGATCAGCAGGCAAATCAAAAATAAACAAAGATCCCAAAATATTTATTACTTAATAAAATCTGTTCTTCTTGATGCGTGCATCAACAGAGTATGAACCTCTTCATAAAACAAACATGCTAACCATATTTATTTCAAACTTATTTTACAGAAATTGTTAGAAGAGAGTTAGAGAAAAAAAAATTTCATCTGGTACACAACAAGTACACAACAGTGACAGTAATGGGCATTGTGTTGCTTTTGGAACTAAATGATGTAATGGAACTGAACAGTATAAATTTACACCACATTATATTACAGTTGTTTAGCAGACATGCTTATCTAGAGTGATTTACATGTAGTAACTTACATGTTAGTAGACATGGCAACCATGTTAAAATGGTGCGTTGCAGAGTTGGTGTCAATTCCATTAAAATTCAGAGAATTATTTGGAAATCAGCAGTCATTTAGCTCATTCTATCTGTTTTGTGTGCATTTATCATGGTCAATCATATCCATTTCATTACATGAAAGGAACATAGTATGCTTATATGCTTGCACATGCAACTTATTCATTTTTTCAGTGTTCAACATATGAGGGATCTAGTAAGCTAAAACTGTCCTTAGGACCCCCTTTGGATCAAGAACCACAACCCCTTCTTTAAACAGTTCAATATATTGTCCTGTAATTATTTAGATTATTAGATTTTTAAAAATTTTTTGGATATGCACACTCATGCACTGTGGAGCTGCAGGCTCTTGTGTTTTTTGTCTTTATTTGCTGGTTGATGACAGGCAGCATTTGACTTCCTCCAGTAAAAAAAAAGAATATGAGAATGGATAAAATGCCATCAGTCCTTTCCCATCACATCATAATTCATCAGACACCTTTCAGACCTTATCAATCATATCCTGCCTGCCATCTCTGGAGTTATCTGACATGGCAATCTATGTCAAGTGCCTTCTGCTTTGGGGGTTATCACTGGAGAGCTCAGAAATCATTCATTTCCCTGCAATGTAGCACTGCCACGACCAAGATTAAAGTCATTAAAACAATTTGCACAGACTTATCAACTTCACAAACACCCATAACCTACAGGTGCACTGACAGGATGTCCTTGGCACGTGCTCACTGAGTCCCTGGCATGCCTAGCGGAGGTACAGCAAACATTTGTGCTGCACTTGCCCATTATACTTGCTGATAGTCTAGATTATTCAAAACTGCTGACCATCCAGGTGCTGCCATATCTGATCTATATCCATATAATAATTTTAAAGGAAAATTTTTCATTCAAGACAGTGAAATATATGCCGACAGCAATGCAATTTACAGAGCTTCTACGTAATTATATTAAGTAGCATGTGTGTGACTACAATAAGGCTCTCAAACTTGTTTTAGTGTATGGCCCATTAAAGACATGGCATTCTATAAAGTGAGAATTAGATACAATTCTAAAAATGTTACAGTAAACTTCCCTTGTTCATACCTGGATTTAACACTATCTGCTGCTCTTCCCAACCCCTCCTCACTGTGTATCATTAAATTGTTCTCTTGAGGTGAGAAGTTCAACAGATGAAAAGTAAATGCAACAGCTAACAGCTAATATCTAATTTTGAATAATTTAATTGTAACAGGTGGAAAAGATGCAAAAGCTGCTTTAAATGTATATACAACACCTGGAGAGTCTAAATGAGGCAAACAATTCTTATGGATCCAGGCTAAATGTGCATCAGTATTCTTAATATGGCACTTCATGAAAGGCTAGCCTAAAGGCCTGGATGGGTCTTTCATTGATTAACTTAAGAATCATAGACTTTGTTTCAGCTTTTAATTGTCATTCTTTATTACTTATGGTGTCTGTTTTCAGAAATTGTCATTCCCCACTTGATTTGCTATCAGGTATTACATGTCACTCATATTTACGCCATGACTGTCTCATTTTTGGGACCATCTGTTGTAGCTCACTCAGATTTGCTGTAAGGTGGCAGGCAAAAAAAAGTCTGACGTCCCTCATACATCAGTCCTATCAGTCCTCACTTACTAAATACAGGTGATACCTGATGGCAGAAAAGAATTTACAGACAATATTCTACTATTATTCATTGTTTTTTTTGTGTTGTGCACAATGTGTCCTCTTATATGTGTTGTTCAGAATCACAAAATCAGAGGTGAAAATGTTTGAGGAAAGTGAAGAAATTGCATTTGTAACAAAGGCTGTAAATGAAAGTTGAAAAAAAAAAAAAAAAAATGGTAATGCCACTTCATACCAATTAACAATAGATAGCTTGCTAGCGAGCAATCTCACATTACATTAACTGCTTAGCTAGAAAAAAAAATCTGTAGTTAAGAAATTACAGCTAATAACTTGCTATTACTCTCTGGAATGTTGTTTGATGCTGGATGATGATCTTTTCTGCAATTAGACATCAGGAGTCAGTTTTGCTGTCAGGTCGATGGGTGAGACACAATGGAAAATGCATGTGATGCATGATCCCTGATGGGAATTAAGCAAGGGATGACAATATCATACAATGGAAACTGTACTGACTGACTGTTTTGACAAATATCTGGAGCTAACATAGTAAATTTTATAATCCTTTTGCCTGCTGTGGTTTACAGGTCTGAGACCTGGCTAGTTAGTCCAGAGTATGTATGTCGTACATGTCCATGGTAATAAACTCTAAGTAGTGAACACTTTGACTTATACTGAGATAAAGAGATGACCTGTTTCAACTTCAGATGACATATTTTTCATATTTGTCTTTCAAAACTGTAATTTTTTTCATTTTAAAGGATGACAGTTTGTATTGCTACTTAGCTCTGATTAGTTCAGTTGAGCCTAGGTTGCACATAACCAAATGCAGGAAAACAAAAACCATGTGTCCATTTTGCTGTTGGATTAAGTTGTTTATTAATTTGTTGCTGACATGGATTGTGATTTATTTAGTCTGAATCATTTTTAAATAGACTCTAGATGTTGGGTTGTGTTTGATTCCTGGTAGCAGGTGTCATTTTGATATGCACAACCTGGCACTGAAGTTAGGACATTGGGTGTAAACCCAGCGCACATGTCACTGTTAATAAGGGGAATGTTATCAAAGGCGGCTTTGACTGTTACCCAGTCTTACCCCAGTTTATCTTTGTAACACACATGTTCCATCTTAGTGGTGCACAGCCCCATAACGTGCCAAGAGTTAATGCTCGTAAGTCACATGGAAAGCAATTCCTGGTTTCCACGCACAATGACAGTGGCACAAGGGAGTCGTTTCACTGTTCTGCACGTGGCCGAAGTTGGGTGGGAATCTTTGAAGTCTTTCCAAGTTTACTTGCTCACACACATACAAAAAAAAAACTTTTCGTATAGTTGGGGTGGGAGAACGTTCTTGCCACTCTTGGCTTTGAAAGTCAGCAAAAAACATGAAGCTGCAGGGAAAAGAGACAAACAAGATGAATAAATAAAGGAACGCTTCCCTCCCGGTTTTTAATTTGCCCCTGAGATAGTGCATCAAGCTTCTTGCAGCTGATAAAAAGCAGCCTGTTTTCTGCAGTAATACAATGAGCAGAGCGGGAGGTGGTAATGTCTTAATTATGCAACACTAAGATATCTTAAAGCTCATTATATTCTGCTTTATGGGCCTAAATGAAGTACTTATGCAAACAAATGATATGTGCAATGTTAAAGCAAGGTGAAACATGTTTTCAGACTCAGTTGGTAAATAGCTGAAAGTCATTAGTTTGTCTGTCAAATGCATGCTGTTCAAGAGGAATGAAATGCATAAAACATGTAGCTATAGCATTCCATTTAGACAGGACGCGCATGTGAGCAGTTTTGGATAGTACTTTTCTATGTGACAGGATTCAAATATGAGTAGTTATGAGGGGTAGCATATGCAGGTCTGTTTTTATTTATTTATTTTTACAATGGTCACTAAAGTATTGCTAGGCAGTTAAAAAATGTCAGAATGTGTTTTCAGTTTACACTCATTTGAACACTGTCTAGGTTTCAGTTTGTTTTCCCCCTTCTCTCACATACATGACAATTTGTACACTTTCTGTCCATTCAAACTAATATCACATAATGTGGGAAGCAGTCATATTGCATGGAAAAGATAATGCATTTCACTTTTATTTACAAGAAAAGTAATGATTAAAATGGCACCTTTATGATGAACAAAGAAATATTCTTTTGGTCAGCTCTCTTTGTACTTTTGCAAGTGGTCTGTGCTGTATGGCACATGCTTGAGGTGAGTTAAGTATACACAGACTCTTCCACCAATTTTGAGTGCATACTAAGTTTTGAGGTTCAGGTGGCTCAGGTGCATCAGGTGGATCTGTCTATCCTTGGGGTGACATCTGTCAGTAGTCACAGTAGGTGTGCGTGTGTATCGAAGGATTGCATTTGCTTCACCGTATGGATTTGCAGAGTTGAAAGGCTGCCATGGAGAGGTGAGCCTAGTATACAGTTAATGGAGTAAAAGGGAAAAATGTGAATAAATAAATAAGTAAGTAAATAAGTAAGTAAGTAAATAAATAAATAAATAAACCCATTTTATTAACCATTTAATCTCTCATGTGTTGTTTTTGAAGTAAATGAATACATTTAAATTGGTCTCATTGGTTTAATTTAGCATTACTGGTTTACCATTTACTGAGAAATTTCAGTAAGAGAAGCTTGGAAGGACTGAAAAATTCTCTTAAACATTTCCAATGTCAAAAAGGTAATCAGAGAGCCAGTGTTTTTTGTGGTAAAAGAAAATGACCCATTTTTGGCTTAAAAGTATTTGTTAGATCATTGGCCTTATACACCTTGTTAGGAGTGCAGTGTGTATGAGGCTTGCCAGAAATAGTCAAGAACTTTTTTCTAGGGCAGAACAGGAAAAAAGACACTGTTGCAATTCTTCCATAGTTGTTAACGTTCAATATACTGATTTCCTCATCCAGTTTGCCACTCAAATAACATGACATTTATAGTGTAGGTGACATTCACTTAGATAGTATTTTGCTTGTTTATATCATCTCCTTCAGCATGACACTTGTGTGTATAGCAGTATGTTGATTGCAGCAATGTTTTATACAATGACACTGTTTCACTATATTGCGCTGGATAAGAGCATCCACTCAGTAACTTAATAGAATTCACACGAGGGCACACCAGATGATTTTGGGTGGTTTGAGAAGATTTGGGTGAAAAAAGAGAATATGCTCTACTAGCTGCATAACTCTTTAAGGAGATGGTTTTGTCCATCAAACGAGAACTCGTATGATCTTCATATTCCAGTCTACATTACCATAGTTGATAATCTGACCCGTGCTACCAAATACTGAGTTGCTAATAATAGCTGTGCCTTTGTTTGTTTTGGTTATATTGTATTGGATGGTTGTATTTTGTAGATTTCTTTAAAATTGTTATTCTGTTTGTAAAACATTTCCACCATTAAGTAGATATGATTTTCAATACAATCAAAGCACAAAAGTTGTATTTGATGTGTGTGAGTGGTACTTTTATGTGGCTTGGAGTCCGACAGTGCACCTAGCTGTGGGCTGAGGCTATTTATCTGCCTTACAGACAACATAAACAGGAAAAAAAAAGGGGAAAGACAGGGTGCAGGAGGGATACCAGGATCAACGGAAAGGAAGTGGTAAGCTTATAGTTGTGCAGGGGACTGTGTTGTCTAGATTCGGTTAATTGTGTAGGGATTGTCTGAAAATTTTCTTCCCAAGTTTTTGTTTGGAACTTTAACTTTTGACATACACAGATTTAAGATAATTATTATTTAAAAAAATATATATTCTTAAATGATCTTAAATTTCCCTTTCCCTTTATTTGCCACTCCTTTCCACCCATTCTCTGCAATGTCATTTGGAGAGGATGACCAAATAACAGCCATTGCACCAGAAGATTTTAAGATGAATGTAGTCTTCCAAAAAGGATTCACCTATGCCAAATTAGTTTCTCGGTCCATTTGAGTTCTGGGAATCTCAGTAATATATCTAGAGCATTGCGTATCTCTTTTTTCCTCTGTCCCTATGTGTTTCCTTGGCAGATTGCAGTTCCTGTGCAGCTGTGAAGGCTTTTGGGGAGAGGAAAATGGCAGGAGAGTTAGTAAGGATGGCTGTTTTTACAATCACCAAATGGTAGCTAATTATCAGCCGCACCTTGTGTACCAACCTTGGCATGAGGAATAAAAAGCTTTCGATTTCTCATAAGAATATCACAAAATTAGTGTAACGCATTTAGCAGGATGGCAAAACAATTTACTGACATCCACAGATTAGCAAACGGCTATTCACGAAATGCCTTTTGGACTCCTTAAAATGAAATGATTGCTGTCTAATTTGCTGACTTTGTTGCGAAATTCAGTGCAAAATGCAGGCACCAAGCTGGCACTACGGAAATAGTCTGACAAAATGATTGGGTTTGTCCCTCACGTGGTGAAGTCATGTGGTAGGGTGCTTTTGATGGCATCAATGGGTGCTTCGGTGTACAGGTGCACAGGAACCTGATGGGTTCTTAGTGATCTGCTACCAGACACATCTTGCACAAGGATGCCACAGCTTTCTTTTACAATTAACAGCTCTGTCCAAACAGGGTGAGGAGTGGTGAGGAGCAAGGTGAACATCAGTGGCAATGGGGAAGATTGTCTCAGTCCATTGGGGCCTGTCCAGTGATGAAACTGGTAAATTAAACCCTGTCTTGTCTGTGCTAGAAAGATTGTGCATGTTCCCCCCTCTATGACGATGCTTTGCTTGCAATGCTCCTGAAGCCTCAGGGGAAAATGAAAATGAATTGCAATTACTTCTGTACGAGATGAGATTTAGTACAGTGATATCTTATTATGGTTCATTGATTGTGGTTTGCGGTCGTAGGTCTTTTGAATGTTTGACACCACTTTTTTGTGTCTGTAATTTTGCGACCATCTTTACAACTTGTTTGATAGATTTTAATTGCTGTCTACAAAACTGGATCACAAGGATGAAATAATGGTTAAGATTAAGAGGATGATATGTGGGAAGAGCTAAAGATGAATGTATAGTTGTTTTGACATTTTCTTTTTATTTACAAAGTTGCCAATCTTCACAGTTAATTTATTCCTGAGACAAATGGAAAGAAACAAATGAAAACAACAAATAAAGATAAAAAAAAATTATACATTTGAGAGCTCAGAGGTTGAATTGAACCTATTGCAAGCACTCACTTTTTAAGGATTTTTGTGTAAAAGATTCAGTTCTCTCACACTATACATCTCAGGTTAAATAAAGTTTTGGCTTGGTTAACCCTTGGATAAGAGACCTGGTTTAGTGGGTCTGTGAGTAGATGCTTTTCCCCTGGGCATGTAAAATCCTATGCCCCTTTGATATAGATCTGTGTATTTACATGCACATTTATGTAGCTTGATTTTTCCTGAAGTAATTCGGTTGAGTGCCCTGCCAGTCTTTGGCTCTTACAGCAACAGCCAAGCACTTCAGAGCTACAGTCTCCTTACAGCAAGCCAGAAGGGTTTGCCTTTGAAGCTTATTTTTTCAGTGGTCAAGGTAATGTGTCATACAAAATGATTTAGAGGAGTGCCCCTTTAAGATGAACAAGTGTCTGTAAATGCAGTGTAAACCCATGTGACAAATATTTTGCTAGTATTCACAACGCTGTAATTAAACCCCACTCTTATGTAAACTTTTCAAGGACAGCTACTGCATCCATCTGTGAGGATGAATCCCTCTGCTGGCGTCTTTAAGAAAACAGCATGATAGTACACTTATTAAGGTTATGATGGATAATTCAATTAAAAAAGCATAGAAATAGCTCATCCTTTTGGCAGCCTCTATTCAGCATATGGTGTTCATTGTAGCAGGGCCACAACAATAGCAGGGGGACTAGAAGAAAGATGCACAACTCAATGGAAAGAGATGTAGAAGAGCTTTTGTCTCTGCTCATAAATGTCCCTCATTTTTCTCTCTACTTTTGTCGGGCCATACCGTGCTGTGGGAGGGCCTGAAAGTTGACTGAAAGTCAACTGCATTTTGAAATTTCTGTCAGCATGATGGATACTGCTGAATTCAGGGCATAAATCTATGAAATGCCTGCATGTGCTGAATATCCTTGGCAATAAATGTCACCTATTCTATTGTGTATTTCTTAAATTCAATATGACAGTGAATGCCAAGTGAGTACTTAATGCAGTTTATTTCAATTGTCGATTGGTGGATCAGCTTCAAGTGTTGCACACGAGTAGGGCATTCCCTTGAAAGCAATTCCCTTCACTGTATATTTTACCTGTCTTTGAAATGTAATGTTATTTGCTAAATATGTGTTGCATATTTAGCGCATAATTTAGTGCCTGTTGTGCTCTTATTCTAAACTCTTACCCCCTCCTGCCCCTTTTTCTCAAGCCTGTTGAAGCCCATCTTTGAAAATGATTGAGGAAAGACTGAATATTCTGACAGCTGTACATACATCCCACACTTGAGCAGATGCACAGAGTCAGCCTCCCTGTCCGAGAGGCACATGGACAAAGCATTAGTTTCAAAAGAGGGATGTGCACAGAGACCTACATGCTGTGACATGCTGTACTTGTACTTTGATTACATGAGCAGGAATGTCATCTGCTCTGTGAGAAACATCACCATCCATTAACTGTAAATATTTATAATGAAATGTGTACATTTTCTTGTGTACGTGGACAGTTCTCAGCGTGGAAGCAAAGGAATCTTAAATCCATGTAATTAATGAAACAACAACAGCATGATGCACAGAATGGTTAAAAGAAACAAGAATGTAGATGATGCTTTTGTGACCTATTGGACAACTTATCTTAAGATACATCTTAAGATACAACTTACCTTAAATTATTATTGTTATGACAGTCTTTTTTGGCAGAGGCGGTAATCTCCCAACCGATTTAGTACTGGATGATGAACTTTGAATACTGAATGCTAAACTGTACTCTATTGCTTCTGTGAAGTGAGTTTGCCAATGTGTGTATGTGTGTGCAGTAAGGTTGCTGACTAGTTCAGTTCAATCAAGGCTTGGGGCTGATGCCCTGATATGGTGTGGTACTCAGTTAAGCTCTCAGCATGGAGTCTAGAGGCCTGGTTCAAATGCTTATCTGAGCCCAGCATGTGGTGCACAAACTAAATAAGATATTCGAGGACCAGGTTTTCAAAGGTTAGCATAAGTCAAGGTCTCACGAGTCTTAATGGAAATAATAAATGCTTTGCATTGTAGAAATCACGATAAAACAAACACGCCCAGTTCCCCAGCTCAAGGAAAATTGGGTGGGGATTTGGGAATTTGTGTCTGGAAAGGAAATTAGTTATTAAATGCAACTGATGGGGAGCATGAGTCAATACACAGGTTAAGAGTAGATCTGGCTTTAATTCATACTGATTTCAGGGGACTGATCATAGATAATGTAACAGATTGTAATATTATGGTTGATATGCCATTGTGTCGAATGCCTACATGTTTTTTAATTGGTTTTTTCCCATTTCAGTTGTGTGAACAGTTCAGCTGTGAGAATGACAGAGAACAAGTACATGCTATTCAGAATAATACACTGTATCTAATTTCTGTGATTACTTATCATTGACTAAGATAAACAAGCTGTCTGAAAATGTCTCACACACAAAACCCTTAGCATACGTTGCAAACAGAGTGTTGGCAACTGAAAAAACAGGTATCCTGTGATACTGGTTGGAAAAAGAGGGCAAAGCAATGTAAAGTTTCATCTGAGAAATAAGAATTTCTTGCAAGTGGGAAAAGTCATTGGCTTTGCAGGAATGTCTGGCTCTCAATGGTAACAAGTTCTGGAGTAGAACAGTGCCATTCAGAGAGCACACAGTATAGCACCTACATCAGTTCTTTGCTTTATCAGTTATTCAGCTGTATTCTAGTTGAGAAATGAGTGTTTTAGTCTTACATCATTATACATCATTGGTTGGTGGTGGTGGGATGGGGGGTTGGTGTTACTGAGAGGGCTTTAAGAAAGGAACTTCTGTCAGTTCACACTCTTATTAGTCACACTGACTTTCACCTATAACAACAACAAGAATGAAAGAGGTAAGGAGCAATACAACAAGCCAGCCATTGTGAAAAAAAGTGTTTACCACAGCTGGAGTCAGTTAATAATTCCCTTGCAATCAAGTACCTAAAAGCACATGAAATCATTCGTGTGAGACATATAAATTGACTTCACTGAAGAAAAACTGTCAGTCTTTGACAAGCATTTATAGCTATGCCTTTTGTACCAGCTAATCTGATCAACTGTCTCTGTGAAAAGTGACTTGCTTGTGCAAAGAGGCACATGCTGCCAAACTGAAGCTCTGAATATGATTCTTATTGCATGTCATGGTCTTTAACAATCACACCCTCTGCTCATTGAAACCATAATTGTGATTACAAAGAGCATTCTTTACTGTTTTAGACAATGCACACATTCTACTGGGAGTTTTATTACAAAGATGGACAAACACAAAATTGTGGCCTTGCTACAAACAAGCAACATAGTCTATTGATATAAACCATGGCTGACAACCCCCAACTTACTGGACACTTTCAATGGCATAGAAGCTCTTCATCACAATGTGGCCCTTTGTCTTTGAATGGAGAGTGATCTTTTTTCACAGATAAGTCAGAGAATTCTTTTCCATCCATCACATAAAGTGCTGCTTTCACACTGCTGCCTTTGTATAGAAGACATACTATGGACTAAAGTTATGAGTTCATTCAGTTAATCATAATAATACACCAAATTTATTCTGCTGATGTTCAACCATATGAAACTAGGAAGACAGTGCTGAAAGGAATTTATCTCACTGTGGAGCAAAAATTTTAAAAAGGAATATTAAAATAATATCATAAAGCCAATGTCACATTTTATGTAAATGTTCAGGTGTACCATGCTGATTTTGCTGAAGAGGTTTGAAGCAATGAATTTTGCAAATGAACTTAAGTGTTTTGTTTTAAAAAATCATACAGTGTCCATTCAAAAAAAAAAGTAAAAAGAAACAATGTCTAAACAAGCAAATTTGGAGGAAGACAAGTACAAAGAGTTTCATATTATGGTCTCTTACAAAACTAGAAAATTCTTCTTGGTTTTCATTAGCTGACACCATAATGCACATAATGACCAAAATTTTAATACCTGTTTACATATGAAGCAGATACTTACATGGGTCATTGATTGTGCTAGTTGTACATCTGATGGATCATTTTATAATGTAATTATATTACACATTTGTATGCATGAGGCAGTATAATATGGACATATAACCGTGAAAATTTTCCTTTTATCCCTCTTAGCTTTCCTCTAGTTGTCCTCCCATTTGACCGCTTTTGCAAAGTGTTAATAATGAGATGATACAGCATGAGTGTTTGCATTTATGAGAGATACTTCAGTTGTATGAACTGATTCTCATTTATAGTAAGAAGTCTCAGACATGCAGACGAACAGCTGAAATATTAATAAACGTGCTGTGGCTTGGATGCCGCATGTTCATTTATTTGGGCTCACCGAATTGAGAAATAATCTGACAGCTAACTTGGGACTGGAATAACTGCTTACTCATTTCCCAGTTGTGAATTATTAATACTTTCGGCTGCCTTCAATTCTAGCGTTAGTCATGTGGAATAAATTCATTTATTAATTAGCACTTTTTGCACACATTACTTGATGTTATTTCCCCAAATTGTAACTGTTACTAATTTTATTGTTGAATACAGAGAAAAGATGATTTAATCACTGTCCACACACAAAAATAAACTGAAACAGCTTTTCTTGGGTTCTAAATACTCTCACTGTAAACTCAGACTTTAATGGGACTAGCTGTTGATGATTCATAAATGTCAGTAAATATTTTACATCTTTGCTTCCCCCTTGTGCTGACCAGTGATGGCACTTCAGAGTCTAAAATGTTTCATAATGTAGTCAATTTCCTTCATCTTTGTGCGGTATGCAGTCCTTTGCACTATGAACGTATAATGATGAGCTCACACATAAAAAGTAACACCTGAAAGAAATTCATTGAAGCTGTAAGACAGCAAGGGCCCAGGGATCATCAATTCAAGCTATGCGGGAATAAAAGACACAGTGTGGGCTGTCTGGTCTTAATGCGTATGAACCCCGTGGTTAAAACTAATTAGATGTGTAATGTGTTTTGGAAGGCTATCAGAGAACTATACAGGTCCTTCTGCAGCTCCTGCCATCTCATTTTATTACATGAGAAATCTATCTATCACAGTCTGATGGCTCATTGTTGCAGAAACCATAAGAAGGCTTATGAATGAGGGTAACAAAAAGCAATTAATTAAATCTTATGCCTATTGTCAACAGCAACAATAGAAAGACAGTTTTATATCCATGATGGAAATAATCATTTTCACACTGCCTATTCCCCATCCCTCTAACTCAATGCCTGCATCTAGGCTACATTAATTAAAGGTTATAAATGACAAAATCATTAATGATTAATTAGTAAATTAGTAATGGGTTTATCAGTAATTTACTGTAACATGAGGACACTACGTCTGCTTGCTTTTATTTATGTAGAATGTGTTAATGACTCGATTTTTAGTTACAAGCAACCATTTGGAATATTTTTTGAGTATTGTTCAAAAGCAACATTACATCATCTGTGAACATTTTAGCTGTTGTCAGCAATTTCATGAAGAGAATACAAATCTGTGAGTGCATTTTCAGGTTTGATCTCAGGGATAGATATGATCTGACTGCATTGCGCTTTCTCCTTAATCTTTAGTCTAGTGATCAATTTATATTAATATATCATTATTATAGGAATATTTTATATATTTCCAGCAATATTGTTTTGTTTCTTAAACAGTGCTTTTCATTAATATCATCAGCCTTGGTGAAACAGTAAGGGCACAGAATGTAAGCATTATGTGGCAGCCAAGCATTCTTCCTTGAACTTTTGCCACCTAAATTTCTTTTGCCCCCTATCTGCTGTAACTGTAACCTGAATGAGAAGTGGAGTTTTAGGAGTTTGAGAATCACTTGACAATAGGTACAAAGAGGCTAAGGTTTGCTAGTTTCCTATCCAGAGGTAAACATAACCATCTGTTCAGAAATGCAAATACAATGCTCAAAACACTATTCTGAAAAGGCCTGTCTCTGCTTATTTTTATCAGCTTACTTGAGGTTTCAAAATAATTTTTAACTTCTCATTTCATCCTTTCTTTTTTGCTAAAATTATACTTCTTGCCTTTGAGACTTTTTAATCAACTTAAGTAGAAATGACATACTGTATATCTGATGAAGTGCATGTGGAAATCTTGCATGAACGAAAAGTCTTGCTGTGTCAGTTTCCTCTGTCCATACCCATAATTGAAGCTGATGCCTGTGCCGGTTCTTGTTAACAGGTTGAAATGTTACAATAGATGTGGGTCATTATATTTTCATTACAAGGTGCTCATAAAAATGAGTGACTACCCTCATGTTCTCATAAATTCAGAGCGAACCGAAGCTTGAAGTTAGAAGGAATATTTAAATGCATTGAAAATGGGTGCTCAACGGATCTGAACGTACCCTTTGGTCCATTTGAGAACTATATGGCTGACACAGAATATGTATCTCCGGGACATTATGGACATATGCAGATAAGGATGTGCAGTACAGTCCAACCAAAAAGAAAGACATTCATGTCCTATTGGTATCTGGAGATCAGGTTTTTCACCATCAGTAAATGGGACCTAACTTGAGCATAAAAAGATAATTATTTTTTGGAGGTTCAAGTGAATGTTATTCAGTTACTTTTGCTCTGAGCAACATGCTGATTTTATGCTTTTTTTCTCCTCAATAACCACAATGAAAATGAAAATACATATCTCTTAGACTGTGTATAGATTGCAAAAGTATGTGTTGACCTTTCACAAACAGCAAAAATAAATGAAAAAGGCAAAACAATAATGTACCAAGCAATGAACAAATCACTTTTTAATAAAGGAACATGTGAACTAAAACATGGAAAGACATTAGCCAAGCAATGCTTCATTACAAAGAACACCCATATGTTGTCTTGCATATTTTCCCTCAATCAAGCAAAGCCATGTGAAATGATTCCATCGGCAAATGCCATTGTGACTCCATAAACATGCTTTGGGTGGAACATTACTTGAACTATGAGCTGGTAAGATGGCCATGACTGTGGCTGTCATCCCAGGTGTCTTGCTTTTGAGTGATGGTATATAATTGTTCCTGCACATGTGAAAATACTGCCTTGTATTGTATCAGGTAAATTGTTAGAACTAGACAAATAAAATAAGGATATGTGTCAGGTAAGTGAGAAAAAAACCTTGTTCTCATTGGGAAATGTACTTAATGAGCAATTCTCATTGGGATTGCTCCAGAGTAGCCCTGTAGGTGCTTTATATGTTAGGCAGGTCCCTGTTACTAATATTATTGATAATAATGGATTACATTTATATAGCACTTTTCAAGGTTCTCAAAGCACTTTACCGTGAAGGGGGGAGACTTACCTCAACCACCACAAATGTGTAGTATCTACCAGGGCGCTGGTGGTGATCTGTTGTGGATAGCTGATGTGCAACTGTTATTTCCCTGATCAAACTCTCCCAGATGCAGTTGCCCTTAATAGAAATAATTCTGAAACTGATAAGCACATACAGATCTACAGAATGCTAACACCCAGGTGCCCCTGTTAGAAGCACAAAGAAAATGAAGAGTAGATTTCTAGAATAGAATGCTATGTGTTTTTCTATCATCAGTTGGTGCCTCATGGCATTAATGTGCCATATGTATAACAGTACTGCATCAGCTTTAGTGTGGTTTAACTAGCTGTTTTATGAAAAAAGAGCAGACAAACAGGATCATTAGTAAATGACAAATAAGCTTTCTATGTGTGATAAATGCGCTCCATTGAATGCCTGCTGCCTGTGGTGACATTATTAAATTTCTGTCTTGATAAACATGAATTTGCATTCATGAAACTCTACAGGATGCACTGGTTCTGCTGCTTCTGCCACAGTTCTCATGCAGAAATGCACAATTCTTGATTAGGATGACCCACACAGTGTTTTTTAACGGATTGACGCTGTTGGCTTGCCTATATGCTTTCGGTCTAAGAGCATTCTGTAGTTTTCCTGCAAATTTTCTGCTTTTATGCTTTCAAAGTTTCAAAGTTCTGAACTTTTTATTTTTATTTTTTGTTACTTTTAGATGACTTTTTAAATTATTGTAGTATATTTGCTTCCTAATGTTTCCTCTCCCTACAGCAGCTACATAGACATTGCTTTATATTAGAAATGGCAGGAGTCAGTGTGTAAGAATAAGTAGCAGTTAATTAGCGGCTGGGTGAATTTGATCAGTGCTGTGGTAAATATATCATTCATAAGGACATTAACATCTGCAACAAATTCCATTTCATATATGACATATTACATATAATAAACTTGAATTGCACATGCCAGTTTCTCTGTATAATTTAATTCTGTCATGTTGCTTTGTTTGAAAGGTCCACAATACATGTTGCATTTTCCTGAGAAACAGTCATTTTCAGTATACTGGCTGAAAGATGAATCAAACATTCACCATTGCCTCTGACCACCAAATCCTCTGCTTCAGTCATTAGTATAAGTTATGCAGATCACTCCCCTGTCTGATTACCACTCACTCAGAGCCAAGTCAAATTAGAAATTATTACTCTGTCCTTAGGAAGGAAAATGTGATGAGCTTCCACTATATTCTAAATAGTATGTAATAAATTCATAATTTTAGAACTCATTTTCATTTCACATTGTGATTGCCACCATGAGACAGGCACATTTCTTTTTTTCAATTTTTTGTTAATTCCCTTCACTCTTTGTCTTTTACTCATTGTCTTTACGTAATCTGGTATTCTGAATTTTATGCTCCTGATATGAAATTGTTCCAGTGTAGAGGAGTGCTGAACTGTGTTTGTCTGCACTCCAGAGCTGGCCATGAAATTACTGCCATACCTACCCCAATCCTTCATGGAATAAAGCCTATTTGTTCTGTTGCTGTGGGCTCCTGGTCATTGTTGGCTGATGATATAGCTGAGATTGAACCCAGGCGGCATTACTGAGCATGCACTCAGACTTTATGCCTTAACCACTGAGCTACTTCGGAACCCCAGACATAGCTCCTTTGATAATCAAAAAGTAAACGTATTTGTTATAAAACAATTGCCAAATTAGCAAGGATTCAACTAATCCAAAAAAGTGAAATTTTGCCTATTTGCCTATTCAAAACTTTGCAGTTTCACAAAGACTATTGTAAGCCTGTGGAAAGAACTGGAACCAGATGGTGCTCATATTGTTGAGTAAGAAATATTCTTTTAATCCTCTTCACATATAAGTGTTAGCCTCCATGCTAAAATCAGCCCATTGAAATTGCCTCAATAGACACAAAAAACCCTGATAACATTACAAATAGGTAAAATTGTTTAGTTGCAGTCAACATTCCTTTTAGGTGGCTGCTTTTCTGGACCTTAGTCTCCTTCCCTACCTCTGACATTTAATTTTTGATCATTGAATATTTTATCTAGCAAAGTACTTAATAATTGAAAGTTTTTAATAATGGGGAATATTATCCCATTTTGAGCAATGTTTGATTATTGCATTAGTACCAGCTAATGTGTTTCTGGACTCAAAGATAACACACCACAATCAATTTTCAAGCTGTCTTGATCACTGAGGTTCTTTCATCTCTCCCTCTCCAAAAAAGATTCACTAAAAGGTGGACAGCACTAGTAAGACAAAGAGGCTTAAATTTGGCTTCTTCTATGCAGTGAGAACATTGTTCTATCATTTATCGCTATTTTTGGAAAGTTGATCAATATTGCGATTTCAGAAATGGTTTTCCCTGAATTTGCAGCGAGTAAAATGATTAGTGCTGAGAAATTGAACTATTCTGAGCGATGATACTGTTCCTTTTTGCCCACCAGGTTCCAGCTGTGCTCAAATGGAGACTTTCAGCTCATCAATGATCAGAGCGCCCACACCACTCATAGTCTGAATAACAAGCAGAAGGTCATACCAGTTGAAATTTAAGCACACACCGGGAAAGACAGCAAGTACAGAAGATCAGCTTCAAAATGTTGTCACAATGGTTCAGATGCTGTAATATTGTGATTGTGTGGTATTTTCAGTAGTCCTTAAAACCCTACCATTTCCAGCTAGCCAGTAAAAATCCTGACATGGTGTTATGAAATATCAGTATATTTGAATTCCATCTTTGCTGACCAGGTTTAATTAAATAAAATTTAACAAAATTAAGGTGTGATGACAATATAAAAATGTACTCCAACAGTAGCAGTTTACATGGCAGAAGAAGGACTCTTTCTACAACTGAAAAACACTGCCTTCTTGAGTTTTATGATATTATTAAAATCAATGAAAGAAATGCATCTGAGAAATTCATCATTCTACAGCTTACCCTAAGAATCCATGAAGAACTATGGAGTCATCAGTGCCAATTATCATGTAAATGCTCAATAATAGCACACATTGAAATCAATTAATTTCATAATTAATGAGTTAAACTATGATTTTATGTTTTCATTTAGTTAAGGTTATTGACTATGTGACATTGTAGATCTAACAGTACAAAGAGATATTCAAATAATAGTATCAAGAAAACAGTTTTTATTTTAGTTGAAAAGGATCCTAAAATATGTTTTGTTCCATGTTTGATTAACTTAACCAAGGACATTTCTCAATTAATTGAGAGAACACCATTGTTTTAAACATAAATATCCATTCTACCTCTTTACTTTAAGAATCTATTACTGATAAAAATCAAATCATTCTGCACAGATTTTTATCAGCTGTATGTGGTGTATATAGGTCTTGCTTTGCATTAGTTACCAGAAAAAGCTAATTTAGCCAAACTGTTGCTTGGCCACAATAAAATCCTCTAATAGGCACTACAACAGTGCATGGGTTTGCTTTTTCCTTTTTTGTTTGATTTGTTGTTACTCAGCCCATAGCCTGTGAAACATGAATGTGTATATTGCTCGATGTTCAAAGTAACGGAGTGTTAGTGCTGCCAAAAATTACCTTTGCTATGTTGGAGTGATAAAAGTTGTTATATCTACCCATGAACATGCAAATAATATTTGAAAATGATAAGCATATCTCAAATATCTCAAACACAATTACTGGGCTATTGTTCTTCATCCATTAAATGAGTATTTTATGCTAAAGATGAGGAACTCTGGGTGGTTAAATGATTAAGACCTCCTTGGGCCAGAGATAGAAAGGCAGTATACTAATGTTCATGTCAGGAATCTCAGTATGAAACAGAGATCCCCCCCATCATTTCTTTAAAGACAGCTCTCCCACCACCAAGGGCAGTCCTTCTAATGAGATTAACAGTAACTGTCACTACTGTTTAATGGCCTTCGCTGAAGAAATCGAATCAGGGGAAGCTCTTATCGTTGTAAAATCAAACAGGAAACAGGTGTTTGCTAATTAAAGCTGCAGATCTAATGAATGACCTGTACCTTTTTTTCATTGAATTAATACAGCCTGAGCATCTGCTACCCCATGGGGTTCCAAATGAGCCCCAATATCCTCCCCTCTTACTTCATGTAAGTTAGCATGAAAGCTTTTGAAGTGATGCACAAAGGTCTTTTTCTGACCTGCAGCTCTTGCCAGATGCAGTGTAAAGGTTGAGGTCAAACGTCATTCCAGGAGACAGACACATCATGTGAAACCCTTTGACACCAAAGTCACATTCTAAGAAATTATTCACCCCTGTAAAGTATTGTCTGATCCTTCTGAAACCTGTGCGGAATAAGAGGGCACTGGCTCCAGCAGTGGTTTTGGTATTTACATGGAGGCATTTTCACTTAGCACATATTTCAGATATTTGTTTGGAAAATTAAAAATACACACTGATAAAGTAACATCAAACTAATACCAAAGAGTGAGCATTGAACTTCTTCTGAAGACTTCAAATACAGCAGAGTGTTGTCAGATGAAAACATTTAAGGCGGTATTACACTTTGTTACTGCTCACATTTTTTTCCATTCTTTCAAACCAGGCTTTTGTTTACTTCAAACAAACCGAAAGTGCAAGTAATGGCACAAGCATCAGGGAGAAGCCCCAGATGTTTGGTGAATGCGACTAGGAACATTAGGGATGTGGTTGACATCTCTTGTCTGTTGTTTGATAGACTTCTTACAACTCACTTGAGGGAGGTGCATAAATCCACATTAGTCTGAATATAAGGACTGACAGGAGAGACAGACGAGGAATGATCAATGGGCGTGACTGAGGAATGTTGTAGTCTTGCAGTCATGGGAGCCCCTTGGAAATTGCCTCACAGCTGATGCTGGCTCTCTACAAACCTGAGATGAGTGTGTATGACAGGAAATAAACATTTCACTTCCTCCTCGGTCTCAGATCTACACCTCATCAAATTGCTGCTCTTGAATTTTCTGCTATTTATGTGGTGTCTAGGAGACTACTAATTAAAATCCATACACTTAATGAGTTTTCAGGCCCCTCGCTAGTTAACATGATTACATAAGATAAGAACCGTAAATTGACTCACATTTAATTAAGTGTAAGATTTACCCTCCTTTCTTTTAAGATAAAGGTTTTTCTCAGCCTTTTCATTGCACTTTATATTAGTTGTCTAACCATTGTGAAATGAGCTAAAAGTCCATCGGCTGATAGGAGTTCTCGGTTGAAAACAAGCAAGCAACAACAAAAAACTATTAGCTGCACACACACATTGTCTAGTGAAATGAAAAATTAGAAATGTGGGATTACCAAATAGACATTGAATAAAATTGAATGCTGGCTGTTTGCTAAGTGATTGCAAAGACAATGACAGTGATTGTTTTAATTACCATGTAATGAAAACATGCAGGGGAGGCATGAGCTATTCCTGAATATTACTGACTTTTTTGCTAGGGGAATGTTTCCCTCCTACCTAGAAAGCTGATTTATTATGGTTATTTACCTGCAATTGAAACATATTTGATTAGCTAGCTAGGTTTGCCTGGCTGATTGCTGGATCTGAAGCTATCTGTTTCCTGTGGATTTGAGCTGTGCATATCTGTGAATGTGTACTGTGTTTTACACACACACACACACACACACACACACACACACACACACACACACACACACACATAACTGAAACAATCAGTACATCAATTGAGCTTCTTGGTAGTGCAAATAATAAACATTGCATTTCAAGTGGAACACATATTTTGAACTACAACAGAAGGCTTTGCAAAGCAGTAAATATTAATTTTTCCCTGCATGATAGAAAAAAATGATTTGTATTCTTCAACTAATGACTCAAAAGTGCAAAAACAGAATCAGCGAGAGAGAGAGAAGAATTCTGTACTGACAAAATTTGCAATGTCCAGTGCTCTCTTCTGTTCTTGGGTTATTGTTGATCAGAACCAGAAATTCAATGCAATAGCAACTTACTAAAAGTCAGGAAATTCTGTAGCTGCTTAGTATTTGTGTCAGGAATATCAATTCCTATACAATACAGAATTAAATGTAAACTCAGGTTAGGTTTTAGTGATCCTTTGGCTAAAACCTTATCTTTCTCCTGTTATTCTTATTAGATGGAAAACTGTCTATGATTGCATTCGTTTGGACTTACTGTTGAAGACACCTTCATAATATAAAAAATGATTCAAAGTACATCTAGACATACCATATCAGATTGTATGTGACCTTGCTTGGACTGTGTTATTCTGGTTCGCTGAGGTGGTCCTGTTGTTTAAACTGGTGGATAATTGCTTTTCTCTTGTGGCATTATTCATGGTGTGTGGTTGATTCGTTTGCTGTCCTGTGGACCAGAGGGGACACATTTGCAGCATGACCAGGTCTCTTGCTTGTTGTAATGCTGTGACACTGAGCTGATTGTTTCACTAAGATTTAGAGCCCCAGAGGCAAATATGGGAGCGATGGCTGAATATTCTGTATAAATGTCTACACCTCCGTGGAGAAAGTGGTCAGCTTTTTTTTTTTATTAAAGCTGATTTCCCTTCAGAGAAACCTTTCCCCAGTCTATTTATTTCAGTCCAAGAAGGCTATTCATTTTTCTCCTCCACTCTTTTCCTCTGAATACCCTGATGGGTCTTCTGTGTTTGTTCTAATTGGATTACCCTCTGATATATTTTCTCCTCTGATTTTCTTCTATTTTGCCTTCCATTTGTATTACTTTAATAACCATTGGGATGACTTTAAGCACCACATACAAAGTGATATTGAAGTGTCATTATTCCCCAAATCGTTGTTATAATCCCAGGTATCACCTTGTATTTAATGTAAATGCTTCATAATATTGACATTGTTTCTGTTTAAAGGGGAATCAGAACTGTGGAGCTTTATAGAACAACAAATTTTATTTAGCACAAAATAGCAAACAACTTAGCATTTTATGCAGCGATGCATGATAACCTTGAGAAGAAGGTATGTATTATACACTACCATAAATTCATATGTAATTTCCACGGTGAACAGTGAAATCTTCAGCTTTTTATCAGCCCTTCAGCCCTTATATTACATCATTTTGTTATGCATTATTTTGTTGCAGAAGAAATATTTACTTATATTTCCTAAAAATGAGCTTATCGCATTTAGGATGCATTCCGTTTTATAAATATGCTGACAGAAATGTCAGTAGTAGTATTTGACAGAACCCATAGTATCTGGGGGTGGGCTTGGCAGCACATTCATTTCAGAACTGTGCTAATATCAGTACTGCATAAACCCCTATGGTATAGGCAGACACAGTAATAGCAATGTTTAATGTATTTCACATCAGTATCAATCAAGAGCAGAAATCTCATTGTTCATGAAGTCAGTGGGTTTTTCCTGGTTCGTCTCTTACAACCTGCTTTGAATCACCACCAAATAGCTGCAAATTGTGTCATTCGAAGGGTTTAACATCACTCTTGTGATATTAAGAGTAAAATTAAGAGCTTCTCTGATACACTGTGATCTCATATTTTCTGGCCCGTGTCTGTGGGAAGGAGTGAAGGGAAAACCACCGTGCCTGGTGGGATACAGTGGGAGCTGACACACCTGGGAAAAATGAACTGTCAGGAGCAACAGCTATAAAAGGCCTTTTTTATACACGGTTAGATGCTGCACGAAAGTGAGAGGATGAGAGAGCTAGAGAAAGAGAGACCAGCAGGCTCTGCACTGCAGCCTGAAGTACCCTGAAAAGGGAAGTGTAGTTAAGTTGTTTGTCTTGCCTTTGTTATTTCAGTTTGCTCTTTTCTGCTGGTGAACCTGTGAGGGTGAGCCCAATAAAGATTTTGTTTTGTTTATTTCTCCTCTCTTGTACCCTCAATGAACAGCGGTCCAGAGCCAAGAAAACTTTGATTCTGACCTCCTGTCTTATCACTCCTGAGCCAGACCATGCCTACAGAAAATGGAAATTTCTGCTACTTAGAATAACAAATGCACAGTTGTCATGCTGGATCATTTGCATACATACATGCATACATACATGCATACATACATACATACATACATACATGTATACATACATACATACATGTATACATGCAGTTTTTACATAGCAGTAACATGAAGGAGAAATTACATTTCAGAATTCTCTGCAAGAAAATCCTGGTTGAAAATCTGCAAGACCAGGTGGGAGTCTGGTACAGTAAGAGAAATTCTGCAGAGCAGTATACTAACATTATTGCACTGGTATTTCATAGCATAATGATTGGTTACTTTTGTTAAAATAATGGCTGGTGGTAGGGAAGGGTGGAGGAGAGGGAGAGAGAAAAGCAAATAAAATAGTATGCTAATAGTATGCAATCTAGATGGAAGCCCAGAATAAGTGTACAAACAATTTATTTTCTCTATTTTCTTACACTTACACAGAATGTAGTAGTATTAAAAATGCCACAAAACCACTTCATTTTGTACTTAACTTCACAACTCAGACCCTGTCTGTAGGTAACATTCGATCAACGTCCTGATTTAGACCTGTCATGGCAGATTCGAATTGTGCTGTAATTGTGCAGTTCAATAATTAGGATCTGAGATTAAATAAAAACTCGGCAGACTGTGGCTCTCAAGACCTGGAATTACCTTGTGTGGAGGTGTCTTGGTAAACAAGTAAATCAAATCAAGTTAACTCTGAAAGAACTCCCTCATGGGTTCTTGCATTTAGTGTGACAAGTCCTATTTATGTGTGTTTGTGCGTTTCCTATTTATGTGTGACAATGAAAGAATAAACAGAATGCTGTATGAGGTGCCATTACTGTGTTTTGCAGATATGCCAGTGAACTGTTAAACCCCTGCTGTAAGGGTCATGTTCTTTTACTGTAAAACATGAGTGCTAGACTGAGGGTTATTGGAGGATTATTTTTCCTGTTCTTATTTCCATGGTAACTACCATGGAGAGAGCCACTCAAAAAGAACAAAACATTTCTCTTTTCCAATGACTCTTAACTGTGTCAAAATCCACCCAGATCTTTCATTCCAGCAAACAGGTCACAACAAGTAATTATTATAATTTGGAAAAGAAAACTCTGACAAGCCTGTTTGAATCTCCTTAATTACAGTGAGTGTAACTCATCAATATCACTTACCACTTCAGATTCAGCGTATTCGTGTCGTGAGACCAAAGTTCTTGACAGTTTTAATAGCAGTAAACCAACCGCAAGCTAACCACTTAATCTGTTTCTGAGTTGTGTTTTCTTTGAGAACCGGGCTCTGCTCTACACACTGTTGCTCTCTCTCTGTTGTATTAGGCATAGACCTGCAGCTAGAACAAATCTTCTGGTGTGTGATTGATAAGCTCTATGTCTAAAAGTGACATGGGACTAGAGGCAATTGCCTTCTTTCCTGGCTTAGCAAGTAGCTGAAAGGGAAAAAAGATGCTCTGCCTGTATGACCTCTGTGTGTTCTCACATTCTGACTCACTCTACTTGTTGTACCTAGCCTGCAGGTGCTTAAAACAGGCTCAAGCAGAGTTGTACTTTTTGACACTTTTAGAACATTCACCTGTTTTAATATCAGGATTCTTAATATAAATTTCAGCAACCATTTTTTGTTGATCTGTGTGCTTAAATGATCATTGTGATTTACTGGTTTGTCAGTGGACTCTGACATTTTAAGTCACATTTACATAATTCAGACTTTTTTTTCTTCAACTTAACTTGCTTATACTATTTCTCAAATTTTATTCATCATACTTGAGAAGGATTTTATTTTAATGATTCCTAATTGACACGCCAATGCTTGATGAACCAGATTTCATATGCATGTTTTCCTATGAAGCAGTAAATGGAAGTGTCAGTGGAACACTTTTGTTGCTCACTTTGCATGAAAAATGTGATATTGTTTAGTGTGACAATGTAAATAAATGCCCTCCACCCTGAGACTGGACATTTCAAACAATATTCAATTACAGTAATTGCCTTGAAAATACTTCTGCCTTGAGAAAAGACCCCAGGTGATTTTCTGAGGACACACACTGTACACTCCAATTAGATGATGATATTATGATAAGTTAGTAAACTTCTGTTCTTCTAAAAAATATCTGTACTAGTATTTATGTTTTCCTTTTTCTTTTCCTGGCAACTAATCAGCAGCTTCTGTGGCTACCTTTATTTGTATGCCTGTTTCCTTGTTTGATCACTTGGTTGACAAACTATTTGATGTTGTTTTCTGTGTGTTAATTTCTCACTTTCCAGAAAAAGGTCTTATTAATTTTTTAAAGCACATTGAAACACTGATTTAAAATCAACAATTGTGCCTAAGCAAAAGCACATATAGATTGCCTGTGAGTAAAATTCAGCACATTTAATTTTCCATACCAACAACTACATCCTTCAGCGTAGTTGATAGACTTGTTGCATCTCATGTTTACATGTCTTAAAAGAAACGAAGATCCATTACAGCACTTTAGCCACTTCAGTTCTTTGCAAATAATAAAGGCCAGTTTGTGATATCTGGTTATGTTGCTTGCTGGCTACCTTGATGCCTATATCAGTGTGATTCACCAAATGGTGCATTCCAGCTTGCTGTTTAATGTGACTTCTCATTGATCAGTTATCTATTGATCCACTGTAGAAACCTCATCAGTGAGGTAACATTAGCTAACGTTACCTTGATATATTTTTTAAATTTGGTGTTAATCATACTTTAATCATACAGAGTTAACCATACATTAATTCCAGCATTGTTTAATGCATTATATGTATTAGTAGCAAAACAGTTCAGATGTTTGAAGCCATAATTACAGTTCATCAAATTGAGAAAGTACTCACAGTTCCCTCTAGAGCAGTGTTCCTCAATCCTACTCCTGGTGGCCCCCTGTCCTGCATATCTTCTATCTATCCTTGTTCCAAACACACCTGATTAGTCTGATTAACATGCTCTTGATTAAATCAGGTGTGCTCAGCTAATCAAAAGTGCCACTGATGAGTTCAGTAGGTAGAGCAGGGAAAGATGGAAAACGTGCAGAGCAGGGGGGCCCCAGGAGCAGGAGTGAGAATCAGTGCTCTAGAGAATAGCCTGTGTTACAAGTTACAGCTTATGTTTTTGTTGTCACTTGTCTGATTGGATGCCTTTGACATCAATGGGTACCCTTCAAAAAAAAAAAAAAAAAAAAAAGCCTCAGTCTCAATCCATTACAGTAAGTAAGTCTTCTACACAATAGACTATACTGTACTACACTATACCCTATACATGATAAATGTTGTGCAGAGCACTAGCATAATATTGCACCACATTATTGCACACTGCAAATCCTTAAACATATAGCACATAAGCTGCATGAGTTGTAATTCTCAGAATTGTTGTCCACATTTCATATATCATCCACACAACAATTTCAAGCTGTCTGTACTGGAACACAGACATAACACCTAAGCATGGAAAAACTGCCGGTACCCCCACTGCCTCCTGTCAAATAAAGTAACAAATTCAAGTGGAGTAGTGAAACATAAGGGCTCTTCACTGAAAAATGTTATCAATCTTCATAATCATCTCAGTATTCCTGATGCAACCTGCAGTGCAAAAAAGTGGCACAGGCGAGAAAATGGATGGAGATCTGCCTCAGAACAATAGGAGAAACCACTTAGCTGGAAAACATGGAAGAGCCATTGTGCCAGTGAATTTTATTTAGACTTCATTCCACTATCATGGGTGGGGGTGGTTGTTGTGCTGCAGGGAATTGGGCATGTTTTAACACATGTTATAGCATCTAGAACACCCTGGAGGACAGCGAAAGTCTGTTTGATCCAAATACTGAGCAACTGCAGGAAAGGTAGGCAATGAAACTAGACTGCTGTCACCTCTGCCTCTTCTCCCTGGGCTCATACCACAGATTTTTGCTTTGCTATAACCTGGAAAGTGTTTGCATTTTGAACAATCATACCTTCACAGACCTTTCACATCCAGCCAGCCCACATTATTCTGGCATTTGTATCAGGTTCCCCATTGTAAATTGCCAGACTGCTTTGCTGACATTTCCCATCCTCATAGTGGCTGGTTCCTGACCTTTCTATTGACTCATCTCCTTGGCTTTTTACAGTTATGGCCTCCAACATATTACCACACTCATGAATGAAAGTCTTAAATATCCCACCTGTCCCTGACAGAGCACAATTTTATTAGAATCATAAAACACACAAGGGTATAGACTTGGCTGTTTGTTTGGACCAAACATAATTTGACAGCATTTGCCAAACAGCTAATGGTCATTTTCTCAAATCCCTATAGACAATAGATAGTGTATTTGCACACTGTCAGGGATATCCTACTTCTTAACTTACTACTGTCAATAAAATTTCCAATTATCAGTTGAGCCAATGTATTGTGTGTTAATGCTCACTGGCATAAACTGAGGAAAGACTTAAAAAAAAAAAAAAAGATTTTCATTCAAGGTCAGTGCAGTAGGGGGGAGTGTGAGAAACACATGCAAGTTTTCTCTTTGTTCATTTAATTACAAAAATATTTTCTGCTGTCAAAAATCAGCGCTTTGTTGAATATATAGGTACAGAATAATTAGTCTTTTCACTCAATAGGATACTTAGGATACAATAGGATAACTCCCTTCTCTTTTATCTGTAATGAACATCAGTAATGAACATATGATTACTGAGCGAACTTGAGTCAGATTTCTTATTAATACAGGACTTATTTGAATAATCATGTCCATTCTGATGCTTGCACACTCCTTGCTGGATGTTACACTTATGTGTCCATTTACGCTTCAAACCATGTAACAAAGCGAAATCAAGAGTAATCTTTAACCTTCTTTGAGCAGTTACCAGTTATAATTATCTTCACAATGGAAGATTTGAAATTTACAGCACTGAATCTCAGTGAATGTCCTGACATGCTGTAGCCCATGAAAACACAGGGCCAGACTCTTAGCTTGCCTTAATGTAGCTCACATATGAATGGTGCTTAGGAGATACTCTCTCAGTATAGCTGGCAATACTTCAAATCTTAAATATTTTGTAGCTACTGTACAAAGCTGTTCCCCTTGGGATATGAACCTGTGACCCTCAGACCGACTCTTGTGCTGTAACCACTACACCACATGCTACCCATTAAGGAAAAGTAGAAGAAACTGCTCTAGATGATTTAATTATTCCCACTCTGTCCAAAGGGTACATTTTTTCATTAGTGAATAATTGGTCCAAGAATATTGAGGTGAAAAGGCACTGTTACTGAGATAACACTCTTGTTTCTCCTTTATGTAAACTCTTACCATATTTGCAGTTTTCAATAAAAAGTTAAGATCCCCAAATTGTAGTTAAAGACTTGGGGGAAAAATCTGAAACAACACTGTAAAGTACATTACACTCTCAAATGTAGACAAGCCACTGCAGTCAAATATATTTTGTTCATGAGGGGGATAACATTGAACTGACCAAAAAAGGAACAAATGGCCTATTGTGTAAAGTGAAACTGAAATGTGAAACGAGCTGCAATTAATACTCAAAATTGAAATTGCTGAAAAGGGCAAGATCATTTCACCCATCATAGTTCTTAAGAATGGCTATCGGATTACAGTTCTCATCAAGGGCCTCTGTTTAATTCAGTCAATACTCAATTCAAATGTCCTGCTAATGGCCTGCCAACGATTTGAATGAAGGAAGCCAACAGCCACTTGGACCAAATCAGTGAGTTTGACCTTCAGTCTCTTCAGGAATTAGAGGCTCTTTCCAAAAAGTGACCCTTTTCATTAGAGGATTATTGCCAGCATTCATATAACACCCACCAGCAAAATCCAGCTTTAAACTTGATTTGTGCTTAGAGCAAAGTGTTAGGTATGTTAGATTCCAATGTTCTAACCTAATTTTGGCAGGCATCATATGAAACATACTATGTGTATAATTAAAGGCAAATATTCTATGATCTGACACATTAAAAATTGTTTGATACCCTAAAACATAAAATTTCCCTGAGCAATGGGTTTGCACTTGTTGCTCAACAGATATAAGGCACAAGTTCAATTTACTCTCACTCAGGACTGCAAGACAATATGGTGGACCTGTGGGGTTTGACTGTATGCGGAAAAGAAATATTGTGGTGCCTCTGTTCCATCAACTGCTATTATGATGGGAAGGATGCACCAGAATATTTATTTATCTTAAACTATTATGTTTAAGAAGATGTGCATATGTGGTGAAGCTCAAAATGGATTAATAAGGCCTGGGTCCTGTTCTGTGTCATCTGTATGGTAAAAATAGATCTCGTGGCCAACAGCAGTGCACACTCTCACAACCCCCAAGCTGTTATATCTTTCATGTCCCTCGATTATAACCTTTTCTTTTTGATTCACCCGTATGATTTCTATGTGGGTGGGTAATTCCACAACTTATACTTACAGTCACATCTTTAGCATTACCAATTCTAACTAAACAGTGATGAACATGCTTTTAGCATGCTTTCAGCATGCTTTCTGATTAGCTGTAAACAGGTGTTATTCAGGTGTTATATACAGTATGCACACAGGTTGTATTATAAGCTTGTACTGAAACAACCCCCCACTTCCCTTGCCAGATAAAAATGGTCATCTTCAGTGGTCAAAAATGTCAAGTAGTCAGCAACCTGTGACCTTTTCAAGCCTAACTCCTCTTGTTCACTCCAAAGGACTGCAATTACTGAGAGTGCAATGTGACAAGCACCAACTGATGCCAGTTCAAGTGAATGCCAAACAGTCTAAATCAAACATTTATTTAGTATTTTGCACTGTGGAGTGTTCACACATGTTCACAAATTTGTCATATTTGTATGTCAAGCTCAGATCCAACTCAAATTATACAGGTTTTCCTAGCAAATTCTTACTTTTTGGTCCAGAAAATCTGCATCAAGCTTTCTGAAAAGTGATACTTTACCACTTGAGGTGAAAAGGAAATATAGTCTGTTTGTAGCTAGCAAGGACAAAGAAAGGATGAAGAAGTCTCTTCATCTTTTTTTATTCCTCACAGAGTTAAGACTCTTGAACAATGCAAGCTCCTTATGAAAGTCTTTTGTATTTATTGATTTCTCTTGCTTTTTCCCCCAGAGCAGGGAAGTTCACCACCACCATCTCAGCAGACTCAAGGTTAAGTGCTTTAAGTTCAGTAAGTCACATGCTGGTCAATTGCTCTGGTCAGTCCTACCTTTAGATGATTTATTGTCATGTCTACTCAGGTGTTGGGCATTTCCCCCCAGTGTTTTTCTAACCTTAAATGTCATTCTGTAATGACTGCATTTTGAGGTCCTTGAGTATATTAGTTTTTAGAGGTTACCTGCTGCTTTCTCCTTAACAAAGTCTAAAAGATGTATAATGAAATACTGCATGTGGTTTTACTGATCAAACTCAAGCCAGATTGCAGATGCTGTTCTGCAAAAGATTACATCAATTTGCTCTGCATTAATTATATTAAATTAACACATGCATGCTTGCAAATTCATGGGGAATATGTGTCTGAATAGGTGTGTGAAATCCTTGGCATTAGAGCTTGACCTAACTCCTCATTCATTGACCTTGCAATGAACTGTTGTGCATCTGGTCAATGTCAGAACATCAAAGGAAGGAAAGAAATCAGAGATGAATGGAATGCTTCAGAGCCAGGGTGTATCCCAACAACAAAGAGTACCACTGTATGAAAATAAACCATGAGAGGATTCACACAAAACTGAAAAATCTGACACTAATTATGAAGGTCCTGATTTCTCTTTAAGATAGCTACAACCACAGCAAACAGTTCATGTTCACTGCAATATTTACAAGTAATTATGATTGCTGTAAGATATTGCACCAAGCAATTTGTGAATTATTCAGTTCTGGTGTATTGCCACTACACCACCAGTCCTTGCTTTAACCTTGAAAATGACAGCAGGTTTCATTTCTAAAAAACACTTGTATGCTCCAAAGCTGATTCATCTTCTCGTTCTTTAATACATTTAATATTCTATTGAAGTCAGTGGCAGATTGTGAGAAAGATATGTTTTGTGTTACTCAAATATTAACAGCATTTGGAATTTTCCTCAATTTCGTAATGCCCTCACACTATATGCACTGATTTCTATGAACTATGAATCTTAAAAGCATATTCAAAGGCTAAAAAATGAATGAAATATCTGCTTAAAATTAACAAGAGTGTTTCTGGTGTAGACTGTCCATTGGGAAATAGCAGATCAATAATTCATGTATTGCTTCAAGGTATTTTTTTTTTGCTAGAACCTTGGCAACAACTGATGGAGTGAAAAAAATCCTTGGTGAGATTTTGTCATATTAGATGAGAGTTTACAGTAATCCAGTTGTCAGTTATATTGTTGATCATAGTCTTTTCAAGGTAATTGGTGTTGTTGGATTTCCGGCCTTGGTTAGTCTTACAAGTATGCGTAAAAATATTCCAGGTACAAAGCTACGTATCAAAATCATACAGGGCAAGACAATACAGAATAAGTCATGACTGTTTGCATTTGGACTTCAAAATTATTTTCATAGTACACATGAAAATATAGTATCATGTTTTTGGGATTGCATGCCTATGTACTACAATTCTGTCATAAAGTTTTAAAGATTTTTTTTGCACATCCCTAAACCTTAAAGTAATCTAATATAAATAAATTTACAGTAACCTCCCATTGACCTTTTTGGAAAAGATGTGTCCTGGAAAAATGCAGAAATGATGCCTTCAACTTGGGATAACAAAACAAGAAGACTTTACCCTCAAACCAAGAACATGGCATTCTCTCGTAAGCTTCTGTTGCCTCTAACTGAAGGGACAATGTGACTCATAAAACCCTAATTTTTAAATGACCATGCCATTGAGACATAAAGGGACAAGAGGAGGTTGTTGATAGGGAGGCCGCACAGCACAACTTGTGAGGTTATTTATTCTCCCAGGTCAGTGGCATTTATTAAAGAAAATCAAACAAATTAATCCTTTTGGTTAGAATATCCATTTTCATTATTAATACTTAATTTAGCTGTGATATTTCCTTTTCCCGAACCCTAAAGGATGTGTAATTTTCTCAGTTAGTAGATTTTGATGATATGAAGGTTGTGTGTGTGTGTGTGTGTGTGTGTGTATGGGGATTAGATGGAGGGATAATGTTACTGATGAAAGCAAGGCACTCAAAGGTTTTAGGCTATAAAACAAACAAGTCTCCTCTGTTTCAGAGATGATTGGAGGAAATGGCTGCAGAGGAAATTCTCTGATATTTTCAACATTTTAATATTTCATTGCATTATTTTTCTCCTCATCCTTTATATTTCACCTTTTTTAAACATCACTAGATGTTTGTAGACACTCAAAAAATAATATTGAGGGGGAGGAGGAGCACTGATATTTGTCTCAGTGAGGAATGTGACGTCTTGTTGAGATTTATCTTCAAATAACACAGCTTAAGGGAAGATGGGAATGCTCCCATGGGACGTGGTGGGTTAGTTTGCTTTAGTGTGGGCTCTTTTCTAGTGTGTCTGACAAAAGAAAAAAAAACAGCTTTCACACACAGGTGCATGCATTAAAGACTATCCTGATGCAAAAACAGATGGAAACACAGTTACTGTTGTTTAGTGGTGCATATATGTTTACATGGGTGTTTTGATTGCTTTGCCATTTAAAATGAATGACCCAACACCTCCAGAAACACCACTCTGCCATATTTGCATGCCACTAAGCTGATACATAAATGGACATCATACAGTCAAAGATACTGCCATTAACCTCTCCATGTATGGTCTTGAGCAGGTAGAGAATGTATCACAACTGATAATCTACCATGAATAACAAAAGCCAGATAATCAAGACAACTGGTCATATGAAACATGCCCATGCAATGACCATATTGCTCAAAGACAGTGTGATTCAGCTGTCTTATTCATCTTCTCACATCTCTCATTTGGCCGCTATGTTTGACAGTCAATGACCATGTCTGTGACTGATGACACATGACATGACATTTGATACAAGTACTTCCCATCATGCTTTCTGCTCAGTGGTTTAAATCATCTATTTAAAAAAATGTTTTTGACTCTTTGTTCACTCCAGCATTGTTCTGAGGTGTTATTGGGCTTTCTTTGTGGTGTTACATCATTAACAGGGGCTACAACATGTACTCAACTGAATAAGACAAATCACCAAGATCAGTGTTATTCCTGCCATGTCAGTCTCTCTTCTCTCCATAGTGAGACTGGGATATACTTTTATACATAATGTTTCTTGTTAATAAACCCATATAAATGGTTAAATATCTGCCAGTTCCATGCATACACCCAACTTCATTTCATGTCTCCATATGCTTGTTTTTTATAGGTTTTAATAATTTACTTGTGTATGCTTAGGGTTTGTCTGGCTTCTTCATGCATGGTGAATGACACAAGAAGTGTCTCATGAGATATTTCTTGCGTGGATGTTCACTCATTTGAAGAGGACGGTGCCAGATTACCATCTGTGAAATGCTACACCATTGTAAAAGGCTCAAATCTGTTTCATAAAATAACTGGTCTCAAAGTCATTCAATGCTCAAAAAAATTCTGTGTAGCTCACATCTGATAAGATACATGCATAAATGGGCACACACATCAATGCACATGGAGTGCACATTGCACCAATCACATAAATCAGCCATGATGCATATTATATCATCCTCAAAAGGTCTCTTGATATAATGCATCCAGATTGTCATGCTCAAAAATACACAGCTTTCGATATGGCTGACTCCACCTCCATGCTGCCTCATTAAAATTACAGGTGTTGCATCTCCTATGAGGTTTAAATGAATTGGAGTGATGCCAATTACTGGTGCTGAACATCACAAACACTGCTGACCTTTATCTGGAAGCAGCTTCTTCATTTGTTTTTTTTTCCTTTGGCTTTGATTGTAAACAAGAAAACGGTTGACGCAAATAAATCGAATTCTGAGCAGCCAGATCTTTACACTTGTAAGGGAGGACCATACATTGCAAAATAATCCTCCCTCACCATTTATAACAAGTCACCAGGTATTTCACATATAAACCCTATGATGTGATTGACCCCTGTGCTATTGAACTGAATGGAGAGGTGGACCAGCAGAGCGGTGACACCCCATGCGGCTTCCTGCTGAAGCCCTGTATCTTCATTGGGACTTCATTGGGCCATTTCATGAGATTGAACCAGCGTGGCCATGGCTTCCTGGTGCAGATGCCTGAGGCATGGAAGTCTATCATGAACACATGCACAGACATACATGCACATACAACCCAGGGACTGACTTTGGGCTTGACCAAATAATTTCAAAACACATTGTATGGATATCATGAAGTGTTTTACAAAAACATGGAAAACAAAGCTTTAGAGGTTTCACAATAATCACAGGATGTGATCAAACCATTTCAGATCTTAATTTTTAGCAAATAAGACTGAGTCCATATTAATTGGTTATGGAAACAACTGTGCTATTATGTATGGAGGTTCTTTAGGGACAAGGAGAACAGTAAATATTGAAACAATTGAATAGAGCAGTCCTGTAGAGTATTTGTTCCTCTACCTTTCACTGAAACTATCTTTCAAATTGATTTATTGGAGCTCTTTGATGATAAGACCTTGGTGTGAAATAACTCATCTGGCATGAATGTCCAATAGTGAATGTTGAATTGTGTGTGTCTGAGGAGAAGGACCAACATCAGTGACTCTACGTAGCAGTCTGTTTTTGTACAAATCATTTCTTGGGCCATTGAAAAAAATGAATTTGCCAGTGATCTACTTAGTAGCTTTGGCAGTAGAATGAGTATGACTATTTTTGGACAAGGCATTTGATATGTCAGGTAGTCAGAACCTAAGTGTGTTGCCTTATTAAATAGATACAGCAGTATTCAAACCAATAGCTATTTGAAGTTCTTTTCTTTATAAAATTCTGATATGCCTCTTAATGTGGGCTGAAGGTTCAGCCATTCACTTATTCATGAAATCTGAGGTGTGGGTTCAGGGTCTGTTGAATTGGAAATTTCATTATTTAATACATAAGGCTATACCTAACAAGGACCGAATTTACTAATTTACTATTCATGTGCTCGTTTCTGATGTGCCTACTTTTTTCATGCTATACAGACCTTGCAGCACATCAAGTGTTTTTCTGCACAATTCTACAAAATTCTGTCTGTTTTCCTTTACTTAGAAATTTACTGTAGATGTCTATGTTATGTAAGGTCAGCTTTCTCTTTTGCTTTTGTCTGAGAGAGTCACGATTTTCTATGTATTCAATCTCTGCATTATTAATGCACATTGTTGAGATCTTGCAGAATTAGATGGGTATGGAAAATGCAAAACAGCACTTCACCTGGAATTAAGAAAAATAAGTACATGAAAATTGTGTCTTCTAAAAATAATAGCATTGATGATATCTTAATTGATGGTAAATTGTAAAAGAATTTTACCATTCCAAAAAAGATGAATGATTTATTCTGTAATGTTAAATCTGCTTAATGGCAAACTGGTGTAAGCATTTTACCAGCGCACACTTTCAGTATGCAGGGTGAATCCAAGAATTGCAAATGTATTACACCATCTGTACCTTTAAGAGAATGCGTCATTTTTCATTTTAGTTCACATTACCTGAGGCATCTGGAGAGTATGTCTTTTGATTTACTAAAATTATGTCAGATTCCTGTTAACTCACCTTACAGAGGTGATACAGCCTCTAGGAAATCTCATCCTCCATAGCTATAACCTTGATATGAAATCAATGACTGGGAATTATAAATCTCTTCCATTAGACAAAGACTTGTATTCAATATAAGTGCATTGTGCAAGTTCATGCTTGACCTGTAATCAGTCTTTAAGGTCATGTTGCAGTGGAGTTCTCTCACTACAGTTATCAAACTCAGTGGAAGTCCAGGTAGGGATGTGCCATGGATATTCAATCGGAAACATCACATAATTCAGAGTTTGTTGTTTTGAGAAGGAGTGCCATATAAAGAACAGTGACACAACTCCAATTTTAATAATAAACAACTTTATTCCAAGTAAATAGCGGTAGCTTACCAATACAGATTCCTGAGTCAATATCCAATCCTTTGGTTGATCAGTTCTGACCCTTCCAGCACCTCCCCACTGGTAACTTTCATCTTTCTTACAGCTATAGACTCTTCACAGTGCTGTAGTCATGATTGTGAACCCCTTGTGAGCAGATCTTTGTTAAAACCTCTCAGCTGTCATGAACTGCAAGGTAGAAGGGCCTGCCATTCAGATTCAGGGACGATCCTATCCACTCACAAAGCACAAACAGTTTGTTCCTGCAAAATGCATGGGCTCATTAAAGATTTGGCTTACATGCAGTAGGCATGATTAAATGTACTAGGAGTCATTGCTGTATCTCAATTGCTGTGCTTTCCTTATTCAGTGTTGACTTGCAAAGTACAGCTTTAAATATTTTTTTTTGGTGAAGCAATTATGGTTTTTAGTTAAAGTAGAATGAGTCATCTGATGTAGTTTCATTTGTGAGTGTGTCATTACATTCTTCTGTTTGATGTTGTTGTTAAGGAGTTGTTATTATGTCCTCATATGAAAGATAGGGCTAGGGTTATATATAATAATATATAATTATATATAATAAATATATTATATATAATAATATTATATATTCTGGAGCAGGAATCACAATGATCTTGGGATCTCTGAAGGAACTTGGTATGCAGTTCGCTCCTCATGATAACGACCTGACTTACATGAGATCACATGATAAAAAAACACTCCAAAGTTGTTCATGCTCGGAACATGCAACAGCAAATACATCCGTTACACAGACATGCAAAATCAACCCCACTGGCTGCAAGAAGTGTTCATTTACAGGTGCTGTTGCCTACTGATTCTTTGATCTAGTTTGAAGATTAATCCTGAGATATAGAGCCAGTTCCCTGTGCATAACTGCACCTTTTGCACAAAGTGACAAATCCCTTGATGTGAGTAAGCAAGAACTATAATCTACTCCACTTCGATAATAGGAGAAAACTCCAGAGATAAGACCCGGCACAAACAGGCAGATTGTGCCCATCCCCATGTGGTGCTGGCTGTGTCTGCAGGGCTGGGACAGGGAACCTGTGGAGGGTGATTACTCACTCGCTCGCCCTTCCCCGCCGTGACCTTGGTGTGGGGGGTTTTACTAAATCAGAGAACATTCCATCCTCCACTTGGGTGAGCATTGACTTTCAGCTGACAGGACACCTTCCCCAAACAGCTGCTTCTGCACCTTCCGCACAGCCCAGCCAAGCAGGTCATGATAAAGGCTCCCTCGCCGATGCTCCAATTATCCCACCAGAGCCTCCAGATGTGACTGAGGGTCTGACTGGTCTGGGTAAGTAAAGTTGTCTGTAAAATGTGCACACGTGCAGACAGATACACACGCACACACACATACACACACAATACACTGGAGAGAATAAAACAACATAAAAATATACTGGTATCACATTTATAATTAAAAAAGGATTCACCTCATGATTGTCACCTGCCTCACATGTTTGTCTCAAAATTGCTATTACTTGAATCTAGACATATTCAGACATTTTATACTCAGAAAGAATTGTAAGGGTTTTGCTCTTTAAATTCCTTTCCTAGGCCCAAGAGCAATTTTGCCGCACATTTTTTACTAATTATCAAGAGACCAAATGTAATTGTTGCTTCGATTTGTATAATTTATTCTGTGGCTTGAGTTTGGGTTTGGCCTTGAACATGTCAGAAAAAAGCTGGCTTTAAGTCGATATCCACATTGAAATTCTCACCACGGCCCTACTGTAAATAAGCAAGGAGGAGCTGCATAATGAGGCGAGCAACCTACATTTAAAGCGAGGGGAAAAGTCACGCCTAGCAACTCATTACGCTTATCAATCCCCCGATCTTCCTGCAGAAATTATGGAGCGGAAATTCGATCAGCTTTAGAGAGACCTGCACTTATTGCCTTGTAAAGCAAAACGTGGAGAATTATATTACAGCAAAGTTATCAATGTATGTGCTGACATTTTTCCAGTGTTGTAAGGATTAAGTTGGCCTGTACTCTTTCTGTTCACTTTGATGGTTGCCCTCTTTCTCCTGGTTTTTTTTTGTTATTTATTTTTTATTTTTGCATTTATTTAACGAGTAAGTCCACTGAGATGAAGAATCTCATTTCCTTTGTGGAAACAGTGTTTTGTGAAGACTTCATGTATGGAAGGCAGGTTTGAAGATTTTAACTATGGGTTGATATATTTTGTAAACATTCCATCCATGTTCCCAATAACACAGCATAAAGACCTTCTGTAACTACAGATCACAAGCAGTACACTATGAATACAACACTTGCTGTGAAGAAACAAGATCCCATCTGTGGACTGCTTCCTGCCAGGTAGCTATCACAGGTGCAACTGACCACAGAAAAGATGAAAACAACAAGAGTACTACAGCACAACAGACAAACAAAAATATGAACAACACAACACTCAAAGAACACTCCACCAATGGAAAAAAGGGATGTGGTTTTGCCATACCAGTGTGCTGTCTCCAAAGCCACCTCTGTGCCTCTGCCTGAATTGAGTCTTTGTCCTTTATCCTATCCACATGCTGCAATGGGCATGTTGTCAGTGCTATCAGAGGGACCTTTGACACTGTGTCATTATTCTGCAGGTGAGTTGCCCACACCCCCTCCCCAAACAAAAATGGAAGCAGGTTGTCATTTGCAATTCATTGTGTATCAGTAAGAAAACTGGCCCTCAGCTCATGTGAGGGGTTAAGGGCTTTCTAGTGTGTGCACCTGGTCTCACTGTGTTCAGCAAATATACTTTGTTCCACCTGGCTGCTGTCAACAACCAACTCCATCTCAGCTTCTGTTGTTCATCACTTAGAAGTCACTCACTTCCCCTTGAAGTTCACTGCCTGAACAGTTAGCTTGCCTGCTGAAACTTCTTCCTTTGTTGGTCTGCACAGCTGCTCCATCTGCTTATGCTTCCTGCACTGGCTGCACTCAACTACACTTTTTCCGTGGGTACAGTAGCCTGGGGATTTAAAAACAGCAGGCAGGCTGCATTCCACATGCGGACAGGGGACAACACAAATACCGACAGGTGAGCCCAGATGGAATTAAGTACTGTGTCCGCCCACACGAACGGCTTCTTCTTCCGCCCCCTGATAAGTCAGAGTAACATACAGTTTTGAATGTCATCTCTAGTCTGGTCTCCCTCTCAAGCATGTGTTCACTTGTGACAGACAGGCAGCTGCATGAAGCCCCATCTGATGTAGTTAGGGAAGATGCCTGTTTACATAAAAACAATCGCTTCCCTTTACTCCATACCAGTCATCTCCAATTTCACAGGTTCATATAAACCAGTTTCCCAATCAATGTCGGCATGCCCAGGAAGTGCAGAAGGTCAGGAGAGTGCTCAGTCGGTATAGCAGCCTGTCCTCAAAAGTAATCACAATGGAAAACCCCAGTGAAAGAGCACGGAGTCATTGAGAAATTGAAATCACATAGTTCCAGTGCAAATTATGTTATTGTCCATTGTTTTACTTTCAGGAATTCAGCTGAGAAATATATTTTAATCTGTGGTAAGATTTCATTAAGAAAATGACAAAATGAGATAACACGTAATGCCACTCATTTGCAGCATTGAATTATACCAGATTAGATTTACAGTAAAATTAAATGCTGCATATTAACACATCTTTATTATTTCCACACACCCCAATATAATTGTGTTGTTTATTGCATTTGTCATTTTAATTATGAAAATACCATTATGCACTGAAATACAAAAAATGTCAATGCCTTGGCTCACAGCAGGGACCACATTCCATAGCAACAATTCAATGCACTTTGTTCTGTATTGTCCTTTATTCTGAGGGGCATTTTTTGGGGGGGATTGCTGATAATTACTGAATTTTAGTAATTACTGAATTATGTTAATTACTGATTTTTGATAAATATTGAAAGCAATGTTTATCAAAAAGCAATGTTTGAGATACCATGCCTATGAGAGACAAGCTTGAAAATAATCAGGTGAAAATAAGCTTGGTGGTATCAATGTTCAGTGTATATAATGGGATTTTTTGTCAATAAACATGCATGTAAATGTGTTTGTAGGCAGAGATAGTTTAATTTAGCCCAGAGCCTCTATGTTCACACTTTTAAAGACCAAGAAGAGCATGACACACATGAACCAGTTCAATTTCACTAAGTCCAGAAGGGGAGACTAAATAGACTGATAAGCCTATCAAGGGACTGTTTAATGAAATGTAGAACTTGCAGAGAACCTAAGCAGTAGCAGCATCTGAAATTACTGTGTGGAGTGTGGAGGGCTGAGTGTGTTGAACAGACATGTACACTGTGTTAGGTGACAGAGGATCAATTAAGCCTTGCAGGTATGCTGTAGATAATCCAGACATGTCAATGTTTTCAAGATCAGTGCAAATGTACAGTGGGTTGTTGCCATGTTGAGAAAGGCGTTAGGCAAATTGGCTGAAAAGATAGCAATATGCAATCTGACATCAAAGTGAACAGTCACACCATTGACCACACTAGAAAATTGGTTTTTGCTGACTGACATTGTCACTGGGCAGCGAGGTGCTGCCATAATGGTAAAGCCACTAGCTAGAGGTAATTTCTGTCACTCCATGCTGCAGAGACTTGAGTCTTCAGTGAGAAGAAAGCTAGCAAAGCTAGCAAGAACAGTAGATTTAAGAGTTAGCTAAGTAAAAAACAAGCTGGTTAGTAGAAATAGTATATTAGAGGTCATACTTTTAGCAAGGTAGCTCATTGGTTTCTCTATTAAATCTGGATTTTATCAAAACCTACTGTTGTCATTGATCAACTTGTAACAGCCAGTTTATAGATAAAGAGCTGTTATGTGTTTCTTCATGTTATCAAGCCTAATTGATATGTCTAATGACAGTTTTCTTCAGAACCTTGTATGATTCTGTTTAAATTGAGACTAGAGAACTGGAAAAAACGTTTAAACTTACACGTAAAATTGTGTGCCCATAAGGAGTCATTTGTAGAGAAAATAATACATTTTATTAAATTGTTAAAACAGACTTGTAAAGTTGGAGACAGAAAAAACAGATTCTTTTTACAGAAGCTGTCATCTTTGTCATTTGCTCTTTTAAAATAGCTTCTGGCTCCAACCCTGGCACTCTCACCCACACCAGCTCCTAATTTTTTTTTTCTTTTTTTGGTCCCTTAGTAGCATTAGGCTAACCGTAATGAGCATGGAGCTCAATTTTATTCTTGAATAGCACATGTCCTTGAGATAACTTGGCAGTTTCAGTTCAATCCAGGGGCAAGTCTCTTGTAAAATGGACCACCTCTGGTTACAAGTAGAGGTAAATCTAACTTAGTGTGTGCATGGTGGCTGACTTCACTGACAAAAGAATGACTCTGTGTCTATTTTCAGATGTAGTGCACAGACTTACACATCAGGTCCCCTCACTCTGCTAATGTAGAACCTGCCATGCTCTGATAATCTTGTATTAGAAATGACTTTGGCTGTTGAGACTGCCTTTTCAGTTACATCCTGGGCATTCATGAAGTACACCTCTTGATCCTACATTTCAGCCACAGAGCTTGGGTGCCTTTCCCCTGAGGCATTCTCTTACCAAGCTTATGACATGTCATCTGGGCTGTCAGTGTGATATAGCAGTTATGGATGTAGACCTGCAGCCAGCAAGTTTGAATACAAGGTGTGACACTGCAGCCGTGTCCCTCTGAAAAGTAGTTAATGTGACTTGCTTCCGCAAGTATTGTAATATAATGTAAAGTATTGTGCTGTAGCCTTCCGCTGGGCAATATGTAAAATGTAAGCTGCTGTTGTGTATGTAAAACCCCGGTCATGGGAGTCTGCCATAATTTAAAGTGAATAGTAGGTTTCCTGATTCTGCCCTGTCTTATTTAAATATAGGATTTACAAGCAAAACTTCTACTGCTGTTTGACACTAATGATATCTGGCCACTTATTTGACTTGTGTCTGTGCAGCTATTGCTTTTTTTGTGTAGATACA
This sequence comes from Megalops atlanticus, assembly GCA_019176425.1. Classification (NCBI taxonomy): domain Eukaryota; kingdom Metazoa; phylum Chordata; class Actinopteri; order Elopiformes; family Megalopidae; genus Megalops; species Megalops atlanticus. The sequence goes on along the minus strand of CM032878.1, from coordinate 13,994,699 downwards.
GTACCAATTGATCAGTCAGTAACTGTGAAAAGTTGTTCAAAATATCATGTTGACTGAAGACACTGCAATGTTTGTTTCTTCAATACCCCTTCATCTTTTGTTTCTCCTTGGTGAATTATTCGAAACATAGGCTTGGTTTTACTCATAGACAGTTTAGAGAGTCATAAAAACTGTTTGCAAACATGTATTTATATGATTGTGTTTGTTACTTCCACTTCTCATAGTTAAAAAGTCATACTTTTGCTGATATTTGAAGTGATGTGCTGTATTTTAAGTCTCTTCTTAATCCAAATGGCATAAATGCAACTGTCAAATTTGTCTCATGCATTCGTGATTTAAGTGTCATGTGTCATTAGGTGCAAGCAACACAGCCCACGATATTAATATCAAGAAACAAAGTGCAAATATTATGAATGAATAATCACATTTAATTTCACATGGGTGTAAAATATTGAAGGTTATAAAATGACAAAAGTGTGAAAGATGATCAAATGATCTTCTCCTGCCAGCTGTTGGGGTGAGTGCTGCGGACGGCCAGCAGGTTTAGTATCCTTCCCAGCCTGAACGATTCTGGCTGCTTTTCTGCTCCTGAGAGCAAGCTAACAGCTCAGAATTAGCATGATCATCTATTCAGCTGCAATGAGCAGAAAATCCAATCAAGCAGATGTGGGATGATTGTGCTGCTGGTGGCCTGACATCAGTGCTTCATCAAGTCATGGAAGGCTAGCCACTGAGCCTATGCGTACTCGCTATCGTACCAAATCTTCCTCTCTCACATGCACATTTTAATTCATGCAACATTAGCGGTTGTCGATGTGCAATTTTTCAATTCAGTTTGTGTTCTCATTTGAGCCCATAATATGTTCATGCTTTAAACAAACACTGATTCACTGTAGGTGGTTTCAGTATTGTGTAATTGTTTAATAGTTTCATTTGATCTCTCAAACATCATATGTTTTGGATGAAATATTCATTTTTCCCAAAAATGTCTAACAGGAATATAATTAAAAATACACATATTATCCATGCTTTGAACTTTTGCCAGAGGACCAAATAATAATCAAGCAAATAGTCCTATGATTGAAGGAAAATGGAAAATTTTGCTATGGTTTGGGGTTCATTACAGCTTGTCCATTGTGTGGTTCTGAGGGCCAGATTTGTCAAAAAAGAGAGGACTGTTTTCATTGCCAGTGGTGCTTAGGGACAACTCATTAAATGTTACAAAATCGTAGAAAAATGAGAGCATAAATCAGCACTTTCACCGACAATGATGCTAAAATAGTAGCTAGAGATAAAAGTAAAATCTACCAACATATTATGTCATTAAAGGGATATTGTTTCTTTATGAAGATTTTCCCAGTTGTTTTGTATAAAACATTTCCGGAATGAAAGGGCAACTGACAGCTGTTTAAATGAAACACTTTGCTGTACATTGCATCATGCTTTCCAGCCCTGGTCCTGTGGGTACACTGTGTATGCTTGTTTTAGTTCGAGCTGAGCCCTTAATTAGTGAGGTTTGATTGAGATGCTAATTGAATGCTGATGTGTGTTTGATCATTTGAGCAGCCAGTGCTGTTAGCTCTTTGTGAAAGAATGTTTCTCTCTGGTTGGTTTATTTATAACACATGCAAGTAAGTCATCTTAGTTTTAGTTATTTTTGTCCCTTTGTTTAAACTGATTAGTATACATCTTAACTGATTCAAATGAACTGTTTGGATCAAATATTAACAAAAATATTTTGAATGAATATGAATGAACATCATTAAGTTTATCACTAGCACAAAAACATTCCAACAACACTTTTTCCTCTCTTAAAGAGAGAGAAGGATTGTGTAGATGACTGTCTGGTGAACCCAAACCCAGATCAGTGTTCAGTAAACAGCTCAGTCAAACCTAATTAATTAGTTGGAACAAAAACAAGTATCCACAGTGTGCCCCCAGGGCTAAGAAACACTGCAGTAGGTGCATTACCTCTACCCTTAAATGACTGTTTTCTATGGAGAGACCTATAAACAACTTCTCATAGAAAAATACTTTCAGACGCTAAGGCATTAATGTAAAAAAGTCACTGAATGAGCACTGATATATAAAATAGGAGGGGAAGAACACTGTCAATGGAAGCCAAGCAAGATTTATGGCATGCGAACTGTATGAAGTGAAATAGTTTATCTCAGGCCTAACACCATGAAACTCATATATGTGACTACCATTTTTCTTGCTGAAAGTCTCCAAGCATACTCATTTTGTATTCATCCGGCAAACACATTATAAATTCAGGATTGGATGAGGAGGGAAACATTCTCCTTCCTTTCAATGTGCTGTACAGTATATTTGTCCTCCTTATTGGTGACTGGGCGTTGCTTGTCTCTCTGTGTCTTGGTTGTCATATTGAAAAGCTTGACAGATTCACAAAAAGAAGCACCACTTCACGTTTGATTCACTACTTTTTCAAGGCTATTCTGCTCCACTATTAAGAGACCAGTCCAAATCAATTTCACCTCACTCTCCCAATACCTGAAAAAAAAACTTTCTTCCCTACATTCTTACACTGTTACAGTACATATTCCAGAATGAGAACAGTGTACTTTGGAAAGTTGTTAGTTTTGTTTGTTCTATCATTTTTTTTTTTTTTTCCTCAGGATACATATACTCAAACTTCAAGCCATTAAGCCAGGCGCTCTAGCTGAGTGAGCAGTACTTTTATGGAGGTGCTGCTGTTGTGTACTGTAGGGAAGAGTATGGCAGGCAGTGGTGTAATAACCTTGATGAATTCACTGCGCCTTTTCACAACTCACAGTGGGAGTAGCTCGTGAATGGAGTGTTGTCACTCATTTTGTCATGCACGTCTTGTTTTATGAATCTTGCTCCTTATTTCCACACTTTAAGACTGAATAAATCCCCATACAGGGGTGAAACAACCAGGCAGAGAGAACAACATTTGTAACCAAGTCATGTGAACAAACTGAAAGTCTGTTCACCCTACAAAATGAACACCGCAAGACACATTTCCTCATGGTGCCTTTATTTATGGTAAGCCTAATTAACAATTAACCCCAATTAACTCAACTGGACGCAAGCCTTTCTTGATTAATCCCTGAATTCTTACAGTGCTATGGAAGAAGGACAACTTTCGTAGCAGCTATTAATCTGTGGGTTCCTGCTGCAAATTGCAGTGTTTTGTTCTCCAAATGCTATCAAAAAAGAAATTGGCAAAATACCAACACTAATTAACTTGTATTGTGAAAAAACCCAGTATATTCTCTGTTGTTCTGTGATGTATTTCAGCAGTGCAGGCTAAGCAAAATGTCAACCAAAGGAACTCAGTGCTGTAAATAGTTGAGTAGTTACCATGTAATATGAAAAAGGACATTCTTCTCAATGTATTTCAAGTGAAATACTGTGCATTTCCCTTTCATGGTGGTCAGATTACTGTTGTACCACTGAAGTAAATTATACTTTCTTATCTGTCTCAGTGGAAATTACATTTGCTATGCAAAAAAAATCAACATTTTCATTTTCCATTTCACACAAAAAGGTGAGAAAACATGCACACCCTCAATGAGAACTGCACATAAATGCTTGTGATGTTGGTTCCTGAGGCTCCAGTAAACAAACTTCAGTGGTTGCTGTGAAAGACTTCTGCTTGTTCTCCTGTTTGAAGCAACCTATTGCCTCCCTTGGAAGTCTGAGAAGGACCAGTTTCTGGATTAGTTTCCCATTGTCAGGTGTTGGGCTTGGGAAATTGCCCTGTTGTAGTGAAACGCTTTTCACCATAATAACGAATCAAGGATTGTTCTTGAGCATACTCAGCAGGGTGGTCACGTGTGGAGGTTTTATTGTGATGAGAATAAGGGGAAGTTTATGATGCACTGCACCACCACACTGAAAAAAATGAGGGGAAAAAATACATTGTGCAGAAGACTACAATTAGGAAAACAAAGTCACTTTGATTTTATCAGATGGGAATATACCAGTAGCAACCAAATACTATCACTTCAAATGTTCAAGTTTTATCAACATTTTATGACTATTATGGCTCAATCACTTATTACAAAGAACAATATAACTTACTGTCCAGGTGTCTAGGAGAAAGAAAAGACAGGGCATTGATCAGCAGTGATTTTAAAACAAACGCTTGAAGAGGTTGGAAAACTACTGCAATTCAGAGCAAATCATTCACTGTTGAACATGCATGGTATACATATTTATTTAATGCAAACTCAGCATACATAAGAACAATGTTTAAAAGCTGTCGTTAAAATTCCATGCGGTCTGATCATTATCCGAGCATCGTGTATTAACAAATCTGTATAGAGGATTATGGAAAATGAACATATATTAATGCAATCAGCTCTCAGTTTTGTTACTAAAACTGGTAATGATAAATTTCCTGCTCTCAGTTTTGATCATTCCTGATGAGATCCATGTCTCTGCAACTATCAGCTCCATTATTCCACTTATGCTCAAGAAGCTTGCATTTACACTTCCTCATATGTCACATTTCTTCCTAAAAATCCCACCCAGTAACAATAACCATGAACAAGAAAATAACTGCCACATGGTAAAGGCTGTTGGAAACTATTTCAAATAGGACAGCTGACACTGTATTACCTGCTTATTTGCAAATCAGTCTTACCAATTAATAATTCATTTTGAAGTGCCTACTGATTCTACTGAGGTGTTTTGAATTTTCAATTATTGTCATGAATTTGTCTAAGGTGGCTGTCACACCTGATTTGACTGGAGGGGGAATTTCACATCAAAGTTAATTTACTGCTTGTTAAATTCCCTCACTAGCTCTGCAGTTATTGGTTTATTAGGTAAACATAATCTTATATGCAGTTTTCAGTTTTCTGTGTAATGTATACAGGTAATGTATGTGAGGTCATCCTGGTAAAATATTTGAAAGTTTGTTCTGCATTTTGTTTGCAACATATCTAGCATCCTTTTACTTGTTCTAACTCTTCAGTCAGACACCAATGTTATAGATTGACATAAAAGATAAGATAATTAACTTTAACAGTCCCTCTTTTAGATTTTAATGAATGAAACTGTTAACTTAAGTGGACTGTTATTGTTAACTTCACTATTTTAATAACTATTCCCCTTTTTTAACAAATTACAAGCACAGTATTAAGTCTTACCAGCAGCACCTTTTACAACTATACAGCCCCAGATATGACAATTAGTCACCAACCCTCACCATTAAGTAATAGGTAAACAAAATTAAATCCCTTCAATTCACTTTTCAGGAAAGTCAGACACGATGTGTGCATACAGAATAAATCTTCTCAGAAAATCATACTCTGGAAAGAGTTTGTTATGCAGATGAGACAAGGACACATTCCAGGTGCTCATTCATTTATTTCCCACAATGCATCGCTGTTCTCCAGAGATTCTTTGAATAGTTGGATCACCCGTTGCCTTAGGTAGCTGTTTAACCTCCAAAGCACATTTCTTTGGGATATGTTTGGCCCGCCACCTGCCACATAACCCTCCTTTTTCAGGGGCATTAACAGCCCAAGTGGGACTCTTCTGATGCCTTAGACTGAAGTGTCCCTCTGATGTGTGCCCGTGCAGTCACGGTAAAGCAGGTCAGCTGCAGTCGATGAGAGATCCATCTCTCTGTTGGAGGGCAGAGAATTAGAACAGGGCCAGTGACCATCAATTCTGTCTTTTTAATCAGTCCCAGTGTGTCAGGGAAAGAAATGAACAGGGCCTATGTGCCACGAGGAAATGACCCTTAATAATAATAGAGGAAGGCCAGAGGGAAAGGTTTCTTTGGGTGTTCTTTTCCTTCCACTTGGTAAAAAAGGCAAATTTGTTAAAACTGATGACTCTGTAGTGCCAGATGAGAACACCTGTCCTGTTTGTGAAAACGGCACAGATTATTCTCGGACATGATACCTTGCGGAAGTACATTACAGGCTTGCTAGTCGGTGTGAAATAATAGAACAGCTGACTCAATTAAATCTGCCCTTAGTCCCACTGACCAAGAAGTCAGGTGGGTAAAGCCCACAGAGCTGGTCTCTGCTAAGGATCTGGCAGCCACAGGGTTAATACACTGACATGGGACTAGTAATAAGAGTAGTTATCAGGGTGAAAAAAACTCCAGTACAGTAACTCTTGCTTTTAAAAGACAGTGAAAGGTCCATCGCTCAGGTCAACGCTTGATGGATTCGATTTTCGAAACTAGTCTAATTCCACCTTTTTTCAGCTGGCCCCCACCAAATCTCATCCAGCGCTGTTCTTTCTTGAGTACTGTTGTTGTCAGGGACGTGTTTCGCAAGCCCAATATGGCTTATTGGATTTCCAGCCACCAGCTCTCCCCTTGGCAAGAGGTGCCAGTGATGGCTGCATGCTCATTGATGTATCACCTTTCACAGGCCCGGGGAACCAAACCTCCTTTCAAAATGCAAACATTCACTGTCAACATATACAGTAGGAGTGTTTTTCACAAACCAGAGAGATGAAATTAGGGTACTTTTGCATTGCATGTCTTTGCCGTTTCTTCTCATTTGGACAGAGCATATTACATTTTTAAAGAAGGCTTCACAAAAAATAGACGGAGACTATATGTTCAAGTTAAATGATGTCAACAGACCCTTCAGCCCATCTTGGTGCCAGGAGTCTTGGGTATCTAGTGCTGTATGAATTCTGGTAACCATTCTATGCATTAATTAGCTCTAAGTGAAACAAAATGGTTTACTGTCAGTTTAAAATGGACCCTTTATTAATTTTTTGTCCTCTTGTTCTACTGACAGTTTAAATCTACTTGCAAATTGCTGTAGTAACCTCCAAGCTGTTAGTATCACCCTCATGTCATCAGTGAATTGGACAATTTGGCTTCTACTGCCGCTATAAAGGTCATATACAGTTTGTAAATAAAGAACAGCGGGGTCCCAACACTACTTGCTGGGGGACTCCACTTCCGATCACTCATTGCTCAAACCCACTCCCTCTTTTTCTTGGCTTTCATTCCTTTCATTCAGTGTTGATCTCCCCCCAGTTTTTATTATTTTAAATTGTTACTTAATGTTCTTACATTTTTTATTACAACTGGCTAGCATAAAAATGAAAAACTATTTTTTTGAAGAGGTGCCCTAACTTGTCGATATACTATGTGACTATGTTATAGCCACTTGACTCCAGTGGCTAAATCACCTCAGCACTGCAAATTCTATCAGTATAATTATAAAAATCAGGATCTCAACAAGATTGCCTTCAGAATGGGAGGTAACAAACAGCACCCAATAGCTCATGTTCAAACTGTCCGCATCCTGACACATTTTTCCAGTTATATAGCCCATGAGGAGCTGTTCTGTGCGAATGAAGTACATCCTGATGCTTACCCCCCAGGCATGTCATAGAACTGAACAGCTTGAAATGGTTTATACAACTTGTAACTTACACAGCTTCTTTTATTGGGATTTATACAGCTTGCTCCATTTCATGTAATCAATATACCTGTAATGGACAAATCTAAAGGTTTATCAGGGAACAATGTACTATTTACCTATTTACAAAGGTGTATTACATTTACATGTTGTCATTTAGTAGACCTTTTTATTGAGGTCTTTTTGTTTAAAAATGTGCCTTGATTTTTATTCATGGAATTTGACTGAAACATTTACTTGAATTTGGAAGTTAAAACATAATGTGAATAAATGGTGTAAGTGAAAAGCTGCTAGTGGATAATTTCACCGTAAAAACACATTTTTTGAGTCAACGGGTCAGTCAGCTCTACACTGATATGATTTTTCATGTAAATTTGACTCCCTTAATGCAGACATGCTTGAGGCCATCACTAGACATCTTCAGGGCATGGTCTATAGTTTGCTCATCAATATGGAAGCAATGTAAATATGCTGCAAGCACATTTCTTGTACAGCTATGTCTTAAATCACATCATGTGAATAAGGTCAAGGTATACAGGGTTTTGCAATTGATATCGCAAGATTCATGTTGTGAGTGCTGAAAAACTAAATGTTTGATTCTTGAATGCCTCAGAGTACTTTTTTTTGTAGATATGAACTCAGGCTATGTGTTTTCATACATAGCAATTATGCGCATGTGTGCACACAGAAATAAGTGTTTTACTCAATATCTATAAAAATAAATAATCTTTTTTGGGGGATACTTAGTCCCCAAGGCAACAGTCTGCAAATGTTACATTGCCATTTTATTTATTGGGAGAATATATTCCGTCAAGTTTAAAAAAAAATCAATGTGATCAGCCTTCACAGTTTGGTGACTTATGAGCAACTTGAGTATGTATCACATAGCAGATTAAATTACAATCCAGTCAACAGTCACAATGCGAATGAACATGCTTGCACTGAATTCCAAGAGCCTGTCAGGTGTCCAGGACCTGAATGCTGCAAAGTGATGTGTTATTCCCCAAATCTATCTCATCTTTTCTAACAGACTAAGCCATAGCTCTCATTGGGTCTGTTTCACTCTCTCAACTCAGTGTCTTTACTCCTTCTTTCTCTTTTTCCCTATGCTGTATGTTATTCCAGCTCTCTCCCTTGGTTTATTTATCCTTAATATTGTCATGATGGTTGACTCAGAAATGACCAGTTAATGGGAAGTTAAATGATATGCCACATTCACTTTGAAGGAAGTTTTGCTTGGTGATTCAAGGTGGGCATCCATGGACAAGGGATTTAATATTGCTGTCTGCTGCCATAGAAATGCATATGAATCATTTGTCCTCTCAGATGGAAGCAAGGTCACAGTTGAGGGTTCAAGAGACACGTGGCAGACTGCCACCCGCTCATCATTCATCTTCCTGCCCCAATGTGCCGAATCATCACATAGCCATCCACGAGCACACGTGCCAAGGACCGGTTTAATTTCACTCTTCCTCCTTGTTGGCATATGTGCTGGACTTGTACCTGTAACTCCTGCCCTGCCAGAACATGATCATAATGGTGAGTTAGCATTTGTTAGCCCACCATCAAAATCAGGCCCACTGTGCCAGACATGTTGAAAAAAAGGGAATTAAGCTTTTTCTGAGCATTTTTTTCCAGATTAAATTGTACTGAAATATACTTCAAAGGCAGATACCCAAAATACATTTGCCTGACAGGATTTGTAGATGGGTTGTGGCTCAGATCAATGAATAACTCACCATTAAAACATAAATGATCTCTGCCTATTTTCTGCTTTTACAGCCTGCTGAAACAGATGGTGTGGCACAACTTTGTTTTCCCCAAATGCTAAGAACATCTCCAAAAAATAGTTGATGAGTTGATAAACATGTATATTGTAGCTTTTTGAGACACACTTAATTAAAATTATTTTAATGTAAATTTCCAGAATTAATTGCACAGGATGTTGTGGTGCAGCTTATTGTTTAGCAATTAATACAAACAAAATATGTGGTAGTGACAGCAGTGACAAGCAATTGTGTCTTAATTTGTTGCCCTGAACCTATTGAGGAAGAAAAATGCCAGTTAGCCTGTCATTCAATCCATCTATAATGTTGAATTAATCTCATTTGAAGGCCACTTTGACAGCCATGTTGAATCACCTACAACTGATCACTGAATTGCTGATCACTGCAAATCATATGAGTGAATATTTTATTTTGATTCCCACCCAGAGTTAATGATCAGCTAGAGAACATTAACTGTAAAAAATATGACTTCTCCCTGTGTGATAGCAACCATTACTACCATGGTCAAATCCAAGGGCTGACTCCACATATAATTTCTACTTTTCACATAACTAAGCTCTACAATGGTTTGTACATCCAAAAATAAAAACTGGAACATGAAACCAAGAAATGTTCTTTCAATGTTGAAAAAAGGCAGTTTTTGCCTTAAAAGCATATCAGAGAAAAAGAATCAAAAACTGAAAGGGATAAGGAATTACAGCTACTGTAGCAGAAAACAATGACAATGGATGAGGAAAATGTCATACTGATAGCACAGGGAAAAAAAAAAAAAACAGGAAAGAAGGATATAGAATGGGAAAACATGGAAAGGATTGTAAGGAAAGTGATTTAATGTGAACACATTAAAACAATAATATATAAAATTTCATATGTAGGTTTCAAATATTTTATTTTTTATATAGTGAAAGTTTTGTTTATCTGTAATTGTTTCCTTCTGGATCACAGCTCTAAGTAAATCAATTTTAGCTTTTACTTCCATGAGAAATTAATAATAATAACATAAATAAATAAATAAACATCCAAATGTACATATCTGTTTCACACATTACGAGATAGTGATTATCTCCCAGACTTATGACTTCTAAACATGAAACTTAATAAGCAGAATAATGGAAAATAACACAGAAATATGTACAACAACATGTGTTGCTGTAATATTCATGGAGATACTCGTTTAATTACAAGCAGTTCTGGAATACAATGTCTATGTAGCATTACATTCTTAATGCAAAGTATATTTAAATCCCCAAGGTGGTTGGATAATAGAGGGCACAGTATGTGTTAATTAAGAGGGAAATAAACAAGATAAGCTCATCATGAAACATGCCATCTTCTGCAGCAGAATTTTTTTCTTTTAATCTGTAACAACAGTGTGATATCATTTCAAATTGAGACACAATCTTAATTCAACCCTTCTCTCTTCCCATCAAACTATAGATTTGAGATTAGAGTTCCACAAAACAGAAGATGTTATCTTATTCAGTTTTTAGATTAAAAAATGGTACATCTGAGTGTTTCATATGCTTCATACATCAAACTTTGTACATTTTTATGGAGCTGAAATGCACCGCAGTGCACATTTTTTGCAAAGCTATTTCTCTGTGGTACACATAATATAAGGGAAAGGTGCCACTTCATTCTCGGTGATTCAAATGGATCCAATTATGACTGGTTATATAACACAGACTAAATACTATGCATCCCTTAGGCGCAGATTTGTGCTGCCTATTTTATGCTTCAGCTTCAGCAATACCTCCCTGGACCGTACAAAGTTCATCACACCATCTGCATCTCTCACTGTTCCCTTCTTGTTCTGGAAGTTTTTTGTAGTGATTTTACACACAATTAAATCCAGCCTCCTCATAAACAGAGCATGAGAAACAAATGGATGAGCTTGTGTGGAAAGGACAGCGCAAAGCAAGTGGGGAAGGGCGACTGCGTGAGCGTGTTTACGAGTTAAGTGCTTTCAGGGCAAGATTCTTGCATAAGCAGCTGCCTTGCTTCTTCTCCTCTCCCCCGGTACACCTGCCTGTTCTGTCTTATTACTGGTGATCTTTTCAAGAGCATCTTATGAGACCTTAAGCTCCTGTCACTTTAAATGATTGTGCGCTTTCTTTACTGCTTCACCCCCATGCATGAGGAAAGTGTTGATTTCATTGTTACCAGATACGTCATACTTCCCAGCGCTTTTCTCCTCAGACCTTTGCTTTTAGCATCGTCTAAGAATTTGACCTCATTCACAGGTTCACAGGTTTAGTACCATGGATAGAGATGCACACTGTATCTACCATTCCCTCCCTCTCTTTAGGCCTGGCTTGCACTCAGTGTATCTATAAATGCATTAAACTGGCAATAACACCTTACATTACTTATTGAGAAGGCAACAACGTTATCCTCTGTGCTATATGAGGCAAAACAAATTTTTATTTTCAACAGATGCAACATACTCTCAGCACATCATATTTCACTGGTATTTAAGTGCCTGTAAACAGTGCATCACAGGTCCAGTTGCATTAGACAACTACGCAGACATACGTGTTGATAGTAACTGGCACCATTACACAGCATTCTCACAAATATTCAAATATGGGAGAGTATGGCCTAATTAAGTGACTTGGGTTCATGTCAATACGTCCGCAGCATTGTATTGGGTTTGCTACATATTGACATCTATAAATGTCTACCTACTATAACAATAGCCATCTATCCTTTGTACAACATACATGGCAGAACATAATAGTTGAATGCTGAGATCAAGCACCTTATAACGATAATGATTATTGAGAGCTCTTTCAAATGTTTATTTCTTTGAACTGGAGATGTATTTCTCCATTCCATGTTATAAACCGTTCTGTGTGAGAAAAAGCTAAAAACAACTTTTGTGGAAAATGGCAATTAACTTTCTCTACTCGCACAGCCTGACAAAAAAAAAAAAAGTTTGTAATTAGCCTGCTCAACATGAATGCTTGATTGTGGTCTCTTTCAACCAGTCAATAAATCAGCCCTCACACTGCGCCACCAGTGCCCCAACTGGACATGTACTAATCCATTCTGCCTCATCAATTCTGCCAATGCACAGTTCTGTCTGTGCTCTGTAATGCAATGAATTGGATTAAATAATGACAATAAATTGTAAAAGATGCTTGTAAATCCTTGTGGTTAGATTATGATTATGACACTTGTGATGGCGGATGTCTGCTTTGTAGAGACATTGTTACTTTTTAAACTGGTGTATTACAGGGAAAATTATGTTTGAAACGTCAAATACTGTATACATATACTCTAAAACCTACTGTATAAGTCACATTTTATACTATTAAATTATGAAAAGAAAGTGCAACTAAAACAATAGTAAAATACACAAAGATGAGGGGAAATTATTTTTGTGGATTAGCTGCCATTAAGCAGCAGCTGAATATATATATGTCTTTTCAGGCTAATCTACAGACAGTAGACAGCATAGACAATATTGTCTATAAACAGTCATGTGGCAGGTGTCATCTTAAAGTAAAGGATGCCTTGAAAAAGAAAGCAGTGTGAGTGGTAACTGGGAGCAAGTTAGGGGTGTTACATGTTAATGTGGCACTCCAACTCATTTCTTGTAGTGCATATAAATGAAGGTAATTTACAAATATTGATGTATTAAGACAGATATTAAGTATTTTTTAGAGCTACCAGTAAATTCAATAAACAACTGCAACAAAAATGCTTATTCATAAGATACTTCAAAGTATTCACATTTGTAGTTTTTAAAAAGCTAGCTTGCTGCCTGTTTTATTCAATAATTATTAGACTGGTTATGCTCCTAAAAATTTGGCTAACTAGCTAGATATATACATGAGCACTATGTGTATTTTCAGCTTTACTGGATACCTTTGACATGCTACCTGCTGTAACTGCTTCTCTTAACCATCTAGGACTGGCTAACTGAGCTAAGCCAGATAAGTAGCCAGCAGGCATAGATTATCATGTACCTAATGTTAGCTAGATAACACATCAGGTTAAATAAGTAAAATATTTATAAAAACATACATGTGACATCCCACTGTTTTGCAATCATTTCTCTTCCTCTTGTCTTTGCTTTCTTCCCTGTGCACTTGATGGTGTGGACCTTTTGTGATGCATCATTGTTTACTGTTTTTTCCACAACTATCTGTCTGGCTGTATCTATCATCAGCTGTAGTTGTATGTTGCCTATTTCACTCAGTAGGTACACACTGCAGGGCAGGTTCAGGCAGGGTGAAGTTAGTTGCCTGCAAGTGTGGATTAAGGATCAGATTTCCAAACCCCAGTCCTGACCTTAACCCTTATAAGTGAAAACTAATCCTGGAGCAGTGGCTGAGGGTATAGACAAACACACACACACACACACACACACACAAAAAAAAAAAAAAACATAACGAAAAAATAGTTATGAAACACAAGGATGCATGTCACCCATGGTAATGAATGACATGCTTGGCAGCTACCTATAGAGTTAGGTCCAGCCCTGTCAATTCTGTTTATCAGTGCACTAGCAAGCCAATATCTCATTGTCATTTTTAGTCTTTTTTCATTTTTTTATGTATCATTGTAATCATTAGTGTTTTTGCTCTTTGAATTGCAAATTGTACAGAAAGCTTGTCTCTGCACAACATCCTTGACGCTGGCACCTCAACCCTCTTAAACACTTGCGCATAGCTAGTGGCTATTTTTCACACCACAGGTGTAACAGTACACCACAGTGGAGCAAATATTGACTGGAGGATAGGCTAATCCCCACTGACATCTTCCAAATGAGCAGGACATGCCTCATGAGCTGCTAGAGAGTGCTAATGAGTGGTAAGAGGTACTCTGGATAACATAACCCCCCCATGACTGGCGGAACAAAGTAAGTTGTGTTACGTCACAATGGACTAATTGTCATTGTCAGCTAATGCCACAACCTAGCATCAAACTTGAGAAATCTTGGGCTGTAGGGCTCAAAGCACCGTTGACTAATTCATCTCCTTTCATCTTGGCGACATTTCCCAGGAGGCTATGAACTGTAGCGGGGAGTGAAATCTGATGTAGTTACTGACAGTGTTCTCAGTAAAAAAAAAAAAAAAAAAAAAAGCACAAAAACAACACATAATTGTATGACCTTTTGCACCATTGCTGTGGGCCTGTTTGCTTCCTTTCTCTCATTTTGTGTTGCCCCTTAAGTACAATGTAACACTAGAATTGTGACCTCCAAACAATGGCGACAACTGGCATTTGGGTCTCTCATCTCTTGGGTGGGTGTGTGGGGTGAGGTGGAGTGTTTGTAATTAGTTACCCATCAGTCTTACTCGGCAGCCCTGGAGCCCTGTGCTCACAGAGAAAAAGCAACCCCATAACCTAACCTTTTTGCTTGCAGATTTCCTATTTGTGATAGCACATTCAATTTTTATTATTTTTTGCACCTAATACTCGGCTTACATCTACCCACTCCTGTACTGTTGAAGCATTCACTTATCTCCAAGAGGAGAGCCAAGCTGATTCATCGTGTCTCTTTCATCCATCAAATCTGATCATTCTCAATGTCTGATTTCTCAGGTTAGAGGACTTCTTGTGATGGTAATGAGAGTGCGCGGGTCAGAGTTCCTTGTGTGAGTTAATGAGAAAAGGAATATTTAATAACAATCTTTTAAAGTGTAGGCTTTCATAGTGAATGGATGTGGGGTTCACTTTATGGGGTGTGAGGCACTGATAATTCAGACTCTTCTCTGATTGCAAGGGAGATTGCAGTTTATGAGCTGCAAGGGCACATTACAGCTAGATAACTTGTAATTCATTTAGAGGACTGTATTGTATCTATTCTGAACGATGGCATAGATGTGCCAAAATGTGAAATATAACAAATTATCCCAAAACAATTGTGGTATTGGTCAGTCAACAGTCACCTATATACCTATATCTCAAAATAAGGTCATGATGTTTATGGACCTCAAAAGATGGCATGTTAACCCTCTGTCCAATAGGTGTAGATCCTTCAGCATAACCATGCCTCCTAATGTGGGACCCCATACCAGTCTGTGTTCAAGTCCTCTTGAATCACATATGCAGGGTCATCAACTGATGTCATCTATGTATGAAGGAGGTTTCACATTACCATTTTTCATTCCTGTGGCTTTCCTGTTAATTAGCAGGTTCAAAACCCAACAACGGATAAACGTTTAACGAGCTCTGAGAAGCTGTAACAGTAAAAAGTGTAAGAATGTGGTATATACACTGAACTTCCTTTTTAAGGTCAAAAAAGTGAAAAAGCAGTATTTTTCTTTCCCTCATTATCTGTGTATGTCATGCTGTGCTGAGAAGATATGTATGCTTGGAATACATTTGCATCAATTAGGCATGAATTAATTAGGTGTTCCATTATACTTAACATATACATTAGAGAAAGATTTGAAGAACAACTGCAGTAGCAACTAGGGTACTTACTTCCACTACCCTTAATCATTACCATCATTTTATGTACACTAAAATTGATTCATTTATTCCTTGTTATATAGATAGCCATTTCACCAAGTTTCATCCAAATCTGTAACTCTGCTGGCCATACTGTTCACGGAAAGACACAAAGTGATACAGTGATTCTACAGTGATGAAATGATTACAATAGTAGCTGGAACAACTAATGTGATGTGATGTGTTTTATTCAACATGGGGCCGATTTGGACTTAATACGTAAACCCTGCTTAAGTGCTTCCACAGAGAGATGTACGGTTAGCGCATTCACACATGGGCTACCTAAGATCCTGTTTGGGAGAAGCGTGTTAGCCCAAAATGAGGGCATGTTGCTCGATATGAGAGAGTGTCTCCTTATTTTCCAAGATACATGCATTCTGAATTTACAGTGGCTATCCTGTGCAACAACATGTTGGTGACTCAGAAAGCAAAATCCAGTGAAAATAAACGGAGAAAACCTCGAAACGTTTCTGTTTGACATACATTCGATTTTTACATTTAAACCGATTATCTCCATTTGATAACCCTGAATAATTAGTCTATCGTCGAAATGTTGAACGTTTACTTTCTTTAAACACGGCATAATATTCTCTGTCATCTGAAACTTGCAGGCACAGACTGCAACACATTCATTAATGAACGTTCCACTCAACTGGTGTGATAAATGAATTTGGCTACCCTGACATGCTCATTGGTTATACGTGGATGCGCACATGTACATATACCTACAAATAATGACCTCTCTCATGTGGTGTTCTGTTAGAACAAATGTGCACTGCAGGTATTACACGTCCATGAGGTTAGTGAATCAGTGATGAAACCTTCAGTCCTCTGAAAACAAGACCTATTCAACTAGCCAATATAAAAGGAAATAATTTATTGACACACGTTGCACCATAACACTAATTTTAAGGGTGAGACAATTCACTCGTCTATTTGACAACGACATTCCGTATGACTGAAACGGTAGCCAGCTCCAGACGCGATACAGTACTATGAAATAGCTGACACAGTCGGAACCGTATCTGTCCACTTTGCCAGCTAGAAGTCTGGAGAGCAAAATATTACATTCGCAGTCTCTGACAATGGCAAGCTTGCACAAAGCCTGAGACTGACTCACGAATGAAACCCAGTCTTGTTAAACGGTGTTGTGTTGACCGTATTTCCAGCACTTTCGGTCGGATAAAATGGTGATTTAGCACAGTGAAGATCTGGAATCCGCACTGCAGTCTCTGTTATACTGGAAAAACAACATCAAGAATAAAAGAACAACACGCTTGGTCCTGACCATGCAGTTCCAGCTAGTGTTGTGTTACGTCGTCACCAGATGTGCACAATTCCAGTCTTCAAGAGTAGAAATACTTGCATGTAGGCTATTTGTTCCGTCCATACACTGAACCAGCTGATTTTACGAATTGGTTTCCATTCTGTCTGAACAGTTGTGTCAGAGTGATTGGAACAAATACTGGGAGTACATACGTTTTCTACATCCGGACTATTCTACCTCTGGTGGCGACATACAGTACAGTATCTCCAACAGCGGTGGCAAATATTTTGTGTAGGTAGCTAGAAAATTAATCGGTGGTTTGGCAACACTTTCCGACTTACATGTTAGTGGTCTTGTTATACTCTGCGAAGTACTCCATGACCCACAAGCAATTTACCATTGATCCCTGCTTTGTTTTGCCCAAATATACACCATGTGGTCCTATGACAGCTGCGAAGGGAGGATTTACTCTTCCGTGAATACAGACAGCTCAAGGTAATACAAATGGTATTAATTTTATTGTAATACATTTTATTTTAATGCTGATGTGTTTCAAGTGACAAGCAAGGTGTCATCTCAGCCCCAGTAACATTCACTACAATTGAAACGGTAGCTAGCTAGCAAGGTTAAATTTATAGAAGCTCATTCATACTGACAATAATAACAAGACAATTTTATAGAGTTACAAACAGAAGAATCACACCATGCCATGTCAGAACTGCCACAATTTTCATAGAAATCTAGCTAGCTAGTGTTCTGACCAACTAACAACCTATCCATTAATGTCTGTGTTTCAAGCAGTTCCCATGCGGGGTGCCTTCTTAAAATTCCCCCACACTCAATTTTAAATCGACCCTTTCATATGAAGAATTCAAGAATATTTTCAAATATTTTAATTCTAATAGCTGGTTTGCTTTTGCTGTTATTGCTCTAACATAAGCCAATGAAAACGAGGGGAAAATAAACAAAATAATAATAATAAAAAGAAATTGATACTGACAATTTAAACTTGTACCATTTTATGCACCAGGACTACTTTGTTATCGGAAGTATCTGCTCAGCTTTCTTGTTTAAGGTGAGTGTCTTGCGACTGCTTTCCGCAATGAAGACTAATAACTCAGAGGGAAAATCTATTGACTACCAGGCTTAGGACTGGAAGGTGTGGTTTTCTAGCACAATTTACATTTATTTTCAGCACCCTTAAGTCTGAATCGGCATGAGATTTGTAAAAAAAAAAAAAAAAAAAAAGTATGTATGTATTATCATTTATTTCATTTTCTCTCCATGCTTTTGTATGTATCTCTCCCTTTCTGATGATAACCTAAATGCAGCATGTTTAACTGCTATTTCAACTGTAAGATCAGCTTTGCTTCAGTCAGTGTTCAGTTGTAGGAAAAGCCCAAAAAAAATCTCTGCGAGGAATTTGAAATGTGACAACAAATAACATAAATATCAACTTCCAATCTCCAGCTGCTATTTTTTCCTGTTCTAAATGGGAGTGTGGTACTCTAAAAAGCATGAAATAGCTGTAGTTTGTGAGTGCTTTCTGTCTAAAGAAAGGTTCTGTCAAATTATGCCGTTTCCCTTCAGTTAGGAAATGTGAAGTTCACAGTCTGAGAGTTTGTGACATTTCCCTTTGACTTCACGGAAAATGCCTCTCCTGCTTTATTTCATGTACACGTGGAAAGAAACGGCATCTTTCTCCATAGCACAATAGCTATTCAGAAGGTTAGACTGATGGGGAAAATAAGACTGGAAGACCGGCATATACTCCATTTCATTATTTGTGCCACCATCAATAACAACAACAACAACAAAGTAATGCATTCATTTCAATTCTGTGCCATTGTCCTATTCTTCGCTCAGTACAATTTGAATGACAATTGGTTTTGCTGTCCCTCCATTCATCCCATCAACACTTCTTGCAATGACCCAAAGCACATGCCTTACTTTAGCTGCCCCAGATTTTGTGTTCCTGAAAACATCTTGGAGATGACAGACACCTGGACAATCACTTGATTCATGCAAAGAAATTTTTTTTGACATTTTGAAAGAAAGGAGCGGAGAGAAAGATTCACCTCTTTTGATCTTTTGTTGATTGTTCATTTCATGTTGGCTCATGAACCACCTGCGCAGCTGCCGGATGCCTTGTAATGACAGACAGGAGCTCAATCTAAATTTATCAGGGGAGCAAACCCTCCAGAAAGAGGTGCATCACTCCTAATGAATGCTCTGTGGAAGTGATCACCCCTCCCAAGAGCCCAGATATGTGGCCTCGCTGGGGTCATTCCTGAGAACTCACTGCAGTCTGCTTTGGAGGACATGTTACTGTTTCCCTTAATATGCTTTAATAAAAGCCTGAGTATAAACATTACATGTGACCATCACCATACACTTGTGAATGTCACAGTGAAAGGAAATTAAGATTTTTTTTTTTTTTTACATTCATGGGTAATTTTTTTCAGACATTATCAACAAACCCACCTGTGTCCATTGCTAATTCATTTTCATAGTTGCATGCATTTCATAGAGTGTTTCAGAACAGCAGTCTGTAGGCCTTGATTTTGGGTGTGTCAGCTTTCTTTTCAGTACATTGGATTCCCTTGTAATAATGTTTCAGGACTGGATGCTAAGAGAGGTCTGTGCCTCCTGCAGCTTCTGCTGCTGGCTAGACTGAGTATAAAACAATGTTTGCCTGACTCCACCAGAAGTCATAATCTTTCATTTTTCCCTCTTTCTTTTTCTCTCTACCCAGGTATTGGAGTATTTCTTACCTTAAAGGGGCTTACCTTCCATTTCATGATTTATTGCCAGACTGTTCCCAGCTTACAGGTCCTGGGCATCATTTTTTTCTAATACTTTGGCACTGCGTAGTTATAAAACAATGTGCTCACAGCCCCGAGCATTAGAAACATCAGTGCTCACTTGCATCTGCCAAGGTGCAAGTGTTCCTGTCCCGTGAGTGCTTTACTTGATCTTGGTTGATACCTTCCAGTATCTGCCAGGAATGGGGCCTTTTTAATTCTATGAGGTGTTGAAATGTGTAATAGTTCTCTTGTTGTCCTTCATTTTTGCAAACATAAGATGTCATATTGGTATACTCTTTAGGATTCTGAACAACATGTTTTATATACTCTGTAGGTTCTACGATAAATGACAGGGATGCTGTAGAGGTGCTTGTTATGCAATCAAGTCATTGGCTGGTGACTACTGTGGTATGAACCCTGAGGCAAAACTATAGGTGTTCTGCAGCTGAAGTCCTGAATAAAGCAAAGACATAACACGACTCACTAAAAATAATACACACATACTTTTTTTAAACTTTAATAACATTCTTAATTTGCAGTATACATGGAATATAAAATGTTACTGCTTTATTTAAGTCCTAACAATGAACCTTTGCCCATATGATCTATATTGGGAATAATGGGGTCATATTTAAAAAAACATATACAGGGATCGATGCTTGCTTTGAATTGTGGTTGCTCGCCTGGGCAACCTGCCATGTTTTTGATTGCCTGAATGGACAATATGGTTGCCATGTTTTAACACTGCATATTTTGACCTCCTTCCATTTGCCTTTGAGGAGTCAAGCTGCAGCATCTCAGAACTTCAAGGTTATTTGTGTCATTAATGTCAGATTTAATATGGTCGTATAATCAGAAGTACACAAAAATACATAGTCATTTAGATGTCAGGATGCATTCAGCACAGTTTTTTTTCCTTTGACTCTTTCTTATGAATATAGACTACTATGAATTATCATGAGATGGTTTGCCTAAAGGTAAATTTGCTGACAGGAGAATGCTCACTTGTATTTGTTTTGGCTAGATTGTCAAAATCAGCTGTCATTCTCATTTCCCTTTTTTATTAGCTACCAAACTCTGGGTTCTTCTCTTTGGCCTAATGTAACCCTTTAGAAGCTATAATAAAGTTAGTATAATAAGCTGTTTCAGGGGAAGAAACCCTTCAAGCTTCCCTCAGGTTCAAATCTCTTCTTTATTATACAAATCAAGATCACAAGGTGGCAGTTTCAAATAACATTAACAAGTGAATGCTGTGTAGTTATTCTTATTTCTTAGCTGTTAACCTAAATGAGTGGAGAAACAAAATAATCATAGACTACATGCATAGTTTTTTTCCCTTTTGGAGACATTGTCTGATTCTAAATAACTCTTAAATATGTGCATGTGTTTCTCAAATATTAGCCATGCCTCAACCAAATTGAATAGCAAGCTAAGCTAAGTTAGCAAGCAAAATAAAATGAGTTTGCCTTGTCACAGTGCTGGCTGACACACTAAACCAGTTAACATCCTATTGCCTCTCCCTTGGGGAGACAGCAAGGTAGAACACTTGCTCGCGAGCTAGCTAGCAACCTTGTCTATTGCAGTAGTTCGGTTGAGCTGAAGATGCCACAATTCAACCTAAATGCAAAGTAAATGACATGGTAAAGTTGCTCTTGTTATATTGAAATACATTCAATATGGTAAGATACACAGGAAAAAAAGATGGCCAGCAGATCGATGTGTCATTGAAGTGCATGCGTGAGTCAACACACAGTGTTGAGGAGACGGATCAGAAATCTATTCCAACAAACAGTGTTCATGTATTATTTGGTTAATAGTACTGTCCAATTAAACTGGAATTTCAAAATTGCTAGGTTAAGCAGTTACAACAAGAATTTGATGAAAATAAGAATGACCACGTTTTAAGGAGGACAGGAGATAATATTTTATAGCCAGGTTTTTTTGCAATGGTGAGAGATAATATTGTAAAGGTAGGCTACAATTTTAAGGCAATGAGAGGAGAAAAAAGTTAAAAAAAAAAAGGTTATACAGTTTTTCCCCCATAGGCCTATTTTTTGGTTGCCAAGATGGTCAAATGCTCAATATGAAATAATACCAAAACTTCTTGATTTCTGTAATTTGGTTGACTTAGGCTGCCGTTAATGTCAAACCCTGACGTAATAAGCAAATGTGGACAGACTACCTAAGAATGCAAGCAGCAGAATGAAGGTAATCTGGTTGTTTTTCTTGCTTCTGTGACTATTTTGTGTGGAATGAAATGGCAGTTCCAAACAGAAGCAAACATTCAACCCGATGGTGCACATTTGCCTATGGTATAAAACCTGAAGCTTGAACCAGCTTTCAAGAAATGCACATTTTGGAAGCTCTTAGCACCATCAAAGATGAATGAAAGTCCAACTTTATAAGTTTGCTTTTTTTGTGAAGAAAGGCTGGCAAATTGTTCTTCATCTAAACTTGCCATCAAACACTTTCCCTTTTGCTGATGTTGAAATTAGAGTGCCCTTTTTCCCCACTTAAGTGCCTGACAGCAACTGAAACCATACCATTAGACCATACTTCTTTGGCCACCACAAAACCACAAAAATGGCTCCACTCTGTAGGTAATTATTTTGTTGCCAATATTTTGGGTGTGCTTTTATTGTTTCTAAAGCGAGTCATCAAAAAGGCTTTTGAATCCACTGTTGAACTGCAGTTCCTGAGTGCTGCAGTCCATTAAGTGCCTTGAAAAGGGACGCACCAGATTTTTTTCCCTCCTGCATGCAAGCTTTCAAAATGCAAGGACTTGAGCTCAGGGGGGAACAGCTGATTACAAAAACTATTTTTTATTGTCACAGAAATGTGGGTACATTGTGCAGGTGGCACACGTAAACAGGAAAGACTTGTGAATGAGAACAAACAGCCTCCTTCTTTGCTGTTGTTCTAACATGCGTGTTCATTTTCTCTCAACATGTCACTGTTATAATAAATGCAATGTATACATCTGCAATTCACCATGCATGAAATTAGTCGATTTGCTGGTGTCTCTGCTATCAAACATACAGCGGCAAAAAGATATGATACAACCCAGATTCTTGCAAGCTCCAGCTACAATAACAGAAAAGGTTGTTTTGGTGTCTTCACAAATCAGGAGACACTCCTGGCAATTGACTTCTTTGAGTGCTTTTTTTTTTTATAACGAGGACAGCATTAGTCATACAGCTCTGGGTATTTGACATCTACCAGTGACCTTTTCTCCATCTCTGTTATTCCATCTTTAATCTTTTTGGAATGCAGACATTCAGAAATGTATTTTGTGGTGGGAATTAAAATGTCGAATTTCAAATGTCACAACCAGTTGTATTACTGTGTAATACTGGATGTTTTCAAGGGCAGATGTTCTCATTTTAATCAACTACCCAGTATTAAGACATGAATTCCCTTTTTATTCATTACAGTGTGTCCTTTCCAATTTTGTTTACATCACATGCAAAAACAATAATGGAGTGCATTATCAGATGAACGTTTGCCAAGAAAAAAGTTCGCCCGACAGACTTTGCGCATAGGACTAACATTGACTGGCTGGCTGTGAGTGGTAATGCTAATAGATAACTTATTTTAATTTATTTTATTTTATCTTATTTTATTACAGGGATAATGACTGACATAAATGTGTGATATATTACAGCCATATATTTTTTCTTCAAAACAGAAGCTGTAAATAGTTTGCAGACAAGTCACATTGGCTAATGCTATTCCTAATTGGTGTGTAGTAACCATAACGGTAGGAAAATGGATAAGCCATCCTCTAATGGTTATGTCAAAAAAGTGTACAAAAGCTAGGTAAGTGTACTATGTATTGCATTTGGATGCTAATTAAAATAATTAAACCAGATCAGTGTGAATTCTGCAGTTACAAGATTCAGATTTCTTACGCATATCAACATCAGAAAATACATCAAGTATCAATCCTACAGAGAAACAGTCAGTTTCATAACACAGTTTTGGATGTACTGTAACATATTGCTAATGTAAGATCTTGGTAACAATACTGAAATAAATAATGGATTATAGGGTGACTGATGACATTTTTAAAATTGCTGAGAGACCAGCAGCAATGGACAATGAACTGCATAGACACATATTATTTGCTTCTAGCTTTCAAAATAAATTCTAATTAGCCCTTTTCTGCCAGATGTCTCCCCCACTGCAGGCCAATAGTATGAACTATGCTCTGGGGTGTGCACTGGTTTTTGTTGCCAATACTACAAAGGAAGCTCAATGCAACTGCCCGGTGACATATGGACTCAACTTTTTAATGGATGGTTTCATGGTAAAGGAATGGAAAGTGTTTATTCTGCACAGAGGTGCAGGCTGCCTCTGTGGGAGGGAAGCTGCAGAGCCACAATCTGGCCTCAGTGAGTTGATTTATTGGATGCTCCTACACCATGCGACATTAAAGAGGGTCACCCAAGTTCCGACAGTTCCCATTCCCCAGCTCACATCATTCCCATGACATTACACCATCACCAATCACCAACAATAGGTGTCCCATTAGCACATATTGTAAGATAACAAAAATAACTTTTGTGCTCCATGGTGAAGGCCATTTCCTTGCAAGCTTACATACTTTTACGTCTCCTCTTACACAGAAAAAAAGAAACTTGGTAAATGACAGAAATAAATGACTTTAAAATGTACTTAGTGTTAAGAGAATTTGGCACTGTTGGATGACTCTTTTTTGTAAATGGAAGATGATGGAGCCTGAGAAATTCTCCATCTTGAGACCTTTTCATCTCTCTATTTTTCTGCTCATTTGTTCCCTCTTCTCTTCATTTCACATCATCCCTGTTTCTTGGGTGCAGCCAGGAGGAACAGAGACAGAAAGGTTATCTCGCCGACTTATCAAGCAGAAAGATTATCTATTCCCTCATCTGGCATATGTTTACAAACATTCATTAGTGAGGCACTACAGAGTAATGTCATGTGCGAGGAGAATAATCCCTTGTATTTGATGCAAGAGGGGATTTTTAAGTGGGTCTTGACACAGTAATATTTGCATATGCCCAATGCTGCATCACTTGTATGATGCCAAGGGGTGATTTGACAAACAGGTGCTTCATGTTGTGTGAAACTGTGCAACCCCTCTGAGAAGTATACTGAAAATATATTTTTTGTACCACTGTAAAAAAGGGATGCTGCCTTTGCCTGCTTGTCTTCAGGAAATGATTACTTGTATTCTGTTGAAGAAAAGCCAACTTTTCAGCATCCCCTGTTTTGTAATCACTTTTAACATACTAATGAATTAATTATCCATCTCTAACTTTGAGAGTAAAAGAATGTAACATCAGAGCTTAATGAAGTTTATCTCCCTTGCAATGACATCAGAAACAAGGAAGCTCCAAGAGTCTATATTGAAATCCAGTGAAAGTAAAATTGACATGCATTATTTGGTGCTGTGATGAGGATATAAGTCGTCATATAGAATGAATCACTCCTACATATGCAGGTGGCTTAAGTGACTCAAGTCAGTATTACTTCTGCTAAATCAGGATCTGTGAGCATTATCTAGAAAAAATGCAACATTTTTCATTTTGTGAGATGAGAGAGTGATATTGGCATGTCAGTTATCTCTTTCCATTACCTGTTTCCCATCTACATTTTTATTGCTTCCACACTCTCAATTACAATATATTAGTTTGAGGCAGGAATATTTGGTTGGAGGCAGACGGACAGATAATAAATGACGGTTTTCCCTTTCCTCTTTATTCCTGGTGGAGGGTTGGGGGGTTGGGGAGGCTGAATCTCATGGAATTCATACAATAAAGTTAATCGATACCAGGACACCCATTTCCCTGATCCTGTGTCTAGCAATGAAGGGTACTTGCTGTTTATTCCGTTGAATCCTGAAGCCACATAGAAGATCAAAACACCCGTGTAGTGTTAATATTTCATATTACTGATAGACATTGGTCATAAGATACAAAATTGTGGAAAACATGATAGGTAACAGATTTATGAGTGATGAAATGCCTTGCTCTCATTTAGGAAAGCAATTTTAACCCTTTGCAATGAATTTATGAAAGCATATAAATAATACAGAAAATTACTGCCACTGTGGTATTCAACATTCTTTATTTTTTTTTTTTCTTTATTATTCACGTATTTGTGATGCAGGCCTTTTTGTTTGTTTTGATCTGTGTAGATTAAAATTGCACAGATGCACATACAAGTACCTCAAAAAGGAACAGACTCAAGCTGAAGACAAAAATGACACAGGAGAAGTAAGGCACAAGGAGATACAAAAATGGTGAAATTTGTGCATATAGTAGAGACAAACAATATAAAAATGCACTGGGTTAGAAACATTGGGGGGAAAAATATCTTGCTTTATCTTTCCAGTTCAGTAATCTTCAGTTCAGTTCATTACTTTTTAGCTAGAGAAAGAATAAAGATTGTGGGATGTCAAATAGAGAGGTGCAGTGAGACTAAATCACCAATTAAGCAGACTGAGGGAGAAAGGTGGATGTCTTGATCAAGGATGCAGTTTAAGTTTTGTTATAATGGTTTTCCAAAAAGAGTGGACTGGTGGGTAGAACCAAAGGACAGTAAAGTAATTGTCTTGGACATTACTGGGGCAACGAATACAGGTGTCTGGGTCTGCTAGTCCAACAAGAAATAATTTCCTTTTTTGTGTAATGTTATCAGTGCATTACCTTATATTTAATCATTGTATTTTAGGATGGAGAAAAATGGACACTTTGTTCTCCAAGTTGTGGCTCAGAACATATTTTTTGATACTTTTATCCTCATATCTGCAACCTGTTGTTCTGTGGGGAAAGATATGTTCCTCTGCCATTCTGATAATAGTGTATACATTTTATATACAAATAAAAGGTCTGAGCTGAGTGAACATTTTGAATGTATTTTAAGGCCTTGTCAGAGCTGAGACTGTTGAACGAAGATTATGGTTCTCTTTAAGGTTCACAGTGCTTAATAAAGTGTTGTTTTCCAATCAGTCTTGTAGTTGGGTAATGCCATTATGTTTTGTTTTTCAACAGAAAGGGTTTATTGCTAATTTGAGACACTGTAGGATTCAACAAGAAATATGTTAGTTTTCTCAGTGGGAATTAATGCTGATTTATGCTGCCTGTTATGAAATGCTATGTGTGGGTTTTCCATAACTTTTACAATTACAAAATTACAACTTTTACAAAAGTCTGAATATGTTATCTGAAGACAGTCTACCATAGAGGAATCCTTGATCAGAAAGAGAAAATGAGGTGGTAACACTCTAATCTGTAAGCTAATACTTTGATAATTATTTTTAGGATAGTGCTGTTGAGTAAGGGGTGTGGCAACTGTAACAGTATGAGGGAACTTTGTTCTGTTTCAGGAATGGTAATGTGATTTATTAACTTCTCTATGGCTTCAGTATCACAGTCATGATCAAGGACATGTGAGACAAATGTGTTACATTTGTGCTTATTTTTGATATGTGATTTTCCAGTGTTAATTTTTAGTCAATTTGCTTTGAGAGATCTTGTATGTCTCTTTTGTATGTTGGCTCTGTTTCAGAGTAGTTTTGTGTTTTTGGATTGATGGTGTGAAATTAGATTTTCAAGACACTGTTTGGTTGCGACTCCTTCAGTTGGTGTATGGGAAGATGGTAATGTATTAACCCTGTGATTATAGAATTTTCCTTTGTTCTCTACCTATATTGTTTTAATATTATGAATAATGCTACCTCTAATGGCTGTTTTTCAGAAAGTGGATGGTGTGATTTTGTGGTAGTCATGGAATTCCACAGGAAAAGAAATGTTATCACATATGTCATAGGAGGAGTGAGCTTTAAACAGACATGGTATTAAAAGGTGGTATGGGCAAGAGGGGTATACTGGTAAGTAAAAAGTGAAACTTTTTGGCCATAGAGTTGTTTGCCAGCAGCATGGCATTGTGGTAAGGAGATGGGCTTGAAACCAAAAAGTTGCTGTCCAAGTCCAGTTGGCCCTTACAGTTGTACCCTTGGACAAGATAATTAACCTGAAATGATTTAGTAAAATGTCTTGGCTGCTGAACCAGCACATTGGATGTTCAAAGACAATAACTTCAGTGAGTGGAACATAGTTATGAAAAGCTGTTATATGAGGAGCAGTATATGGAAGGCTTGAAGTACTTCTTGTGAGGGTATGACCTTTACGTGCTTTTAATGACTTGTTTGAATATATCCAGTATGGAAATGTCACAGTGTTATTCAGAGTAAATAAGTTATGTTGTAAAATATCTGAATTAGTGGAAGCCTTAGAATCTGGCACTTTAAATCCAATCTAAATGAATCAATACATTCAAACTGATTATCACTTGCATTTTACCCATGTCCGTATGTAATTTTTTTGTTGCTTCTTTTAAATGTGAGAATATCACATATGGGAAATCAGGCTTTTGCAAAAGAAATTCCTTAACTGTGTCACATGTATAGGCAATGTGGTGAGCTCTTGTATAAACCAGGTGTTCCCACAACATGTCTGGACAGACATTTCTAATATATCTGGATATCTGGATTTCTAATATATTTTGGAAAGATAAAAAATGGAAGAAAAAAAGATACTTTGACATGCTGTGAAGCCATGATGGCCTTCTAAAATGTTCTTCATAACAAAGTCTACCCAATGAATACATATGCATTAAACGACATACATGTTGGGTATATGCATACATTATATAAACATACAGTTATAAGTTGGTTTAAAGTGTACCTATTTAAACAGTTTAGAATAATGATATTGTAAGGAAGATAGAAAGAGGGTTACATCTTAATCAGTGCACGGCCCAAAGGCTGAGTTTCTATAGTAATGGTCATAAAAGATATGCATATGTTTTAGACCAGCTCCTTGTGTTTGTAGTGCTGAAATGCCGCCAGGCTGGGATGAGAATGAGAGTTTCTGGTTGAAATTGATTTAACTCTACCTAATGTGGTGGACTCATGCAAAGGTGAAGCTGAGAGCAGTAACGTCAAGTAGTTGTAGATCTTTCTTGAAAGAATTTCAGGAGGGTTTCAACAGCTTCTTTCTTTTCATTAGATATGTCAGCCTATGTCATGTTGTCCCTCATGGATCTAGTTTGAAGACCAGATAACCTTTTTTTGCAATGGCTATGAAGATGACCACTTAATCTGACAGATGTGTTGCCGATGCATGCCCTTGCTTGAGTTTTCAAGGAGAATGTCTTCCGCAGGGTATTTACTGTATGTTCATCATAAACTTCCTTGACAGCTTGTTAAGAAGTTATTACTTACACATTAACAGGATCATTGGTTCTTTACATAGGAATCATTGGCATGTTGACTGACTGTGTATTTCATTATACTGTAGTATCATTGTGGAACATAATATACTGTAACAGTGCTAAATTATATGATGTGCACACAGAGATAAGTGACAGGCAGCAAATATGTATCTGTATTTGTTGAAAAAGTACTGCATCATCACAATTTTGAATATATGTTTTACCTCAGAAACTCTTTTTTGACAATACAGCCATGTACTATAGTGTATTTCCAGATTTCATTTCCATTTGTATGTTGCAAATATGAAACTATCCCTATTCTAGACCTCTTCAGGTCTGTGACCTATGTGATATATTCTGCTGCACTCACAGTCCAACAGGATAGTTCCAATATTTTAGATGAATTGTCATCCGGCAATACTGTGAATATAGCTCTGGGATGCCTCTGAGAGAAGTTAAATTAGTGAAAATTTGCTTTTAAATTTCTATGGCCTGGTGGTCAATATTGTGAATTTACCAGGTTAAGCGCTTTAAAACTGAAGTCAAGGGAAAAAAGCAGATATTTTTATTTTGCCAAAAACCTGTGGCATCAGAGAACACTATGAAACAGGAAACTAAATTATTAAAGAGAATATTGCAGATGAAAGCAAAGTTGTTGGTCGTAAGGTAGCTAGAGTAGGGGAAATACGGTTTCAGTGATTCAGTGATGAAAAGATTCAGAGGCTTTGTGCCTGCTTGTCTGCTGCTCTCCACTTCCCTCTTGCCCCCATCTTGCACCTGACAGGAAAAAGACAGTAACTTTGAAATATCCTCACCTGGGTCACTCATAGTATTCTGTATTTTATCCAGATATGCTTGTCTCCAAGAAGTTGCCTGAAAGTTTATTAATGGTACAGGCAACCAATGTCTTATCAGAAAGAACTGGCTTACTTGCAGCTCTGGATTCAACACAGAGTTAGGGGTGGTTTGGCACTTCCCAGATAAAGATTTCATTATGATAAAGTTAATAACTGACTGACTGAATAATCAGTTTAAATAAAGAAATTATTCAGTTCATCGTGCCGTTAAGGGAACAACAATCAAAAATAAACACTGAACGTAAGAACTATCCATAAAATAGACTGAATCTGTCTGAAAGATTTGGTCTTGAAGGACCATGCAGTCCTGACTTTACAAATCTCAAGAGATTATGCATGTGTTTATACCTTTCTATGTTTAAAAGGTATTCATCTCTAAATTGCAATTGTGTAAATGTACAATTAAGATAAAATAGAATCAACTATGGTAGTGTGAAACTACTGAATAGGTATGCAGATATACCATAAGGTTTAAGTTTTAATTTTCAGATCCCAAAATCAACATTAGGGAAATATACAGGTAGAATATGTGGGGAAACAGGCATGAACCCCTATAAACAGCAGTGTGTGTGCTGAAAAAGTAAAGCCTGTAGGAACATGACTGAAAGAGCTTGTAAGAGTATTGTATATTATAAGGTATTTCACTCACTTAAATTTGCCGTTCTTTTGCTTCTAATTCCGATCACTTTTCATATAGCTGATATATAATTCAGTATCTTGACAGGCAGAGCTAAGAGCAGAAGCACCTGGCGTGATTTTAAGATAAAGATGAGCCCAGTGAAAATACCTGTCAAGTCAATGCATTTCTGCCTCTCCGCTATACGTTAGGCTATCTACAATTGGCCAGTCTAACTCTGTATAAAAGCCTTGGCACACACATTTGTCATGTTTTACAGTGCAGTCACTAGCCTCAGGTTGTACTTAAATTTTATATATTTTTTTACATTTTCTGTTCCATTGTTTCTCGCCTCCAGGCAGGAATATAAATTCCACTGTGCATTTTGACAACATGAAAGCTGTGATTCACTTGCAAAGATGATTTATCTTCCTAAATATACATGAGGTGCAGTGACATAGCTGCCTAAACAAAGAAGGAGCAAACACCCTGATTTTTATCAGTAAAACATTGTGTTGGTATGGGTAACAGTGAAAACCATCCAATCTGCTGTGGGTAGAGACACACCCCTGCTGTCATTTTTTTGTCTAAAATTACATTTCAAACATAAATTCTCACTTTGTGGGGTTGGAACATTATGTGCCACATTAGAAAGTCAAAAAATGAAGACTCCAAAAGCCAACACCTCTAACGCTAAAACATTCACCTGTAAGATGGTATTTTTGCTTTCATCTTTATATGAATTTGGTTTTATCATTATAACTAATGACCATCAATAATGTCAACTGATGTTAGTTCTGTAATTTATGAAAAGTGGACAATGAGTTCTTTAATAACCACTTCAATAGATGTATACAGATGCAGCCTCTCAAAAGCTTCGTATTTTCATTTCAGTTTTATTTTCTGTCAGGACTGCGGCATCTTAGCCGGTTGTTTTGTTTTCCCCGTCCATGTGCTCTTGTTTTTCCCTGTGTTCCAGCCCTGCCCTGCTCTCCGCCCTGTCGCCGCCCACCTGATTACCTGACCGTCTTCACCTGCCTGCCCGCGCACCTGCATCCCATCTCCTCATCAGCATTGCCCTATTTATTCCCCTCTTGTTTCGTGTCTCGTTGCCAGTTCATCACAGTCTTCTGTTTCGCTACTTGCCGACTGTTTGTTCGTGTTTGCCTGCTGGTGCTGTTGCCTTGCCTGTTTTTTCCGACTTTGTTCCTCGATCTGCCCTTTTGGTATTGGTTGCCGTGTCTTCTCTGGTTTTGGACTTTGCCTGGCTTGACTTCGTTTTGGATGCCTTGTGCATCAGTCTTCCTGTCTGCGCCTGAGTCCCTGCCTGAATTCTGACATTTTCAAAGGGCTACTCTTCTCAACACGCTGAAAGTGTCTGAATCGAGGGGAACAGTACATCCCGATCATTAATGCATGAAAAAAGAGAAACTATTTAGTTCTAGCTTGCTTGCTAGCGTGTTACTTACCTGGCAATTTTGGATCAGTAATAACTAAACAAATACCAATAGCTAGATCACATATCTATTTATTACAGACAATCATTAGGCATAATTTTGAACTACCAATGGTAGTTAAAACATTGCAGAATGTGTTGCTGTGGCCCTTTATCCTCCCTTTATCCTTATCAAGAGTCTGTACAGAATGTTAATATGTAATGTGAACTGAATGGTCTCTTTTTAAATATACAAAGGTTTTTAAATATACATTTGCCCTTTCACTTTCCAGTTTTCTCGTGTCAAAAAATATGATAGGGTAAAATATATATTTAAATTGCAAGTGACAGCAAAAAAACTCTTGGCCTGACTCTCTTCCAAAGGGTATAATTTGCTATGTTGTTTGGTACCTATGATGTGGTTTGCATAATGGCTCCAGACTAAAGTGCTTCAAAAACATAAAATTAGTCTTGTTGCTCTTTCATGTGCAATTGAAAAGGTTTTGACCCATTAGTACAATTGAAAATGCTTTGACCCATTACTAATAACACACACACATACACACACACACACACAAGCACACATACACAATACATTGTTTTTTGAAAGGGGTGAATTACCTTGTCTCCACTGGTGAGGTTACAGACTGTACACTGGTTGACAAATGGCGAGTATCTCCATTGTCAATCACACCTGTCCACGTCACTGACCCAGACAGCTTTTTGCTTACTCCCTGGACAGGCTTGTTTGATTATGTCAATGACAATTCTACTAAAAGTAGATGTAACTAATTGAATGTCATTAAGGTTGAAGTTAACACATTTGTAAATTAAAACACAGTACTGTGGTATATTATGGATTATACCTTGTTTAAATACTTGCTTGTTTAAATACTCAGTTCCAGTTAAGGTGGCCGTATTGTCTTCCATATTAATATACAAGCCCATTCAACAATTACAACAACAACAATTACAAATGAACATTATGTTTGTAACCCAAAATAATGGCAAAAGATACAAATTAACAGCATGATTTCTGTTAAGTTAGCTGTGGTATAAGCAAAATAAAGTGACCAATACATGTGCGTTTGTAAATATATAAATTATTAATAATTACCGGTAAACCATAACCTATAACAACACTAAAATTAGTGTTTGTGCAAACAGATTAACAAACTTGGCCCTATATCCAAACATTTATTTTTATAGACTAAATACAGTAGGGAACAGTTACATACAGTACATGAGGTAAGGCACAATACCTTTTTGATCAGATAGTGACAGCAAAAACAGCAAAGGGAAATCACTGCAATCACTGCACTACTCTGATTATATTTTAACAGACAGTGTTTAATGTTTACATGTAACATTACACTACCATGTACAGTTAGAGCACTTGTCAGTCATCAACATCTTCAGAGAAAATCACTGTGGTTTGTGATTGCCCATTGTTCTGCTTATATAAGTAAAATGCTTCCCTTGAAGTCAACTAATATGTAAATAAAAAGATATTGTATGACTTCCATATTGAAGAACAGTAAAGTGGTGGGAGAAAAAACATGTGAAGAACCTCCTTCTCAATACTATGTGATGAAAACCTCACACACTTCAGATGAGCTCTATTTACAATGGAGACTGTTACCTAACTTGTCTGACCAAAAGCGCCATGGACAATCCAGTGGAGAGTACTGAAAACATATTACAGAATATCCACAGAGAGCTACTGTGCAATGTGACTCATATACCAGATAAGTAAAAAAAACCCACTGGAATGAAAAAAATACATTAACATTTAGTCAAACATTATATTGTATTGATATTGTTTGCAGTATCACTGGATACCATGCATACCAAATAAAAATAGCAAAAATCCGGCCTTAAACCTTGACAAACTAGCTGCTGACACTGACAGCTGCTGTTTATTTCTTCATGTTAGTGTCAAGGTAAACAAATTTAAAAAATACTGAGAAGAGCTGCTCAAATTCCATGAACCAATTTGAGCTAAAAAGACCAATTGGGCCATGGTATGAACCTTGTCAAGAAATCTAAAATAATAATGCCCTATTGTGATAAGAGCAAAATGGCCAGTCCCTGTGGCACTCCATCTCTCATTGGGATCCATAAATACCTTAAACAATACTAGTAGTATAATTAAGGTTATGTATTTTATTCACCTCTTTGTTCTAGCAAACTTGACAGTATTTTTGGCCCAAGCTCTATTTCCAGGACAACAAAGTACACCATGGTTCTATCCTATAGCAGAAGCGTACTACATTTATAGTGCACAATATTAATAGTCAACCAGATAGAAAATTACCTGATGCTGTGAGTTGTGCTAAATTTTAGCTTTCCAACCTACTGTACCTATTGCAGTGTGCTGACATTTTGTCATTAGCTTCATCAGAAATACTCATTTCCCTCAGACAATGTGAAAGTAAGTGTTCCATTGTAAAGATATATTGCTTTCTGATTATTGTGAAAACAAGCAAAGGCATATATGACAATGTGTTATTAATGAGAAAAAATGAGTAAAGGCAGTTGTGAGTGAATGTACCTAATTAAAGTAGGGCTGCAAAGAATGAAGTTCAGTTGATATGTAATCTACTGAATGTAGTTGGCTTGCTTGAACATTTTTTTTTTTTTTTTTGCACAGAACATCTTCACTGTTGATGTAATTACCTGGGCTGAGAAAACAGATCTGTGCCACTGTTTTAAGACTCTTATGGGATAGAGCCATCTATTGGAGATGATGTCAACATTATTTTTTTTTCATTATAATCATTCATGCCAAGAATTAATGCTGTGGTGAGCAACTAGTTGGGGCTTACTGCCCTGAACCACTTTGGCTCTGTGGTGGGTGTACTTTATATAATACAGCCATTTGACTCACACATATTAAATGTTCCATTTACAACACAATATTTAATTGAAACATGGTAGTATTATGCATATGTCAGAGGTGTGTTAGTTGTACTTTGATCTTACACCTCTTGTTTGGATTTGTAATATACATAATAGTTACAAAGGGGGCATGCTGTTTTTCTCTGTGCTGCTCTGTAGTTTCCATAGCTACAACCCCGCCTTTTAACCCCTCTGAGTGACACTTTATAAAGAATTTATTTTAACATCATAACAGAAATTGTATGTATTATTTTTATTTTTTTAGTTGTCACAATAGGTTTTAGAAGCAATATTTTTTATATTGGATTTTACTTATCTTACATTTGATTTTCTTAGAAAGGTCTTTTTTTATTTTCCTGTGGCTGTTACCAGTGTTGTGCTCCATAAAATATTCAATACAGAATAACATTTCCTATTTTTCATCCTGGAAAACATGAACGTTCACTGTTGTCATCTGTTACACACTTACATTTCAGTCCATAAGACACGACAATAAAAGCTTGATCAATGCAACTGTGCTGTATGAATGCAATTTTGTAACAGAATCAAACTTAAACAGGAGTGTAGCCATTAACCCATCTATATGCATGTCAGAAAAAGAGAGTATGCTTCAAAAAGTATAAAATAGACCTGCGTGCACTAGGGTCTCGTCATTCTGCTGCTGTAACTGATATTCATGGAGTGCATTATCCAGTCAGATGTGAGTGGTGGTGGGTGTCTTGATTGATTACTGCTATAACTGGGGAGGTATCAGGCAGTCAGATCTCTCGATATTCTGGATATTCCTATTTAACGCAGCACACTATATCATCTTAACACCTGACTGCAGCCCTGGCTCCAACAGAACTGCAGTGTTTTTTTTACTATGGATTTGTATCTATAAATGTGTATGTTCATCTTTATTGTGTGATCACTTTATTTAATTTGATGTATGGGTGTTGAGACACTACATTGAAACTGTCATTC
This sequence comes from Megalops atlanticus, assembly GCA_019176425.1. Lineage (NCBI taxonomy): Eukaryota > Metazoa > Chordata > Actinopteri > Elopiformes > Megalopidae > Megalops > Megalops atlanticus. The sequence continues at coordinate 13,958,937 of CM032878.1, read as the reverse complement.
TTCTCTGAGAGGTCAGTTTGAGGTCCAGGCAAATCATCTCCCTGACTGGGCTCAGATCTAGAAGTAGGTTAAGAAGCTGTTGGGCAACATCTCCTAGAGAGGAAAGGAAAATGGAGCAGGGTCACCCATTAAGGTTGTCGGCTCTATGGAAATATACCTCAACCTTGCCTCCAGCTGCATTATGTGGTTTACAGGGTTGAGGTCAAGTCCAATTTAAATTGAAATTCTTGGAACAATTAATGAATTTGCTCATGAAGTGGAGAGTTTATCATGAATTGCAATTAACAGAATTGCAAAGCAAAGGAATTGTAAGTGAGTTGGAATTCACTGGTTTTTCTGCTTCTTTTTCTGCTTGCCTTTGGAAGCAGTTTTCTGGATGGGAGGTACTGCTGGAAGAAAATAATGTAAATGTACTCACTTCTTGTATGTCTGTCTGTGTGCTAAATGACAAAAGTGTAAAATGTAAATGTTTATATTTTTGGGATAGCTGGAATGCCCATGCAGTGAATGACTTTATATGTGCAATGTGCAATAGTTTGATTAAAACAAAATGTTTTGTATTAAATGGCTGCAATCTGAATTTGTGTGTGAATGCTTAACAACATAGAGATTATATTTGTTATATGGCATTTTTACAATCAAAACTGTCACAAAGTGCTGAACATATGTGACATATGTGTACATTTTCCAGAGGGTTCCCAATTTGACCAAGTTAGCTCTGAAGGCCATACCAGAATTTTCAGCGCATTTTGGGAAACTGTTTGGTGTTGCAGGCAAGTTATTAGACCTGAGTATGGCAGCTTGTTTGATGTTACATTTGATGAACTGATGCTTATGAGCTGTAATGCTTTAGGAGATAAACATTGTGTCTCCATTTGTCAGGACTTCAGCTTGAGATGTCTTGCTTATTTTGTGCTTCCCTGTCTTCCTGTCTGTCAGTATGGGTGTGTCATTGTTTTTGTTTTTGCGTGCATGTGCTTTTGTTTTTGTTACAGCCCCATGTGCTCTGTCGTCCCACCTCCTGCCCTTCTGCCACACCCACCACCTGAAGCCCTTCTGCCACACCCACCACCTGGAGTCCTGCTCACCTATTCCCAGTTAACTCATTATTAGTCTGTGTATATATACCCCTCTGTTTTCTTTGTTGTCTGTCAGTTTATCTCAGTAAGTCAGTCTGTTTTGTTCCTGCTTGTTTAGCTCTGTATGCTTTGGTGTTTGACCTCTGCTTTTGCCTCTTGGATTCTCTTTTTGCCTGCTGTTTTTGGACTAATTCTGTCTGTATTTTTGGGTTTGTCCTTGCCTTGTGATTTTGGATTTCTGCCTGTTTTTATGGATCTTCTGGTTTTGACTCGGACTGTTTTTGACTATTGTTTTGTGGCTTGCCATCAAATACCTAGTTTGGCATTCTGGTTTGCGTCTGGGTCCTTTCACCTGAAAGCCTGACAGTATTGTTTGCTGTAGACCAGCGTTTCCCAAACCTCTCCTGGAATACCCCTTGTTCTGCAGGTTTTAGATCTCTCCCTGCTCCAACACCGCTGATTTAAATGATCAGTGTTGGAGCAGGGAGAGATCTAAAACCTGCAGAACAAGGGGTACTACAGGAGTGGTTTGGAAAATGCTGCTGTAGACCAAAGCGTTGCAACTTGTCAGACCTTGGAAAGTAGTGTGTAGTTTGTGAAAAGAGAAAATAAAACAGAAAATAACTATCTATTTCTATATCATAATAGGGTAAATAACTTCCCTTCCCTATTTTTTTTTTTTTTTTTTTTCTTGGAAAAGTAAAATCTGGAAAAAAACAAATGTTCTTGTATGTCCCTTTTTAAGCTTCATAATGAAGAGATGAGAATTTACTGACATGAGATTAAGTGTTAATATACCTTCCTTTATAGGTTAATTTTAGATTTTGTAAAAGGTAAAGTCATTCTGGGATCTGTGTATGAACTTGGGCTGAGGGATATAAGGGAATTTAAATTGAAATTGAAATGGTCTAGTGAGGGAATTGAACTGAATAAATATTCAATTGGGAATTGTATTTTTAAAATTGACTTGAAATTGGAATTGACTCAAATCTAAGACCTGGTTTTGAATTGGCCTGGATTAGGCAGAATTTTACAGGGAGAACGTAATTGAATTTTGTGGAATTGAGCCCAACCCTGGTGATTTATACTTTCTCCACTCACAAAATTGCATGCTGTTTTTCCTGCATGCAGGTGTTTTTAACTGATGTTTTTCTGTTTGGACTTCAATCTGATGTTTTAGGAACAAGTGGGTCTGATCAATTATGAAAATCCTCTGTTTAGACAAAAACTGTCCAGTTCATATGTATTATGAAAATAAGGGAGTGCAAGGTGGATGTTAGTGTCCTTTCAGTGACTTGAAGTATCTGTCTGTAACCAAAGATTATAATTTAAGTATTCTTTAGTCTCATTACAAATCATCAAAGAGCAGAAGAGCAATCAGAAGAACAAAAATGCATTATCTGAAGATAATCTACTCATCATGATCACCTGCAAACTTCTCTTATTATACTGACATTTCATATAGTAAATCCTGTGATGTGGATCAGTGTATTATGCATGTGTTTTGGATACAGATAATGCTTGTAATTATCAACAAATCTCTTTGGGTGCATTCATGCTACTCAATATAAAAACCAAAAGTTCAAGGCTCAATCATTATGTTGTGCAAAATCATATCTTACCAGCATTGTTTACAAGAGTTATTTGCTAATTAAATTTCTAAATATATGAGGGGTTTGACATTGGATATTTGAATTCTAAATAGTTATTGTCACGTCTGGTATTTTTGTACTGCAGCAATAACAATACATCACCAGAGTTACAGTTTCTTAAATTGAAATTATTCCACATCCATAAAGAAATCTTATTCGGTAACCAACAACAACCAACAACCAAAAGGGAATAGATGAGGGCTCCATATGCAATCCTTGTCTTTTAACCTATACTCTTCCAATAGAGTACAGTCTAATTTTTTATGATTTAGCAGCAGTTTACTTCTTGTGTGCTATTTTCATTATTTTTTACACATATTTAGGCCCATGAATTGTTATGCCTCCATTTCACAGTATGCCTCAAGAGTAGGCATAGACCTGGAACCACTATGGGGGGCCTTTTTGACAGTTATTTATCATGTGTTTTAGATTCAGCTGAAACTGAGGACATATGGACTTGATGATACTTGCTAATGCTTATGTTGGTATTCTGACTTCTAATGTTTGTATGCGACTAGTTTATTTTTCAAGGAGAATCTACAGAAAATAACAGTGACTTTATTCTCATCACAGTATTCCTAGACAGAAACTTTACTGGGCCCCAAACTGCAGAATGTGTGCTTAAAATTGTGCCTGTTCATATTATTATACATATTTAACATGTTGCTACATTTTAATTATGATTTGTTTGAATAAACTGCTAGTAAATAAGCAGGTAGTAAATAGGTCATATGATTTCCTTTTTGGATTTTGGTACTATTTATATGTAAATAAATGTATTTAACTGTAGATACCTAAGTTAGAACTCAGTATTAATTAAAAATAAACAATATCAGCATAAAAGAGGTACCTTTTTAAAAGAATTATTCATATATGAACCAAACGATTGCACATTAAAATTTGAAGATTAGTACTCTGACTGCCTGCTCAATATTTTTACTAACCACTTAAAACTATTCATATTTTACCTTAATTCATATTTTGTAGATATAATTGCAAGGTATTAATGTACTTGAAAGGTAACACTATATTTCTGTGCTGTTTTCCAACAGTGTTAACAGGCACTTAAAATAAAGTGGTGGATGTCAGGAACACTGCTATATTGCTGTGCCTAGCCTTGAGAGTTTTCAGGATTCAGCCAGAGTAAATCATATGGTAAATGGACATCATTACACATCCACCCAAACTCCTCAAACCTTAAATTCCACATTCCCTTATCCAGTTCAGCGTCAATCCTCATCCATTACAGCTTCATGTAAAATGTTCTCATACACCAGTCAAAAAAGGTGACTGACTCAGGTATTTAAGGTATTTGTTTATTAATTAATGAGTTAAGTAACTATGTATCACATTATCAAGCTAATTAACTAGACAGAGATTAGAATAAATGACAATGCATGCATCTACACCAGTGAGATAACTGGCAAGCCACCTTGACCAACCCAACACACAGGATGATTTTCATATTTTATAATGTGTTAAAGTGATAAGATAAATAATGAGTTACAATTATGCCTGCTAACACTAAGCAAAAAGGGATCTCAAGCATTAACTGGCTTATTATACTAGCATACTAGCATATTAATCTATTTTGACAATGAAAAATGCTTTTCATGTGACCTGGAAACAAAACTTCATGTGGGGAAGGTTTGGATGAGGGAGTTTCACAGGGGTTGAATCGGATGACACTATGTGAAATGTTGCCTTTACAGCTAATGTATGAAGGATGAAGCAGACCTGTATGACAATCCATGACACAGTGTCTTTGCGATGAAGATGACGAATGAAGTCAAATCGAATGACAGCATGTGAAATGATGCCTTTTCATTAAAGGTGCAAGAATTTTTAGCTGATATTTTACGGTGTCCATTGGGACTCTGTACACAACTGTAAAGACACAAACCGTGCCTCAATGGGTTTTCAGGTCCAGAGTCTTGTCTGAGCACATGTGGGCTGGTGTAGTCTGATGAAACAATCTAAAACAGATCGATGACATACTGCAAGGGGAAGGCATGCTGGAAGGTAAAAAAAAAAATCTGATGATGGAATCAGAAAACTGCCCCTCTGCCCTGCTAAAACCAGCAACGCCTGCTCCAAGTTGGGGCTACTGCTGACTCTGCAAGGAACCCCTGTCTATTCAATGATGCTATGCATATTTTTGGATAGCGAGTAAAATAAACTCAGCTCAGCATAGCAATACAGGAGTGCAGGTGCATGTGCACCACCAAAATCAATAATGTCAATGGTGCAGCAATGTTATACCCAAGCTATGGAAGTCATTCAGGGTAACTTTGATGTTCTTGGGTAGATGCTGTTTTACAACTTGGAACGTATTTGAAGTCATCAGCAATCTGGCCCAGCAAAGTATTTTTAAAGAGGTGAGAATACACAGTAGTCCTCATAAACCTTACAATTATTAAGGATTTGGTCTATGCCAATCATGCCCACCATCCTGCCTTATTTAGTAGAGAATGTCACAGCACTGTGAACATTCTATTTAGGGTTGTATTGACTATGCTGGAAATAAGAGTTTGTTCTTCACAGCAGGGAACAAGGGGGCGGGGGGACTTACAGTCAACAGTCTCAGATCTTTCATAATTTTTTTCGACACTGATTCAGAGAAACTATTTGGGAAATGTCTACAGAGTCACCCACATTGTATTAACAGACAAAAATGTGAGTATGCTAAGTGTGGTAAGCAAGGTTTCCTTTACTGTCCTGAATTAACCTTCACCTGGGCTTCTGACCTTTGATATGCTCCTTCCAGGTGCCAAATCTGCTGTGGTCTCATTGCCTCGTGCTTACATTTTTCCAGTGGTTAGCCATAGCCGTGTGAGCTGTTGACAGCTCTCCATTGGCAGAGAAGTGAAGAGAGGAGTGAGGAGCACGGATGCAGCTACAGTGAAGATGTGTCTTGTGTAACATCTTGCTTTTTTGGTGATGAACGTCAAACCAGAGCAACAGATGCAGCCTTTGTCTTGGAATGAGGGTTCTGAGTGCAAGTGCTCTCTTTGTGCAAGACTGGCAATCTCTGCTCTGTTGAGAGGGAGCAGACAGAGAGGAAGAGAGGGCGGTACTTAGCTGTCAGGGTGTCGAATCAGAATAGGAAGCTGGGCACCAGAGAGGGAGAGCACAGAGCAAACTCATGCTTTTTTCTTAATGGTTGCACAGATGAGAGGGAGCATGGGATGAAAGCATAAATCCCATCATTATGTAGGCAAATAAATGTGGACACCCTGCTGGCACCATCAGTCAAAAAGATGGTACTAAGAGTAGGAAGAATAGGGGGACAGGGAGTAGACATCACCCCATCCCTCCATTATCACCCATCACCTCGATTGGTGAGAAAGATCAACAGTAATGCAAATTGTTATAGATTTATTTATGGATAAATGTACCCTCATACAGTCAGCTGCTTCCATTATCACTCAAATCTCTTTCTCTAACTTTTATATATAATGTGCAGTATATCTACTGTTTTCTTCTTAAAATGTCTCACTCACGTGCAAACCAATCAACCTGAAAATTCAGTTGAATACATATGTAAATGAAAGTTCAGCGCTATGACTAAATTTGATTTTCTGAACAAATTACAAGTGTATCTTGACTTCTTTTTTAAATCTTGATTTTTGCATGTGATTCTACTTTTTCCCTACCATACACCAACCATGGTTTGAGATATTAGACAAAGTTGTTGTTGTTTTTAAAAGCAAGAGCACTATTTACTGCAGAGCCACCCCCAGTTTTCTAATGTGGAGGAGATTGACAGCTGAATACTAAACTTGCTTGCTTTCCAAATGAAATTCCATCCTGACGATGTGTTAAAACACCAAATACTGCAACAAGAAAAATTTTATTTATGTGGTCAGTTGTGATGTGCAACACAAAATATTTTCATAGTTACTTCAAACGTAATCATGGGAGTGAACTATATCCATTGTTATTTGCCCGAATTGGGAGTCACCACTACGAAAGAATGCTGTTGTCCTGACCAACTTCTGCTTCAATACTGGACTGCTGGAGGAGGGGATTACCTGTGAGGGGAATGACTTAAGGCTCAGGACAAACCTCAGTTGATGGATCCTCTTCTGAAAAAGCTGGCCTGATTTTGATGAATGGCTTGGTCCCAAAGCCATTTCTCAGCTGTTTCCACCAGCTGCGATACCTGTGGTAATGGCCTCCGAAGGACATTGCAGTGCTGCAATTTTTCTTTTTAAGTACATGGAAAGCTGTCACGTTTAAACCCTCCTTGGAGTTGACAGTAATTAGAGGAATTTATCACAATTGCCAATCAAGAAAATTCTGCAGAGAGTTGTGTTTCTTGTTAGACACAATCTTCTCTAACCACACTTATTGTTCTCGTAAGGAAATTAATTTCAGCAAAGGAATGCTATGCTCTAGCTGGTAAGCAGTACAATAAGCTCATTATAATAAAGCAAAACTAGAAACGTGTTCCTTGGAAAAAAGGAGACTCAAATATTTGATGCCAGGTATTGGTTGATTTTGTCGTATGTGAACAAAAATCAATGGAGGAAAAACATGGAACAGGATAATTTGGAAATTTTGCTAAAGATATCATCAGGATGGCTAGATGTATTCGAGATACTCATATTGAATATTATTTTATATGTGGAAGTTGCTATTTCAGACAGTTTTGTATTTAATGGAACACTGTGCCCAAGAACCCTTCCCTTTATTAATACAGAGTAACTACTTCTGTCCCTATATTGGACTGCTACAGCCTTATGATGCACAATATTCAAAGGACTTAATTGTAAGTCCTTTATTAAGGGATTGCCAACTGATTATTTGTTAAATAGAACAAAGAAGCAATATTGATTTTGTCAGAAAACCAAACATGTTTAAATCTGCTTTTTTGCTAATTTCAAGAATGTATCCAAAAAAACATTGCTTGGTGAACATGGTGTAAAACGAGTATGCCACTGTTTGTCTACCTCCTTTTTTATTGACTTTATAGGTATTTTGTCCATTGATTACTACTGCTTGGCAGTTAATTCTAGGTAGCCATATATAAAATCTAGCTAATCCTACTTTTGCTGCCCACAATCTAATTTCTTGTAATTAGCATTAAAGTGTAGTTCAATGATTTCTTTTGAACTATGTTTATTGTGTGATTGTCTCAGGAAAATTAATTACCACATGTTAGGCAATTAGCATTATCTGTATTGTAATGTACTGAAATATCTTTCCTCAAATGTGTGAAAATGCACATTGCTCCTACACACAGCTCAACTGCACCCTATGTCTTTAGATCAGAGCTCTGTCTGTGGAACCACCAAATCCCTGAGCAACATATCATACCATAGCTTCTTTAATTGACACCTTCACAATTGCAGCTGTTTAAAGGGCACTATGCAGTCTCACGTAGTTCAGGAAGTATAGTTCATGTCAGCAGGGCCCTAGAATAATAAAAAGGCCTGCATGGCAACAGGAGCTTAATTAAAGTATCGATCACCACTTATGCTTTCAATTCTTAAAGTGGGAGGACTGCATTTGTCAAACACTACCTTCTTTTGGTCTCCTCTCATTGATTGATTCAAGACTGCACCCTTTTCAAACATTGCTTTAAAGGGACACATCCATTTTGAAATAAAAAAGATTTTGTCATTCATTTCAAATAGAAGAGAAAACATTTGCATGCCTGCTGTCTGAACTTCACAGCAACTGACACTGTGGCCATTGTTTAATTTAGTTCACTGGGATCTTTTTGCAAACATTATGAACCAGGAAATGCAATCAAGAAGTCGCAAGCAGCATCAAATTAGAGGTCTGCTCAGTTCATTACTTTAAAAAGGCCACAGAGATTTGCTCTGTTTGTGGAACCTGTGAGTATATTGACTGAGACCAGAGTCAATGACAAACCTGAGGCTTTAATGAGGAGCAGGGAAGTTGCATACTAAAAGACCAAAAGGGTGACTTGTTAAGCCTGGCTGGGCAGTCTGATAAATTTTAAGGTATACCCAGAATCATTCTTAGTAGGCGACCTGTGTTAGTAAGGAAGAGAACAGCTTCCCTTGCTTCAGTGTCATTAGTCTTCCCAAAGGATGAATAAAAATGATATGTATTTTTTATTGTACTAATGTGATAATGAAGAATGCCAGTTTCCTTCTTTTCTCATTTTTTTTCTTCCCTTACCACCAGAGGTCAGGAAACCAAAGCTATCCCTGAAGACAACCCACACATTAATTTTAATGATTGAATCAGTAATGAGTCTTGATTCAAAAGAAAGCATGTGCAAAATACAGACTGGTACTTACAGTGAATGCTGTTCTGGTAATGGAATAATTAGCTCCCACTTAGTCTGAGGATTAATTTGAGTGACAATTTAAAAACATCAAACAGGTGAATGTGACATAAATTATGATATTTAATTGACAACTGTCACATTACTTGTAGGAGGAGTGTTGCACTGTTTTTTAAGCAAGTTGACACCACAGTGAGTAAATCTGGTGATTTTCATTTTACTTTTTATTTATTTTTTGCACATCAGGGAAATGGTAACCATTCAACAGGCACTCTTTCTTCATTGAGGTTTTTTTAAAGTTGTGATTGGGGAACAAAGAGACCATGTGAGATATGTGTTCATATCCTTCACTGTGATAAATACAATGGTGTACTCATTTCTTCTTGGTTTCCTGCTTTGCTTCTCTCTGGATCATTGGTTCAACAGAGTAATTTGACAGAATATCAGACTGAGTAATTTGAACAAGTGTATATACCAAGGAAATAGCTTTTAAATTTCAAACAGTAGTGCCACATGCAGTGCCTAAATTTCTATTGAGAGGCTGAATCACAAAATATTGCTAAAAAGGTTTAGTTTATAAAATTATGGGACAAGATGAGCAATGAGAATGTTTAACAGAAACTTACATTTCTTCTTCTACATGTACATATGCTGACCAGCAGGGGGAGTAAACTGGAAGATTTAGTCAATAACCAGTTATTGAATTTTTAATTTATTTTAGTATTGAAATATATACAAATGCTATCTATCTATATGGATATAGATATTATATGTATTTAATAGCAGCAGTCGGAGAAGTCCTGTTTACCCAATATTGGTTTATAACATGATCCCACCATATTTTGCTAATGATGATCAGTAATGGTGTCGACTCTGGAGCATCCTCTCAAATGTCCTTGGATATCAGTATTACTACATTCATTTTTTTGTTTGTTTTGTGTCCATTACGTCTGACCAAAATGATTACAGTTGCTAGTGTCACTAGAAATATTCAGGTATGAGTGGAGGTTGAATGTATCTTGTCTGCTCAGTGACATCCAAGATGGGGGCTTGTGTTTTTTGGCAGCAGGTAGAAAGGATTAATTCATAATTTCTTGTTTTACCTGTGTTAGTGCACTGCTGAAACTAAGAATACAATGTAGACAGCACTGGCTTATTCTTTTCAACAGCTGAGACACCACAGAGGTCAAGAAATAAAGTTGCCTATTGGGTAATTTAGAGCTTAGCTTATCTCCAGTGGTCTTTGAAGAGAGAAACCCTGTGAAGTTGCAAGAGGAAGACAAGCCTTGTTTTTAATTGTTTCATTAAAAGCCTGAGCAATGCACAGAGTGAGGCTGAGCTAGCACTAGAATCCCATAGAAGCCACAGCATGCTGTATTGGCAGAGAAGAGTGGAGCTTAGTGTTAAAACTCACCAGGAGGTTGTCAGGATGTGGAGTGTTTCTCCACAAAACTGCATGGCGCCGACGTGTTCTTCCCCTCGCTTCAAGCCTCTTACATCAGGGTGTTTAAAAGTTAATTTATTTGTAGAGGCTTTCCAGATTAGCATAACATTCTCCCTTTAAGTGTACTTATACATTTTGATTGGTAAGATTGTGTTCTCTGAATTTACAGGCTGATTATTATTATTTATTTATTTTTTTAAATAAAATTCATGCCCAAAATGCATTTGTTTCCAGTAATCCAGACATTTAATTAAATAACATATTCATAATTCAGATGTCATTTAAAAGGAAACAAAGAAAATTAACTTCTAAATTAAGTATCCCAATGTAATAGATGTTAGAAATGTTATAACAAAAACCATTCCAATATTATAAACAATGTATTACATACTTTATTACACATAAATCACAAAAATGAATGACTACAAATGCTACCATAGTGAAGTGAGAGGGTGACATAGAAGGTCCATTAAGAAATTGATCTGCCATGCATATTGAACAAATAAATGGCAACAAACTAAATATAAATGATATAAATTACTATTTATTATTTTATAATATAAAATCCCTTCATAGGACATGGGTAGCAAAAATATTCACCTTATTTTGCCACTGCATTTGGCAGGAGAAAATTAATTGCTCAAATTGTACTGTAGGCTAACCATATTGCCATATGTTAGCACACCTGCAAGTTCATTATTCAGCATCCTTGCTTTGCTCACCATTTAGCTGACATTACCTGAAATTAGCAAGCTAAAACATTTCATTACTAAATACATTAACTCATCTATATGGCTGCAATTTCATATTCACATGAGGTCTACAATCAGGCAGTATGTAGGTGACATTGCTCCAGGGACTAAACTGTGCAACTTTTTCATGTTTTCCTGAAGGCATATTATGATAAGCCATTTCATAGCTTAATCTATAAAATAAATTATCAGAAATCATCAGTTGCCTTTCATATGAGAAATCATTTTGGAACAGTATTTATAACAGATAAAAGACAACTTAAATTTTGGATTTTTTTGTTTGTGAGGCCTGTTGTAATAAACTGCAACATCAAAGAAGTGTCAACCAAAACTGAGGAACAGTACATCACCAAACTTATTCCCTGAGCCTTCTCCTGTAGTTACTATGTAAGTTTCAATTCCAGACTTGGTTCTAAAGTCAAAGCCACAAAGATTATTTGCTGTCTGTTTGTAAGATCTGTCTTACAGTCCATGAGAACATCGGTGTCATTGACATGCTTGTCTCAATTAATGGTGAAAAAGTGACACAGATGGACTGCTTGCGAATCAAATTCTGGGTGGGAAAGCCACAGACACTTCAATGGATCATTGACAACATGTCTGTGACACAGCCATAGTGGCATTATGTACAAAGAGACTGTCCTATGAAGTTGCTTTCTGAAGAAGGAAAAAAAAACCCAGAGAGCAGATGTGGGCAGATATCAACATCTATGCCCTGGACATGACTGCAAAGTGCATTATGCCAAATACACCAGAGAATATGCAGAGTGCACAGTGTATATCCAGACATGGACAGAATAACATATTCATGATTTTGCATATGGTAATATCAGAGGAAATGTAGACATGGAAGTATAAAGGTAACTTAAACCTGTATTTTTTCTTGGATAAATTAAGTCTTGATATGATAAGCTTGATTTGTTTAAAAGTACACCTTCACTTCACATCATTTATAATTACATCTATCCATTTTTATGCTGGGTAATTGTTTTGCTTTGCTTGATTTAAGCAGCTGATTGTAACACTCTCAACTGCAATCCAAAAGACTCGTAACCAGATGTCAAGAAAAAACTTTCTTCACAGCAGTTAGCACACGCGCATGTCTGCAGCACACACATTCACACCCCCAAGGCCCAACCTCCACTGCCCACCCCACCCACACACACACACACACACACACACACACACACACACAAGAAATAACAGAAGTCCTTTTTGTTTTTTGTTTTTTTTTGCCCCAGATTGTCACCTGTTTATAATGAGGAGAGGTGAATGGTACTTCAGACACAGGCAGGGTGCCCTGGGGGAGTACAACAGAAACCAGACTGTACTGGTGAGAGCGTACAAGCAAACATAACAGAAGGGAGACTTCTTCTGTGCAGACTTGTCATTTCACCTGCGTAGGAGTTGACGCCCTTCCCTCCACTCCACAGCCACCCTTTTTTTCCAGAGAGGTGCTGTGAAGTGATTAGCGCCTTCTCTGACTTGCCGACAGAACTGTCTGAGACAGCTCTGTAATCAAAACCTAACAGGACACCTGAGCTGTGTCACCAGCTCAGATGTCACCAGATGGTGGTGAGAGATGCTAATTGGACTATGAGTGAGGGTTCGCTGGCGTACGCCCCCATCCCATCTCCCTCGCTGTCACTGTCAAGCATAGCTTTTAATGTCAAGTGGAATAAGCAGCATCCCTGTAACACGGCACAGAGATTTCTGAACGGTAAGTGAGCGTAGACGGCTAAACCCTCCGTCAGCGCTGTCCAGGAACTCTCATGCATCTCTGTTTCAGCCTCTTAGCTGAAGTACCTCTTGTGGGGAGAAACTGTTGTTGGGAAGACTTGTGCCTCTTGGAAGGTGAACTCATGCAGCTGTTGCCTTTCTACTGTGAAATGCATGTTGTTTTTGGGGTCCACCAGATTTGATTTTACTCTATAATTTTAATGTCAATAGATGACAATAGAAATCATTCTCATGAACTTATGAGAAACGCTCATTGTTAATCAGTATTTTCATTACATTTTTGATCAAGTACAGTGACAACCGCTCTGCAGGGAATTCCTTTGGCTACTGAAATGTGTCCCCAATCGTTTTATTGAGTCATTAGAGTTGCAACCTGCATGCTTGGCCTTGGATTTTTGTCTCATAAGTCAAAGACATGAACAGGCTTCATGACTCATTCTATGGGAACAGGCAGAGAAGGCTGACAATCTGTTGTGTTTTTAAATGCAGCGGGTGCTCCCTAAGTCTTGTCATCATACAGCTGATATCTTATATCCCCCCCCCTCCCGGCTCTTGCTAAATCACACTAGGATTGCCAAAGTAATTAAAGGACTACAGCTGTCCATCTGTAGGTGAATCATGGAAAATGGCTTGTCACTTTCCAGTGGCCTAACTCAGGGAAGATTTTAATAAGATTTTAATGTCAGTCATTTCTTAACCATGTGAATGAGACCACAGAGGGTAAACCAGAGTTTACATGAAATATATAAGTATTTATTGTTGTTTTTTTTGCATTTGGTACATCGGCCCCACGGTCTGTTGTTGACTGGTCCCCAAGAATCAGCATCGGAGCATTCACGTAGCCTGCACTATAGCTATGATTTAACAGTTATAGTGAAGGCAAATAAACTGCTAATCCTTTGCTCACCTCATCATTTTATGTACAATAACAGTTTAAGAAATGCAACAATTGCAATAAGTACAGTAGAAATTAAATAAAGGGACATAATAGTAATACTTGCTTGTATTTAGGTCACTAACTGTCAGACTGTCATTTTGATCTGAATTATCTCACTAGCTAGCCGATTAAAGTCTAGTTGTCATCATATGTAAAACTAGAGAATACTTAGAGAATACAACATATTAAGTTAACAGTTAACAGCTGCAAGATAGAAGTAGCTAACTGCCTTGTGATCTCTGACACCTTGGTTTCACCTTGGTTTCAACAAAATTGTTGTCGAAAACTGTAGTTCGCTAGCTACAGCTTTTCACACTATGAGACGATCACCTCATCAAAAACAAATGTAGCTGAAAATGCACTTGATTATAATGGTATTTCAGTGAGCTACTTTTATTGTATTTTTTTTACTTATTTATTATTGTTTATTTATTGCTTATTTATTTATTATTGGTTGCGACATTGGTTCCTTGCTTATTTATTTTTAATTCTGGATATTGCTCTCAATTCTATTTTATATAAATCTTTATAAACCATCTATTTTCTTGTTTTATTCCTTTTTATTATACCTTTAAAGCACTTTGTGCATTTGTACACAAATAGTACAAATAGTACTTTGTACTATTTGTGATGAATTACAAGTTACGGTACAGATAATTTCTGAAAGTTGTTTCAGGCAATTATGTTTTAATGCATTATATTATTATTACATTACATAATTAAATTACATGATTACATTTTATTTATTATTGTATTCAGATTTTGTTTATTATTCTGCTGAATACATCACTAAACGTTCTGTTTCATTACACAAATTTAAATTTGTTTCAGCCTTCAATCACACTTATTTCATTGTTTACAATAATATGCAAACTTTGCTAACTCAGATTTTTGATAGATCCCAGCAGCCACGATCAATCAAGGGGGCTAGCATCAAGGGGGTGCTAATTTTGTGATTAAAGCTCACTCTCTGAGGCTAGGCAGCACGATTTATAGCTCACTTGTCACAGGCCACAATTGGTTATACTGTGTCACCAGGTGACATGGACACTTCACAAGCCTTGATTGGACATGTGAAATACACAATGGGATTCTAGTCTTTCCAAAGGTATTGGACAATATATCAGATTCTGATGTTTCAATGGACTTCCCCTTCAAATAGTGAAGAGGAATTGACTTCCATAACAATTTTCTCTAGTGATGTTTCCCCCCTTACCACTCATCTATAAAGTGTACTGCATAGTAACTTCAAACCCCACACCCCCAGGCCTCCAGGGTAATCATTTACAAAAAGTACCAACACAGGCTCTGTAGAGACAAAGCTGCTTCATTCCTTCACACGTACGTTACTGTAAGGGTAATTTCTGGTAGCTAACCTTCATACTTATGCTCTGCAAGGTCCTGCGTGAGCAGTGATGGAATATAGTTCAGCCATTGCTGACAAGCAACAGCTGTATGAGTGTAATAGTCATTGTTATAGCTACAGGACTGTATATCCTTGTTTGCTTTGTTCCAGACCATGTTCTACTAAAGTGAAATAAGAATGAAGTTAAGGGAGCAAACAGTACTCGTGCTGCAGTCTTTTACCATGTGGAACAGTATAAAAGGCCTGCTTCCTGCGGGTGTGATTTTCCATTGTCTTCTGCTGTTTTACCTATGTCTCACTGGTCAGGTGATGTTTTGAAGGTGTTATTGAAGGTGGAAAAAGAAGCGTCACTGCTAATTCTCAGCAGATATCGAGAGGCTTAAAATACACACAGCTGTCGGTGAACCTAGTGAAATGAATAAATAAATTTAAACCTGGAATGTACATGGACATATATTAATCTTCATCAGTTGGTGTGAATTGATAGGCAGTTGAAAGTAAGCTTCTTAGGTGTATATAGCACTACAGTGATGACAAATGCAGATCACATATGGTCCACTACTTGCTTCAAGCCATCCCTCAGCCAGACAGATAAACAGAGGAAAACCAAATCCCCAGATTTGTTTTCTTAAAGGATCTGAAAATGAAAACACAGGCAGTGAGATGAAACCTCCATTATGGGACTACAGGAATCTTTTCACCAGGCATAAACAGCTTTATAAATCACTTGACTTCACCCATGCAACAGTGCAAACTGCAAAATTGCATTGCAAAGGCAGTTTGTCTTTGATTAAAGTACCTTCTAGCCTATGTATGGCTCAGCTAAGGGAAATTACATCTGCAAGGGATTCAAAAAGAAGAAAAAACTTTCCCCCTATTGCATGCTGCCCTGTAGGTGCACATGAACTACAGGCTATAAATAAATCATGCTCAGATATTCCGTTCCTCGTCCTTTGGAACCCATCCCTTACTTTTCTCTTTGCAACGGTGAAATATTTATCATTAAATGATTCTAGGGATGTAAATTAATAATATCATGTTGACAGTGTTTAGGTGCCAGTCAAAAAGATATAGCTATGAGAGGGCATCAGATAAAGGTTTCTTGTCTGTGCAGTGGTGTCATTTTGTCTGTGCTGTTCAAGAATAAAAAAATCATCTGGCAAAGCCTTCATATAATTCAAGTAAATATTCATTTCATTTCAAACACAATTAATTATCTCATTCCAATATATAACTACCCTTCCTCAGACTCTTTGATATTATGAAAGTAATTGAAACATTATTCAATTTTAATTAATGCTGTTATCTTCTGTGTGCTGTGTGTTAAATGAGAGGTAGATTGGGAAAGATTGAGATTTCTAAACATATACAAATGAAAAGGCAAACTGAAAACTATTTTCTCACGGTCATTATGTAAATTAGTCACCGGTAAAGTTAAAATAGATTGCTGTCATTAAAAGAAATACTATTGCAATTATACATCTGCAATTAGTGCCAGTGTAATTGCAATGATTCCTCGAGTAAGAAACTATCTATGACTACCACTTATATCTTCCAAATTAGGTCCTTCACTGCCAGGTCTTGAAAGGGTGAAAACATCAATCAATCGTCCCAGCAACTAATCAATCAATTAACCACTCATGTCATTATGCCTTGTGAACCATATGATCAAAACCGGAGGTGCATAAATTTTTGGTACAAATAAATTGCTTTGAAAGACAATAGAAACAAATTTCTCTGACTACAAAATTACATAGCCACAACAGGTATATGCCTCCTAGCTGGACTGAAGTCCCCTGCTCTCCAGTTTCTTTCGGGTTATAAATCCCCCCATACACAGTCAAACACACACACACAACACACACACACACACACACACAAAGCTTTGAACCAAGATAGTGAAAGAAATATTACCCATGTCTACATCATCCATCATCTGCCCTGCCCTGCCTATGAAATACAGGCCAGGCCTCTCCGACAATGAGTTTTATCTTTTACGTGAGACCTCTCGCTTGTGTATTTATCACCTAACTGGCTCCACAATGTGTGATTCATTGAGCAGTCCTGCTGATACAACATGCCGACTGCATTTCTAGGCAGTGTGCCGACCCCCCTCCCCACCTCGTCCTCGGCCCCCTCTGTACATCACCCCCACACTTCCATCCCCTGACAAAAAATAAGTTTTTGTCCTGCCCTTTCTCTGTTGTCATCCTCCATCACTATCTGATATGGGTTTTGATTCCATTTGATGTGTCTCTCACTGTGGCAAGGTGCACTGCCACATAATGTGCTCCTCTACACTCTTTGGCCGGTAGCTGGGGGATAGTCAGTCTGTGTGTATCTACAAGGTAGATCAGCGATGGTGGCTGGGGAAGCCGGCTATTTGGGCCCATTCTGTGTTTTCTGATGGCAGTACTATGGGTTCAGCCAATATGTTACCTCCTGTTTCTTTGATATCTAATTAGCAAAACACAAAATATGAAAATGGATACAAAGTAATCACCCAGCAGGGGTTAAAACAAAGATTAAATCAGATTATCAGATTAAATCATTATTTTTTTTTTTTTACTTTTTATGGAATATTATTTGCCTTGCTGAGCAGAAATAACTGAACATCATCTGTTGTAGCAGAGGCCCTAGCTCTTCCAAATAGAGTCATTGAGACAGATGCTGTTGCCATGGTTGTTTTCCAGTAACCAGTTCCTTTCACTGTTTGCTAATGGTGCTATTACAACAGTATATTTTTTTGGCCTGCTTTGGCTACTTTCCTCAAGAGTTCATTATCCAGACAATCTGTGACAGACTACATTAGTTCTGCGCACTGTACAGCTGCCGGCCTCCGTAATCTACGGCTAATGTATAAATTCTTTCTGTCAGGCCAATAAAACCCAGATTAGTTTCTCGGCAAAGGTATACTGATGCAGGGGTTGATGGACATGCAGGGAAAGCATTAGCATCTCATTTATATGGGCTCTGAGGGATGAAATGCAGATCCACTCTTTTCTTCTGCCTCAGTTCCCAGTACTCAATGGTACCTGTGACTAAATTTATTTGTTTAGCTCCCTCCACAACCATTTATGATATGATCTATGCTCTGAGATTTACATCTGGAGGAAATAGAATTGGTTCAATTTCACTGGAGCATTTTTCCCCATTAGGACTGAGAGAAAGCATAAGCTCCAGTCAGACACGGCGTAAATTTACTCTCCTCCTTGGAGCAGGTTTAATGTGTTGGCATCCATGCCCCAAAAGCAGTGTGTCCTGTATTCTACAGTTGAATATTATAGTTTTTATGCTTTGCTGGAGGCAGCATGACAGATTTATTTATTTGGCCAAATTTCAGGCAAATATGGATTCTTCTTGATTTCTACATCAGTATATTAGTAAATTCCCATATGCCTGATACATCAAAAAGCGCTCAGGCTATGTTTCCACAATAATGCTATCTGGTTAATAGTAGTTTCATTTTGCAACGATGCATTACTTATTAGTGTCTTGAAAATGTGTCTTGTTGGTTATATTGATCAATAGCTTAAAACGGAGCACTAGTTCTCTATCTGCCAATCTCTCTCAATCTCTCCTTTGCTCTCTGTTCCTAGTACAGTTCTATTCAACTTACAATCGAATAGTCCTGTGTACGCTGTATTGTAAAAGGTCCACTCAAAAGGTCAATGCTTTTGTCAGTGTCCTCTGACTAGACTGGAGCATCTTTCCTGTTTTAGTAGATCTGAAGAACTGATACTTGTTTACTGTACACTGAGAACAATAAAACATCATTATTGCAGGTGGGTGGTATGATAAAATCACAGAAGAAGTAATCCAAACCCATCATCGCAATGGAACTGTCAGGAATTCGGAGCAGAGTGCTGTATGTGTTGTTCCATTATTCATGAGGAAATTGTACCTATATTACTTTTTGAAATATTGCATTTAAATGTAAACCTTTAAAGCCCACAATATACCTGCTAATTGTGTTACATGGCCTATGAGTTATTTCCTTTCAGTTGTTTTGCATTAAAAATATGAATTTATTCAGAGATTTTCCCACAAACATCAATATGAGCTCAGAAAACAGAAAAGTTGCTGCTGCAGTTGTATAACTTGTTTTTAACTATTTTAACTATTCAGAAACATTTCATTTTAAAATCATAGTAATTAAAGACTAATTAATTAAAATGAAAAAA
Source organism: Megalops atlanticus (assembly GCA_019176425.1). NCBI lineage: Eukaryota > Metazoa > Chordata > Actinopteri > Elopiformes > Megalopidae > Megalops > Megalops atlanticus. The sequence continues at coordinate 13,939,518 of CM032878.1, read as the reverse complement.
TGAGATGAGTGTGTGATTACATTGTTTTGAATAGAATTGAATTCTTCTTTTTTTTCAGCCTATAGTCTGAAATAATAATGATACAAAATAGATGTGTAGATCAAAAGAATTACATTCATAAAAAATGTTCACTGAATGATTTTGAAAAAGATGAAACCAAAGAATCAGTGGTTTGGGCATTAATCTTATCATTGTTGTCTTTATTATAAAACATTTGTCGAAATGATAATGTGGACTTGGGATATAAAATATGAAAGGCACCTCCATGCAATTGGAATTGATTGATGATGGGATTTTCACAAAGGACCCAGAGAAATGCTACAACTTAAATAAAATAATGAAATCATAGATCACCCGCATCAATAAACTGGCATCACTTTGTAGTGTCTTGCTGGAGTCCAGAGGTATGCACTAAGACATTGATAAATTAGTAAGTGGATGTTTCAGAATGCCTTGCCAGGCTAATTTCTATAATTGATGGGGTATGACAATTGTATGGTTTCAAAAGTAATAAAGTAAACAACTTTCTAAACAAGTTTGGTGATATTTTTGCCTCAGTATATTCACACATGTATGCAGGTGCGCACACACACACACACACACACATGCACACGTACACGCACACTTGGAAAAGAATAGCTCCAGTGTGATCATGTTGGGTCTGACATGTATGGGGTTGTCTTTATACTCTTAAAGATTCTATTATGCAAAGGAAAGGTGACAAATTAGATGTTTTGATCAGTCTTACCTTTCAGTTGACATTCATTTTCTTTCTTAAAATGACTAAACAACATGTACATTGTGGCTAAAAATCTTGTTGAAAAACTATGTGTACAAATATGTGAACATGTGTACATCCATGCATCACACTTTCCTCTTGCATTTCCATTTGGCCCAGAGTCACCTTGATAAGCGGGAAGAGGCACGCTGATGTTTGCACAGCAACCTCTAAACTGTTTTTTTGAAGGTCTCCCATTTCTACTTTCCCATTATTAAATGCCTAGCCTCAAGGCCTGCTCTATATTCATGACATAAATGCTGCTCATACCTAATATTTGTGAATAGTTCCCATCTTGCTCTTGTAAACAGTGTCTGCCCCCTCGGAGGAGGAGCAGCTCCTGCACCTTTATTGATCTCCTCGCAATAAAGGTGCAGAGAAGCACCTCCTGAAATTTGATTTTTATACCACAGGAATATGCTGAGTCAAATTGCATTACCTGTATGCTTTCATAACATTTTTGTAGGAGAGTTAAAAAATTAAATCACAGGCCTGGGGCGTTTGGAATGTGCTTTTAAAGTCACATGTGCCAATTCATTATGAAAAATTGAATATTTTGGCATCTGCAAAGGAAATTGTGTACTGAAAAAAACATGTTTTTGCAAACAAATCATTAGCAAGACATTCTATTTGTTCAACATCTTGAAATGCAATTTTCTTTCATAAAAGCATTACTCCTTGAAATGTCATTTATGATCATTATCATCATAACAATTGCCATTATTACCATGCATGTTTTGTCAAAGCAAGTACAAGCTGTCATTTGTGATAATGTAATAGAGGAAATGTATGCTCATAAATTTTTATTGTGTTTAAGATCCAAGAGGCCTATCCTCTCTCCACTGGGCACTTTTTTCTTACAGTGTTATTCCAGCAAGTGCTCTTACACTGATATAAGCACTCAAGATTGTTCAAGATTATTCTTAATAATGCATATTCTGTTCTATAAATGAACATATAGCTTATTGAATTGGCGAGAATTGGCAAGCAGAAGAGAATATTAAACTTTAAAGTTTTGGAGAAGGCATAAATACTTGTCAATCTATAAATCCTCACTTGAGGAGGTGGTTTGAATTGTTTGTGACTATCACACTGACATAAATGTGTTTTGTTTTAGAGGCTCAAGTCTGAAAATGAATCAGTTCCACGGTTCTGCGCTGGTTTTCCATTATCCACGGAGCTGCATCCTGTGGGAGCAATTTGTCAAAGAGGGGAAAAATGATCCTTTAGAGGAGAACTATTCTTAAAAAAAAGGAAAGACATGGTGCTCGGTTTGCTGTGGCCAGGTCTCCTTGTGATCAAGGCAGTTGATAGATGATAAAGCTGGGTATCTATGCCAGGGTGAAGTCATCCAACGTTCTCCCAAACAAGGAGTGGTGATGCAGTATGTCCCAGAGCAAGTGTATACCGATATTCACCTCCAGTGAGGTGTGGAATAGTTTAAAAGACATGATCGCATGTGTGGGGAATATAAAAAACGTGATGCAAGATTTAATCCTAATGTCTCTTAAATGTAGCATGCTGTGTCCATTTTGATGATAATAATCTTCTCTCTCACTATGTAATTATAATTCTCCTCAACTGTCTCTTACTTCTTCTAAGAAAGTTTCACTTTTACCTATATTAAGTGTTACAAAATTACTCATCTCATTATGCTACTTAACATTTGTCATCAATAGGGTTTATCAACAAGGATATGTACCAATGCTTGCTTTGATCTAGGTTGCAGATGCTAGATCTGTCCCATTTCTCTTGTAGAGCCTGGACAGGGATGGGCCCATTTATCCTCTGAGGCTGACACAGTACATGTCATCTGACAATATCTAATATCTCTCACAAATACTGAATGGAGATAATATCTGGTATGCCCTAACGTATAACATCCATGTGCAAAGTAAACACACCTAAGCTTCCTGGTTAGCTCTTTGGATGGATTCCTTTACTGTAAATATATGTGGGACTGCAAGTAAATTTATGAGGTTGAGATAAGTATGTTTTGGATGATATTATTGCCTTTTTGTATTATTGATGGGGTGTGGTAATGGCATGGGACCTAACTTTTCATGTTATTCAGCAGTGTTTTGCACAACAGTGGGAATATTTTCAAAAGACTAAGAAGAATCCAGGGCAATAAATGACTGCCGTGTTTTGCTGGATATGTAAGGGGATATCTGTATGTTTTCTGTTCATTGTACATGCAGAGAAGAATAGAGGAACTAGTCTGACCTCCAGGATGATGAAAATTGTTTTTCTTGCTCAAAGTTACCAAACAGCTTGCAAATTGCGGGTGAAAGTCTAGTAACACATGCTGTTACTTGCCAGTTTGTCCAATTCTGGCTGGATGCTCAAGCATTCATGGCACAGTGTTTGTATTTCACAGCTTTATAAAATTTAAAACAAATATGGGGTAACAAGTATGCTGGCTAAAATTAAAGAAATTTTCAGCCATGACTCAATGAATGTATATGCTGTTCCTTACCTCAACTGTCATTGTTAATCAGTCATCCCGCTCACATCACAAATGAGGGAAACTACTTCATTATGTCAAAACATACCCCAATTTTCAATAGCAGCAAGTGAGTGACCACAAAGTAGTATGATTTCAATGTCATTTTTAATGTTCAATCCTCATTTAAGAACCATCTCAGAGGGCAGAGACTTTGTACAAGTTTGAGTCCTATTTATTTCCTTTAAAAAGACAATTCCTGATCATGTTCAGTAATATCGGAAAAAAAAAACAAACCACAAGTGGGTAATTTGTTCTGTATTTTTACTCTGAACTGAAAAAGTAAAACTGTATTGATGCCAAGGCAGTGTAGGCTTTGTACTCCAGTCAATTTTCATTCAACCTTTCTTCTTCCCTGGTTTCTACAGTCCAGGTCTTCATTTAACAGACCTCTTCCTCAGATAAATTGCATCCTTGAAATAGGCACCAGTGAGTAACATTGATCCTTGGCGTTACCATTTGTAATGTGTGAGCCAATGCAGTTGGAAACATGGAATGTTGCACTTTCATTATTATCTGGAGTGGAAACTTGAATGTGACAAATTTAGATTGACAATGCTGTTTTAGCAGAATGAGAGTATACAGTATAAATGAGCCCTTTATCTCATGTTAACTGTACAGTTTATGCCATCTTTTGTCTCACTGCTCACAGATTCACTTGCAAAAGCTCACTGTTTCTCAGAGAAACAAAAGCACTGCAGGCAATGCTTTAATCAATTAATTTATTGAATTGAATTAATGCTCATCCAGTCCATTCACAACAACCTTGTTAAAAGGAAATATAAAAGTTCTCAACAAACAGGTGTAACAAGGGAAAACTGCCCTTGGAGCTAAATGCTAATCTCAGCGGCAAAAATATTGAACCTTAAATGTATTAAGTTGGGGGTGCAGGGTGACACTTAAGAGAAAAGGTAAGGCTGAAGGTCAGTGTTCAGTTAATAGATCTCCACCATGTTTCTGCGAGTTGAAGCCTAGTTTAGACTACGAATGAAGCTGTTCTGATGACCTCAGCACAAACGTCCACAACATCATACTGAAATCGAGCTATATCAATGAGCTCACAGGCCTCGGCTAGAGCTGTTTTTGGACTCCAGTAATGCTGCACATATTTCACAATAGAGTCTAATCAAGTCTGAGGTCATCTTTTCTCAAGATATTGACTCACTGCATGGGCTCTTAATCCTAGATCATATTTTTTAGCCTGTACTTTTTCATGTTCATCTGAATATGTGCATTGATATTCCATTAAATTTCTCTGAAACATGGTTCTCGGAGATGGAGAGTGATGGGTTTCTGGTGGGAACAGATGAATGTTATTTTTTAATCAGTCTGGGAAGCTGCATCCAAAGTACAGGCATTTGGCAAGTGCACTGAAAAAAAGGAAATAACAAATACCATTGGAAAATTGGACATAGCTTTTTAGGCAGTGTATCCAAGGCCTTCTCCTACTCCTACTCACAGCGTTGTCATTATGCGACTGTTTTCTGAGCTATGTAAAACCCAAACAAGTTACACGTGCTAGATAACATTATGTAATTTGTATATAAAGTAGACAAATATTGTGAATTGCTCACATGAGAAGATTGACTAACGAGTAATATGGTTGTATAAATAATACAGTTTGAGAGAGTTGTTAAAATTAGCTTAAATCACTCCCACCCCACCTTCTATATGCGGTGCAGACAGCTATGAAAGAACTTACATACTTTGGATTTTCTTTCTTTTTCTACACGCCTTTATACTGTACATTCTGTCAAAGGCACCACTAACTGCTAACTTGACTTGACTTGTGGTTTATGGGAAGCTCAGTGTTTAATGGTTGTGTGATTTTCAGTGGTACTTTTTAAAAGGATGGATTGATCAGAGGATTGCAGGGAGCAGAGACTGTTAAAGACTCAATGCAAGAGATTCTATACTGTATTAGAACCTCAATTCAGGCTGTAATACATCCCCTGGCATTGTCTGAACAGAGTGTCACTTAAACAGAGGAGATTTATGTCTTACTTTATCTCCTCAGAGTGAACCATTCATCAATAAGGGAGAATTAATTAAAAGAACATTAGGCCTTTTGGTTTTCCCATAGTTAGCTTAAAGAAGTGTTCTGGTGACATTTAAATAGCTGTAAGGCAATTGTATAGAGTATACAAGAGGCCAACTGTCAAATGAATACAATAGAAGCTTGAATGTAGTGCTTGTGACTGTACATAGATTATTCAGTGATTTACATGGATTTATCCCTTTTTGAAGGTGAACTGAGTGCATATTGGTGCCCCTGCAAGATCAAAGAAGCCAATATGTCTCCCATTTTATTTCTTTCTGGAAATTTTGAATGCCTGCATTGTTTATGTGACATACATGACTGCTGTCCCAATGGCACACATTGAAAAAATGAAAATCTAGTAAAATGAAAACTTATGACTTCCTTTGACCTCCCATTGTGACCTTTGTAAGGTCACATTTCCATAAACACATTTGCAGCAGTATGGCAATCCATCCTAGGCAATGAAGACATCAATACTGACTCTTTTTAACAGCCTAAATAACCTAAAATCAATATGTGGTACCAGACTCTGCTCTCTCACATAGACTCAACGAGGCAATATGTTCAACATCTCAGGGGCCCTTTTCACCCACAGATCACAAAAATGATTTACATTCAGCAGTGATGTTGGGAGGGGGTGTAGATAGCCCTCTCCAACTTGCCTTTATTATATATTCTGTATATTATAAAGCTGATCCATAAGCAAACCATACATTTCAAAAAAGTCAATATCAAAGTCAGATAAGTAAAAGTTATGCTGGTAATTTGAGTTTCTATCAATCATCAGGCCCTTTTACATAAAGCCTGCTTTTTCCTGTGTGCATGTCAGTGGCATTGTCCTGTAGGGTTCTGAGGCAACGAATAAAATGTATCTAATCTCAGGATGAAGACTTGAGGGCAGTGAACACAGGATGGATGTTTTCCATTTCATCTGAACTTTGCGAGGTGAAGATTGCATCATTATCAACAGCAGTGAAAATGTAACATTTCCATTGTAAAGCAAAGGGCACTGGGATTATAACAAGTCATCTCTTGCCACTTTCCCTGGATAGCTTTCATTGTAAATGCTAGCAGGTTCAGGATCACAAATGCCTTCAACTGGCCACATTATGAAAATAATGCACCCAGTGATTTCTCACTACCATGAGTAATCAGTGCTGTCAGTACAACTAAGGTTTGATTCCATCTCAATGCACTGCAGTCGCTCATGCTTCTTTCCTATAGTTCTCCATTCAGCACTGCACTGAGGGGATGTATATTCATACATTCATGCTTGTTTCTGTATTTCCCTTATCAGTTGCTAACCCACAGACAGGGGTAATTGTTCTGTACGTTTGTCTCTACACTGAGCCAATATCTGTCCATATTAGACATTCAAGTGCGTGCACACCAATGTGTGCATTTTTTTGCTTGTAAAAATCATGGCTACAATAACACACTGGCAATGGGGGGACGTACATACAGGCAGTTTTACACCTACACACAACTTGATCATGCATTATGGATGTTGGGTTTCCATTACTTGTTGAGTGTGTTACTTGTCTTACACTTGTGTCAATCCATGGTGTATCAGATGTACAGAGAAATACAAATACTTGCACAGCCCTACCAACAGGCCTTTATCATGATGGAAAGGCAGCAGAGGGTTAAACATGGCAGCTGGCAGAAAATATCATGGCAGAGAAAGTGGAAAAAATATTATTTGATGTATTGATATGTAAAATCAATGTTAGCCTCATCAGAAATGTTAATGCTACCCAATAATATCAACTGTGATGAATAGAATTTACAATGTGTAAAGCCTTCCAGTCATTATAAGGTTGTGTAACATGTATTTTCGGCATACAGACGGTAACTGCTGTCATGATTTTTGTTTAGCAGCGTCGCGCTGTATGTGAAAAGTCCCATTTTTCCATAGTCTTCATAATTTTAAAATGTATACCCATTGTGAACATAGCCCTGCAAAGTCTGCTGTCTCCCATAAAATGTGTGCAAAATGTCTCCATAGTTACAATTTGTTTTTAATTACACACAAATGTAAATGGGACTAAGTGGTGTTGATCAGATGAGATTTCTCCTGATTGATGATGGGGGGTAGATTTTCCTCTGTGGTGGCTCGGAATATCTACACACATCTACAAATAAGTGACCCTAATCATTTTTCTTGTGTGGTTCACTTTTCTTTCACTCTCACATGTACATAAAAAGTGACAACCACCCTTTTCAGTTCTTACACTGTTAAGGGTCCTTAACAAGCAGAGCTACCTCAGTATAAGGTCCAAACGATAGAGTGACAACAGATGTTGTGTGTACTACATGTCACACAGCACACTACAGTAGAGTGGTCACTTATTGGAGGATAGGTGCCACTTTACTGACATCATCCAAGCAACTGACAGGCAGTTGACAAATCTCAGGGTGCCTGAGAGCTTTAAGACAAGGAAGTCCTGGCTGACCTACCCGCCACCAGTGGAGGGAAGTCAAATTGTTCCACTGCTATGGGATGCCAGTCGTTGTTGCTCATCACAATCATGGCAAACAACACATCTGGTTTCAGGTCTGAGCTGTAGAGCTCAGCTTGTGCTCAAAAGGAATGCCTTGCCAACTGAACCACTCACAACCCCACTAACTAATCTTGTGCTTTTACCTGTCCCAAAGGTCACTTCTGTGAGTGTGACATTGAATGATTTTGTATATTATCCATCTTTTAAAGTATTATTTATTTTAACGGTAACCACAGATTTCTCTGAAAATGATCACTCACCTTATAATTATCATTTAATGCATGTATCAGTTTGGGACTTGAAATGAATAAAGACTTCTGCAGAATATGCATATTTTAAAATTAACCTCAGGGATTGTTTATTTGGACGTACCAAGCACACACCAAGTAAATAGCCCTTACAAGGCAGATTTATAAATGCCTGCTTCAGCAAACATCTTCTTTGGGAGTTATTTTTTGACAAAACAGCCATAGGTGCTTTTTAAAATGAGCAGGCTTCCATATAAAATCTTACAAGTGCATATGGTCCCACTAAATCTGTAAAATAAAATAAAATGAGCAGGAAGTAAACAGATATTGAAGTGGAAGCAGTGTTGTCTCTACAAACAATCAAACCACTGTTCCCATTGCTTCTGCCCCCTCCACGGAATAGGAATATCTGCACTCAGTCAGAGGCTTGGGCATCCCAGATTAGTTGCCTGTGAGGTGAGGGACTGACTGACAGTGGCACACCGAGTGTCAGCTTGTGATTGAAAGCATCTTGTTGCACATCTAAAACCGTTCCCCTTGACAGGTCAGCGCTTTGATAAATGCTGCAATTTATTTGTGTGACCAGATGAATTTGGGGGGACTGTATAAAAACCTGTTGACTTTCTTTAATCCATTCAAAGGAGACAGGGCTTCCTTAAATTCTTCTGTCAGCAAAATTGATTTTTTGCTTTGTTTTTGGTTGGCTTGGCTCGGCTCAGTCCCGCTCCCACCTGTGGTTTTAAAGAAGACATGCTTGTTTCTTCACCATTGCACCTTTTCATCCACATAGCCCACATGATTCCAAATCACATCACAGAATGATGTGTACATTTGTTTCACCTTCCTTTTCTTCCATGCTTTTACTGATGTTCTGACACTATTTTTAGATACACGTATGCAATTAAATGTAATTATATAAAAGTATATATATATATATATATATATATATATATATATATATATATATATATATATATATATATATATATATATATATATATATATATATGTTAATTGCTTAATTGCACCATGCAGTACACCTGTGTGGAAGTATCTGCATTTGTTATGTTTCTCCACTCATTTATTCAGGGTTTTCCTTTAATTTGTCACCTGTCTGTATGTGTGTGTGTGTGTGTGTGTATGTATATATATATATATATATATATATATACTCATTTTATTTTGAACTCCATCAATTTCTCCAGCATTCATTGTTGATCTTTTTGGGTTGTTTTTGTAGTTATCTGACCATCAAACAGTATTCAAATTCAGTAGTCCCTACAAGTGAATTCTTTTGTCATATGTTGCCCTCTGCTCTCTGTGTTTTGTTAAATTGTCTATGCTGAGGATAACTCTTATTTCTCCACCCTACTTAGGTCATGAACCCTCCCCACATGAAAATAAATGTTTATTGTGAGAAAATAGGAAACATTACAGTGCCAACCTGAATGCAGGTGGACCTTAACAATACTTATGACTGACATATTGTTTACTATAAACAATGTATGATCAAAGCTTGATGGAATGTGTTACCTTTATTTACAAAATGATCTCACTGAGCTTTTCAAAATTGTTTTGTTTTGTCAAATAGTGTCAAATTTGAAAGAAAATCTTAATAATTTTCTTTAATTTATTTTGATTTTAAAATATTGATTTTAAAACATTGCCTAAAGACATTGATTTTTCTTTGTTGAAACTCTTTGTTCATATGAATCCATAAACCTTTTGCTTTATAAAGTTGCTACACTGTATGTTGTCCAGTTTAGGACTTAGGACAGTCTGACTTCCTCTTTCTCAGGCACACTCCTACTTCCTGTGCTGCCTTAGCACTGTGTTGCTGTGCTACTTTCCTTTATGCGCCACCAACTGGGCATTAGGCTTGCCTCACCTGACAACCTCTGCATTTGTGCAGGAGCGCTGAACTGAGACAAATGCAATCCTACTATGCACTTGGAGACAACCAACAGCTGTTTTTTTATATAACTACAAGTCACACAGTGCTTGGTAGTGAAGCAGGCCGTGATTGGAGGATAGGTTCTTCCCCGCTGACATCATCTGAGCAACTCACAGAGCTGCCTGCGAGATGAGGAAACTCTGGTTGACTAACTAACCCATATCACCAGCAGATGAAGCCAATTTGTTCCACCGCTGGGTGCATTGTCGTGAGATAACAGCCAGTTTTGAATCTGGGCTATAGGGCTCAGCCTGCGCTTAAGACAAACATCTTGCAAACTGAGCCATTTGGGAGCCCAGTCAGTCAGTTTTTATTTGGAATAGTGCAGTTACATATCAGTGCTGATCAATAAACCATTGAAAGTGGTGGGAAAGGGTGTAAGGACTGTTTATGTCCTCAGGGGGTGGCAATGGATGGTTCCAGGAAACTGTATGGAATGGTCATGTGACACAGATGAGGTCCCATCATTGTGTGTTCATAGGCAGTCTGCATGACGTCTGTCCACGGGGGGGGTGAGAAAGGAAAAAAAAATTAAGCACTGAACAGTGAAAACTTGTAACAAATATATAGATAAATTATTTGGAATTATTTACAATAAACAGCACAATTTAATAAGAGAGACTATGTGTTTATTTAGGTTTTTCTGGGTCTAACCAGTGATACAGTTCAAATAAATTTGAATTAATTTGCATATATGTTTTCCATACATTCTAAAATGCTTAACGCCCATGTAAGCAAGACCAGGGTGACAATGGTAAGGAAAAACCAACTCCCACTGAGGACAAAGGAGAACTGTAACACAGGATTCAAGTCTTCACTGGAACAAAAAATAACATACACTTTTTATACATTGCAATCTGAAAAGTTGATTCAACATGTTTGCATTGAAAATGTTTACCCTTTGAAGATAGACAGATTTGAAGTTTCCAAGCTGTCTATGTCCTGCTCTAGATATGAAACTACTATCTCATGCTCCCATGCATGGTGTCTCCTGAACTGAATGCTGTCCACTCATTGCAGACTGCCTGCTGCCAATGAAAATAAATACAGGTTACAGTAAATAAGGCATAAAATAAATAAGGCAAAAAATGTATCTACATAAATTAACACTGAGCATCATGGCCATTTAAAAAAAAAAAAAAAAAAAAACATTCTTGATTGATCCTGTTAACATCCACATAAAATTGCATCATGGAGAGCTGGGCATGACAGGCAATATCAGTAGATTCATCTGCTGTGATAACATCAGTTTTTATCTCCTCTAGCACTGTAGCCAAAATTGAGTCAATTAAAACATTCTGGGTTGTTGTTGACATATCAGAAAACAGCTGAGGATTCAGAATGCCCAACCAGAACTTCATAATACTGGGAAATTATTTGGCCTAATTCCCTGTAGTTGCCCATGTTGTCAGAATCTGTGCCCTCGTTGTGCTACGTAAAAGCCAATTCCTGCCACCCCAGCAAGGATGATGCACTGGTCAAACCTTTCAGAACTGCTCTGTTTTTCTTCATCATTCCATTACATTTCACCACTTGGACATGTGTGCCCTCGTCTGCTCCATTCTCAAAATGTATTATGCCCTGTAGATTTAAGATTTGTTCTTTAATTGTTATGGCTTTCTTCAAAGTTCCATCTTCTAAATCCCTTTCTCAACCATGTCAGCAGACAGAACCAGCAGTACATTTCCTAGCGGCCATGTTACCAGTAAGGATACTATTCTATTTCTGTATCCTGACTTCTGAACTGACTTCTGAAAATCATTTGCAGGTTTTGGTCTATGCCCTGTTTTAATGCATTTTTCGTCATTAATGGAATTAATGGATTCAAATTAGTCACATAAAATCCGATTCACAATATTATTCATTTACAGTCACATTGGCAATTTGATAACTATTGTCAGCCAAAATAAATAACTAGCTAGTCTGCTAGTAGTAAAGAAAACCTAGCAGTTAAGTTAGTTGTCCAAATAAACCTATAAATGAAGCAAATGAAAATCAAACCAAAGATAAAAATCATCAGCAACAATTTGTCAATTGTCGGATCTAACAAGAATGAAACAAAGATTTAAACTAAACTGTCCAGATAAATTATTCTCATGTACCAACATCCAGTGGTCATCTCAGTACTGGTGTACAAGGAACTGGGGATTAAGTGATGGAGGCAGCATTCATAAAAAGGTATGACTGAGTGTGTAGAATGTTTCTGAACGGGTATGATCCTGCTTCTCTGCAAGACAGGCTCTGTAAAAGTAGATGTGAATCAGGGCTTGCAGGTGGAGCAAAATTCACATCATTGTCAGTCAATATGCCAATTAAAAAAGACAGCCAATGCTGCATTACATTCACACATTTTTCTCATTATGTAGCAAGAAAAAAGTGGAATATTTAAAAAATCTAAAATATTAAAAAATGTTTGGATAATTTTTAGAGAAGTCTTGGCTTCCCTTGCCTCCTCTGAGCATCTGCCACGGATATACACTGCTCAAAAAAAATTAAGGGAACACTCAATCATCACAGTATAACACCCAGTCAGTGTAAGTGATTGTGAATCAAATTCACCTGCATTGGTGCAAATGAAAGCGACAACAGGTGGACAGGAGAGGCAACAGCAAGTCAACCCCCAAAAAGGGAATGGTTTTGCATGTGGTGGCCACAGACCATTTCTCTCTCCTGATCCTTCCTGAATGATTTTTCTCAAGTTTTGCATTTTGCTAGTGCTCTTGTCACTTCTGGTAGCATGAGGCGGTACCTGCAGCCCATTCAGGGTGCACAGGTAGTCCAGCTCCTCCAGGATGGCACATCCATACGTGCCGTCGCAAGAAGGTTTGCTGTATCTCCCAGCACAGTCTCCAGAGTGTGGAGGAGATACCAGGAGACGGGCCATTACATGAGGAGAGCTGGACAGGGCGGAAGAAGGGCAACAACCCAGCAGCAGGACTGGTATCTTCTCCTTTGTGTGAGGAGGAACAGGAGGAGCACTGCCAGAGCCCTACAAAATGACCTCCAGAGGGCTACTCATGTGCATGTTTCTGACCAAACTGTCAGAAACAGACAGCTCATGAGGATGGCATGAAGGCCCGACGTCCTCTAGCGGGACCTGTGCTCACAGCCGAGCACCGTGCAGCTTGATTGGCAATTGCCAGAGGACACCAGAATTGGCAACTTCACCATTGGCGCCCAGTTCTCTTCACAGATGAGAGCAGGTTCACACTGAGCACATGTGACAGACGTGAAAGAGTCTGGAGACACCATGGCGAACGTTATGCTGCCTGCAACATCATCCAGCATGACTGGTTTGATGGTGGGACAGTGATGGTCTCAGGAGGCATATCCTTGAGGGTTGCACAAACCTCCACGTGCCAATGCTACCCTGACTGCTGTTAGGTACCGGGATGAATCCTCCGACCCATTGTCAGACCTTACGCTGGTGTAGTGGGCCCTAGGTTCCTCCTGGTGCAGGACAATGCCTGGCCTCATGTGGCCAGAGTGTGCAGGCAGTTCCTGGATGACAAAGGCATTGATTACATTGACTGGCCCTCACGTTCCCCAGACCTGAATCCAATTGAGAACCCCTGGAACGTTATGTATCGGCACATCCGACACCGCCAAGTAGCGCCACAGACTGTCCAGGAGCTCACTGATCCCCCAGGACACCATCCACCGTCTCATCAGGAGCATGCCCAGACGTTGTTGGGAGTGCATACAGGTACATGGGGGCCATACACACTACTGAGCCACATTATGAATTGTCATGATGAAATTTACGTAAGCTGGATCAGCCTGTGATTTTAATTTTTCACCTAGATTTTCAGTGTGATTTTGAATCCAGCCCTCAATGGATTGATGAGTTTGTTTTCCATTGACCATTCTTATGTCATTTTGTTCTCAACGAATTATAGAATGTATATCAATGAAGATTTTTGACTGGAATATTTCGTTTATTGAGATCCACTGTGTGATTTAAGTGTTCCCTTTTTTTTAGCAGTGTATATAAAAAAAAAAAAATTAGGACTCAACAAGATGGAAAAGGCAACATTTTTTGGTTGCATGATTTGAGGATTCCAAAGCAGTGTAAATATGAAGTAGGCTGTGTAGTTTTTTTTTGGGGGGGGGTTGGGGTTAGGGCTGGGTATCGTTTAAAATTTTTTGGTATCGGTGCCGATACCGGTACCTGGAATTCAGTGCCGGTACCAAAACGTTACTTTTTCAGTACCTCATTATGCTCGTTGTTGCATAAACTAACGTTAACTAAATAAACGAGTTTACAGCACTGAACTCTAAGATATGGAAAGAACATAACTGCTTCCCTTTATTGCCAAAGTTGCAAAAACCATGTCATACAGTGTACCATACCGCGTCAATTTTCCGTGGACCCTAAAGGGGATATTCCTGCCTTTTTCTACCAAAGGGGTTTACAGTCATATTTTCAATCCATTTATAACAATAATGCCTAAGGTAGGTAGTTAATGCTAGCTAGCAATGATTTATGAATCCGTGTGGCCTGAACTAGCTAACGTTAGAGAAAATGTGGATTATGAAAAAAAAAACTTCATTTGTAGCGAGCGAATAACGTGTAATTTTTTATGTAATAGCTTTATATGCAGCTCACAGGGATTAAAATAACATTTTTATATATATATATATATATATATATCTTTATAACGAATCATACTGAAATCAATATAGCTGCCCAGCAAGCTAGCAAGCACAATTATAAGTGACAACAGTCGCTACAATGTTCCGCTTTTAGGCACTGACAAACGTTTGCAGCTAGCTCTATGTTTGTCTGAGATTTTTAGCTGAGAACCCATTACAATGAGGAAACTAGCTACATATCTACGTATTGGAATGTCAGTAACCTTGGTGTAGCTGTCCACTCATTCATTCAGAAAGTTAAAACATTGCAGCCAGGAACTCCATTGTCAAGGGAACTGTTTATGATAGCCTTCGCTACAAGACCGTCTGCGCTCATTATCACTGACTGGCAAGTGCTGGCTCGACCCGTATATATCTCGATGTTCATATGCAGTTCAGTAACCATTAAAGTTAAAGCTATTTTACGACTGTAAATTCTTGTAGGCTATTCCTCAGTTATACATGTTCCATTAACTTCGTTGTCGAATCATGTCAAGTCAAATCACACCTTGATTCTTATTCTTATATGAATTATGATTGTAACTTGGTTGAAAATATGACTGTAATCCCCTTAGTTTGGTGGGAAAAGACAGTTTCCCCATTATAATCAATGGGGAGTGGACATGTTGCGGTGCGCTAGCCTCCTTTCTGGTGTCTGCAACTTCTGATTTGCTCTACCTCTCCAGTCTCTATATGTGATCTCTTTTACAGCTCCCCAATATAGTCTACCTAGCCCCTAGTCATGTATAGCTAATGTTAGCTAGCTCATTCTCCCACACACTCCCCATTAGCAACATTAGGTATCAAGTATTTAATGCTGGCTAGTTTGCTAAAAACGTCTGATATTTGTTGAACGATCAAACGAGAATTTCTTTGTGAGCAAAGCCTTAAACGAGAAAGCTAATAGGGAGTCTTTATCACAAAGTGCCGAAATGTAGCACCGAATGTGTAAACAGATTTCGATACTCAGTAGTACCGACGTTATTCGGTCGTTGCTGTAAAAGTATTGAGCCTCGATACCCAGCCCTAGTTGGGGTCCCAGAATGAAGGGCAGTGTGAAGTGAGGCATCATGCTTCCTGCCGCATTACAAAGATGTGGTCCAACCCCAGGCCCAATGTTTGGTTTGAAATGGTCATTGGATACCAGGAGAGGAAGTAATCCACTGAAATCAGTGATCTGTGCAACTGTCTATGACTTACATCTCATCACATTCTCTTACATTCAGACACAGAAGTGCAGTTTCATTTATCTTTAGGATTCACTCAAGTGTTTCTTGTCTTCTGTAATTAACAAGTATATTAAAAAAATTGTCCATGATGCATGTTTTGTCTATAGTAACTAAAATTTTAAATGCAACCTAACCAAATGAAAAAATGCCATCGACTAACCTGCTGTTTTATTCTCTGCTCACTCTGTATTGTCAGTGTTTTTTGGGAAGCTGATACACTTGAAAAGGGCTCATTCTGAAACAGTGAGCCAGCCACTGGTATACAACTGGAGTTGAGTTCTTGTTTCAATCTTTCAATCAGCTTTTGGAGTGATATTAATCAAATTCCCAATATTAAAACATACAGGCATTACCCATTGCCTTATAACACAGTTTCCTGTTTTTTCAAATCACATTTTGAAGCCATAATTACATACAACAGAAAAGCAACAAATCAACGGTGAGTTCATTGTTCATACATCTGCACATTGCTCCAGGCTGAGATGCTTGTGCAGAAATATATTTTTCATTATGTAGCTGGAAAAGTTGCCATAACATTAATCATTTCCCTGGAAACTGGCAGGCTACTGGCCAGACAGTAATCTCAGCAGCTGACAATTCTGTCAAATGATTCAGGGGAAACCACTTATGTCAAACGTTTGCTTCTCCACTGGGACCACCTTTGGAGGAGATGACCTTTAGGTCATTACAACTTGTGTGACTGCAGCCATAACAAAACATGAGATGTATTCATTGGTTTTTATTGATATTGGATATGTGGTTAAACATTAACTTTTAAAATAATTTCAGACCTGAAGTTCAAAAGTCTTGGTCTTTTCCAGGCTTTCATTTTATAGAAGTATGTATTTGTTTGCATTGAATCAGAGAGACTCAGCAAAATGTGTGAAGCTTGTTCTTAATGGAGTGTTTTTCCCCCCAAACTGTGAATCATCCAGTGGTCTGGAAAAAAAGACATATCAACAGTATGATTGCTTTGGACCTTGAGTCAGACGACTGATTTCAAAGTGGACAGCTGCTTTTTCCTTTGAACAGTAAAAAGGTACTTACTCCATCTGCTTTTATGTTTATGTGATTGACATTATGCAACCCACTTTGCCTTTTTTTCTGCTGCTGTCAGATCGGAACATTTGTAATATACCAAACTATTTATATAAAGCCTAGGATTTTTAAAAATTCATCATTATTTTTCCATGCTTTCAGATGAAGTATGGATCAGCTCTTAGTCCTAAACTACACAGGATCTGACGAACATTGGGGAAAAAAAGACTCTTAGTGGAAAAATAAATAGTTTGAAATAAAATATAATAGTGAATGAAGGAAATACAGGTGGCAAAATAATGGAAATGTCAAACACTATATGAATAATTATTAATGAGTAAGGACAGCTTATTCGACTTCAGAACAGCTTCAACATTTTTTCTTGGAATGCTGTTGCACAAGAGTTTTGAACTGTTTCCAGTGGACCATTCTTAAAGAAGGAACAGTTCTTTTAGGGATGAAGGAGGTGGATATCTACTCCACAGTCTCCAGAACTTCCCAAGCAGTTCAATATTGTTTAGATCTAGTGATTGGAGAGGCTATGAAAGGTGTTTGACTTAATTCTGGTGCTCATGAAACCACTCTTGAATCTTTGTCAAGTGTGCATGGTGGTATTATCATTTTGGAATATGGCAACATCTTGAAGAAACAATTCTTGCACCAAAGTGTGCACCTGGTCACCTAAAATGGCTTTGTGTTTCTTGGCCACAATTCTACCATGCAGAGTAATGAGTCCCATGTGATTGACAGCCATACCATAACAGATCCACCACCATGTTTTAAGAGTTGTTAACAGGTAGTGTGGGCTGAAGGCTTTCTTTGACTTTCTTAAAACAGAAACCTGTTCAGTTAGATGAAAAAGAGTGAAAGACAACTCATCAGACAATATTACTTTTTTTAACCAGATCACAAAGGTCTAGAATTAATACTGTACTAATTTCTGAAGCTATTGTTTTGTGGATTTTAGCAACTATCCTTTTAGGTGTCCATCAGTCACACACACAACACAGCCAAATGATCATCAAAATTGTTCACAACGACATTCATCCGATTGATTTGTTTAGGGATCCATGTTTTGTCAACGTCTTATGCATGTAATAAAAAAGTCAGAACTAAGAAAAAAGAGCTAAGGGAAGCCACATATTTTAATGTCAAGAAAAATGGTAAAATAATGAAGTGTCATTTACACTGCCTTAAGGTATGTTTTAAAACTGATTGAATATCTCGGTTCAAGACAGCAGACATCACCTTCAACACTAATTTAAAATACGACAGCTTCTGTCATGAGTTAGATGGAGAAAAAATGAAAGAAAAAGAGACGACAAGTAAATTGAAATCCAAGAAATGTTGAATGATTCAAGTTTTCATTTTTTGGGACATCTGACACATGGTCATTGTTGTTTGTCTGTAATACTTCCTCTTTTTAAAGGAGAAATCTTTTATGGAATGTTCTTTTGTTTGTAGACACAAAGCAAATTCCTGTTGGCAACAATTTAAGTGTTTGCTATAATTAGGGGGATGGTGCACCATAATATTATATGATACTGTCTTGTAAAAATGATGAAAGAATGTAATGTTAAATGAAATCATGTCCTAGTCACAGAATAATTATTTATGAATGTCAGCACAGTCATCTATTCAGTCACAGCCCACTCATAATACATCTATATGAGAATGGTCTGGTCAGTTGCCTGGACATTCTTCTTTCAGCTGCAAAAACAGAAATCAGGGTCATGAGGTTTTTTTCCTCTTGCATATGGGCCTACAAACCACTTAATAAATGGACATATTTTATAATGTAATTGATCAAATGCATGCTGAAACAGTCTGTCAGTGCTCCCGCCCCCTAGCCGTTGTCTTTTTTGTTTTTCTGTCCATGTGCTTTTGTTTTTTCTTGTGTTCTAGCCCTGCCCCGCTCCCCGCCCGGTCTCCGCCCGCCTGATTGCCTCATCACCTTCACCTGCCTGCCTGTGCACCTGTTCCCCATTCCCGTTGTCTGCCCTGCCTTATATCTTCCCCGCATATCCCTGCTAGTTCCCTTGCTAGTTCGTCACAGTTGCTTTGCCTGTTTCGTCCCCGCCGTTTGTTACCCGTGTTTATTGCTGTTTTTCCGTTTTCGACCTGCCTGTTTTTTCTGACCTGTTTTTTGGCTGCCGCTTTGCCCTGTTGCCTGTTTATCTGCCTGCCTGGTGTTTGACCCTGCCTGCTCCATTTACCCGTACCTGGATTTGCCCCTCGGACTGCCTTTCTGGTTTTTGACCCTGCCTGGTTTGTGACTACGATCTTGTTTGTGGACTCTAATAAATCTGCCTGAATTCGACATTTTTGAGGTCTGCGACTGAGTCCTTGCCCGAGCCCCTGACACAGTCCTTATTTTTCAGAATTAAAGAGGATATATTCAAGTATTTAATCCATGCATTATAAATCAAGCATTTTTCAATGCAATAAGGATTTCAGATGAATCCTGGTCACATCCAGTTCTGAACTTTAAAGCATTTAAATTCATGTCAGGGACACGTGCATGGTCAATAAAAACCAAATTATACAGTACATACTAACGGAAGCATAGATATAACAGGCTTAACACTTGATTTTTATACCTTTTTAAAAACCTGAAATGGCAGAGTGACTAAACCTTCAAAATAATTATAGAAAATATATAGCTGTTCATTCATGCAGTATGCACCAGCTGTGATACATGGTGCATCTTTAAGGGAGTCCCTTTAGCTTGTCTGATTACCTCGAACTAATGGAATTAGTGGGAATACATGCATTCCTACCAGGTGCAGAGTTGGCATGAGGACACACCTGCCATTACTATGACAACCCTTGTCCCAAACAACAGGCTAAGAGGTGCAGGTGTACATAGAAAGAGACTTACTTGACTGCTGAGGTATGTGAAACACTGCAGCACTGAGTGAAAGGAAGTAAGGGAATAAGAAAGGAAAAATGATCAGTGGATTGAAATATGCAGAGAGAAGACTCAAGATTAGGATACCTGTGTGAACCAGAGAAAACATGGCCTCTTTTGATATTACACTGAGTATGAAAAAGACTGAAAATCTGGAAGCATGTTAGAAATGCATGCTTGGTGATTATACATTGAAGGGTTGGCACAGAAATAACAGAAAATAGATAGGAAACTAAATAGGAAGCTGCATGGAAGATGCAAACTGGCAAATCAACTGACACACATATTTTTTGTGTTATGCAGCCCAATAGAAGTGATAACCCCCTGAATGTGGTGATCAACCAACCTGAACTTATAGAGTGGGGATCATTAACTGGAATACACAGTCTGGTCCCAGGAGGACCAGGGAGGGGGAATCAGAAGGCGGAGCCAAGGATTAACAGACACAGACTCATTGCACTTTGCTCAGAGTTGCTGCCACTTATAGCTTCTTAACTGGCTGGTGGCCTGGCCTGTCCCCTCTAGAATGACTGGGTTCTTAAACCAGGAAATTAAACAAGTTAATAAAATTTGTGTGGTTTTATTTAAGCCTCCTGTTGTGTCATGGTCCTCTTGTCCAAGGCCAGAGTTGGTGGAACCATTACCCATTAATTAGGGTTAAATGTATGCCTCATAGTCTCAGCAGTGAAAGCAATACCTAACAAAAAAACCTCCCTGAACTCCTCCATGTCTCACCCATCCTGATCTCCCTCCACTAGCTACAGTTTAATGTCTCATATCTGTTACAAAATTCTGATGTTAGCCTACTGGGCACTGAGGAAAACTACTCCCACTTGTCAGAAATAGATCAGTAGACCATGCACACTGGCCAGATTTCTGTGTTCGACAGCCTCAGGCCACCTGGGCGTCCCTCCCCTTTGTAATTGCATGCACCAGGAATGTCTTCTGTCTGTTCTGGTTGCAATGTGTTGCAACAAGCTTCCTGTAGTGGTGAGGACAGGGGAGTCACTGACCAACTTCACAATCAGACTGTAGACTTATCTTGGCTCTCTATCTTGGCTCTACCTAGGCATAATTCGCCTTTTCTTAAAATTGTGTAGCTTTATTGTAGGGTATGTTGTATTGCATTTGCATCAAAGCATATATGTGCTAGGTAATAATGTACTCTGTAAGGGGCTGATGCATGTGGTTGAATAAGGTCAGTTGTGTTCCGTGCATACTATCTTTTATTCAACTTTATTAGATGCACTTTGTTCTCTTCCTTTGTAAGGCACTCTGAATAACAGCATCTGCTAAATGACAAAAATAAAATGTATTTTATTATTCAGTTTTGTATTATTTTATTATTCAGTTTTGTCGAGCTGTAGCAAAAGAAATTTGAATAAACTAGTTCTCATCTCTTCTCACTTCTGCTTGTTTACATTTTATTAAGAGCAAAAGAAAGCAAAGCAAATGTAAGAGGATATCTCGCAAAGTCCCAACATCTGTGAAAAGGCCACATATTAATAAACATGGACAGAGCCTTTAAGCTGCACAGGGGTTTGTTAGCGATAGCATCTGTATATAGAAGAATGTGCCTTGGAGGAAGCTAAGCCCAAACTTTTACAGCAAACAAATTCCTGTGTGACTGTGCATACTCAAGTATAAGCAGAAAATAAATCTAAACATTTACAGATTAGGGAATATTTCAAGCGAGCGAGAAAGCAAATCGGTTTTGATTTTCATTTCTTTTTCCAAAGGGTCCTCTGTCCTATTCATTTCATGGAGGCTTACAGTCTTCTGCCTGGGTGTCAATCCTGTTAGCATGGCCTCAGCTATTCTCATCAGATGGTATATGCCGCCTGTCTGTCATCCCAGCTAATGCATTAAGACAGAAGCCATGCAACAATAACATTTAAGCTCTTGGGCTCATCACTTAAATTTAGTACATTTGAATCAATCCTTTAAATGGGAAAGAAGTGCTGCCTCGTTAAGGCATATGGTATCAATCCTCTTCCGCTTTTTATCTACCAAAGTCAGTTTTAGTGGTTAATAATGGACAGTTAAATTGAGCAAAGCGAGTGAAATGCTCTGTGGAAGTGTTGGATCTCCTGCACTTTTTGAATGTGCACAGAGCTGGGGTTGTCAGAATAGTGTGAGGTTGATAAGTAAGTTTGGCAGGTGTATGTTTTCTTATCTTACAGAGGCATGAAAAGCTCTGCAGGGAGTAAGTCCTGTATCTTGGAATAGAAATGTTTGCATTTCAAATGGAGTCAAAACATGTGTTGCCGCTTTAAGAAAAAGTATATATGTATGCTATATATATATATATATATAGTTATAGATACACAGTTATTAGATATATGCCCAAATTTTAGGTGCATGGTGAACTGGAGCCTGTGCTTGAATTATTATCCAATATCTCTCAAGAAACAGTTAAAAACCTGTATAACAGGATTTCAAGGAGGATCGAAGCAATTCTGAAGGCACATGGTAGCCCAACTCCTTATTAGTTAATAAATATTCTTACATTGTTTGGTATTTTCTATGTCTATACATTATTAGTTTTTTTTTTATTTTACCATGTGTATGTGTGTGGGTGTGTGTGTGTTTGTGTGTGTGTAATTTGCCATCTACTGATCATACTATCCAGCACTCAAAACTCTCTTTTTGATCAAAAATATGCCCTCTATATACAATTCAGTCAAATGCAGAATGGCATTAAATTTTACTTTTGTTCATGTCTACAACTGCTTAACGTATATCTTTTTAGAATATAGCTTGAATATGGTTTCCATATATTGTGGAATTCAGCGGGTATTCAGTAGAATTACATTTATAACATTCAAATGAACAATTTCTAACATATTGATG
Source organism: Megalops atlanticus (assembly GCA_019176425.1). Taxonomy (NCBI): domain Eukaryota; kingdom Metazoa; phylum Chordata; class Actinopteri; order Elopiformes; family Megalopidae; genus Megalops; species Megalops atlanticus. The sequence continues at coordinate 13,916,821 of CM032878.1, read as the reverse complement.
GTTTTCCAGGTCTAATTTTCACCGATATTGTGCGGTTTGTTTCAGGATGTTGTCACACTGTTGTAAAGAAAAACATAGCAGTTTAAAAACAATAAGTAACACTGCAATATACATGTAAATGTACAGTACATCTTGTCAGTTATTGTTGCTCTTTTATATATTCTTGAATGCTCTACTGATGGGATTCATTATTGGCAAAACATAACAATTTTAGCATTTTTCACTGACTAAAAATGCTGGGATTGGACTGGACTAAAAAAAATCAAGCAGGGCTATACAATAAACAGGAGTGATTACTATTTTTTAGTAATCAATATACTTTAGCTACATCATAAATACTGTATCATATGTAGTCCAGAAAGAAAGCCGACACAGTAAACCAATTTGTCAATGATATACCAGCCAGTCGAACAAATGGGCCCCATATACAGTACGCTTATTTGTATGAAATATAAATGATGGTGCACCTTTCCGTAAGTACAGTACCATACAGAGAACCTGTACCATGCCAACTAGGCCCTCCTGGGAGCTCCACAAACCTCTCCCTTCTGACATAGGCTTTTGAGTAAACCCATTAGAAAAGCCATGGAAAAGTAATTACAATTTCTGGTTGGCTAAGCTCAGAATTATTAGCTATATTCTGTCACACTACGAGAATACAGTATGCATCAGCTCTGAGGATATTTCTTAAGAGACAAATAAGACATACAAGCCCCTCCATACTTCCACTTTTATCCGTGTTGTGTTTGTGGTATTTATATTTTGCTAATGAAAATTGCTGCATGGCTCTGCACAATAGCATCCCCTTGCAATTCAGCCACCCTTTGCACTTGGCATTAGATTTCCAAACTCGCTTTTGTGTTGGGAAATTGGAGTCTCAATCTTCGTGGCACATGGGGGTAGAAGTGTTGTTCCTGGCTGCCAGAAAATTAAAAAGCAAATCAAGCTGCCTCCACATTTCATAGTTACTGCTCAACATGCGTTCCTGACACAGAGCAAACCAATTAGATCGCCTTGTGTGAGTTTGATTGGGTAAGCTTATCACCTGCAAAAGGAAGAAACTTCCCTGTATGTTTGTTCAGCCCATTTGCATCAAATTGAGTCTTATGATTTAGATCTAATGCTCATAGTGTGAGCCACAGAATGTTAGCTAAGAATATTAAATTTGCTTGTTAATGACTAAGGCTATATTTTGGATGATTTCCAAAATAATAAGAAGAAAGATTTGATTTTAATTGGGCTACGACTTCTGCAGAGAACTGTAATGTTCCTGTATACACATGGTGCTCTTTAAAATTCATGATGGGATAAAGTTTTTCACTTTAATTAAACGATTCAGGAAAGATAGCACAGTGGGTTTGTAGCATGATGCTACTCCACTCATGGCAGCACATTGCAGTAATGAGGTTGGGACACCAAACTGTAGTTATCTCCATAGGCTTTCACTCATATTTATCCCCAGTCCCCCCTTGAGCTTGCTATCTCCATGTCTAATAATCAATAAATTACAATTAAACATGTATTTCCAACCCTCATTTTACTGTTTACATTGTGAATACCAATTAATGTGAATTTCAATAGAACATATTTGATGCTTTAGTCACAGAAAGAGACCTTGATCTGCAGTTGTTCTTTCAAGCCACTAGTATGAGTTGTCATAATTGGTACATTACAATGTGAATGTGTTACTACCAAAACATAGATTTCATGTTCTAGATTTTCAGGTACTGCATGTTCTATGGAAGGGTTTGTGTAAGGTCAGGTGGGAATAGGGATTTGAGACAGCACTACAGCTACTACCTCTTTGGACCCTTTCGGTTAAAAAATACAGGTGTTTGGGGCTCTGTAAAGACAGTCTGAGAGGGACTGTGGAAATGCCTCATGTCTCTGCCTTGGCAGATGTCTTTCAAGGAGAGGATCTGTGATGTATAGCTACTACCTTTATTTCTCATCGTGGCCCCAGTAGGAAAGGAGTGAGACTGAAAGACTGTTTGGGAAATTTGTTCTTTTTCATTTCAGTTTCTGGAAAAGCATTTGGGAATTTGCATTCACAGAGGTTGGGTATTGTGCTTTGTTTATACTCAGAGAAACAACATTGTTGGCCAAATATTTGCTGTGGTTCAAGGACACTGAATAAGCAGCACACTGAGTTATGATATCTTCCAACAGTATTGCTTACTTTAGAATAATACATTTCAGCATATTCAGAAAGCGTTTGCAGCATACAATTCAAATGTGTATATGCTGAGTGATAAAGAGAAGGGACAAAAGAAGCTCTGCTCTCCTCCCAAATCTCTTTGTTCAATGGAAAATGAATCTCAGGGAAAGCGATTAGTTGGGTGGACCAAACAAGTCAATGGCTCTTACTTTGCCGATATTTAATGGTATACTTGATCAAACACTTTCCTTATGTTATTTTCTTCCACCTTAGAACCACTCATACATACAAATTTGACTTCACCTAATGCAAAACGTATGAATTAAATTGAAAATGTAATTACTGTATATGTAGCAGATGGTATAATATTAACATATTAATTGTCAGATTCAGGTTAGACATGCTACTATAATAGTTGATGCTATTGTTTCAATGTTTCTTTGAGGAAACTATCAGTTCAGTCATATCAGTTGTTCTTCTACCTGAGACAAAGAGGCTGGTCTGGAAAATCTACCTCTTTTTTGCATTGAATATTAAATATTTTAAAAATCTGACTGTCCCATATATGAACCCCTAGCTCAATACCAAAAATTAAATATTGAGAGTAAAGTATTAAATGTCTGAAGGATATTATATTGATGTGCACAACTGCAACAATATAATTGTTAGCCATCCTGCATCCAATTCCCTGCACTTACAACTTGCCCTTACCTGAAACAAAGACATTCATAAAGGGGGAATTTGGTTACATTGTTATTGTTTAAATATCGGTTTTGCACATCCCTCAAACAAAGGCACAATTTTGACCAATATGTTTTTAGCACATCCCTCAAACAAAGATAGCAAATTTTGAAAATTTGAACCATATATGTAAAATTTTAGTTGTTATTTCCTTGAAAACCCTTAAAACAGAACAATGAACAATGTCTTGTTACTGTTGTGCTCCCTCATTCCCCCTATATGTGAATGTTTGTAGCTTTGCCAGTAAACTGCACAACATTCAATAACTAAATAAATAATTAAAACAGTACCTACCTGCTAAAAGGAGGTGTAACCAATGCCCATGGACAGTCTTGAGGTTCTGCACTTTCCTTTAAAGTAATTACAGTAAACTGTGTGGACGAGCTGTTCCTTTGCCATATGCAATAGAGCATTTCACCGCTGTTTTTGGGTCCATCTGGTGCACCTCACTGTTTGGGAGAGAGAGAAGTAGAGTGTGTGTGTGTGTGTGTGTGTGTGTGTGTGTGTGTGTGTGTGTGTGTGCGTGCACATGCATGTGTAGTACCTCATTTCTTTATATGTGTGTGTCAGTTGGTAGAGGGCACATGATCAGCAAAAGGGCATTTCAAAAAGGGAGAGGGCAATGAGTGTGACTTCAACAGTGCAAATGCAAGACAGAAAAATTAAAATATCTCTGAGCTGCTTCATTAGCAAAAGCTGAACAGGAATCAATTAAACGTAACTCACTCATACAGAGGGGGCGTAATACATAGTGCCTTGCAGCACTGAAAAATTGTTCTGGGCGATATTTAATTTAAAAACACTGAAACTCAAAATGAATTATTTTAAGGTAACATTAGTTCTATGTTAGAAAATATTTTTTTAATATTTTAACGTTTATAAGACACTGCACATTGAAAGACCTGCAATTAGACAAAGGACTGAATATACAGAGGTCATTCTGGTCATAACTGAGGAGGTATGGGGACTGTAATTGCAAGTGACTTTTAAGGTTGTAAATTAGAGAACAGGTTTGGTCTGAATTTTAAGCTTGAAACTGACCCAAGCATGAGAAGAGAAAGTCTAGCTCAAACCTAACAAGCATTCCTTAATTTGTTGTCTGACCTGACCACACACCCGAAATCTATATGCAATGTTCTGTGTGATTATCTAGTGCCGTCTCCCAGCAAAAATGTTTGCTATGTACATTTATTGCATTGGTTACAGAAATTATGTTACAACTTGATGAGAATAGATTTGTAAAAACAAAAAACACAAACACAACAAATGGACAGTGCTGACAAGAACATGAACTTAGCTAGCTAAATTGCTAGTTGCTTGTTATGGGAAAATACCAATTCCTTCTGGCTGATGTCACCAGAGCAGAGTTGCAATTAAATACACAGCCAAAGAAATGCTCTCTGACCACATGCACACACCAGGCACTTTCTGCTGTATCCTTTCTGCTAAGTATGTATCCAACACAAGAGTTAGCCATTGATCTTCATCAGTGAAATTAGATCATTACATTAGATTATTGGCATTTAGCAGATGCTCTTATCCAGAGTGACTTACATAGGTTACAGTTTTTACATGCTATCCATTTATACAGCTCGATGTTTACTGAGGCAATTGTGGGAGAAGTACTTTGCCCAAGGGTACAGCAGCAGTGCTCCAGCAGGGAATCGCACCAGCAACCTTTCAGTTATGAGCCTGGCTCCTTACCTCCATGCTACATTGCCGGCAAATCAGTAGAAACATCTCTAGACACAAATCAATGTGTAACACCAAAACAAATGTGCAGATACTGTTTTCTAACCAAAAGAAGAAAAAAATTCACACCTGTAAAGATGAGAGGCACCAAATAATTTTTCAACAAAAACATTATGCATTTATATGTGTGAGACGTCCTTAGCTGAAAAGCAGTGCAGATGTAGCAAAGGATACTCCTCTGCTTTTGATATTTGGTTTCTTATCAAATCCACATCTTATAATTCAATTAGGATCCCTTTGCATTTGCCAGGGGCAGACAGAGAGAGAAGAGGGGAGAAGCAGATAAGTATATTAATTAAGTGGTAATCAAAGGAGGACAGATGCTTTTTCATAACTTTAAAACTTGAAGACAGGTTATTACAAGGTAGAAGTATTCCCATCCTTAGGGAGCGCTTGTGTCCGTGGTCTTCATTTCAGCACATACAGTGTGATCTAATTAAAGAATTTTTATTGGGATGGTAAGATAAATGGGCAAGCTGTGTTTACAGGCTAGCTAACATAGTGATTCACTTCTCTTAGACTCCTAAGGGATACTCATTGGTGACATTTCATAATTGCCTAAAGAGAACTATAGTGATGTCATGGTACTCTGGTTTGACAGTATTCCATAGTATCATTTTTCCTGGTTATCATACCATAAATAAAGTTTTAAAGGTGGAATTTTAAAGAAAAATAATTATCACCTAAATATGATAATACACAGGAAAATGTATAGCAAGATTTGCATTGTTCCTACCCATGTTCTTATCCTGTATTGTCAGTCATTGTTAAGCAACAAAATCCACCAGAATGATTTTACAGCAATTGCATGCGTGTTGGGGAGTGTCAAATAAACATCAAAATGGTACTGCTCCTACAGTGTAATAATAGGAAGTAAAAAAGATCTTTTCCCTTCAAAACAAGTATATGTGTATTTTGGTTACATCAAAGAGAAACCATCTGCCTTCTAGGCTATATGTGATATGAGTGAGCACTACCATGACCAATAAGAGAACTACCAATAAGAGAACGATATAATGTATCGAAAATATTTTTATACATAAATATTTGTGGTAAGATATTCAAATTGTTTTATTATTTAATGTCATATAGCTTTCAAAAATTCAATTAATGAAAAAAAATGCAATTTTCAGAATGCATTGCTTTACAATGAAAGGGCAGCTGTAGCATGTATCAACTCAATACAGGCAACAGTCATGCATACTAGGGATGTGCAGAGAGCCCAGTATTTGTATCTGTATTTGTTGAGGCAGCAAAATTATTTGTATTTGTATTCGAGTAAAAGTGAAAACAGGCATAACAATCCTGTTTTTGTTTTTATTACACTTCTAATTTTAGGATATTAAAGTGTTAATATAAGTGTTCTTCAATAAACTATTATAATAATTATGACTACTTAAATGTAATATAGGTTTATGGTTTTCATAAACCCAGCAATAAACATGTATAACCATAAACACCATTGAAATGGAGGTAACTTAACTAGTAGACAATGGAGCTAACAATGGAGCTAACTACAGAGATCTTGCTGTCTGCAAAAAAAAAAAAAAGGAGAGTAGCCTAACAGGCTATAAAAATATCTCAATCCTTTGTGTAGATTCAATTCAAAACAATCACACAAAAGGTAGACCTACTTCTACACTGCCAACAATATAGGCTAATTTACAGGGCTGACAGGCGAACGCTAGCCTAATCTCCTCCCGGTCAAACAAGCTCCGCTGCATCTGTGTCTTCTAAGTTGAAATAGTGGCACAGGAACTTTGCTTGAATGGCTATAAATAGCACTCTATTTCTCCAGTGTGATATCTGCAACCGTGTGACACACAGGCTGACTGAGCAGTGAGCACAGCATGTAGGTGAACTAGCTAGTAACTACACTGCCAGAGCTAACGTGGGCTAATCTCATCCTCCCTGTAAAACAAACTCTGCTTCACATATTGCAGGTCCAACAGGAAAATGAAAGACAAGTAACGTTATAATAAACTACCTCAGCAAACCAGTTAAGGTAAAAAAAATACAAAAAAACCCTAATCAAAACAAAATAGTGGCGTAGCAATGTACTACATTTTCCCTATAATCCAATCAGGCTGCGCTGCTCCTTTTCAGTCTGTGCTCTCTCTCCCTTCCAGCCTCCTATTGTCTTCCTGTCATGCCAGCACAAGCAGGTGGAGTATAAATACCCACTGCACTCACAGCTATGAGGAATTCCAGCTATTTGACATGTTTTTTTCTTCCCGAAAACAAATAATTTTAGAAATATTTGTACAAAATAAATATTCGTAAAAACCCACTATTTGCGCTTTGCCGAATACCGTATTCGGATTCAGCTCCACCCCTAATGCATACACAAATATTAGCCCTTGAGGGAGATATAGTGTCTTGGTGGGCTAAGCATAACATCTTGTCATATCTTTATGTGGAAAGTTTAGGAGTCCAAGATTCACCCAGTCTACATGTCATCTTTTTTCCGAGTTGGGAGCCCCTGCTCAGCTGCAAGGAGTTGTATTAGTAGTTAAATGTTGGTGACATAGATCCTCATAATAATCTCTTCATGAATGCTGTTCATGTCAAGAAGATGAATTTTGCTGAGAAAATCAAATGTCCTTTCCAGGGGTATTTCCTCCAGGTGCATCATTCTGCATCAGTGATATGCTCAGTGCATATTACCTATTAGCATGGATTAGTGGTCATAGCATGGGTCTCATACGCAGAAAATTGCAGGTCCAAGTACAACACTGCTATTGTCCCCTTGGGCAAGATACTTAGCATAAATTGCTTTAGTAAACATCATGCTATACATTTCAAATGTAGACTGTGGATGTGACACTGGATAGATGTAGAATGTTTCCTACATTTTCAAATAACTGCAACACACATGCTGCAATCTTTAATAATATTGATTAGTCTAATGGAAAACAGTGAAAATACTATTTTATTTTAAATATTCATTCCTGCTTTTAAATAGGAAATTGTTGCAGTACCCTGCACTACCTGTAGCTGAATACATACTGAAAGGTTAATGTCAGGGTGAGCTATGGATCACAGAGCTTTTTGTTGTGAGTAAGGACTGGAACAAAGCAACTTGTTACCAAAGGACCAAGTAGTTCAATAAACTCTACTTGCCATTAGGTGAATGTTCACCTTCTTTTCAATAATAAATACTGTCTCAGAGTGCACACCCCATTTTCAACTGAAGAGAGAGAAAATGATGAGTTCATAATTATGGTGTCACACTTCACTCCAATTCTAGTATTCTGCCTCCTCCGTGCCCATCCCTTTTGCCATCCCTGTCCCCATCTGTCTAATGTAGCGTTACTTAGAAAGGCTACATCAGTCTCAGGAAGGATAGTTGTGACACTGCCAGAAACTGAAATTGTCCTTAAAATAGGATCTTAACTCAGTTTCTCTTTGAGTTTCATCCTGCAAAGTCAGTGATTCCAATTTTATTTGAAATAGCAGTTTTAACCAGGAAATTGTCATAGAATGCCTTACAGAATGTCTCTTCTTTTAACAATTCAAGTTGAATAGCAGATGTATACAAATGGCAATGATGTTTTAGCAGTAGTAAATAAATCTCCTAGAGTAGTGGATAACTGTAAGAAAGAAATAGAAATGATGCCACAGCACCAGAATTCACCATAAGTGATCTAAACAGTCAGATGTAATCCATCTGTGCTGAATTTGAGACGTGAGATGTTCTAATGGGCTACATGACAGTTACATATAGTGAGATCTTTTAAAGTATTTGCTTTTAAGAGAATGGAAACATGCAACAACAACCACAACAAAACACAAACTATCAAAGTTTATTTAGGAACAAGCCCCTTAGTGGCAATTAAATCTAAATTTTTATGGCAAATATTTGGCTATTGTGGGAATCAGTGGAATTAACTTTAAAGGTTAACTTGAAAGGAAACTAAGCTTCAATGGATACACACAATTCATAAAAATAGTCATTATTAAGGGCTGGAACAGGAGTAAGCAAGCACAGAGTCCAATTTAGACCAGGGCATCTGCAATAATACTTGGCCAATATTACGTAGTAAATTTTGGTAAAGAAGATTTTGAAGTCGATGTTGGAAGTTGAAGGCAGCAGGAAGAGGAGAGGTGTGGGGAGAATGACAGAACAAAATAAAAGGGACTCCAAAGCCCTCATGTAGTATGTGGTTGATAGCAGAAGTGCAGCAGTACAATAAATCTTTCCACACTAAAGTGGCATGATGGATTCTAGGCAACCACTGAATTACAGCAGTTGAGATATTTAAGATATATTTCATTATGATTATTTCAGAACCTTGTATGAAAATACCCTGTGGCTGTTTCACTGATGTAATGAAAATGCAATTATTTGTTGTTCCATCAGTTAATCTTGGACTGGGTGAAAAATGGAGATTAGAATTGGGTCTGTAAATCTCAATGTAACTGCTGTTTAAGCTTTTGAAATTTTGGGGAAGACGAAGAAGGCTGACATCTTAAGGGACAAGCAAGGAATAATGATTTTGCTCGGACATGGCAGTGCTAGCCCATTTAGAACATTATAGGTAAGGAGCATAAGTCTTCTTAGTGTTTAATGGAACACCAGAGAAAAAGAGCTGGACAGATCATGTGTAATTTTTTTTTTCAATGAAATCCTTGTCACATTATTCTTATACTAATTTGACTGTGGGCAAATTCATTTTGAGCTGCCAGGCAATGTGCCATTCCAATAACTCAGCCATGAGAAACAATAGCATGCACAGCTTTATTTATTTATGTATTTATTCTGCATATTTAAAAGGTAGGAAGCATGTTAGTTTTTTCATAGATGGAAAGCTATTCTTAACACGTTCTTTACATGAGTCTTGAGAAACATCTCTCGTGTCTAGTTCTGCAGCTCAAGTCATCCACTTTTATGACTAATCTCCATCACAGAACTGCCTGCAACCTAGAGGAATAATTTTTGTTTTATTTGTGTTCAATTATGATAGAAACTCAGCTGTAGTCACTCAGTTTCTAATGTCATTAAGGTACATTATTATTCTCTCCACTGAGCTTCCTTTTATTTTATTTAGACTGTAAATTATGAATCATCTGCTTTGAGGTGGGAACTGACTTCCAAAAGGAACAGTACTGAAATGTAATACAAGGGCATGCATATATTTTATACCTTTCACAAGAGCTGTCTCTGTCCTCCTGTTTTGTAACAGCAATTTGCAATTTGTCTGCTATGAACTTGACATAAAGAAACTGTTTTTTTTCACAGATGTAATGAACATGCAAATAACTATTGTTATTACTATAACGATAACTACTGTTCATTATTTTCTGAAAGAAAATGGAGATTAGAAAAGGGTCTGTAATTCTCAAGGTAATTTGGATATTGGATTAACTATTTAAGTAACAGCTTTAGTAGTGTAATTTTGAAGGTGTCACTGGGGTACCTCAGGGGTTGGTGCTCATCCCCCTCCTCTTCTCACTATACACAATCTCACTGGGCCCAATCATTCAGGGACACGGCCTCTCCTACCACTGCTATGCTGATGATACCCAGCTGTACCTCTCATTCCAACCTGATGACCCCACGGTCTCTCAGCACAGATCGCTGCCTGCCTCTCACACATCTCAGTCCGGATGAAGGAGCACCACCTTCAACTTCTATCTAAGACTGAGCTCCTCATCATCCCAGCCAGCCTGTCAATTCAGCATGACATTACTGTACAGCTTGGATCAACGACACTACCTTTTGTGACAACATTGTGATGACTGCCAGATCATGCAGATTTGTGCTGTGCAACAAAATCAGGCCCTACCTATCTGAATATGCTGCACAGCTCCTTGCCCAGACTCTTGTGATCTCAAGACTGGACTACTGCAATGCTCTTTGGGCTGGCCTACATGCATGCACCATTAAGCCTCTGCAGCTGATACAGAATGTGGGGGTGCATCTGGTTTTCAATCAACCGAAGAGGGCCCATGTTACACCTCTCTTCATCTCACTCCACTGGCTCCTTGTAGCTGCTCGCATCAAGTTCAAGGACTTCATGCTTGCGTTCAGAGCATCCAACAAAACTGCACCTACCTACCTGAACTCACTTCTACAAACCTATGTTCCCTTGTGATCACTACGCTCTGCTTCTAAAAAGCTTCTGGTGGTCCTGTCATATTGCGGCATAAAATTACTATCCAGAGCTTTTTCTGCCATTATCCCTCGATGGTGGAATAAACTTCCATACTTCATCCATTCTGCTGAGTCCCATACAATCTTCAAGAAACATCTGAAAACATAGCTCTTCCGTGCTCACTGGATCACCTGAAACACTAAAGAGCAATTTCATATGTCTTAAACTTTGTTTTCCTTTAGGAAAATTCAAATCTAATGGTTTAAAGCACTTGTATGTCTACCAGCCAGCTTGTACCTTGTCTGGCCAACTACTGAAACTTTGTCATGCAGTGCTTCTAACATAATTGACTCCTTACATGGCTTTTTGTTTGTGTTGTGCTCTGCCTCACTTGTAAGTCGCTTTGGATAAAAGTGTCTGCCAAATGAATAAATGTAATGTAATGTACTTTTTCATGAAAAAACATGAGTCATGCACAGCAGACTTTCAGGAGGCCTGTTGTCCGACAGGTAATTATTTTTGTGTAATTAAGCTTGATTTTAATTTGGTCAATTTTGAGGTCTTTGTGGTGTCATGGCTCTATTTTCCATTGCTCATGTCCATCCCTGTGAATTTTGTCAAATTGAGATGGAATATTAGACTTGTTAGACATTTTCTGTGTTCCCCTTTTCTACATGCAGTTATAAATTTAATGAGATGGAATTCCTTAGACATCTAGCCAAGATTCACATTACCCACTTGAGAGCAATTTTCACTCTTTTTAAGTTTGATCATTTTTTCAGTCCTTTCAAATTCAATATTTTTTTCCCACCAGTTTTCCCTCCATCTAATGTTCCTTGTGTAACTAAGCAGGTACTTTGTTAATTTGTGACATTGATTCTAATTAGAAATTTGATATTTTACTTCAGAGGTTTAACAATAAAACTGCAACTCACTGGAAAAGCACACCATTGTCTTTTAAAGCACAATTTCAGAAGGAAATGAAAAACCTTCATTTGAAAGTGTTGTCCCACATTGTAGTAGGGAAAATAACTATTTTCAACATTGCTGTCTTTCAAGTTCTTACATCATATTACAGATCACAGGTGTATAACATTGAGTCTTTTATGTGTTTAGTTATAGTTATAGTGATATAGTTACACTACATTCAGTGGATATTCATAAACCCACTGCCACAATGTAAATCTTTATACATTGTTCATAGGCATGCGTGCTGGAATTTTGGTCAGAGGGCTGACCTTAAGGAATGTGATGTTATTCATAATGTGACATTTGATAATAGCATTTACATAACATATGTTATGTCATCCTTCATGAGGCATTGCATTTACTTATGAATGGTTTATAAGGATGTTATGCAATTTTAATGAATGGATCATGCATGGTTTATGAAGCCATTAGGAATACATATGTCATGTTAAATATGATCATTATGACCCTGAATAACTCTTCCTTCTTAAAGGAATGTAGAAGGTTGACCATATCCTTACCATAAAAAGTCTTCAAATATTTTATTTAAGATAGATTTTTTGCCAAGGCAAACACAAAAACAGCAAAGTCTAAAACACACAGCTTCCAGAATATTCTCTGCACACAATAAAAATGTATCAGTGGGAGACAGAATAGGAGCTTCTTGATTGCTTTTTGCATCAGGGTCTGTGACCCTAGATTATCTTATCCATGTGTTTTATATGAAGAAAGAACTGTGTTAGTTGTGAAGGTCAGGCCTTGGCTGTACTGATGAAATATTAAAACTGTCCCCTGTGCCGTTCGGTCCAGTGGGTTTAAGGTGCAGTAAAAAAGCAAACTTTGATGGGATTTTTAGAGGGGTGGACAGGGCAAGGTTTTTGTTGTCTGAAAGGCAGAAGCAGAAGTGTATTGTAAAAGTGGATACGTGGAAAGTGTGTGTGTGTGTGTGTGTTGGGTGGATTCTCTCACACTCTTGTACATCCTAGAAGTCTGTGATGTTTTCTTTGCTCTGCTTGTAAAGTTATTCAGAATGCATATACTGGTCTGTTGACACAATATAAAAAGACCATTTTAAAATCAGTTGGCACTCCTTTTCTGAATTTGTATGTGTGAAATTGTAAATAAAGGTTGAAGTGATACAATCCATTCACAGAGCATGCAAAGATCACAGGTATTGGGGGGGTCATAATGTCTCAAAAGTATTATAATGGTGTACCCTCCACTGAGGAATATCATCGTAACAATTATAGCTTTCCTTGTATTGAGATTTTTTAGATTCAGTTTACCTGACTAGTCTGAGCTCCATTTCAGTGTGGCTCACACAGGGTTGCTTTAAATCATGTTGCTGTTTTGTTTGATTATGCTCCTTGCATTAGAAGGGATCAAAGCGATGTTGCCACCCAAGGCTTTATGTGTGAGTGGATTTTTTTCATTCTCTTAAAGCCCCTGTGGGAGACATATCATGCCATTTTTAAGAACTAAATTGCTGGAGTATAATTCATTGGATAGGTAAGAATTTGCTCAGTTCTACATATTTTTATGTACTTTGTTAGGGCACCTTTGAATTCTATTAATGATTGGCTGGTTTGATGTTCATTCACAAATTCTCCTCACTTTCTCATCTGAGCTCACAATGTAGGCCGTTGTTGTGAATTGTAGATCTGAGGTGTAAAATGTCAAAGTTGGTAAACAGTAGCATCTCCTATTAAAAATGTAACTGTAGAATCTGACATCTCCCTTTTTATCACTATCCTTTCTAACATTTCTAATTCTCGTTGCAACCTTGGTGAGGCAGACTTTGAACATCCTCTCAACTCATCAGCTCAGGACTTACTGCATTCATTGTAAACTACAGGATCAAGGCTCTGCTTTCATTTGGATCAACCTTGCACTACAATCATGTCTATGATACACAGGCCCCTAGCACTACATTTGCTGTGTGTTACCGAGGATTATTTTTCATCCAACATGCTACTGCAGCTTAACCGTTTTGATTCCCAAAGCTGAATAGTATTGCATGAAATAGAATACATTGCATTTGCCTTACATTTGCTCAGCAGTGACTTAAATGGATTACATTTTTTACATGATACCCATTTGCATTGCTGGATAAATACTGAAACAATTTGGGGTAACTAGCTTGCCCAGGGGACAGAACACATGAATATTGAGCTTTGGGTTATGAGCCCTGTTCCTTACCACTATGCAGAGTGCTTTCCACTTATGTTTAAGAATCTGTTTGTAAGTGCACTTACTCTTTGTACAGGAAGAAGGTAGATTTCCTCACAAGGATTTGATTACCATAGGGCTGAGGGTGGATACATACACTCAGTGTACATGAACTTAGTACAATGGCATTGCTATCTTTCTGCCCTGCAAGATTTTTGGTGTGCATCTTATTTATGGTAATGCATGAAAACAAAACACCAATAACTTTCTTGCCAGGATTTACTGCCTTGCTTAATTGTTTTTTGTTTCACAATGAAAATGTTTCTCCCCAGCACTGAGTGCACAAAAACTGCAGGCCATTAGGATAATGTGTTTTCTTATTTCTCATCAACTATAGTGGCACTCATAGTGTTGTTCACATTCTCTATGCTTGTGGTTCATATTAAATGCTTACATAAACCTGTAGTCTCCCTGTCGATTCATAACCTTGAATCAGACCAATCTAACCATGTGGAGTTTGCTTCGGAAGTAAATAATGCACTCCCAATATTTACTATTTAAACTAATGGTTTTATGGTTCTAATGCATGGCAATGTCTTAGGGATCTTACCATCGCACTGTGCACTCTGCAAACAGTCTCTTTCAGTCAATGGTGCTACTCCATGGAGCATCTGTACAACGACAGTCAGTAGAAAGGATATGGAGAAACACTCAGATTCAAGTAGTGGAACACAAGGCCCTGCAATGTCAAAAACCTTAGCCCAGAAAAGATTGCATTCAACCAACTTTCCTTGCTTGACCCTCTAACAGCGCCACAATGACACAAACAGTAAGAGTAATCCAAATTATAGCACAACAAAAAAATGACTTCATGTACTGGGATGAAAACAGAAATGCTCAAAGCAAATTTGCACTCCACCTGGCGGTAAAAAGACACCACACTGGCAAATATTCTGCTCACGGTGAAAGACATCAAACAAAGTAATTTAATACAGACTTAGTGAGCACAGCTAGTGATTGAGCCCAGCTGACATAGGCTGACATGACTGCCCAGGAATCTCACAGTGCAATCTATCAGAGGTCACTGCCAGGGCTGAAACTCATCCCAAAATGTGAAAAGTACAGTGAAGAAAAACAGTATTTTCCAACCCTAGTCCTCGGTACCCACCAAGTATAATGAGCTGACATGTATTATTAAACTGTTAATTGAATCTTGACCAAGAAAAATGTTGCTTTGGAAATACCTTCTATCAGTTCTGTGCTTTGTTACAGATATGGGTTGTTAGATGTACGTACAGTATGTGTTAACAAAACAATACAAATACAGCTGATTTTTTGTAAGTCATTTCATTTGAGTCCTTTAAACAAATGAGTAATATGTACAGGCATTTAGCTTCATTAGGAGTAGTTAATTGTTCAGCATGGACAAGACCAATGGATTTAAAAATTTGTTACACTTAATTGAGACAGCTAACCAAAATTTGTTTAAATAAACAAACAGGCTGAATTTATGTTAACTTTAAATTGACCTAAGCACTCCAATAGCACACTTATTTCACATATAATTTTTAGCATAATAAATGCAGAGATGTGAAATAAAGATTGGCTTTCACTTAACGGCTCAATCAACCTAATTTACTGAGAGCTCAGCTGGAATGAAAATAAACATACACAGCATGCCACCAGGACCAGGGATGGGAAACGCTGAAAGATGACACTTCCAAAAAATAGCCCACATGTATCCACAGTCCCTGTGGTCCTGTAGACCAAGGACACATTTCTCTTCCCTCTGTGGAAAGCAACAGAAGTGGATAATATCAGTAGACCAGAATGTAGCCACCAGCAACAGGCTTAGTCCAAACAAATATGAATAAGGACTGTTACTTGTGTATTTGAACCAAAAATGGAACAAGCACAACAATTCTCTGCACTTATTTATTTAGTCATTGTGTTTCCCTATCAGAAGTACCAAAAGGGTGCAACACATTGATTATTTTCTCTTAGAGAACATGGTGTACAGCTATACCTTGACCTACCTGTGTATGCCATAGCAGCATTTCCAGAAGAGATCTGAAAACTCTGTAGACCTGAAGCAGTATGAAATCAGCTGCAAAAGGGCTGGGTATGGATGGAAGCCAGGTGGGATAAAGAGCGCCTGCTTAGGGCAGCATGGACTGGAGGGACCTATCACTTCACTCAGCGAACTAATGATTGGTTGATGCATGTTGTGATGTGAATAACAACTTATACTGTTTTGTGCTATATTATGGAGCACAGGTATATAGTTTACCAAGTACCTTCAACAGTTTATATAAATAAGCTTGGGGCCTATCTGCTGTGGCATTGGGAACGACATAATGATCTGGAGCCACATGTTATAGCTTTGGAGGCAAGAGGGGGAGATGGGGGGACAAAAAATTGTGCTTATATGCTTGATACATGCATGTGGTAGAACCTCATGAAATGACTAATATGACTATTTCCTGTGTCTGTTGATTCTGTGCCTGTGCATTGGGAGGTCCTTTAATCACTGGTAAAAGAGCCTGTCTTTGCAGTGGCTTCCCTGTGACCCCCTGGGAAAATTCACCACTGTGTTATTGCCCATCAGTTTACAGAGCAGACTTGAACATTTGTTGATCAGTGGAGACAAAAAGAGAGGCTGTAAAAATATCAGGAGTATGTCAAGGTATTTACCATAAGGAAAATATCTGCTATATATCCTTATTTGATAATCCATCCATATTCTAGAATGAACACCACTAAGTATTTTTCTTTGGACTGAATAATCAGATAATATGTGATGTGTTTCTGATGAAATCCTATATCTACAGAAATAACAATTAGTGGACAATCTTGTATTGGTTGTACAGGTGGTAAAACATGCCTTCAACACAGCATCAGTGCTGTTCACTGGAGGATCTTTGAGTTTCTGGTTTTCCTGAACCCTTTTTTTTTTAAGTACTTAACTCTTTTGTACGTGACTTATTTTATGCTATGTAGTGCATGTGTCACATTACATGATTCATTATGTTTTCATTTGCATTATTAAGCTTCTCATAGTTTTCACCGCTGCATTTACTATACTTTGTAACGTTAAATCACTGTTTCCTCAAAGCTAATGTTAGCTACAATTTTTCCAATATAGTGTTCTAATCACACCGGTTTGACAGTACACGTGAAAGGGCTAATCACATTGGCGTGACCGTACATGCAAAAGGGTTAAATTGGAGCCATTGGATGAGAACATGAACCAGCTGTTCAGATTCTGATTTAAATGCATCTGTGATGCCCTGTGTGGGATGATGACACATGGCCAGCCAATGAGAGGGAGTACGAAGACTTGGCAGCAGAAGAGTTGCAGAAAGCACCTGGGAATTTATTTGACAAACAGTGAGGGAACACCAAACCCGAGTTAACACACTGAAACAGTCACCAGGGAATTTACAAACATAAAAAAACAAGCCAACGGTAAAACTTAGAAGTGCTATAGGGCTGGGGATGGCATGCATCTGCTGTCCAACATGCCTCCTGTCGAAGAGTCGGAGATCAGGCAGTGGAAGCACTAGGGAAGGCACACCTCTGTCTGTGGAGTACTCTACAGTGGGAGGAAAACCAGAAAACATAAACATTAGAAGACAAGCAAACAGCACACTTCTCTATCTCTGCTGTAACTTCTTAACTTCGTAACTTAAAGATGCAGCGGAGATGTGTGATTAGAAGATGAACAGTAGCTGGGTGAAGTACATTGGGTTTGACTGTAGTCATTCCTGCTGTCACTCCTATCTTCCATCTCCCTTCCACTGACTTTTTACACCAACACCACAGTATCTCAAACACTTTCAGGACCATGGATCTCCAAGACCAACAGTGGATAACACTGGTCCATTGCTATCTTTGATCATTTTAATCAATCTTGCATCAAGTGTGATTAATTTTGTGTTGTGATCGATGTAACCTGTTCATCATCTGGAATGCTCATCAGAAATTGTTTCCCCAGTTTCTCTAAGGACAGCCTGCTGTCTCTCTGTCTATTGGAATAATGATCAAAGAGTGTCTTCAATGTCCGGTGTAATTCTTTTAATTTGATTATCTATCATCTTGTGGAATGGTACCAAGATTTTATTGAAAATGCAACAAATTGCACTAATGAGAACATATAGTACAGTACTGTGCCTCTGAAGCATACTCAAAGGGAATTACACCACAACCAAAATCCCAATATAACTGCCTTAAATTCATTGTAGGTAGACATGGGAATATTTCCTATGGCACGGAAAGAAGAAATAACTCTGCAATACAGAGACAGTTCATCTTGATTCCTTTTGATCATAGCAAAGAAATATTTGCAGAATGTGGTGCAGTTAAGTGCAGTTACAGTTTGCAAGCTTTCCAGTTCAGTGTTCAACAGTGACTGGTTGTTCACTAACAAGAGCTTCAGTCTTTCCTGCATGTACAGTATTTGAAGTTAAAGGCTTAAATTACTTATCTTAAGTATATTATAGGTTGACTGTAGTAGCTTCATTAGATATGATTAGCAGATGTCTTTTTTTTTCCACCTGCAATGTAGAGGCCTTAATCACTAAATGGTATAAAAGGAACCGTAATGATAGTACAGTGGATTCTGAGCATTTTTGAAATTCATGCATAGTTTGTAAACAAATGATAATATTTTCAGAGGAAATGTTAATGTTATTATTACTATTGGTAAGAGGAAATTCAGGTTAGGTTAAATATGTGGGTAGTGTAATGACTTACCAAGTCATACTGTAATATTCATTAAACCGCTGCTTTAAAATTTCATTTGGTTAATATTGCTGTTGACTTTAGTAACATCTGTAGGCAATGTTGCAGTTTTAAATCACAAAGTTTGTTTGGTTGTTATAATTTTATTTGGTAAGTTTACATCTTTTTTACTGTTGTCTTCCTGTAGATTATATGATTTAATACTTGATTATTTCTCAGATGCACTGAAGGTGGAGCAGACATGTATTTGTTGCTGGCTGTGCTGGCATGTCATTGATGGTGGGTGAATACAGGCAATTTACAGTTAGTCAATGATAATGCTTCACCACTAAATCTCACTCATTGCAATGAGAGGGGTAGGGTTGAGGCAGCTGTATGTGTATGTGTATTTTTGAGAAATACAGTCATTCCCTTGAACTTAGTAATGAACAAATATGGAAGTACATATTTAACAAAAATGTTAAGCCTATAACACTCTGTATTTGATGAACACAGCTGAAAAGGGTATTCTTTCTTTGCAAGAATGTGATCATCATCATCATCATCAACATCATCACCACCATCAACAACTTCATCATTATCTCACTGTGCACTATTATTGACCCTATTTGACACTGTTGGGATGACATACATATTTCATCAGGGCTGTGCTTGCACCAATTAGCTCTTTTGGTCTCTTGTTTTCCAGAGCTTTTCTTTCCACCCATCACTTTCATTATTTAACAGGTTGTTTTACCGCAAGCGTTTCAATGCATCCAACTGCCATTCTAACAGCATGCGTTCTGCCTTTGGTTGCCAAATGTATAGTAGGTTATTGTTGTTTCTGTTATTGTCTGCATCAGGCCCTGTTGTGTTTGTCTTTCCCCTGTTTGTAACCAATTACATTAGTAGAACTTGAATACTGAGATGTTAGGGACATTTTTTCTCTGGCATGATGGGCTGCTTAACATTTGGTGTAGGGGCCCAACAAAGGCCATTTCTGCCAGTTTTTACTTGTGCTAAAGTCCATTAATGTCAAAAGTGCATACTGTAAACACATGGTTCAGATCTTGGCATGAAGCAAACTATTGAAACATGAAGACAGTAATATCAGAATATACACACATGTGCCCTGGCATTCATAATGTTCACATACACAGCGTGTGTGTGTGTGTGTGTGTGTGTGTGTGTGTGTATGCATGTGCACGTGCATGATTTTATCCCTTGCATTTATATCTGTTTTACCAATCCTATAACCTTTACCCCACCTTTTCCTTGTCTTATTTATTATGAATAGTTGATCTATTTTTTGGGCATTTTCATTTTTTTTTTTAAAATAAACTTTGCATATCAAGAACTTTTTGAAAATCTATAAACTGTTATGGCCTGTTATGTCTTACGTCTGTGA
Organism: Megalops atlanticus; assembly: GCA_019176425.1. Taxonomy (NCBI): domain Eukaryota; kingdom Metazoa; phylum Chordata; class Actinopteri; order Elopiformes; family Megalopidae; genus Megalops; species Megalops atlanticus. The sequence continues at coordinate 13,896,804 of CM032878.1, read as the reverse complement.
CATTTGGATGCAATTTTTGGACACTGAAAGTGAACACTATTTTTTGAAGTAACTATTTTCTGACATGACGCGAAAGTGAAAAATATAATCCAACTTGCGTAACGTGATATACTGCTATAAGAGGGCTAAGTCAAGGTTGGGTATTTCCATTCTCAGCCCAGGAAGCAGTGATAAAGATCATGTTAGGAAGGTCAGATGGAACCATTTTGAAGGCATGTTTGTTGGTGTTTGTTGTTGAATACAATCATTAATGAACAAAAATATTTGCGTTCATACTTTTGCTTGCACTGACCGCAGCACCACTAGGAGGCATACACAGTGAAGCAAAAACATATCTCATTGTGACATTTCTTACCCTTGCCCAGAGTTCCCTAGTTTTACTTTTAATGGCACCTGTCACAAAGTAGGAGAAATGGTCACACTTTCAGTGAGCGATGACTATTCCTAATCCAGTTCCAAACCATTATATGCCATTAAATTCCTTTTTGCCTTTACATGGAAATATATTTTCCCTTCCTTTCCTCATGGTGAAGGATTACCAGAGCTGATCATTCTGAGCAACAATAAAATTTCATCAAGTTACTCAAATGAGCCCTAGAGAATACCATATTCATAGCAACATTATGATACATCTTCATAACGGCAGAGAAATGGTCAGCCGCTGTGGAACAGGGAGGAAAAGGAAAGTAAAGAAGAAATTGAGCCAATTGCCTCGAACTTTTTTGTTTATTAACATGCAACTCTTCTATACTGAGATTTACCCTCAGTTCATCAGTTCTGCAGAGCAGCACATAAGTAGAAGCTCCATTGGATCACATCAGATTTCCCATTGCCTATGTTTAAGCGTAAATCGAATTCATAATTTCTATGTATGACAGTACAGCCGAATTGAGGGCTATTAGCTAACACAAGCTACACTCATTGCCAGTGCTTGGCTGACATAACCAGCTGAAACACTTTTGCCTTGAATTTAGAATTTGTTTATTCAGTATTATAATTAAATGTCAGATCCAAAACAGAAGCTATTCTGCTGTGTTGTCTGGTATGCTTCCAGTAGAATAGTTATTCTGGCATTCTCTGCTCAAGGGCTTTTCACTCTCTTGCCCTAATGCAGTCTGGGTGGCAAGAGCTCTCAAAAGGGCTTGAGTGCTGAAACCAGCCCCATATCAGAATAGACAGAAAAAATCTTAGTATCTAGTAACTGATAAAATATTTGTAGATGAAAGTGAAAGATTTCTTAATTTTTCTCATCATAATTTAATTTGTAGATGAAAGTGAAATTGATCAGTTTCTCATGTTTTTTTTTCATCATAATTTAATATCCAATTACAGATGAGTTGGAATTATCTATAGAACCAAACAATAAAAACGGCATTGTAAATAAAGATATTAAGTAACAGATTATTAAAACTGTTTTTGAGAACTACTTACTGTTTATTAATAAGTGGCAGTACAGCAAATTCACATTTTCCGTGCAATGCTGAGAGTGACAAACCCTTGGAGAGGTGAACCCAGGGAGGGAGGTACAAATTCACTGCAATTGCAGGGAAAATGTTTGTTCATTCAGCACCACAGATGGACCTGCCACTCAGTACCATGCGCAGCAATCCACCTGCCTGAGCCATATCTGCCTGTTGTTTTGTTGAAAACAATGCTTTGGCATTGTTGTGCTTGATGGTTGTTTTGTGAGGCCTTAGGATGTAGTATGCATAAACCTCACCAAGAATGATTTCAAATTTCAAGATCAACAAAAATCTGGTAGTTTCCATTTATTATTGAACACTATGCAAAAATGATTTCTCTCATGTGCTAGAAATTGTGCACAAATATGTCTTACAAGTTGAAAATGTATTTGTCAAGTGAAATCTATGAATATGTTTGCCTTACAGAAAATGCATTTTTCATTTGGTGAAATTATTTGGTGAGATGAATTAGTTTCTTTGTCCTTGTATCCAGTTGGGATCATTTTGGGGATTTATGTTTATGCATATAATACATACTGTACATCTATATTCTCTGCAGAAATGGTGCTCAACATAATGGCTGTATGGACAAACACACATTGTTATACGAAGATGCACTGTATGTAAAGAGGTAAGAGGAGTGCAAACACAGGCAACATGCGCCAGGGTCTGTGCAGTTTAAATGAAAAGAATAGTAACATTCTTAATGGTTTTGCTAAAAGAAAGGGACTGTCAGATTACTGGAATGGAAAATCACTAAGCTTTTGTTGTAGCTGTAATTCCCTGAGGGCGGTATTGGCATGTGTATGTTTGAGAGGTCCCACATTGTTCTGGGTGATGACTATTGGCTTGTTTGGGATGGTTTAATGTCCCAGTAAAGTTATTTAAAGTAGAAGAAACCAATTTGTCCCCATGCCTCTGAGGAGTTCTTATGGATGTCCCCACAACTAGACCTCAATGAAAGATCACTACAAAACAAATCAATAATAGAAAGATACTGGAAAGGGCAGAGCAGGTGAGCCGGTGTAAACAGAACAGGTAATGATAGTGGTTCAATCGGAAATGGCTGATTACACTGTGGAGAGTGTAGACGGATCACTTTGGACTGTGTTATAAAATGTCCCCTTAAGCCTGTTTTTCAGCAGTAGATTGTGGTAACTAGAATGAGAGACCTTCCACACAGCTCAGGTTAATAGAGAGCTGAGGTCTGTCACATACAGCACATATAGTACACAGGCCTGAGATCTCTAACTCACAACAAAAAGTCATAAATGCACCACAAAAGTGTTCAGGTCTGGGATCTGTCACATACATCTAAAACGTTGACAAAACTGAGATCTTTAAACAGCTCAACCATATGCTAAGCTGCAGTTTCCTAAGCATAGCTCAAACATATACAGAAGTGAGATCTTTTACAAGGACCTAATAAATGTTTAGACCTGAGATCTCTCACACATACATCAGTCATTCTGTATACACAGCAGAGATGTCTCCTACACAGCTCAGAGCCAAGTACCATAACTATCATAAAAACTTTGCAAACAATTTTAAGATGCAGGCTGCAGAGAGCAGAGTGGGACATTTGATACAAATAATTTAGCCATTTTTGGGCAATATTCTTCCACAATCATGCCCCCTTCATACATTATACTCCATATAATGTCACTGACAAGGTCTTAAAAAAAAAGAAAGAAAAACCCAACCTTAATCCAACTGTAAATAAGAGTACACTTCCAATAATGCAGATGTAAAGGTTTAGCCTCATAAAAAGCAAATTTGTGGCTTTATGCTCATATACTTCTGTGGTGTTTGTAGTCAAAGTGAAGCTTTTGCTTATGTATACTATTATTCACCCTAACTGCATCTGAAAAATAAAAGCAACAAGTGGCTTTGAATAATAGAATTACTCTTTGCATGCATAAGCGATATAGCAGATGCAAAATCAAAGTGCCTGGAGCATGTGTGGTATTTGCTTGTATTTACCCATCCTTAGAGAAATGCTTGAATGAGAATGCTTTTTTGGCCTTGCATACTATAGGTAGGGTCAGGGAAAATGATTTTTTTTTCTTTCTTTTCATAATAAACTATGTACATTTCCATTATCAAATTGTGTAAGTGTTTTTTTTTTTACCTACACCTACTGGATCACTTCCAGGATAACAGCTTAAAAATAGTGGAGGTTGGGCTCATGTTCATTTTTAAAATACCTTTAAAATAGTGTCTTAAGAGTATGCTTCCTTCATAATGTAATAGGGCAATGCAACATAGAAAATGTTTTCTTACATAGGTCTATAACTATCTGTTATGTAATTACATCTTTGTTCGCATTTTGTATTGTAGATGCCTATATTTAGGTTGTTGTATGCCGATTTAGTAGCTAGCTGTGTGGAGTGCAATTAAAATTACATAAATTGTTCCAAATATGAAGGACACTTGAGGCAAATAGTAAAAAACATGATAGTAACACAATCTGAAATGCAGACTGGAAAAAGCAATTTCTCATATCTTTTTATGCTCATGGCTCCAAAATATTTTAAGGAGTTACAGTATGTCGCTGAGGCATAAAGCTGTATTTCCAAGAATATTGGAATGTTTTAGATAAATGTTTCCTTTGACACCAACAACGGATGATGAATAATGGATGCCCAGTAATTAAACATCCAGGTTGTGTCTATATTAGGAAGATGGTTTAAGAGTCTCCTTTTTGTTACTGACTTAATGAGAAAATCCATTTTGAATGTGCAGTAAATAACTGTGCATGGTTTTGGACTTAATTTACTTTTGTGAGTGCTATCCTTTCTTTCATGGCTCTCCATCTTTTGCAAGCTTCCCATGAGGACCCTGCATCACCAAAACCTGGGATACCCTTGTTCCTGTTCTACCCTTGTAATAACTAGAATTGTCTTTGTTTTTGTACATGTTATGAAAATAGTAGCTAGTAACTAGTAGCCAAATAGCCAAATGCCCAGTATGATAAGAATTATATTAATATGTTTGTTCATTGTGTGGTCATTTTTTACACTTGACATAGACAGCTTATAGAAGACACTTACAGAAGTGATTTATTTTACTAAAGTGTCAGTCCCATTAATGCATCCTCTGCTGTTTTATTTCCATCTGTGATAGTGTTTTGTCATACAGCAGAGAGTATTGCATTTTAAATTTCCATGACTGCAGATAGTAATTTCATGATTTCAAATACAAGGGCATACACATTATTTTTCATGCTTATAAACATAAGCATAACTGCCACCTTTCGCCAAATCTTTATATTGCCCCTGCCAAATGTGAAAATTATTATATCCTGCACTTGCTTTGTCATGCATAATGTGAAACATTTATCTTGTTTCTGAGTGAAGCAAACCAGATTTACTTCTTAATTAACAAGCTTATACATGCTTCATTTTTGTATCTGTATCCTCTGTAATTGACAGGGATCCAGGTCCTGTATGAAAATGACCCTCTTCATATAATGTGTGACACCCTGACAAATTATAGGGTACCAACGTTTCCTTTTCATCCTGTGGCTCAAGCAACTGTCCACCCCTAGTGACTGGGGTTGAAGGCAGGGATGAACGTAGTTTGAAATTCTTAGTGGTACGGAAAGATCAGTCCCCCCCATACTGTTATTCCAGTGACTATCTTTCATAGTGTTGAACAGTTTATAGTATTCTTCTGTAATGATCTCAGCATAATTGCCTATAGTCAAACAATGCAATTAGCCTACACTGAAGCGCTGCACAAAGGCTTTCCAGGACATTGTGACTGTGATTTTATTGCCCATGTTTAGTATCTCAGAAGTAGCTCATTGGTGATGCATTTTCAGACATACCAAATTGACTGAACACATATTTTCTTGCCCAGTCAGCTGTCCGAGCAAGCTAGGAAGCGAGTGAGCTAACCAGCTAATGTATATGTTTTTTTCACATTTTATAAGGTTAATGCAGAAAATGTTAGGTTAGCTGGCAAATTTTCAAAGGTAGCCACCTAGCTACATGGTTTCATGAATTAACTTTTGCACTGAGACACAGCAAGCCAAACAGCTGTAGCTTTCTACATCTTTGTCCTCTGGTCACAGCTAATAACTTACAGATGTCAAACTAATCTCAAAACAAAAATGATAATGGCAGCTTATTAGCTAGTCTAGATATCTGCAATCAGATATCAGAAATGGTCAAATGTGCTGCTCGGATCTCTCTGTATCAGTGCACTTCAGTAGCCTACACAGCATCAAATTTGATTCCCTGACAAATTCGAATGTTCCCCAAAGAGTCCACACTGTCCAAAAGTTCAGCTGGTCAGTGTGCATATTTGCATGCTCTGAGTCGAGAAGCACGCAACTCGAAATCAGCTTGTCAATCAAAACTGTTTCTGGTTTTGTTACAGCTGTTTTGTTTTAATTACAAACAAGCACACTGAACCGTTGAAAACTGAACTTTGTGACAGCATCCTAAAGGGGAAACATGATTTTGTCAAAGAGTCAAATCTGATGCAATTCCCATTGATACTGTCAGCACAAAAGTATATAAAAATGCTGACTAAAAATCTTGGCTGCTTAATTTAATTAAATGCAATAATTTTCCACTACATGAAATAGCCAAAAATATACAGGCAATAAAACCTATGATTTTTTTGTGCATAGGTCCCAGTATTTCTTAAAAGAAGAACAAATGTAATGCAGTTGTGCAAATGTCTTACCAGTGCGGCATACCAATGTACCAGCTCACTTTCACCTCTGGTCAAAGGTTTCCAAGGCAGGTCATTTAAACAAAAATGTCCTCAAATGTGTAACAGGCGACACACAAAGACTAGATTATTGGTCTCTCCCTTTTCACCTCTTTTATTTTCCCTTGCTTTATGTACAGTAATGGGATTCAGTCACTTGGAGGAATTCATGTATCTTTCCTAAGGATATATCAGCACCCTCTCTCACATCTAGGTTCTTCCCACTTTTGAGTGCACCTATTAGGTCAAAGGAGTAATCTGCGTTTTGTGGCAGACTAATTATTTAAGCATGCTACAGTTGTTCTGGCTCTCACCGCATAATCAGCTCTTTCCAAGGTGAGATTGTATTGACCCTGAGCATGTGCACTTTTAATAATCTTCTTGATGACCGATAACAACAGTAACATACGGCCCACCACAACCTGAAGCCAGTGGTTTATATAGACAAACATCAGTCTGTCATATTTGAGATTCATCGATTTTTGCACAATTATGGAAATTTCCTTGTTTATAGTCAGAGGATCTTTTAGGATAGTAAATTAATCCTAAGCAGTAGCCAGGGACATTGCCCAGTTTCACCAGTTTATTTTTTATGTTCAATGTGGTTTGCAATGTAAGCATCTGCAGCTGAAGCTTGTAGCAATCTTTTTGTTCAGCAAATAGGATACACACAAGAAAGTCAGACCAACAGAGAGAGAGAGAGAGAGAGAGAGAAAGAGAGAGAGAAGAGGAGTGAACGTATTGTTGACGTTGGGCAGTGCTTATATCAATGACATGAGACCTCCAATGCAATTAACATTAATTAACATTAACATTAGGACTGGGTTATGCTGCCTGTGTCACACACCATATTCAATTATTTAGCTTGTCCAATGAGATTAACCTGTCTGATCTCAATTAGGAAAAAAAAAAAGATTTAAGCATGAGACGCATTCTTTCTGGGGGATGGGGGATGAGGGGTTATTGGCTGGCAAGTACAATGCTGCTTTCTGACACCAGGTGGGTCTTGTCAGCAGTGCACTAATTAATAAATTCACTTTGTGTTTGAGTGCTGCTTTTTTCATTCTTATTTCTTTTTTTAGTTTATTAAAGTTTCAGAGTCAAAGAATGAAGTTGCAAATACAGTCTACTACACAGGAGCCTGGATAGTGGGTGCTGTAAGTCAGCTACAGGCAGATTGCTCCAAACAGACAGGGGATCAGCCTATCGTCCTCAGTGTGGCACGTACAGTGTATGGTAGCCTAGAGCAGCGGAATCCAGTTGCACATCAGAGGCCCAGGCAGGAGGTACCAAGCCTGGAAGGCCTCTCTTCACTGCAGACATTGCAGCAGCACTCAGTGAGCTCACCTGACCTTGCACTCCACACCAGCTTTCAGAAGGATCTACTCAGAGCAAAGAGGATGCTGCAATGCTATAAATACGCTAGAGGATCAAGACCCATACGTATCACAGTGCTGTGTGTGTGTGTGTGTGTGTGTGTGTGTGCCTGTGTGTAGCGCAGTGTCATTAGATATAAATTATCACAGTGCAATATGCAATATGAGGGTTTACAATTGTACATTTAGAAGTCTGAAGGTGTTTACGTGTGAGTCGGATATAATTTCCATTTAATCACATTCATTGGACCGATAAATTAGCAAGCTGTCATATATATATATATATATATATATATATATATATATATATATATATGTATATATGGTCCAAATGTGCATCTACCAAGAGTGCCCTAATTTTGTCCTTTTGAAAGGGTATGTCATTGCATTTGCAAAAAAGCATAGAGGAAATTCACACATATAATATTAAGGCAAAGAATTGTTAAAACAGGATAATGGATCGCAATAAAGCTCCTGCACACTCATTGCAGGGTATTGATTCAGAATGCACTAACAATCTTTCAAGCTAGACAAAGAGTAGAATATATTTTTCCTTCTACTTCATTGTGAGAAGGCTGGGCCAGGTAGAAATGGGTGTTATCTTATACTTGTAGGTCCTCTTTATCCAACAGTTATAAGGTGGTCCTTTCATCAAAAAACCATCAAAAAACTTTCCCATTTAAGGACTATTGCCAAGAGAATACTGAATATTTGAAAGCAGTACAAACCTTGTCATACTAAAACAAACAAAACAAAATATCATCGAATGGATTTAGATAAAAATAACCATTTTAGGCAAAAACTGTTTGAAAGAGATGTTTGGCATTCCCTGTTATGATACTGTATATCAGAAGGAGCAAAGCTTATGGCAGTCCTCAGGTTTCACAAGTTTTCAAAGGGTTTTTCTAGAGTGGCATGTTCAAGTGAGTAAAATAGAATAGACCAGAATAGATTTGAAAATAAAATGTTATTGTCAATTGACTACAAATAAAGTGGAAATTTTGTCTGACTTACCATAGTAAGCTATGTCCTATATCTAGCCCCCTTTCTATCTGGCTGACTGAATAAAAAACAATAATGGAAGGCCACAGACACATACTCCAGGACATCTCTCCACTGCAGTCGTTTGAGAACTAAAGCCTAGGGAACTTGACCACAGTAACAATCTGATAGTCCTCCTATATTTTGCTGCAGGAAGCTAGCTGGGGACCAGCTGGGGATTACTGTTTACAAGGAGATTGTATCATTAGCAAACCACTTCAACTCCTTCTCCTCAGGTAGCTTGCTAACAAGCTAATTTATGGGTATTCCTCAATTTAAAACCACATGACAGTAGTTTATAACAACAATACTGATATCAGCCATATACAAGTTAACCAATTTCAGGCCTATAATTCAAAACATGTGTTTGAATATTTTGCAAATCAACCTGAATAAGGACATCTGTCATCATAGTAAAATATCAATAACAATAACCATTGTCATCACCATCATCATAGCAGCAGCTCCTGAGTAGCTCAGTGGTTAAGGCACGGTGAGCTCTCTGGCCTGGGTTTGATCCCAGCTGTGTCATCAGTTGATAAGGACCAGGAGCCCGCAATGGCAGTAAGAATTCTACTTTGCTCCATTAAGGATAGGGTTGGATACACCGGCAGACGTTGCTTGTCTCACCTCTCTCAGGCAACCAAGCTGTTCAGATGACGCCCACCATCCATTAAGCGTCCACTCCGCTGTGGTGTCCTGCGTGACTGCTAGTGTGAAAAATAGCTGGCTGCATGTGAGTGTATTGGAGGATTGCATTCCTCTCACCTCAGCACTCCTGCATGATTGTGACGAGTGAGAAGATTCCAAAATATGGTTTCATAAAGGGGGAAAGCACATAATAAATAAGCATGAATAATAAAACTTTTGTTGGAGATACGTAAAGCTACCCGATTACACATCACTGCATGCTTTCCGTGTGATCAATGAGTATTCATCTTTCAAATATATGGCATCATTACAGTTTAACTTCAGTACCACCATCTAATCCTACTGAGGCTTCCTTTACTGTAACAAAGAGGATGATGTCAGAAAGCGGGGGAACATATTTACTTGTTCATTTTCACTTACCAACCCTGGCTAAGATTAAATAAAAACAGGGGTCTGTTTCATATCACTCTCTTTGTTCTTTATGTCTATGAGGATGTACATGATTAAACAAAAGAAAAGAAAATCACAGACATAGTGAAGCATTAAGCCGATTTAGGATTGCAACACAGTGCACTTTGTAGCCTATTTGAATGTGAGGCACACAGACTCGCACCAGTCTGTCAGCATGTTAAACCTTATCATCGCATACCTTGTCATGTCCATACTAATGAAACAACTGCAGCTTCAAGCTCAAGCCCTGTTATGCAGCTGAGGACATGGTCCAAAATACAAAAATAGTGTTTTACTGTTGTGACATTATTTGTGTGGGAATCCATCAACTGGTTTCCTCCGAGGTGTCAGTTATTCAAATGAACTAAACTAAACTCTTCGAGCCATTGGGGAATGGTGTGGCACTACGTTTCTGCCATCAATCAACCTCAATTGTACACAGAGCACTCTGCCTCGTGGTCCCCATTTGAGGTTTGTGATAATAAACATTGTGGCTTATTCCATCTGTTGGGATTTGTCCCTTTTTGTTTAATTGTGCTTGTTTGATATTGCACCAAATCATCAGATGGTATATTGTAAGTTTTTTTCCCAATTATATGTGTACCTGGAGTGGTATGCGCCTCCTAGCCTCCAACAACTTCAGTTTCCTTTTGACCAAAGATATGTCATGAAGCTTTGCTGCCTGTCCAATAAGGATCTCATCCTCTCATCACTATCTCACTGTCGAGGTAGTGAATTCGCCTATCTCTGTATCCAAGACAGGGGCTGTATTACCCAAGAAACAGCCAAAGTATCTAGAAAAATACTTGATTTCATCATTTCTGAACAGACTGGGGGGAAATGCATGCAAAAATAATAAGGCTGTGGGCCTTACATTTTGTACTGTAGCTTTTAAAACAATAATGTGGATTGTGCAAATTAATGTGAGAGACAATGCACAAGCAACATACAATAATTCCTAATGGCTGCGTAAGAGCAGTTTCTTTGTTTTTTTGTGCTAGCAAAGCTCATTTAACAGATGGTTACAGAACAACAGGAAGGGAAAACATTTTAAATAGTGGGCCATATGTATCAATCTTTGTGTACAACTTGTCGTAGGACCATGTGTACGCACAATCCCACAATTTGTGTACGGAGGTTTGTCGTCAGAGTTATCGTACACCTAATTGTCTTCATAAATCTGAGCATGAATCAAATTAGCATGAGATTATGTGCACATGAACGCGCTTAACATCCACTCCCACAATTGTTCTTATATGGACTGAGACACGCCTTTAATTAGTCTAATTAGCATATTAATGATCCCAGGCAAATCTGAGTGAAATGCAGAGATTGATGTTGAGGATCAATGGCAGGACGCAAGAAAAGAAATTATTCGGATACCGAGAAAGAGGTGATGGTTGATGAGGTGGAGAGGAGAAAAAATGTCCTTTTTGGAGGCCAGACTAGCGGCATTTCAAATCGACGGAAAAATGCGGAGTGGCTCAAAGTGGTGACTGCTATGAATGCAGTTTCACCAGAGGTGCGTATGGTGGAGGAGGTGAAGAAGTGGTCAGATTTTAAAAGAGAGGCCAAAAAATGAATAAGCGCACCCTCCGCACCCGGTGCCACAAGGGGGCAAGAGGGGGCTTTGCCCCCTCAGTTGTATTTTCTGCCCCCCCAGTTTAAGTTTTATGTACCCTATAGAAAAATAGCAAAAACAACAAAAATATTGGAAACATTGGAATACTCATTGGAAATGACACAGGGAAGTGAAGTTGCAGTCAACGAGAGAGAGGGAGAGAGAGCTGCATGGCATGAGCAGAAAGACTGACAAAATGATCTGATCATCTTTTTTTTTAACTTAATGACCCTGACACTATTGGCTAATATTTTGTTGATTTTAGCAGTCATCTCTCGGTGGTTAGAATTGGTCATAAATTCTATTATTTTGCGTCTTGTAGGCCTAAGTTCTCCGAGTGCTCCGATTCCCTAAATTGTGCGAGGACACTCAGGTTTAATACTGGCTTCACCACTGCTGTGAAATAAATGTATTATTTGATTTTGAAACAGTAGTCTTGTGTTGTTGTTATTTAGCCTTTCAGACTCTATTCCATGGTTAAATCAATGAATTTCATTAAACCTACCACTAGACCAATTTTAGGTGGTGACCTGGCAATCTGCCCCAAATATTCCTATTTCATATTATGGCCATGACGCACAAACACATGAAAAAGGTAAGGTAGGGAATTGTTCGCATCTAGTCAAAATGCCACTATATTGCCACCCGCAGGATGAAAAAATGCAGAAATAGGCATAACAGGATGATAACCTACTGTTTTATTATATAAAAAGATTTGCCCCTTTGCCATTTTAACTGCCCCCTCAGTCACTTCATCCTGGCATCAGGACCTGGAGCAATAACACTCATCAATGATTGACACAAGACCCATTTACTTGCATCACCGTTAGTTCCTCTTGGAGTTGCCAATCTGCAAATTACAAATTTTATGCATATGCCACCTCAAGACCATGAGCAGAGGTACGCATGTTTTCCCGGGAAGTATCTTTTAATAAATACTGTTTTATGTGTAGAAAAGTGCTCAGCACGATTTTAGTGCGTATGCACTGTTGATACATGTGAGTTGTAAATCTGCTCTTTTATTCCACACATTTTAATTAAATAGATATTCAGTACTGGAGTCCTAGTATGTACACATCGGTCATTTGTTTATTTTTAGAAATGTATGTATATTGATATTATGTACATAGTTTTTTTCCCTCTGGCACTACCAATGATTTATTACTGGTCAGTTTAATGGCTGCTGCCAGAAATGCCAGAAAGTCAATATAAAATGAGAAAGCATCCAAATACATCACCAGTGTTTTAATACAATAAAACTGGAAAAAAAGATGCATGACTTTCTGTATCAGTCCAGGGCAACAAGAGCTCTCCAGAAGAGAAAATCGTGTTGATAAAATTGACCTTGTTCAGGGAGTTATTGTATGGCAGTTCTCCTTTGTGTTATAAAGCCAACATAAAAGGCATGCATTAAACATTAAGCTAAGCTACATTAATTAGAAGAGTCCTTTCTTGCCAACCGTGCAGCTCACTGCACTCCAAACATGGAGGAGCTCCTTGTTCAACCTTCTGGTAGATTCCTCTGCTGGGGCACATATTTTGCCATCATGGATCCATTTATTTATTTATTTATTTATTTATTTATTGATTTATTCACTCTTTTTTACCAGACAAAATGACAGACAGTTAACTCCTAATCCAGGGTGCTGTGGTTATTTTGAAATATACACTGTAGTGGAAAGTTTGCTTCACCTTTTTTTTATCTCACTTAGAAGACAGCAATAGGAAATTGAGGCTGTCATTAAGCACAAGTGATCAAAACAAGACTGATAGCCTTGGGTCATTTTGTGCTTTCAGACTCTGTTGTGGTAGATCTGTTTTGCATCTGCTTGAACATAGTGGCACTTTTATGGGTATATATTAATGTCTTTTTTAAAGAACTTGCAAACAGGGGACACTTGAGGATAATTAAGATTTTGCAGCCATGAATGTATTTGTTTGTCAAGCTGAATTCTGAAAAACAATAAATGTCTGTAAAAAAAAAAAAACGAGTCACTACTTTGTGCATGGAAAAAACCCAACATAATCCAATGAAAAAGTAGATGACTTTTGTCCATGTGAGACAACGTCCATGGGGGTCTTGTCTGTAGGTTTACATAGCTTGCCAGTAGAGGTGCATCCTTGTTAACCTCCTGCTGGTGCAGTAGTGTGAAGATGCAGAACATGGAAGGTATAAGTGGCGGTGCTGTTTTCAGAATACAGCCTTGATTCCATATGGCCAAATAGATGCATCGTATCAAACCCTGTGAGACAAAATAGCTGCAGGCCATAAGCAAAGTGCAGATGCAAGGCAGCTTTTATTCTACTTCCTCCTGACCACTGATAACATTACCACTTAAAAAAAGCTTCTATGTTGAGAGCTCATGAAGGTACAGAATACCAATGCATCTTAGCACTTTTCTTGAAGCTTACAATAATCCATACATTTTTTCCCAGTGTCCTGTTGTGGCTGGATTGCAAATCCTGGGCTAAAGGGTGGATTTTCTCAAGGCCACTCCGTCTGGTCCATCCTCTCTGTCTCGAAGGTTAATAAGGGAAAAGGGATCTAAGGCAGAATGAATATGCTTTGTGAATTGACAGCGCTTTTATTTATTTATTTATTTTCAACAGCAAACAGCTGCTCAAGGTAAATTCTCATTATATGATAACATGCATCAGTCCAAATGTCAGTCCTTGATGATCAAAGTTTGCTTTTTTCCTGTTCAAATAGGATCCCCATTCTGAATCACAAAACCTTTAGGATAAACATTGTCTGCTTCTGCCGCAGCCAAAAAATTATATTCTGCCAAAAATCAGCCCCATTCTGTGTTGACTCTGCTGTTGGATTTATATTTAAAAACATGTCCTTTCATAGATGAACTGTGTTGCAAAGCAACATTTCCATAAATGAATGGGGACTCACTGTTCAAACAGTTAAATGCTCACACTGATAATAAAATATGAAAAGCATTACCACAGGGTGTGTGAATTAAAACTAATTAGTCAAGACAATTTCACTGAAGTGATTATTGAGTGAGAATGTTGATTTTACATGCTCAAAGGGACTGTGTGTGGTCTTCTGGGCTCCCCCTTGGCTGTTTCGCGCACAAACACGGCTGCAGAGTCATCGCCCAAGATCAGTCAACTGACACAAGAACAAATTAAGGAACTGCAACCAAGGAAAAAAAAATGATTATCTTGTGTAATATGTCGATTTCAGCAAATTGGCCATTTCCTCCACTTGGACAGGTTCAAAAGGTACTGTAAAAAATGTACCTGATGTATATTTAATTGATTTTCGCTGTGTACATTACATCTGCAGTTGGTTGCGAATATCAGGGATCTGTTATAGTCACATTTCAATATTACATGATTTCCAGTCAGAACATGTAGGGAAAGCAAAGCCATTCAGTTCTTTGCCAACACCATTTCTGGCTGATTCTCAGAAAAAAAATATTACATTATGAGGCTGCTATGTATGCTTTTCTCCAGAGCCAATCAGATGAATCTGTTGAATCACAAATCTGGTAAAAGCAAAAACCAAAGAGCCAGGGGATGGCAGACAAAAGAAGGTGATATATTCTTGGCTCTGCATTTTACATGCCAAGCTGAGTGAATTTTAAATGACCCCAGATAATTTTGCTTCTCAACTTATATTAAATATTTATTGTTATTCATTATTCATTGTTCAGAGGGGTTAGAAGATTTACAGAGTTTTGTTTCCTTTTTTCTACACACATTACATCAGCAATTACTTCTAGGTCAATAAAAACCTCACATGTATTTGTGGCCTCTAAATGATATTGATATTGGTAGGTTTGAACAATGTATTAAATGCACACCCTCTTTTTCACAACTCTGCCCTAAAACACAGCTTCTCATTTTGAAGTTTCCAGCACACTGTTGAATTGTGTTAACTGACGTAAGTTTGTGCTTTCATGGGAGGGTAAAGTGACTACTTACTGCTGGGTCTGAGCTGCAGTGAAGGGAACATCCCTGGTCAGTCATTACTGAAACAACGTCCACCTATTACACAGTAAACTACTAGTAATTAGTCTTTATTACTAGCTAGCTAACTACATACTGCCTTTTCTAACCCTTTCTCTCTTACCACTTTATTGCTTTAATTTATTTGTTAGTTTGGATACTCGTAGAATACATGTAATCCTTGTAGAATACTTTAGTGCATTGTGTAGTTACTTGGATTTCACCCACTCCTGGTCTGCATAAAATATTTAAGTTAGTCAAATCAGTGTGCAGAAAACCTTTAGCAGTGCATAGGCTGAGATTAATACAGAGGTAATATCATGAATTTCATCTTTTGTAACTTTTACCAACATTACACTGAAATGTAAAAGTAATTTTAAAAAGCAATCTTGTGGGTATTAGCGCTGCTCCTTAACCACTATGCTACACTGCCGCCCCAACAATGAACATCATATTTTGCTGGCTAGCTAGCTAATTCACTGTTTAGTCAACTATCGTCATCTTCAGCAATTTTCAGTTGGAGCTTACAAGCACTTACCTGTCTTGGATTCTTGTGTACTGACAGGTGGTGAGCCTTTAGCGGGGAAGGTAGAAGTTGTCCAGGTCTGGCTGTCTTGTGACATTAGCATGGGCTACATGCCAATGATTTTGCACATAAATGGACTGACAGGTTTTACCAACTGTCTGTTATTATGCAGTCTATTATCATGCTGGGCAGCTAGCTCGCAGGTTAGTCTACAGCCCCTACGATTATTCAGTTTTCTCTCTCTCTCTCCATATATATATATATTTATACTATATATATATATATATATATATATATATATATATATATATATATATATATATATATATACATAGAGAGAGAGAGAGAGAGAGAGTACAATTTTTAATTTTTTCCCAATGGAGTTTCACGTGTATTATTTACATTATTATGTATTTATATTTAGTTCTTATATAACACATAACTGCATGTAAAATCAGATGTTTCAGAATTTTATGTATGCATTTGTGCAAGATTTTTAAAAAGCTGAGTGAAAATTACATATTCTGGGTCCATTCGAGGAATCACTATAGATGTACTGTGTGTTAATGGATTGATCCATTTATCTCTAGTTACATATTTTTCACATCTTTAAGGATGCAGCCTGTGCTTCAAGACATTAGCCTCCAAATGAAGCAAGGAGAAACAGATATGTTGTCTGTTAACTTTGAACTAAACTAATTCCATAAATTAATATGCAGTGTATATACTGAAAACATCTGTCAGGATTTAATCTCATAGTTTTTCTTCACATTTCCCTGTGCAGAGCTTGTATAAACCTGCAGCCTGTGATTGACTTTCACATTAATTATAACCTAGATTTCAGAATAGAAGTCATGGTCGGGATGATGTGCTTGTTGCTGTGTTGGTGTTATATGTCAATCAATCATTGCCTGTTCATGCTTGTTTCTGCCACCCTGTATTACAGCTCTACTGTTGCAGTCATGAAAAATTAAAAGGAGGTAAAACAAAGCACACAAAAGTCCACCATGACTTCCGATGGCACAACCAGGGTACTACGAGTCCATGTGATAAATGAAACCTGCAGTCAAAGGCTTTCTGTGGTGATAAGGTTATTCTCAGCTCTCATCCATCATTTATGTATGGCCCTCTGTTACAGTTTTATTTGAATGGAGGGATTGTATATCCCTCTTTTGAACACAGAAGGTCAATGATTAAATAACCTAGTTTCTTCCTGAATGGAACCCAATCTTCTCACATGGAGGTCATATGGGAAGGAAATGTGATCTCTGGTGTATCTGAAGTTGGTAAGAAAAGGAGGGAGTTATTACTTACACCTCATCTGTTGAAAGAGTTCATGGAAGGAGAGATGCAGCTCTGTTTAATCTAGTGGATATCAAGGGAGTTAAACTATATCAATGTGCACAATGACATGGTGGAGCTGTTGTTCTTGAGCTCATCAGCAAGCATACTGCTTATTGTAACAGTACCTCAAATTGGATTGGCTTTGCCAAATGGCCCCCAACAGCTAATCCCAACTACTTTGAATTATGAGGAAAATGAATATGCTGCCTGTGGTTTTCAGGTCTGAAGAAACCCTTTGGAGCGAAGAGGTGAAAAAAACAAGCGTGGGCACATAATGTGTGCTTGTGGGCTGGGGTCCAACTACAGCTGCCTACACACAGTCTGTGTCCCATTGTTGTCTGAAGGGCAAAGACTTAGGCTGAGTCACTGCATGAAAACCGGTGTGTGTGTGTGCGTGTGCACATGTGTGTGTCAAAGTTATCTTTGTAAATCAATGCCAATTGTGCCATTTCCCAGATTAATGTGTCACTCTGTACGAGGTGAAGATAAGGCTGCCCCACTTTCAGATGTCCAGCATTGATTTGGTTCTCCCAGCTTTTCCATCTTCAGGCGGTCCACAGCCTGATCTATAGCTCCACCCTAATTAATACCCACCCATGTGTGATCAATTAAACAACATGAATATTTCAATGCTTTATTTAAGACTCGTATCCCTGAACTGGCAGGCATTGATCCTGACCTGTTTGAGGAATGGTAATGTGTCAGACAAAGAAACACACACAGAAGACACGTTTTGTTCAATCAATACTACAATTTTGACAGAAACTTTACAAAGAAAATGTATTCATGAAAAAAATACTATTAATTATCCTTATACATGCAAGATGGTGCATGTGTTCATATTTGTATTATGAGTATGTGTCTGTGAATGTTTTTTGCAGTTTATGGTTTTCATGATAGGAATGATTTCTTCAGCACCATGGACAGTGCAAGCAAAGCAAGCACTTCAAGCACATCTTAAAACCTGTGTGTGAATTGGCACAAGGGAATTGTGGATATTGGAGTTATACACAATATCCAAGAAAGAACTGCATGCATAGAATTGTGAGTAAGAGTTAACAGTAACCTATACTTTACAATCTGTTTTCCTCTGAATTTATCATTTATGGACACTATGATATAACTGATACATAGTTATTAATCTCTATGAGCACGTCAGTATGATGTAGGTGCATTCCTATCATTTGTTATTAGTACAATATGATTGCTAAAACAATTATGATTGTGTATTCACATCTTAGCAATTTCTTCTTGTTGTTCTGGTGACATTGCCACAAGGACAATTTAAATCACTATGAAAAAGAGCATCTATCAAATAAATTGATACATACATACATACATACATACATACAATCAGAGATCAGATTTTCTTACTTTGGCTTATACCTTCTTTGAAAACTTTGTTTTGTCAGCTCTAGCATAAATGTAGAGCCAAGAATGTTGATTGAATGTCCTTTTAACTGAAGTGTCTTCCTCTTCTGTGTCTCAGCTCAGCTATTTTGAAATTGTCTTAACAATCCTTAACATGCCTTTTTAGATCAAGGCAAGGTGTTATTTTGCAAATTTTAAAAGTAAATTTCCCCACTGAAACAAACATTCTTGAATATACAACAATATCAAAGTGGACATCAAGAGTGTACAATAAAAAAATACTTTAGGGTATGCTAAAGAAGTCTAGAAAAGTAAACTCCACTGCACACTATCAGACTGTGATATCTGATAGTTCACATTGAAGGGTTCCTAACTCGATTTGATCGGTTTACACATTACCAAATCAATCTCGAGACTGACTAGATTTTTGAATTAGCATCTGTAAATTGTAGTGTAACTATGCACAGCTGCATTCTTTCCATTTTATAACACAATTATCAAGATATTTGTTGCCATAATGTGCACTGGGTCATTTGACAGCATTCTTCACCTAAATCTCAGCAATATTGTTCTTGTGAGGATTAATGGAGTGTATGTTGGGGTTTGTTGGGGGCTTTTGTATCAGTGCTCATCACATGCTTGAGGTTAGAATCTATAAACAGCTTTGGTTTGTGTGGCCCAGACCCTCACTTACCCTGTGGATCATTGGAATGTTCCGTGTAGAAAAGTATGTCATTTATAGTAACATTTAATTAGACTATGTTTAGCATGGTGCTATGAGAAAATGCTATACAGGGGAAGTATTTGGTTGAACAAACAAAAGATTTCTAATTCACTCTTATAAGGAACATAGCCTTGGTGTGTCCTTGATCCACCTTAATACTTTCTCTGTGGTGTATCTGTAAATGTGTAATTACTTTGGTTATTGGCTACTGAACAGTTTAGATTACTTACAGTAATATATATTAATGTATACATACTATATTAAATGAGAATTGTAACATAAACTACTGGATTTTTTCAGAGAGCAACTACAGATTCCCTTAAAAATGTAGATGTTAAAGTGTAATAGGAAAAATATGCTTGAAACCATAGGAAGTCTAAATTATGATGGAAGATTTAAGATAGAAGAGTGTTTACACTAGGAATTATTACCTCTTTATTTGTAATTACATTTTATTTAGTTCCATAAACTGACATTCTGTCAGTCAAACTTTTTAGTATAGATGGATGTTTTTCTGATGAAAGTGCAGCATTGGACTTAGAATCTAAGAGAATCTAATCTTAGAAATGTCACATATTTGAAGTTTTTCTCCTTCTAAAACATCTAAGCAGCCTGCCCCTTGCATTGCTACAGATGTTATTTATTTGATTCTACTCAATACGCACCCCTGCTAGCTGTGTTGTTTCCGTCCTTTCAGATGGCCAGCTGTTGATTCTGTGGAATAAACCTCATCATGATGGTAATCCCGTGCTTCTCTGCACCTGGCAGGAAGCGAGGACTGAGAGCTTTGAATCAATTTGGGCGGCGTGTCTTCAGCACACCTATGGTTTGGGGCGAAAGGGGATTTTGTGGGACGTGCCACTGCTTGTGTCTCTCCAGATGGAGTGAGTGGAACTGTGGATTTTCTCAAAGAAGTGCCAGAGTCAATTAGTGGGAAGGAACAGTCGCACTTGAAGGGTTCTTGGCACTGCCTTCTAGATATGGTCAGGAATGTAAACAAGGATAAATTTTGTATGATTTGCACAACTGTTGCTAGGTTTTTAGTTGCTTTGCCTCCAGTCTGCTTTACTTGGCTACAGTGAATTTACTCAATAGGAATGAACAGCTGAAAGACAAATTGCATACATAATACAGCCTTGGTAATGTCCTGTACTGTGTCATGCCCCAATGCAACGTTGCAAGGGCATTACTGTTAAAAGTTCAACTGGATCTTACCATACAATAGAAAAGACTGAGTCCTTTTTATGAGGACTAGGCTAATATTACTTTTGTTTTGGCCTCTGTAGTCCTAATGAAAAACCGTCATCTTCCAGTATAACTTAATTAATGACTTTGCCAAAGCAGATTACAAATCATTGTTACCCTGGAAATGGTCTTGCTTCTTTGCGTATGAGAGGATTGGGGGAGACGTGGTGGGCTAAAACATTCAACTTTCAAATTTATTTAATTGGCCTTTTGAGTTAATAATTAAGGAAATAAAAGTGTCTCAGCGGGAGACTCTTGAGAATTTCCGGAAAGCGTAATGCTGAATAATGCTCTCACGTAACTAATAGAAGAGATCTTTTGAATGTCTGGGTTGGGTGGTGTGTTGCAGATATTCTTATTGCAGCACACATGTGGTCTGTAGATACAGCTACTGGGTAGGAGAACTTTGTATACCAATGAGGTAAAATGTGATTCTCAGTACACTTTTGTCCCTTGAAGACAGAATCCATATTGTACATCTGAATGAGATTGCACCTTCCTTGTGCCCAAGTAAGTTTTGATTCTGGGTGACAAAAGCATGTTATCTGTGACCAATTTATTTCTGCTCATCTGCCTTGCTTTAGTAATCATTTAAACTGAAAAATGCTGCCACATACCCACATAGCTTTGATATAAGTCTTATTAGTATTGCTCAACTGATAGAAAGAGGGGCAGATGCATTTCTATAATTTGACAGTGTTAGGATTAACCATTCTGTATGTTTTTTTTTTCCCCACACACTGAGAATGAAAATAAATGTGTTGTGCTTGTTCTCTGTATGATGTGATGGCTTCAACCTGTCAGTGGTAACTGAAACACAAGACATGCATGACATCATATTAACGAATCATGAATGTATAATGTCTGTACATGACCTTTTGGAGTCCAGGGTGCAGTATTAATAAAAATACTTTTAACAAATCAGATCAGTTTGAATGATGGTTACTCAAATGTCAATGCAGTGTGAGGTTTATCTTGATGCTTGAATATCTATAGTCATTTAAACGGGCATTGATGAATGCCTTTGCCTTCTGACTTGATCTCCAATGTCACTTCATTCATCAAATCGGTAGTTTGCCAAGGCAAAAATCAGCATTGCTGTTAAGGGAAGAGGTTTTATTTCATGATCTCAACACTGGTGTCCTAGGGCACTCGGTCGATGCTGTTGTGTGTTGTATGATGATGAATGGGGAAAGTATTCATAATTGCTGACTAATTGGAATGAAAACCAGCTAAGCACTGGAAACTGAGGGGCCTGAAATAATAAATGGTGGGCGGTTGAGCAACTTAACCTTCAAACAAGGAAGATTTACTGAGGCTGAAGAAAGGACTTTAGCTTAATCCTGACTCATAAATGTGGGATTGTGAGGAGGTTACTTACAATGTTGGCTGTTTTATACGGCTTAGTGCCCTTGCTGTGTGCTTTACCCTGATCCCTTGCCAAGGTCTGGCTGGGTCAAGAATTGTTTTATTTGTAATTGGGTTATGCATTGGCAGTCAATGTAACATTGTTATTGCTGTCAAAGATATGCCCAATGGGATTTCCTTTTAAACAGCAGAATTAAGCATGTTAACATAACATTAGACCAGGGGAGATTGAAAGGAGTTGGTCTCACCATGAGGCATTTGCTTTAAGACAAGTGCAGCGACCTTTGAAAATGAGATAGGGTTAACTATCACCCTGCAAGCAAGTGATCTGTAATTTCCTGGGTTTGTCGGTATGGAGACAGTCTTCACACCATTCAGTTGTATCCATCCAGCGGGGGCAAGGGACCAGTCATATAGTTGCTCTTCCACACTGAACTCTTCAACTTCCTGTACATCTTTTAAGTGACCCTTTAGCGAGTGCCCAGGAACACTAGACTGACAGACTGGGAACACTGATGAGAGAAAAGCTAGGGTGAATGAATACTAGTTGACAGTCCTTTTTGGTGCCTTCTCCTTTTCCCATTTGTTCTCTCCCCATAGACACAGTTAATACTGCATAATAAAAATAATGAAAAAGGACTTGTAATTTGAAGCAGCTAAATTGCAGTGAAAAAGGAGTCTACACATGTGTTTCATGTTCCTGGTTCAAGCCATGTTTCATATATAGCCATATATACAGTATATATCTGGATTACCCAAGTAAATCTCTCCTTTGTTTTACATTCTGACCTGATGACAGGCTTAACAAAGCTGGTGGTGTGGCAGGTCATGTAACTAACTATCACTTGTTAGCAGACATTAGTACATTGTCATAAATTGCAGCCGAATGCAGTGGTAATACATTACAAACCTGAACATTTTTTATGGCTGTAACCACAGTTTTTCAAAGGTGAATATTCTCACCCTGGTGTTGCTGATTAGAATTTGGGTGATAAATGTAGATTTACTGCCAGCTTTTCTCTGTCAACAAAGTATTAACCTATCAATTTCTTCATTGCCATGAGTAGTGTTGTTGTTGTTTTGTCATAAGGCATTTTAAATCCAGCAGACTGTGAGAGAAAATGAATGATCAATCATCAGCGGCAGTCAGTGGTACACTGCGATGCCAGGCTAATTATTTCCAAAGATGTATTTATTCTATCAGTGCCCCGCCAGGTGCACAGTTCTGCTGTTTCGCCAACCCCTGTCAGTGGAGACGAAGCACTGTTTGAAGCCGCAGTGTTTTCCCCTTGTATTTGCCTCTCTAATCCCATCAAAGGGTCTTCCTTTTCTTTGGTATTCACAGCCCTCAGCCACCCATACGGCTTGTTTACCTCCCTCCAGGACTGGCATCTAGGACATGTCGCTTGGCTGTTTCATTGGTGATTACTCACAGAACCAGACGAACATCTGGGAGCATAAACACACCTAATCCCCCCACAGCTCCCGAGACCTGGGGCCATTCAAAAATAATTGTCCACTAAAACAGGGAGGGGGAAAAGACAACAACTGGATTTAACCTATTATGGATGCTTTGCTATGGACAATGGCGTTATTGTAGATTACTAACACACAATAGTCTAGGAGTGCAAGCAGAAGAATTTAAAAACAGGTCTTCTGCTTTGTCATTGACCACAAGGCACAAGAAGTGTGGTGAGATTAGGATATAATAAATATACATTTTATTACAGTTGAATAATTTTTAATGCTTATACTGAATAAATGATGCATAGTTTCATGACCTAAGAAAGCTTGATATAAAATAGATTTGGTATTGTATCGGAACCCAAACTGGCCATAGTGATGTTAAGTGCCTGACCTTGGCTGATGGAGTCATGGCTCATTTGGCTAGCACAGAAACCAGTGTCATAATGATTCAATGCAGTCATTTCAACTAGAGGCTATGTCCTGGTCATAGACAGAAGACCTTTTATGAGGAAATAATTGAACAAATCAGAATGAGGTGGCTTCAGTTTTACCTTACTTTGTCCTAGCAAGGTTAGTTCCATTTGTGTCTGCATGCTTTTTAATACAATCAAAAATACATTATTATACAATATAACGATATTTTCTGGCTGTATGTGCTAGTCTATTTAAAGTGGTGATTGTTCATAAAAACCTGGATAAAGGAGAAACAAAACAGAAACAAGACCATAGAAACAGAAACCAAAAACCAGAACCAGGGAAATGAAACAGAACAGTAATGGCCTTGATAACAGGGATAAGAAACATATTTGGATTTTGCAGACATAGGCAATGAGAATGATTCTGTCACAGTCTACAGTTTATACGATATAGTATATATAATTTCTCATTCATGATTATTTGATTTCTTCACATGTTTATGGCTAGCAGTGTAGTCAGCTTGGCATTAAAAGGTTGTCATCTTAGATATTACATTAAAACCAAACAAAACATTTGAAATCATGCCTGCCAACTAGAGATATGTGGTTGACTAAATGCCCGCCTACCTCATTAACTGCTGCAAAGTAGGTTAGATACTTGACTTAAAGGCTATTCTTATCTGGCCAGTTATTCTCCAATCATCAGATGTAGCAATTTTTAAAATATTAATGGACACTGCCATTAAAAGTAAAACTCTTAATAAGGCCTGCCATTTTGTGAAAAGATAGTTTGTTTTGCTTCAGGGGTACAATGCATTGCTCTGTGAAGATGTCAGTTCAGCATCTCCTGTTTCATTATTACGGTTAACTGCAGAAAACTTTGCAGGAGAAAGAAGGTTTTGCAGGACATTGTTTTTGTGAGGGAATTTAAAAAGTATAATGTAATATTTATAATTAAGGTTTCATATATTGAAGAGTGTAATCAACATAATGAGGTAGACTGGGATTGGTTGGTTTAGAGGTGGATACCTAGTTCATGGAAACGTATGGTTGCTCTGCAGATCACACTATGTTCTTATATGCACAACTAACTTACCTAATGCATATTATAAGTCAAACAAGTATAGTGAGGTAAAGTAATTACAATTATTTTATAAAAAAAATATTGGTGCCCTTGAAACAGATCAATGAAGTGCTTCATACTATCTGTCATCAAATGCAACAAGTGGTACGTTTTTTTTCCCCCAGTCATAAGAGGACCTTCAAAAGAATGGCATAAATAAATGGAACTTAAGTTTATTAAGTTCATTATAAATCCACTCTCAAAAATCGCCTGCAGACTGATGAATCTGCTTTTGTTATCTCTGACTTCACTAATAGCTTTCAGATTTTGGTATCTTACACCCTACTGGGCCGACTCCCCCATCCCTGTTCATTTGTTCGTCAAAGAGAGCAATTTTAAGCTTTTCCATTGATTGCTTTTTAAAATGCCAGTTTGTTATAAACAGGGCATAATTAACAGCCCTAGAGGTAGACACTGCTTTAGAGAAACCTCTCCATCCCATTAGCACCTCAGTTCTCATTAAAGCCAGCAGTCGGCCTTTTCATCTTTCACCCCCTCTCTGAAGACATCATTACAGCATTCCAAGGCTTATTTCTCCTGGTCACTTCTGGGTGGACATGCTTAGCCTCACATAGTTCAAAGTTTGATGCCTCTGTGATTAATGACCAAGCAATTTCATTTGGTGACTTCCATCAAGGATGACCCACGAGTGTGTTTCACCTCTCTGCATAAATGGAACTTGTCTCCGGTAGTCTGATATCGTGTTTTACAGCCCAAAAAATACTGATCTCTTTTTCTCAGTGTGATGCTACCAGTTTTGCTACAATTGCTACAATTTTCAGTATCCCTCTTGACGTGTCCATTCATGATTCCACAAGCCCAGGGTGTACAAATCAACTGTACCATTACCCCTTGTCTGATTCACTCATGTTCTTAAAGACCTTCAGTTTTTAACACAAAATAATGAGACAGATTTTTTAATCCATTTAAACTGTTTTCGAGTGACAGTTATAGTAAAACTAAAATAGCAAGACTAAACTGTTGGGGTGGGAGGTGCTTGGCACTGAAGCAGATGCTGATTTTAGATGATGCTAAGATTCATTGTGGAACATAGAAACGGAGGAGGTCACTGGAAGGGTGCCATCATCTGACACTGATTAAACCTATGAGAACAGGCTTATGGCAGAAGAGTTGATGGCACTGAGTTGAGGGTCTGAGATTATTTCAAATTTTGCTCAGGGAATCCAATTTTAACTTTACTTTTGATGGAGTAAATTGGACAAGAAATAATTTTTAAAACGAGTCCTTGCTTTGGTGATGCTTTATTATTTCCAATGTGTCTATGTCATGTGTCTATTCTAGTGTATGCTGCGTTCTAGTAACATTATGTACAGTATGGTTCTGCTTTATAGTTTGATATTTACTAACAACATCAGTGTGGAAAAACGGCACTGGTCAATGTAATTAAAATCCCATCGTCTAAAATCATCTAAATCGTCTCAAAATGTACATATACTGTGCAATTCTGTTTTCCTGGCAGAACCTTTTTGGTGGCTACCTTCTCTTTCTGTGTCAACAATAACAATTAAACACCACAGCGTCTACCCCATTGTATGTTTCTAATCTTGAAGTATGACCTTGCAAACCTGTAAACTGATCTTTTAGGAAGAATGTCTTCTGATGAATGGTGGACAGGTGAAAGATTCAGTTCCAATCTTGGTTGTGTATTAGCTACTTAACTTCCAACTAACCAAGTGGCAACATCACATTTTAATTTGTTCATAATATATTCAAACTTCATAAATAGAATCAATAAAATGATTCTGATTCATGCACTTACTCAGACAGCTGAGAGATGAGTGCAAAGATATTCTATTAATATTTTCCTGTGCTATGACACTTAGTAATGATGCTTCATGCTGAACATAAGAAAGATATAGAGCATGCTGGCAATATCTGCAACATATAACACCATTGCACATACGATGTGACGGTAACAGCCCAAATATCAGTCTTTGAATTATTATAACCCTGAATTAATTTTCATTCTACCGTGCCAATTAAGCATTGCTTAATATAACTTTACCTCTCTTAACATCTCATGTTCAGAGGCTTCGTGAAAAGGCCAGGACACTTAGACTACTGGAGCTACAGAAGGTCCCAGATGGACTTTTTTGTGAGGAATGGTATATGGTTTGTCCTCAGAATCTACTGGAGCTCACCCTCACTTCTGGTGCATAATTGATATCTTGCCATTAGAATTCAGTGCAAAGCAGAAAAAAATATTTCCAGGGTTGGAGGTCTTAATCCCAATGGAGCATCATTGGTGGGTTGGTGTGGAAGGAGATGAAATCTGTACAGTTCCCAAGTTCTCGGTACCAAATACAAATGTATCCATATCTGTGTGCGATAGGTGGTTTGCAGGACTTTCTGTTCATTTTAATGACCTGGGATCTGTGTTTCTGAGATCCTTGTTAGGGGAGTGAGTATCAGCTTGCCAACATATTAGTGTCTCTTTTGCCCTTACAGTCTCTGGTGAGGCGGCACCTTTCGTAATCCCAGAGGACCCTGTGGGCAGAGGTTGTGGCAGGATCCGGTGTCAGCTGCAGATTGCCATTGGAAAGCGGCACAGTAAGGAGACAGACAGGCTGCTATTTAAAGTCGTGATGTTATCACTGAGGATCTCTCAGCCAGAGCAAAGGATACGATTCACAGTCGCTGGGGCTGAGCTGGCAGTGTTCATATTTTCATCTCTTTGGTAATAGATTTCTTTTGTAAGATATTTCAGAGAGATATTTGCATCCTGACATATGACAGCAAGTAAAAAAGGATGTTTTTGTGAAGGTTCCCACAGCTTTACATTTGGTTCGAGGAGGAGTGTGAGGTATACATGGGAAATATAATGACAACAGAGGAAAATGTACTTTATAACAATTCAACGCAGAATCCCTTGCCAGTGCTTACTCTTACATTTGTTGTTACCTCTGGTGGTAGTAATAGCTATAGTAGTATCATTTGTGATGGGGTGATGGGTTTCAAAAACAATGTAAAAATGAAATCAAAACTGAATTCAGTAATTAATACATTAACTGCATTAATACAATTATATGATTTAATTCTCAAAACGTTCCATTTATTCTCCAGTGTTGCACTTCAATAGCAACAGCTGGTGTCGATCTCTCAAAAAGAAACCCATGGAAAAGTGTTCAGTTGGACATACCAAGAATTTTTCAATCACCCATGTCAAACAGCTGTTTGTTTTATCATTTAAATGGGTTTCCGATGCCAGTAAATCGCAATTTTGACAAATGACAAAAGATTCACCCTTTAAGGTTACTTCTGCTGTTTATATTAAAGGTCTGGGGTTTGAATGAGTGTGGTGATGCCATGCAAAGAACCATGTAAATATGTTTCTAGCTGTTTAGCAACCCTATAATTACAAGGAGAGAGCAGATTGTACGTTGTACTGTATGCTATGTCAGCCACAGACCTGAAGGAGAATGCACCATCTGCTGTATGGAGCAGTAGGAAGAAGTAGGGGTGCAGCACTGGACCTGATGATCATGGATTTGTGTTACTTTGTCAGTGAGCAAGAAGTTGCATATTTTTTTGCTCCAGTTGGAAAAATGGATTATGTAACATCTGTAAACATTGTACATTGCAAATCAATATCAAACATGCCCTGCAAAGTTTCGAACCATAACATTATCAAAGATTGTTTCTCAAATCACACACACATACACACACACACACACACACACAAAAACTTAAAACAGCGAACAGTCCTCTGTGATTGTCTGGTATGCTAATTAAATTGATTGTAACTATACTGAATGATTGTTTCATGATTATTCATGAGCCTTCTCACAACAAACCATTTTCTGTGTTGTTGAGAAGTAATAAAAGGACTCAATCACAGGCAAAAAGAAGTAGCTATGCACAGGTCAGCACCCTGACACACAGTGGAGTCCATTGATATTCAGCTTCACCGAAATAAATTGTCTTCCCCACAGCAATATTGACATTTTAAAGCATTAGTTAGAGAACACAGAGAAGTAGATCATTTCATAAACAGCAGCCTTTTTCTTCCAGTTCATATGACCGCATGGACACAAATGATTGTGCAATGAAAACACAGACAAGAAATCTTTATGAAAGTGCAGGTATGGTTTACATGGCATTTCAGTGGGTAGCACTCAGGGTCTCATACTTTGAAACACCAAATCAGCATTCACGCTGAGCAGGTATGTATGTATTCTGGGTCCATGCAACTAAACTGATATCTACTTTCAACAATTTTCAAAGGAGTAGGCAGCTACAGTTCTAAGACAATAATAGCAAAATGATACGCTTACAGTGCAGTGTACAAAAGCTAATCCAATAGCGGCACTAGACAGCATTTGTAGATGGAAGACTTGTGATGAAATGGTTGCATTTGTTTACCCATGCAATCTGTGTATTTTCTTTTTAATAATAACACATCAAAGGTTACTGTAGTAATTGCATAGGGTGATAAAAGCCCAGGGACAATTTTTTTGAGCTTGTTGCTATTGGCAGAATCATTTCACACCACGTTGTCATACTGTAATATCCTTTTGCTACAGTGTGCTGTTGGCTGTTGCTCTTATTCTGAGGTATTCTGAAAATAAATTGAAATGCCAGACACACATGATAAAATTTCATGTTGATTGTGGCCTGCAAGTAGTTGAATTCTAGCAGGCACAGCATTTCAAATGCCCCTT
Organism: Megalops atlanticus; assembly: GCA_019176425.1. NCBI lineage: Eukaryota > Metazoa > Chordata > Actinopteri > Elopiformes > Megalopidae > Megalops > Megalops atlanticus. The sequence continues at coordinate 13,867,245 of CM032878.1, read as the reverse complement.
GAATCTGTGTAAAGCCCTCCTTTAATCCAACCTAACTGTAAAGGGCAATATACACTGAACACAACTGTGAAAGGAAAGTTCTAAATACTATGACTATTAATAAAAAATTTTGTACCTGATTTACTGACAGTAAACAATTAATGTGCTCTGTATGAAAAAATAAACGAGAGATTTCATTGCATTATTTGATTTCTCAGTAGGCACCATCGAGCAGGGTGAATTACATAGCATACTTTTGTGGTCAATCACACAGCAGTGCCTCACCTGGGAATCAAACCTTTAGGCTACAGGCTCAGTTCCCACAATTCTGCACTACAACCCCATCTATCTGGATACTCAAGGTCACAAGAAAAGTTTGAAAATCTTTCATGCACTGTAATGTCTGACTGAAAGGGTCCAGCTGTGAAAGCTCTCTGACTAGAATGACATATTGTTAGGGAGCTGCTTAGGGACAGCCTATTACATACTGACGTTGAAGGCTGCAGGGGGCCAGCTGATTGAGAGGTGTGGCTAGTGTCTTTTAAATTGACAGAAAGTTACCTGGACGAGGAAAAAAAAAAAAAAGAAGCATTCCGGTGGCGGCAGATGACTTGTCCCGCTCAATCCTGCAAAAGGCTGCGCGCTCATGACAAGTTTTGAGACGTTTGTTCATGATTCGTTTTGTTATCATCACTTTACCAGATACCAGGCTGGAGCACGCCACTTCAGGAGGAAGCTAAGACGGTGCTCGTACTGGAAGATGCTGTGAAGCCCTCAGGTAAGCTGGTTCTCTTGCAGCCTTCGGTAGGTGCATCCAACATCCAGGTCACACTGACATAGGCTCAAGTTCATGTTCTTTGCACACTGCAAGGTAAGTTACGGATGGCCCTGTTGTGTGTTTGTAAACTATATGGTGGATGTTCACTCAGTAAGCCATCAGCTAACTATTTAGAGAACAACTCTTGCAGGTCTAAATATGGCCAAAATGTAAAAATGATCTGACAAGGGACTGGACTGCAACTGACAATTGAGTCTTGTTTACTTGGCAGATAGCAGACATATTTTCTTACCATTAAATGTTTGCCTTGTTAATGTTGGTTTTGAATACACATAGAATTACTACATACTAATAAAACCGTCTCACCATCATCATCAATTTCCAATGTTTTCACCACTTTCAATCTTATTTTTTATGGCAGATGTACATTGCCGTAATGAAGCCACCCTTTTTATCTTGTCTAATCATCCATAAAACCCATCTCCCAGTACAAAAGTAATTATAAGCAAGGAGTGAACTTGAATGTAGGGAGGAAAAAAAGGGACAAAAAGTAATAGCATTTCGAACCCTTGTTTATTTCTATCGCTGTAAAAAATTAGTGTCGCTGTCCAGCTAATACAATGAAAACCATGGCTCTCCAGGGTGGGCTTTTTCCTAAGCAGCTGGATACAACCTTTAAGCTGAAGGACAAGATAAGTATTAAGCGACTTACATTGCTTAGAGTCCACAAGGGCATTAATGTCATGCTCAGGCTCTGTTTCCTATCTGAGTGTGTCTAATACTGCTCAGCCATATGCAGTCAGCGCAGTGATCATGCTGCCCATCTGGGAGACGAGGGCCTCTCTCATCCTGTTGATGGCCTAGTTACTGCCAGAAAATGTTTGAAATGAATTAAAGGGGAACTCTGGCTGAGACACCTCGAATGAGAATTACAATGGCTCGGCCTTTCTTGTGTTCACCAGCCATTTTACACTGAGTCCTTTTATTTACTGTGGTTAATAATTTATTCTACTTGTTCCCATGCTCACATAGTCTCGATATATGACATGTGTTCTCTCTGAAGTTCACTCTTGCGTTTTCGTCTGGCTGGGGAAAAACAAGGTTACAAGCAGGTGAATTTTTCCATTGCTGAGCATTTTTCTTTGTGTCCAGTTGTCTGAGGTGATTTTGTGTTTCTTCATTGTTGACAGCCAATGCCCCCCCTCCCCCGCACACACACACACACCACACACCACACATACACGTTTTTCTCACCTTTACACTTCATCAAACTGAACTACCAATTGTTTCATCCCTGCTGTTAATTGGCATCAATCACAAGGCCAATATCTTGAATGGGGCTCCATTGTATGCCCCTTCAAGTGCTGTGAGAGAGACAGTGGGACCGACGGTCATTGAGAATTATGACCCTCTAGAGATTAATTTGTCTAAATCAAGGACGAGGCTACCCTGAGGGACAAAGACCTTCACTTATCCCAGCCATCAATCTAGGGCCCCTTCTCCTGCGCTAAATCAATCAATGAATCAATGGGCTTCAGGGGGAAGAGGAGCGCCGAGTGACGGGCTAATACGGACCAGCAGGCACCCGCTCACATTCTGCCTCTTCTCGATATGTGGGTCACAGCATGTGGTGCACCGCAAGAGGACGTTATTGATGCTGCTCATCGCAAGGCACAGTAATGCATTCACTATTAACTGCATGCCAGAATCTAATTGCCAAATCATTTTCTATGTGGATGCAAGAATGCAACTCGCAAAAAATAATAAAAAACATAAATGGTATTTTATAATATTTGTCATGGTGCATGATGTATGATTCATACATACTTTTTCAAGGCAGACACCCATGGCTTAGTAATTTACATATTTTGTATTTTCTGTATCGTAGGGCAGATCTCAAAATATATGCAAATATTATCCATATGCATATGGACATTCCACTGACAGGCATCTTTTTTAGGATTAAAAACAAATGAGAAGATTTAAAATCCTCTCAGTGGAGGGTGTCTTATTGAAAGAGTGAGCCTTGTTTTTCACTCAATTTCTAAACAATGAAATTGTCAGCATGTACAAACTGTGCATGGATAAACAAGTGTATTTTTCAATATGATTTTTAATGCTTTTATTTGATAAGAGGGCTATGGGTAGAAAAGAGCAGCTCTTTTTCCAACAGGGTTTTCCAACTGGGTTTTTGTATTTCTCAATTCTGACTCAAAGTAACACTTGCTTCATTGACTGAAGGAGGATGTCTGGTTTCCAGGCTTACAGGATGGTTCATAATACCCAGCAGCAAAAGCAAGCATTTAATGTGTATTATAAAACGTGTCACATTCAAATTTTTTGACTGAAACTCTCCTTTAACAAAAAATGCCCAACAGGATGGCTGTCTGGATACAGCTAACATGTGCACAGATTGTCAGATTTTTTTTTTTCATTTTGTGAACATACAGTAAGACTCAGGCGAGCGTGCATTTCAATCCCAGCCCTCGGTACTGTGTCATTCCCTTGCCTTTTCAGTGTGAAATCCTCCCTGTGATGCCGTGGGTGAATAATTGGCCCCGGGTTCAATAAAGTCCCACTGGCAGCTGGTCTTGTATTTTCAGATGTCACAACAACACTTTATTATGTGTGTATATCTTATTGATGAAATCACTCAAGAAAAAAAGCAGCATGATAATTTGATTGAAACTAGCCATAGATTGGCATACAGGAGAGCTGTATTGATCACAGAGTTTATTATGAATCAGACCGTGACAACTTAATGTTATTTTAGCATTTCTTTCTTATTACCTTTCTTTTTTGCAAACAAAAAAGGATTTCATCAAAGCTGGGTGGCATGATATGGCTGACTAGTTTGTCAGATGTGAAGTTCACAGTTGGTGTTCTGGCATCTCTCCATGATGCAAAATGAAATTAATTGCAAAGAGGGATGGAATCAAAAAGGAAGATGCACATATGCACACATGCACACATATACACAGCCACACAGACACAGACACACAAACACACGTCTGTCGGAGTTCAGATCAGGTTGGTCAGACAAGTCAGCTGAAAGAGTTTCAGAAATTCAGCATTGTGGTCAGTGATGGCAAACAAAATTTGTATTGTCTTGCACCACTGAAGTTAAAGCTATCAACCTTTTACATACTGCAGCACTTCCTTGACTCTGTCAATATAACAATGCTTTGTGCAATATGGTGCAATACAAGAGCACTGCGTCAATACACCAGCAGGACCAAGGGGTCAACTTGATGTAAACCTGCGGGTAGATAACAGTGGATTCTTCCCAAGCCATTTAGGCACCTCTTTTCAGATGTAGCAAACTACAAAATTTTAATGGAAGGATCTCGGTAGATTTATTTCTTTATGTTGAGATTTATGGAATTGTCTATTATTCGTCATCGTATTCCATAGCTGTGAGTCATCACTATGGATAGGATAAAAAATATATTTACCCTTTTTTTCCAATGGAACTGTATCATTTTGTGGGACAGGTTTATAAATATTGCTATGTTCCCCTTCCTAGTAACTGTCAGGTAGCACACCCATTCAAGATAAATCTCTTTTGTAAACCCAATAGATGTTGAATGAAAAGGCCTTGGTTTTACAAACTGGTTATGCGTTCATAATTACAGATCTCATTTTTTTCAGGCATCACTTTAAATAGTAGGCTTCTGCCACATGGAAACAGCCATGGCTTTGAATTTCCCCTAAGACCATTGATTTTCAGTTTCAAAAATCTGTCATATGGTTCAACTCTGTAATTGCCATATGGGCAAAAAGTGATGCTGATTAAAGCTTTTTGAACCATATCTGTTCAACTGTAAATTGATGGTCACTTTTCTATAACAGAGCCTCTGGATAAGATTTTCATTACTCAATCTGCTCAGGATAGTTGCCTATTTTTACATTTTCTAAAGAAGAAAAAGGCATCCTCGGGTGTTGACTGGCATCTACAAAAGTGGTTTCCAGATATGCTGCCACATTATATGCATAAACACTGAAATATCAGTGGCGCATTTAGGACATGGTAAAGAAGTGATGTGCTGCTCATTTGATGTGTTGTACATTTTTTCAGGAAAGTGTGGTTGTGAGATAAGAGAGCTCAGCTGAAAAGAGTGAAATATTTTATACCAGGTATGCATAAAGTCAAAACTCCCTTTTGGGAAACTGCCACTGCCCTGAAACTGCTTCAGATTTTAATTTTTCCATTGAAGCCTTAAATATGAAAGATTCCTCTTGAGACTTTTTTGTGATATCTGTGATTATATTGCTGAGGAAAGGTCTGGAAGGTCTGATCTTATTAAAAAGAGGCTTGGGCATTTTGAGGGGGATTTTCTTTTTATCAAGCGATTATCTGAGATTGGTCCCTCTAAGTGGACAATGTAATCACAAAGCTGGCCACCCTGTGATGCAATTATGTGTGAGGGCTAACTGCGGTGTGTGGATAGGCTAAGCCGCAGAAAGTGGAATTTATTGACACAGAATAGGACTTAGTGAGCGATGGAAATTGTGCACTAATCTTCTCTGCAACATCGCAACATCATCATGTAGTATAATTCCCCTTGATCTGTGATTGTCTCAGATCCTTTCATCCTCGACTGGAGTTATCTGTGCAGTATCATTCACAGACATGTTCTCTTCACACACATTAAGCTGTCTTTTCTATCAGAGCCCCAGATTGACGGGGGTTCTCACAGTAATCCTGTTATGCATCGACAGAAGAAGAAAAAAACCTACAGCAAATTTTGCAAAGATGACATGAAAGTAATCTTTTCCTTTTTCAATAATTTTATTTGGGTGTTGATGCTTAAGAAATGAAATTAGTTGTCAATAACACAGCAGACCATCAAAAAATAATCTTCCCTTGAAAGCCATTACCTATCCTTTTGTTTTGTCAAACCACCACAGTGATCCAGTTTGACATGGATCATTGGTGTGAGGATGAAGATGATCAGAGTTTGGGGAAATGACAGCTGCTTGCCCAGAGTGCACAATATTCCCACCTCTCTTTTATTTGTCTGTGGCAGCCTGCCTGCACTTCTCATTGTTCAGTCAATGTGAAATTGTCCACTAATTGTAACTCTGAGGAATGCAATAAGATCAGAGTCACAAACCTGTGCTTGAATCTCTTTTGTGGTTTACAGCCTTTACCTCCACTGGAAAACGTTTGTGAAGGCTGAATTGTTCGTGAAAAACAAATATTGAGAGCGAAATTCGGTACACTCATGGTGGATTAAGCTATCTATTTCATGGTTCTTCAGTCTACTGACATGGTGGCTCAGTCTAAGGAAACCTAACAAACATGGGAGTCCTTTATCTGGGTTTCATTATTAAAAACAAAACGAATTTGGTTATTTTCAAGAAATTCTTTAATTAATTATGCATTACATTTTCATCACACCAACTGCACAAAATGGTTAACGTAGTCTGAGAAGTATGACCTGGGATGATTGGATTCTCTCCATCCAGAGAGAATGCTGACATTATCCAACCTGCACTGGTTGTGTGGTCCAACACTTATCTGTCATTTATTCAGAAGAGCTCAACTATGTAATCTGTCCTTACTGCCTATCAAAACACATACAGTACAGTTAAGGAAACCACTCTGATGTGGTCAAGATATGTGCTCAAACATGGAATAACAGTGGAAAGCACTCTTCTCTACTAAGTGTTTTTGTTCTGTGACTCAGTGTGCAAATTCATTGTTATGGACAAAAAAGCAATGTCTCATTTTATGTATTCATAATTGTTCTATAAAGATAAAGGAACTTGGGGTGCTACTTGGTTATTGAGATTGACAGTGAGTTAATTGAGGATGATTACTTTTAAAAGAAAACAGGAAGATATTCACAAATCTATTTAAACAGCTCTGAATAATCTGTTGTGCTTGCTCTCTTGTCTGGTAAATGAAAAAAGACAACCTGAAAAAAATAGTTCATATGTCATTCATATTGTTCATCTTTGAATATCATTTGGAGATGGTTTTGTTTCTCGATGCTTTGTGCGGCAAACTAAGAATGGCAGCAGTATTGTTTGAAGTAACGTCTGTACAGTACCTTTCAGCATGTTGTGACAAGACTCTATCATCCTTTTTTCTACCAGTAGACGCAAGCATCAAAGCAAAGAAAAGATGCTGACAAGCTCAAATAATGCATGCAAAAATCTCCTTCAGTCGTGTGATAACTTTGTGTTGATTGCTCACATACAGAATATGAAGACTCTAATAATGTGTACCAAGTTCACATTTAGTATGAATCCTGCTCATTAATCACATTGTTATTAAGCTGCTCTATACAAATTGCTAAGTGGAGGACGAATAACCCATTTTCATGAAAAGAACATTGTCAAAGTCGCAAATACATTTAACATAATCTGAATCCATGCTAGACATTATGATGTTCTGAGTAAAAGCTAGAATCCCATTTTTTTCAAGGATGTAGAATAATATCTGTTACTGTAAAGTTGTCACTCAGTCAAGATGACAGTGAGGACTGTGTTTTTTTATTATTTTGTTGACAAAGACAATAAACCACATTTATTGGTTTAGTAACAGCACTCCCAGAGCAGTGAGTGTGAGCATAACACTATTCAAGCCATACCAAAAGTTAACTTCTGCAATCTGACAAGACAGTATGAAATCTAAGGGAAGCCAAGTTTACTACCATACATTACACTCACTAGATCACAGAAGCCAAAACACATTGCGATACTACACATAAAATAAACAGCAAGTAATAAACATAATACAAGTAGCAGGTGTTAGGGGGTAGGGATTGAGGTGGCACTGAGATGCAGTCTGAAGAGGTTGGGTCTTCAGTCTGCGCCCGAAGATGATTCCGAAGTGATTTCACTGTCCTTGTGGGAAGTTCATTCCACCACTGAGGGACCATTAAAGCAATGACAATAATGCATACCTGCATGAACGCAGAGTGTTTTGAAACCAAGCAGGGGGTGCTGATCCAGTTGCCGTAGTGCACATTTGATAGCGAAGCCCCCCCACCATGTAATAGGGCACCATATTGTGGCAGAAGCAAGCAAAAGAAGATACTTTCTCATTCCGCAGTGGTCTTTCTGAGAGGAAAAGAAAATTAAACAGATGCTGTGTATCTGAACATAATCAGATGATGAGGGTGTCTGCAAGCGGCATTGGGGATATCTGAGAAGAAAATCCAGTTAATTTACAGGCGTCCCAAGAAAAGAAACAGGACTGACATTGTTCTTCATTCTGATTGATTGTCATCCCTGAACACCTGTACACTGCCTGACAGATCCTGATGGACTGATTTATTGTTGGAGCGTGGTGTTTTTTTTTTTTTTTTTTTTTGAAACAGCTCCACCAAATTGAATTCTGTATATTGATGTGACAGACTTTGTCGCACGAGTCAGCTCCGCTTGACTGCGTGCTTGAGACTATTGTCTGAGTTGCTGATAGCTCGTTTGCACTTATCACCAATGGTTATTTCCAATTCCACGACTAAACAACAGCCCAACAGATTCCAATGGTGCCTCATAACTGTCGCTCAATCTGTCAAAAGCTTAGTCCATATCTTTACTCTGAATCTGCACTGAATCCGTTCCGGCATTGTTTATGACATTAAAAATTCCAGAAGAGTAGCGTATGTTGTTATATTGTAAGCAGGTCTGAAACAATGTGGGAATTACAGCTGCTGATGGAGCAACGTCATGTACACACTGCCTGTGGAGAAAAAAATAGAAAAAACCAGACCAGTTAATACTGTACATGTACTGACAATTTTACAGACATGTTTTAATCTTATATGTGCCTGTTGTAATGCATACCACTCGAGCATACCACTGCTTGCAATCCAGAAACAGAGTCAAAACCAGACCTCTCAGGATGATGAGCAAGACCAACACTAGGTCAAAACTGGCCTGAGCATGGCAAAGCCCAAGGCCTAAGACCAAGACCAAGATTTTTTTTTAACTATACATAGACAAAAAAATAGATCTGCTGATGAGGATTAGAAGAAATATTTTATTTTAATAACATAAATGTCTCCCGTGTGGCCATGAAGGAGATTTCTTCTGTGATTATCAGCAAAATAAATTTCAGAAATAGGATGGAAAAAAAACAAACTAATTTATAAAACATTTATGGTACCTAATTAAAAATAAATCAAGTTTATGGTTGCTATTGTGATCTTTTTCCTGCTGACTACAATGAGACATCTAAGACCATATGCCCAGAGCAAGACCGAGGCTAACACCAGGGGAGTTGAGGCCCAGACAAAGACTGGGTTTATTGAGACACAATCTCTGCTTGTCACATTATTATACTGTATACTACACTCGAGTAGAAAGTGGGAGGAGGATTTGAGCATTATATTTTGAAGCTATAAACATAAGATCAATAGGAATGCATTGCCCCAGAATGGTGAAGTGCCATACAAGGAGAGCAGCAATGTTGTCAGGGTCTGGTGAAAATGCAGTTATATTGACTGGTGTTTTCCACAGCTCTGCTATTGATGGCATTATTTCACCATCGAAGACATATATCTCATACCAAGGGGGAATGCGCTGAAAGACCTGATCTCACTTTTTTTTTTTTTTTTTTTTTTTTTGTTTTGTTTTGTTTTGTTGTTTTTTTTTTTTTGAACTCTGCCTGGCTGGGGTGTGCAGTGTGAAAAATCGATTCTGACAACATTATGGACCTTTATGCATCCCATCTATTCAAATAGCCACCCCAACATGACAGAGTGCTTATTGTCTAAACTGGATTTATAAGGACACACAAAAGGAAATCCTGGTTGGAATGCTTGCTTGTCATGGCAACATTTTCTGATTTTCTTTCTGAATTGGTAGTACATATACAAACTGTAAGAGAATAAATGTGGTGCTATCAGTATTGCCACATGAAAACTTAACAGTGCTGGGAAGACAGGGGATTAGACTTGTGGTGCTTCCTGCTGTTCCTGTAGGGGCGAAATCTACCCTACGTGACTGGCAGACATTTTCCCTTCTTCCACTCTTAATGTATGCATTCAAAATTCTTGTCGCCTTGGTTTTTACACCCACGAGCACCGGTGAGCGTGTCCAAGGCTGAGAGCCTGATGAATCAAGTGTCCCTCATTGAAAGCTAGCTACCCTACCTGCCACAATACTCTCACTGAGCAATCCATCAATGCCAGCATTATAAAGGGAAGTTCCTTCACAATTATCAGCGCCTTTTAAACCAAAACCGTCTCTTTTGAGGTGTCTAATGGGTACCTGTGTTGTGATCTATCATGCTCAGGTTACCTTCCAGGTGAAAGGTCAAAGACCAAAAAAAAAAAAAAAAACACTGAAGCTTCAGTCCAGCAAAGTGATTGGCAGCATTTAGCATTGTCTCTGTCCCCTTAATGTCATTTATTGACACACACATTTATTGAAATGATTTTTGTTTTTTTGCTGTCATTGTTCCTAGATGAAATAAGACTTCTGGAGTAAGAGAGTTGACTGTGTGAGCTTCATACTCATCTTGTCATTGTGCACCCTCCTCCTTGGTACTTTACAGCTTATGACAAAAACAATCTGAAGTGCTAGATTTTTTAAGCATGTTGCTTTCTGTTACAATACACTTGCTGCAAAAAGGGAACTCCACATCTGTAACATTACAAAGAGAACATACAATCATGGTCCTGATAGTTGAGTTTAATATGGTTTTTGAAAACTGAACACCACAATATTCTTTCTGTCCAATGTTGTAAATAGCTTGTGTGATATTGACATAATCCTTATTAATATGCATGCTGATGTCTAAATCTAACATATTACTTTCAGCTCTCTCTTGGTGTATTCTTGTTTGTATTTCCACATTTTGGTCAATATTTTGTATTGTCTCTCACCTTTCATAAATTAATTAGACTTGAAATTCATCCCAATATCTTAAAAGGAAACCACATGAATTAAGATCTAGGTCAGTATAACCTTTGACTGACTACACACAAGCAAATATACAAATGTGTGTGCACATGCAGACACACCCATTAATGCATAGGGTTGTTAGGGACAATTCTAATTTTCTTTGCACTCAAAGTCTTGAATTCTAAAATACTTTACTACAAAGATAACAAAAATGGCCTTGTATGATACTACAGTCCGAATATGCTGTTACTGAACAAACACATCAACAAACATTCACATGGGGATAAATTGAAGAAGAAACTGAAATAAAATAATGGGGAAAAATCCCAACAGCACAGATGTTCCAAACCTTGATCTGCTTGCATTACTTTGTTGAATGACAGATAAGTAAATCAGATGAGTATCTCCACACTGAATATTACGATTGGACACAGAGGCAGCTCTTTGTGCAAGGACGCACAAAGTCAGAGATCAGCATCAAGATTTTCATTTACATTATGGTACTTGCTGTAGAAACATGAACTAAAGGCTTTGCGTTTACCTCTGATGGTTTGATTCCGTTGTGCTGGAACCATGTCCAATATTCATAGTAATATTCACAATGATAGAGACTTGTGTGTGTGACATTTAAATAAGTAATCTGTCACTCCATTGGATGCCAAGCCATGCACATAACATTGAAGCGTGCTCATCAAGATGAAAGTACATTGAATGTATAATGCAGCATGTAGCTCTGTTTGTGTAGGACGTGGGACATGTTTGTGTATGGTCTTTACATTCAGACTGTCAATATGAATAGCTGATGAGTATACGACTGTGAAATCCACTCTGATGAATTGTGGAGACTGTTTTTTTAGTCATGCATGATTTTCCAAAAAAGCTATGTTTATTTTTATGAGGTTGCAGAAGGATATGAAAAATACAAACCAAGAATTTTTATTTTGGTTTAGTCTTGCACATGTACATATATATATACATGTATGTATATATATATATATATATATATATATATATATATATATATATATATACAGAGAGAGAGAGAGAGAGAGAGAGAGAGATTCTGTTAACCAATGTCTTAATAAAATGCATACTGCAGAAATATTTCTGGCTAAATTGTCACAGTAGAACTGAATTGTGATCTGACTCTAGCTGGTCTTATTCTGACCTGACCCTGGACCAACCATTTATGCTCAGAGTGCAGCTGTATTTATTTATTTTTCTCAAGCAAATATAATAATGCAATCTTCCAAAAATAACCTTACACACCATATCGAGACAGATCTCTGTGGTCAACACATGAGCAAATATTATAGCTGAGAACACACTGGTTGTCAATAACTGGATGTCCATTATGATGTAGGACATTACCATAACAGCTGTTATGTAATTACGAGTAAAGGGAAATCATGACATGTAAACAAATGGTTTAAGTAAATTCATGATGATTTTATTAACCGAGAACAAGAAATTATGTCTGATGGGTCCTGACTGGCGTAGTCAGCAAGGCATTTGTACTGAGTGCAGGCTGAGCTCTACACCCCGGTTTGGAATAGGGGATAGGGGTGTGTGGGTCAGTCAGAGTTCTATCATTTCACCAGTCTCAGGCACCCTGCAATTCTTGAAGAACCTGTGAGTTTCTTCTGTCCTGCAATGTAGTGCATTGTGTGACTTCTAATACAAGAGGTGGCCATTGGCTGCATGCAGGTATGCTGGATAACTGTGCTGCGGTGGGACGAGCCTGGTGTACAACAGGTGATTCTGAAACAGGGTTGCTTAAAGGGAAGTAACATTAAAAAAGAAATTATATCTAGCAGTGCCCAAACATGGAAAATACTTGCAACAAGACTGTATTGTAAAGGTATATTAAAGTAACCTCCCCATTATTTTTCTGTACATAGAAAGTATTTGAAAAATTTGCAACACATCATGTACTGGAGTATATTCAGGTTTACAGAGTGCTTACAAATACTATAATTAATGCAATGAGAGTCATGGGTTCTCTGTGCATGTAATACTTTGTAATAGGTTTTGTTTGATTTTGAGTTATTACTGTAATTACTGCCTTGTGCACTGTGGTTGGCCTGGGAGTTCTCCCAGGCAGTCATCTACTACTGCCACTATTACTACTATTACCAATACTACCATTACCAATAGTACCAATAGTACCACTACTATTACTACTACTACTATTACCAATACTACCATAACTATATTACTAATGCTACCATTTCCATGACTGCTAAAAATACTGCTATGAGAATCTTGTAGTGGCTGCAGCTAATACAACTAATAATGCCTCTATTACATATGTAATTACATGATAATCCCTTGGTGTCTATCTCCTAATTCATCCAAGCAAGTGTCAAAGTAAGTAAATGTATATATTCAATTGTTTTACAATACAACATCCCCCTGGCCATAAGGGGACATTGACATTACACATACATCACAACCAGACCCATTTGGGAGGCTTGCGCTACCAATGAACCTGTTCTGCTGATATGCCTCTCTGTGCCTTTAAGTAGCAGGGATCCTCAGACACAGCTACTGTGAGAAGGTTCTTTGAGAGTTTACCAATAATCTTCACCTCAGTGCTGGCTGGTGGAGGTACCAGTCAATAACAGGGTGAAAGGGGAGCTGGGTCTGTGCATCAATCCATGCCTCCATGTGTCAGGAAAGCCCAAATATCAATACCAAAAGTGCTGCTCCGGTCCAACTCCCATGTGTCTCATTACAGACTCTGAGGCCCTGTCATGGAGAAGCAGGGGTGTGAACATCCAAACCCCTGCAGACGGAGCCTCTGACGGCTGAGGGAGAGCAAGAACACTAGCTGTGGCTCAGCTCCGTGACAGCGTAATAACTCCAAGATAGCAACCATAGCAGTGATGAAGATCAGATCACATACGGTAGGCCAAAATTACTAGCACTGTCCATAAACAGCGAATGTGTGTGACACATTTTAGAGCAGTACGACACTTTACTTACAGCCAAAAGAGAACAACAGCCAATCGGTCGGCTTTGTCCTGATGGCTGACAGAAATATACTTCTGACACGATTTGATATTGAAGGAGACAAGCTACAGCACAGCCTTGGGGCTCTCCTCTCTTTCGCCCGAGGCCTTGGTTTCAGAAGGCATATTCTGTCAAAGAGTTTATGCAACTAATCCAAGTTTAGTTGGAGCAAAGGGAGAAAATATCACTCAGAGAGCTCTGCTGGTTTGAACCAGTCCTTCAGGAGCAATAAAATATATGCTTCTTGAAGAGCCAGAGCTAATGTGACTCTACTACTAGGGGCAGTAGTTACTCTGGGAAAACGACTAAATGAATGCTATTACAAATACGGGTACTACTACTTGACACTTTCTCAACATATTTGTTTGTTGTCCAAAGTAATTCTTAGGAGTTTATACATTTAACCCATTTGCTTATATGTAAGCGGTTTTAAGGAAAGGAAGCCTCTATTTAGTAATCCACAAGAGTTACATAACCGTTGCCACATGTCCACAGGTTACATGTAAGGGAGTTCAAAGGATCTTGAACAACAGAATATGTAATTGTCTGTTGTTTAGGCCTTTTGTCACAAAGGCTTTCCACCAGCCTACTCAAAAAAGCATAATTTTTCAGTTAAAATCAATTTTACTCTGTCACTATTTATGAGTCAAGCCCACCATTAGGGGTATAAACCTCTGGCTTACCAACAATATTATTCAATATTGATAATGACGTGAATCTATATAAATGTGAACAAATCTGAAAATTCACTGAGATATGTTGTGAGATTTGATACAACATATCTCAATACAACATGATTCAAAATAACCTTAAAAGTATTCCTTGCTTTTGAAGAAATTTTGAATATCAATGCATTAGTTTATTATATGCAATTGAAATAGCACAGTTTCAAAGACAACTAGGATTTTCACAAGTTCTCTAGTTTCATCCAAACTGATTCATTAATATGAATGAAAATAACAAACTAAAAAAGTCAATGGTCCTAATCAATTCTCACATACAACACTGATACAGCTGTGTCATTGTTTTTGCATCAATGAATCAATACAAATCAATGTATTGCTACACCCCCTTCCGATCACTGGGCTCTGTGTGTGTGTGTGCGTGTGCGTGTGCGTGTGCGTGTGTGTGTGTGCGTGTGTTTGTGTCCGTGCATGCATGTGCATGTGTGTGTGTCTGTGCATATGTGTATTTATGTGTGTGTGTCCAGCCTGATTACTCCACAAGGGCAAAACATAATAGCCCTCTTTCATTTGCCTCTTGAAATGGAAAATGTCAATGAGTGCATTCTCCCACCAGGTAAGTGGTAAGGTCTGTGGATGGTTCACACAAACCTGCAGTAATTGAATTCCCTAGAGGACGCAGACATCCACACGGCTTTAAAGTGAAATGGCTGGTGACTTTAAGGTATGGTTAAGAATGCATACACAGTGGACAAATTATTTGAGAAATGTTTGTAGAATGAACGTACTCTGAGAAAAAAGTAACAAAAATATTTTTCTTATGACAAATATATTGTGTAAGGCAACCAGTAAACACAAATCATTCCTGTGCCAATTGTAACAGAACTGAATGAAGGCTGTGATAAGTTGCACCCTTGTGTGAATTGCTCGTTTGGTTGCCATAATGACCTATGTCAAGAAAAGAATTTCATAGACATTTGAACAACACATTTTCCAAATCTGAGTCTCATCAAGCAATATCTTGAAAATGAATATGAAACTCATTTCACAACCATAATGCATGTGACAACAGGGACTAAGAAACATGAGAGGAATTTTTTCATATATGAAGGGTTCATATCAAATGAATTCTCCAAATGCTGTGAAAAATTGCTCATGTGTGAAAAAAGGTTTTTGGCAGCCATATTGAGTGTGGGCTTAGATATGGAGCAATGTGAAGTATTTTATACACACCTGTGGGCTCTTTCCAAGATGTTTGTGAAATTGAGCCTAATCAGACAGAAGTGTGGAGACTTATTCAAAACAAAAGAAGAGGACAAAGGAAGTACAAAAGAAAAAAAAAGAACATACCATTGTGATATAAAGCCTGTGTTTCTAAGTTCTCGATTATATCTTAGGTACCAGTTTTGATCATTTATGCACTTCGTCATAAATTTGCACAGTACTGTTTATATGTACACCTCACTGTCAAGACTAATTATCACAGAAGCCAGACAGTGTTGTTCTTTTTAAGATGAAGTAGGGCTGTGCTGTGAAAAATTATCTGTTTTACCTCCCTATTGCCATTTAACATTTTCTGGGAAAAATCAATACATCTTTGAAAATGAACCCAAAGGGAAAAGTTCAATTGGACATGCAATGCATACACCAAGTCAGTGACCTTTACAAACCTGATTTATAAAAGTGAGTGGTGCATTCAAACAAACACTACTTCTAGGTTTATTCTCTCCTAGAAAAATCATTTGTGTCTCTTACCTGTCTTTCCGTCTTCTCACAGCAGTGGATGACAATGCACCTGTAACTCTTATTTGAAACTTTAGAGTTTGTGAAAAATGTTTTATTTACTGTGGTTCAGCCAATAATATTGTATATTATGATCAGAATTTAGTTAAATGGTCACTTTTTTCCATTGAAGATGAAAAAATATAGTATTTGCGATGTGAAGTATCTAAAGGTATTTGATTGCCAGAGTTTTTTGCAAGTGGTAACATGAAAGGCACACTGAACAATACAGTCTAATATTTAATCATGGATTACATATAGTCATTTAAACTAAAAGTAGTCACAATACAGTTCTCTTTCAAAATATCTGACAATGTATAAGGAATACCCACTGACTCCAGGTGTACATGAAAAAGGAAGCACTTTTATAGATTTTTCTTCCATATATCAATTTCTTCCTACAACAACATTTTTCAAAATGCTTCTTATATGATAAAAAACTGAGTTAATGCCCTCCACATTTAAAACATGTTCTGTCTGAATCTACACAAGGCTTATCAAACATTTATGAGCTTGAAGTAATGTATTTTGAATGGGAGTTTCTAATTGTTTCAGAGAATGTGGAAAACTGTGGTAGGACTAAGTGCACATGGACTGACCTGAAATGAAGGCAATACAACATGTTTTCTCCTGGGAAATGTCTTGGTATTCTGTAGCTTGACTTGACTTCTTAATTGCTCACTTGACCCTGTTTGACCTCTTTCCAATCCCTGTTCAATTAATTATGCAATGCACTGATGAAAAAGCTGATGAGTAAAACAGACAAACACACACAATTATGATTTTAGACTAGCAAGTGCCTGTATGTTTTTTTTTTAAACTGGGACCCTGATATGAATTCACCATTGAAGATCCATTCTGAATTATATTATATCAGTTCTGGGTTCGCTAAATAATTCATGCATAGGAAAAATTTTAAAATGCTAACATCGTTTTTTTTTTCTCACAATTTACCTACATTTGTCTGAAATTAAAAAGCTAATTTGTAATTGCTAGCAGTATACAAGATGGAAGGCTGGAGTGGTGGGGGGACTGAAATCATTATTTAATTTATGAGTGAGTTGTGAGTGTTTTTCATCTTGGTTGAAGGTCTTCCAATGACATGCTTGTTCAAGCCAACACTCTCAACAAGTACAGACATTTTGATTCCCTCTTCCCCATCTCTTGTATTTGGTATAAATGGGAGAGAGAAAAATGCAGCGAACAGGGACTTCTTCCTGCTGTCATCATAAGATGTTACCTGCACCTTGTAGCTCTTCCTACTATTTAGATTCATGTTATTCTTCTTCGCTTCCTTTGACATCCAGTGTAAAGCATCACCTAATAGGCCTGAGCTGAACTCAGGCAAAAATGGAAAATTGGTGTAAATGGCTGCAAAAAAATGCAAGGAAATTTAACTTGGCAGTAAGTGGGAACCCTAGGGACTGTACACCTCAGGTTGACACAAAGAGCAACAGGGTTCCAGGCAAATACATGTACATTGATTTGCTAATGCAAAGTAAGGTAACAGGACGTATCTTTAAAAAGCACACGTGTCCTACACAAAGTCATCATTATTAGTATATACGCACTGGCCATCTCACAAGGTCACCAATGTACTCCTTTTTAAACACTTTGAAAACTCCTTCCCAATCACTACAAGTCCTCCAGAGACCCCAAGAGTGACACATAAATGGAAGACCATATTGACATCTCCTAAGATTACAGATAAGTGCTGACACTTGGGTGGTGTCCATTTGCTCTTAGACTCAACAGATTGGCCAGACCACAGCTGTCTGTGCTGCTGTACCAGACATTCAATGCGATCCTTCACTTACCAGAACAGAGCTGAGGCTTTTAGGCCTGGCCACACCGGCAGCAAGACTGTTCTTTTAGTGCCACACAGGGACAGCTGTACAACACAGGACAATGAGATCTCTGTCTATGCATAAATGCATGATCCAGCACTGATATTCAGTGTTGTTTTGTTGAGAGAGGCTTTTTCTATGTGTAATGCAATATGACTGATATGCTCTGCCCTGTAGGGGTTTGCCAGATGGCAGTGTGAAACTCTAGATGATCAGCGCTTTCAAAAGTCTCCTTGGACTTCTTTTACAAGGTTTATTTCATTTTACTCACTGAAAGCACAAGAATAATTCTTAAATGTGTAATGCCTCAGTGATTTATGTTGTTATTCAGATGTACTTATTTAAAGATTGTGTAATGATTTGTATAAAACAGACTGCAGCTTCAAACCTTCATCTCTAAATCTCTTTGATCATTTAACAGTTTAGCAAAAAAAAAAAAAGTAAAAAAAACTTTGTGAATAACACACCAAGGTGTTAAGAAGAATCATGCCAAATTTCAAAGCTGACATTTGGGAGATCCACAATATACCTAGATCTTTTAACAAGAACAGAAGAATTGTACTGATTTGATGTATGTTCAATTCGCATGGCACCATACAGTTTGAAATATTTAGCTACAAACATTGGGAGCATGTTTGCTGTGTGCCAGTGTTGTAGGCTGTGTTCGAACAAAGCATCTTCTATGTTTGCATGTTTCAGCATTGTTGTTAGATATATTCTTTTTTCGCACCCACTATTTCAAAATTGAACAAAGCATTTTTTGCAACGTGTTTACAGCATCTCTCCATATAATTTTATTTGTACTTAATGTAATTAAGAGTAGATTTACTAAGACCCGCTGAAGAGATTGGGCTGGGTATTGTACACATGCTAATGACTTCATGTTTGCAGGGTATTTATTAATAGTAATTATGTAAATGAAGTCAGCCACAAACTACCCATTTGAATATCGTTTAGTGCACTTTCATTCATCACCTCAACTAAATAAACTGCATTTTGTCTATGAAGATTGCATGTACAAACAGACAGACCACATTCAAGCACTGCTCCACAGCAGATCAACACAAAGAGAAAAGTCAACAAACTCAAATGGGTCAGCATTGCTCTAGTGCTTATTGGCACAATTCATTCTTTTGTTTAAGGTTGATCTTAAAAGCATAGCTCTCACTAATGCTCAAAGTACTGAATACTAACCAGACCTTAAATCAATAGAAATACAGAGCACACCACATCTCAATATAAAAGAACATTTCAATAAAAGAAACCAGGCCTCAAGTAGGAAAATGGAATAAAATCTAGTATAATATTAGTGGCATAATAAAAAGACCAGTAGATAGTTTCCCATTGAAATAACACTGACATATATAATACACACAGACATAATTACCACATCTACATGAAGTGACCAAATTGCAATTAGTTCTTCATTACAGTTACAGGCTGCTTGACATGTTTAACTGGGCTGACAGCAACTCATAGAAGTAGTATTCTAACAAATTCATGTTCACAATTACATTTTGAGTACTATCTCAAGTAACACACTAATAAAGTAAATATTCACCTCACTGGTTAATGCCCTGGATAGAGTCGGTGCAGCTTTTCAAAGGGACCTGCATTCTTTGCCAGTTGCTCTGGGGAGAGGCAATCATAAACTCTCCAAATTCTTTATACTCTTCTAGATATTGAAATTACTTTTGGAGAACTGTGTTTTTCAGAAATGTTTTATGGCTGCACGTGTGTTAAAAACATAGATACAGTTTGGTTTAAAGTGTTGACGTAGCTGCCTGGTAATGCCTGGTAATGCCTGGTAATGCCCAATAATGCCCAGTAATGTTTCCCCTTTTTCTCCCAGTTTAGAATGGTCAGCTGTATAACAGAGACATAGATCCTTTCACTGTATCATAGATGCTTTCACTACAACCCCCACTAATAATTCAGAGGAGCTTAGACAAACACATGCTTTCTTCCAAAATGTGATGTCAACCATCAGTTCTGTTCAAACTGCAGTCAACAAGGCTGCACAGGTGTGAGCAGGAGGAACGTACTTCATGCACAGACCCTGGGGTATCTGGTGTGCAGTGAGCCTGTAAAACCATGCTCAACCTACCCACTCTTGTTGTTGGTGGAACAAGGCCAGTCTGTTCACTGCTATGGGCTCCTGGTTATTGTCAGCCTATGTCATGGCTGGGATCAAACCTGGGCCATAGAGCTCAGCTTGCCTTCAAAGAGACCTCAGAGTTACCAAGGATTCCCTGTCTGCCAGTGTTTTTGAGGTTATTTGAATTATGTCAATGGGTGATGTTATTTTACAGCCATATGCATCCACATAAAAAGGTGTAAATGAAACAATGATAAAAAAAAATGTGCAATATTAAACTGAACAGTCAGACTCCATATGCTTTAATACCAATTTGCAGACAGGTGTAAGGGAAACGAGCAGTCAAGTCATTACAGTTCATGTTTTTCAGTGTGCTGTCTGTGGTGGTGAACACCAACCGCACTTGGTAAATCTCCCCCTAAGGCTGGTGCAGTTTGCTGATTTTACCATAAAATTACCACTGTGCACCATGGCACCTCATCATTTTCTTTTCTCTTTTTGTGAGTCCTTGTCACATAAACATTTAAATTTTGAGGAGATCAAATCCAAACAATTAACGCGGATTAGGTTTTTCTATTGTTTATATAAAAAAAGTTCAATAAAAGTGCATTATTATTTAACAGCTGCTGACTGTTTATCATTCATTTCTCTCTCTTCCACTCAGCATTCCATAAAGGAACGTAAACACAGGGAAGAGCAATTTCTTGGAACAATCTGGACTTTACCTTCACTTCTTGTACTATTGTACAGATTCCTCCTCATTGACATTATACAGTAAACCTCCATCTGTGGTGACATTTTCCAGCATGCCCCTGTTGTGTGGATGGAATCATTAACAATCACAGAGTCTGATGACTAGGCATCCACATAAAATCCACAACATAGTCACAGGTTGTTGGGGCTGATGTCCATTCTCTTGCTTTATAAAAGTTATTTCTGGACCTCCCCCACCCCCATACCCTCATCTGCTCAATGAAGGTATGAAGCTCTGAACCAGGAACACTGTTTCTATTTGCCACGGCACTGCCTGGCATCAAAGTTGAACAAGGTAAATGTCATGCAGTCTAGGTGTACTTTGACTCTATCACTTTCCCCTTCATGTTGGGGTCTAGCAAAAAAGACTGAAACTTTATTCATGTAAAATCAAAACAGCGTTGTTTATGCAATAGCATCTACCAGTCCCCCTCCTCTCTGAATCCAAGCAGGAATGTTATCAGTGCAATATCACTGCACAAATAATAACATGTGCACTGGAATAATTTCTGCTTCATTTTAACACATAAAACACCCATGCAGTGTCTAATGTTTGACTTCCACACACAATTTCTCAAAGGATCAGCAGGTTATGGGCTATCAGTTCCTAATGAGATAGCATTTCATCAGGCTCCCATCTGTCAATCGTCAGCTTCAATGTGTTCACATGAAAGGCCTTTTTAAGTCAAATTAATTCTGTCTTCTCGTTTAGGGCTCATTCTTGGGTCTTTCGTACAAGCACAGGGTAGACCAAATGTGAAATTGAATTTGGACTCCCTTCTGCTTTCTTCCTTCACAATTTCAAACAGCAGGTTGGCTTTCATGTGAAGCTTTGGGAATAAACACGAGGTACTGCATAGATACATAACGGTGATACAAAGTGATATGGCTTGCAGATGATTTGCTTTTGAACATTCTTTTATAAACTCAAACGGCAACAGCAATTTCACACATAACAGAATGGATTTGCTTTACAGTGCAACAATAAAAACAACTGACACAACGTATAGTTTTTTTAGGAAGATGTTGATAGTTCTGCTCATGCCTATATTTCACATGGAGAAACATCACATCTATTTGAGAGGTTAGGGATTAAAAGCAATTGAACATTAAGATGAATATTTAAGATAATCTAAAGGCTTCATGAGATTACTTATAGTATTTTTCTTTATATATCATTTTCTAAGCAGTGCTTATTACTTTGCTATAATTCTGTTCTGATTATAATTCTTTTCTTATTTTGCAAGGCAAATGTAGGTTTTTTCTAAAATTTTTGTTACTTACTGTAGATGGTATCACTAGTTCAGGGGTCAGGAGTCTTAAATAAACAAAAACATGTAATTTCTGAAAAAATACCATCATTATTCATACAGCCTTGATGCTAAATTGACAGAAAACCTTAGCACCTGCCTCCACACTTAGAATAAATACTAATATCAAATCAGGTAAGAGCAATATGAGTATGTTTTCAAAGAAGATCTCAGGCCTATCTATTTGCTCCTTTTGGACTAAATGAGGGAAACTAAACTCAGAGGTTTTTAAAATGCATCCAGGCAACACAGCTCAATACTACATAAAACTCCAATTGTACCTATCTGGAGGTGAACAAAAGCTTAAAGGGAGGAATTAATTCGGCTTTCATCATTGAAGTGAGCATCCTGCATAGAATGTATCTGAATAGTCCTGTATTTAAGACTAGTGCCCAAAGGTTTTCAAGGTGCATAAAGCAATAATAGTTCCCAGTTCTTTATCCTCTGAAGGACCCCAAGGTTTTAATTTCATAATGAAAGAACTGAGGCTACTTGACATATCAAGTGCTCCTGTATTGCACTATCAGTATTCTTCGCTTCCTGGATGGCTGCATTAATACAAAATTAATACCAGGAGATTTTATAGATCTGTCTGTACTGTTTCAAGACATCAGGCTATCAGCAGGGGGTCAGATGGCTCCCTTGAAGCAAATTGGGGAAATTAAATCTGGAGACAGGAAAGCAGCACGATCCCCTTAGAATTAGAAACAGGTGTGCGGAGTGCGAGGAGTATTCATTCAGTTTTTGCAGTGAAATTCTGTTTGCACAGGTGTGATTGATGTAGACATTTGACCCATTGTGAAGTGACACAAAGATTGTTGCTCAATATGATTCATCTCGTATATCTACACCTAAACAGGTCTGCTCTAATTACATACAATATCCAAGAAAGTAGCACAGACAGCTGTCTTTTTCTGCTGTGCCTTCATAGCATGGAAAGTGTTGCTGTCATGAACTGAATTGTATTTTATCATTTGTCATGTAGAGATAGTTGAAAGATGATGAAATGATGTAACATCAGCATTACATCCCCATCATCAATATATCAAGTAATGCATGTGCTGCATGAACAACAGAAATCCCAGCATAGTAATGTCCTCAAGCTTCCCTGCCTGTTACAGAATGTTCTTTGTGCAGTGTCTTATTTCAAACAGCACCCTCCCCAGATGTATCTTCTGTCACACAAATGCTTTATGAATAAGACACCAGTCATTTTGATAACTGATGTCCCCTTTTTCATTAAAAATGGATTCCTCCCCTGTGAGTGAGCTCACTGAGCCTCACTTGATGCCATTTGATTGCATTCAACTGTTTATTCTAACTGAAGCTAACAAAGTTTTACCAAAGTTTGTGAGTGAATTAATGTTAATAAAGCAACCCCCCTATTTAGGTCAGAGTAAGGATGACAGCAGGAAATCTGAAAAGAAAGGAAAAATGCAGTGAAGTTTCCATGAAGCATTACGTTGCTGATGGGAGTATGGTGCATTTTCATCAGCACTAGTGTCATGCACCTTAATGGAATGTAAAAGTATTTAAATAAATACTTGAACTAGAGTTCATTACTCTGGAGCAACCTCAGCCTAGCAGAAAAAAAAGCAAATACATTTTTGCATCATTTGTTGTTCTCTTTACTTTTGAAGGAACTGAGCTCTTTTGAAAAACATTCTATCCTGCTCTATGTTTCTGTCACTCACCCACACACAATATCAGAAAAAAAGAAAAGAAAAAGGTGGCGCCTCACTGGCTCTTAAAAGGCAGACATAAAGTATAAACCCCTGTACTGTAGTTCTCCCATTAATGGCTGAGTGAAACACAGTGCGTGCTGGAGCAGATCCATGAATTTTATCAAGTTTCTCAAGTCTAGACACAACAGATCCAAAAGCTACCATGAGAATAGCTGTCCTGGACGTCTTTTGATTTCAAATATTTCTTGTGACCACCAATGCAGTAATGGATAAAAATGGAAAAAGACCAGGAAAAGATACTTGCTGATGTTTTCAAAGTTATACTTTTTTTTTACTTTTATTTTTTTGCTGAAAGGGTGAAACTGGTAATGGAAGTTAATGAATGTCCTGTTTCATATACTTGTATAAATGATTTCTTCTTGTGGTATTAACAGATCTACACTATGCACACCATGCTTTAAATCCTTACACATATCATTGATGTGCTTTAAATGTCTGACCATAGACTCTGGACACAATTTCTCCTCGGTTTGCACGCCAGTCAAAGTTAAGAACATTTGTTTGAAAGGCAGTGCCCCACCAAAGCATCTTTTGATGTGTTGAATCACAATACAATACAAGTACATTCAGTTGCAAAACCTTTTTTTAAACTCAAAATGATGCATTTAAACTCCCCGTGCAGAGAGCACATTTTAATGGTGTCTCAAGTGGTGCAATAGAAACCAAGCTAAATTGTACTGGTCTGGAGGTTCACACAGAATTCTGCAGTCGCAGGGGAGTACTGGAGACATAGCCAAACAAAGACAAAAATCTGCAGCCTCAACATTAAGAGTCTTACATAACCTTGCTTTTAGAAGCGACGCATTGTCTGCACAGCAGTAAAACTATCTAAAAATGGAATAAACATCATTCCTTCCTCCAGCTGCCCAGACTACCCAAGATGTATTCACTTCTTCATGAGAGCAGTTTGCACACTACAATCCCTATTACCACTATATCAGGACTTGTAATCTGATGAAATACAATTCCATTACTTTTGTATGGGTACACATTTTTGTCTTCTAAAATATAAACAAACACAGGTGATACAATTCTCATTGCTCAGCAGGATGGACCATTTGGTTTGAGTCTATAATGTCTATAGACTATAATGACACTATTGCAGCATATAGTGTAGTAATACTGATTATGTGAAATATTATAATGCCCTTTTCTTCATTACAACATATTGAAGCCCACACCAAATGAAGTGTAGAATGTCTAAATACAGTGGTAGCACAATAATTGCTGTACATGCCCTGTATATACATACAGCACTTACAGATGGCCACTTTATTAGTTACACCTTTCCTTTCCATGAAATAGACTGCTCAATCAGTGACAGCATCACATGTTCAGACTATGCTATTTAAAGCATGCAGACAGGTACCTACGGATTGTGTGTGTGTGTGTGTGTGTGTGTGTGTGTGTGTGTGTGTGTGTGTGTGTGTGTGTGTGTGTGTGTGCACAATTCAGAGGGAGAATGGCCAAGACAAAAGAGGTAAGGGTCTTTAAATGTGGCACGGCAGCAGTGTATCCATCTGCGAATGGGCTTTTTCAGTAGGATAATGCTCCATGCCACAAAGCTAGGAATGGTTCTGGGAATATGACAGTGAATTCAGCTCACTGCAGTGGCCTTCCCAGTGACCAAATCTCTATCCACCATCTGTGGGATGAGATGGAACATGCTATTCGGAGTACAGATCCACCACTGGCTAATTTGCAACAACTGTGGGAAGCACTGGAGGTGACGTTGATGCCAGCATTCCTGTGTCACACTTTCAACACCTTGTGAACTGGTGTCCACTTCAGTTTCTATGTCCTCATGAATTCAGGCTGTTCTGAAGGAAAAAGAGGAATCAGCTTTTGATTATGTAGATGTAACTAATAAAGTGGCCACTTAGTGTATTTTATTTGTTGAATGTGTTGTGCCCTAAGGATTTGTTGTAGTTAGTTTTGCTCAGTTAAATTACTAAGCAATGTTTTTCAACAAATTTGAAATGTTATCAATATAAAAATGAATGGCTTGAACTGAAAAGTATGCACCACTAAAGACTGGTGTCCAGTTCAAGGTCCCATCTTGCTTTGCGCATCTGCTGGGTTTAGCTCCAGTAAACCACAACCCTCCAAAGTATAATGTGGTTTCTGTAAATGGATGGATGGATTTATATCGCTTGTTAGAGGTGCAACTCTACACTGTCATTTATTTCCTGGTACAGCTATAAATGAGTGGCATCATGAAATAAATCCATTTTTGTTCAAAAAAGATTTTATATTCTGTGGCCCCACATTTATTACAATTTAGGGTCATCTGGGGCAAAGACTATTTAGAAAATAATATGGAATTTTTATGCAGCATATAAGAATTGGAAACAAAGTTGTTTTTTAAAAAGAATAAGCAGCTGCAAGTCAAATTGCCTTAACATGAGAAGTAATGTTTTTTGTAGGAATCGTTACACTGAAATAATGCTAAGAGGGGAGTCAGTGCTGCCCTTTTCTTCTGACATGCCACAATGTCATTGGGATGGGATGCTGCAGAGAGTAAAATAACTCTTGGGAAGACAGGAGCAGAGATACTACTGTTTGTTTTCCATTATGCTCCAGCTCTCTGAGTTTTATTTTGCTCATTGCTGCTTTCCTACAGTTCACACAACAGATGGATCATTTATTCAGTTGTTTTGTTTGTGTCTATTTTTTACTGTCAAGCAAGTTGAGGCTGAGGCACTGTTCTTTTGCAAGTGACAGTCTCTCAGACTCAGTTGTAAAGGGACTGAAATAGGACCAGCCTTTCATATCTGTCTCCTACAAAACTATTCAGGTATTACTGTGTATCGGTGTGTCTTTGATCCTTCCAAAAATTAGGAACAGAGCACTGTAGACATTCTCATGGCAAGCCAGTCAAGGTACTGCAAGACACAAAACAAGCTAACATGCTGTGTATGCTTTCCATGCATAATTCATAAGTGAAAAAATTGAACAGAAATGTGTCCTACGTAATTGGCCCAGAACAGTATTAATTCGAAATGTGCTTGTACACATGTGTGTAAAAACATACAAATTACAAAAGCATGAGGACATGACAAACATGCACATACCCTGCTAGATACCTCGCTAATTTCGCCAAAGCATATTTATTTGTCCCTGTCTTCATTAGATTGTCCTTTTTGGACTGTAATTTTGACAGGTTAGTTTTGCCAGTGTACTGTAATTTTAAATGTATTCATCCTACAAAACACAGGCAGTTCCTGAAGGTTTCTGTATCTCATTTTATTTATTATTTAATGAATTCATTATTTTTAGGAGCTTAATGATTAAAAGTAATGTGCACTTGTGTATTTTTCTCAGTCACTGCAGATCGAGTAACATGGGGTTTTAAATTGGATTGTACAGGTCTACAGGCATCTCTTTTTCAATTAGAAAAGGAGTTAAGCCAGTTTTGCTTCTGGGTGCTCATCAGATTCAAATGTAAAAGGCCCAATCAAACCACAACCAACCCTACCTGTACTTGGGCAAATCGGAATCACCCATGCCTCACGACGTGTGAAGCCAAGACAAACTCTGCAACATTTAGGGTCTATGCTCTACTGTAGCCAACAGCGCTTCGCCTGTAACACCTGTCTTCGCTGACCTTGCTGGGATGACTTGTTTGGCTCTCAAAATCACCCAGTATTAAAACTCAGCACGCTCTCATTCATTTGATGGCAGGAACCTCTCCCGCCCACTTGAACTCTGTTTGATAAAGACAAAATGGATTGTTCTTGCTCTGCCTCAGCTTTTAGTCACTGTTGACTTTAGCGATGAGACAAATGATGCAGTCATTTAATGCTGCCAGTTGTGGGTGAAAACTTATCAATTTGGTGCCACTTGATGTGGAATGCTCAAATTACTTTTTCTCCCTGCAGTTGAGTGTCAGTGAGAGAGGGAACACATCACGTTGTGATTAATCTTACCTTTTCACACTGCTACTGCAATGTCTGTAAAATGCTATGAATTGCCTGTATTTAGATGTGTAAAAACTAGGGTTCTTCAATTCTTGAAGGTTATTTTAAACAATCAAGTCATAACCAAATGTCCTTGAAGTGGCATCATGGTGAAATGTGGAAGTTAAATTTGTGAGCCACAACTACATTGCTGGGAGGTTGTCACATTGAATCACACACAAAGTTGAGAGTGTGGCAGATGTTTGGGCAAGACCAAGACTTGTACATGATCCTCAATGCTAAATTCTTAAATTCTTGAATTCTCAGTAATCCACATTGAGAATGTGACAGACAGAAGTGCACACATTACATTACATTACATTACGTTACATTGCTTCGTTTACCAGACGCTCTTACCCAGAGCGACTTACAAACAATCCCTGTCTTCTCACCAGAAGCATAAAATGAGCAGAACTGAAATGCATATTTGGCAAAATAGCCATTTCATCACCCCCCCTCTAATATCCAGTGTAAAATTAAACAAATTTCATATACATTATACATCAACATATAATAAACTTTCAGCAGTTCTCATTATAATAAATGAATCAGATATTAAAAAATGGAAAATATTTGTTTTTTTGCTGTTTTTGCTGCCTTTTTACAGTGACAGTGACATGTTATTTCTTGGTCACACATTGGGTCAGGTTGGGCACCTCTATTTTAGGGGATAACACAACAGCAATGAGTAATTGAGCACAAAACATAGTAGTGAATTGCTGAAACACACATTGAGTTGTAATTATAGATTTTGTCATGTGCAAACCTGACATTCTGAACATGTGAGATAAAAATATTTCAAATATAGGATCAGAAAAGGCATTTCCTCATCACATAGAGCTTTAATGCTCTTTTTCTAGCGTACAAAGAACAGAAACTTCACACATGAATCCTCCCTGGCTGTCAAAAGAACAACGAACATGAACAAGGCAGTTTCGATGTTTTCAAAGTTAGAGCCTCAGTCTGAATGATTCAAGAAATGATTTTCCAAGGTTTACAGTTTTATTTGCTCATTGTCAGTTGCAAGGACGCACAGCAATATATAAATAAAACACAGAAGACACTATTTTTTTTGTTTCACTTTTTTTGAGCAATGACTAAAGCATTTTTGTACCTATGCACCAAATAATAACCAAACTAAATAGTGCAATGGTTCTGGGCTAATGTTTGTGGGTTTTTGAGGTTTAAAAAACTTTTATCCAAAAACCACTGATTACAGACTAAAGTCTACAAAATCACCACACAACTGCAATCAAATTGACAAAATATTCATTATCTAATTGTATTTTCAAAACAGACATCAAGTTGTTATTGGCAGGACTACAAAGAGGTAGAGTTCACATAGAAAGCTTGGGTCCATTTAGAAATAAAAGAAAACAAAAATGAATATGCTCAGCCATATCAAACATGGATCAGATGAGAGGCACTAAAATATATTCTATTATGTGTTCTCACCATTAGTTTATTTAATATTCACATTCTCATTTTCATATATGTTCTATTTAAGTAGAGACATGGGTCACTGACACAGTACATAACTCTCTTGTTTTCTCTTAGATACACTTAGGTTCAGGTAAGGATAAGAGCTGTACTTAAAACTATAAATATGTATAAATAGTATGAATTAATATGTATAAATAGTATTATTTTAATCAAATGTAATAATACCACAATCAAAGCAATGATACTGATGCTCATATAATATCTTCCAACTAGCTGATGAGCAATCCCAAAAAGCATTGGAGTATGAAAATTACACTATAAACGTAAAATTATAAACAAAACACTTCTCTAACTTCATACTTCATGCCAACTTTCAATTGAATAATTGTATGAAATAATTTATAAGATACCTAAATGTGGTTTATATATATATATATATATATATATATATATATATATATATATATGGTATTGCCTATGGAATGTTGGCTTCATCTCACCCCAACAACACTTGCAGTCTTGCAGGAGAATGGAAGCATGACGAATGCAATCCCCCAGTACACTCACAAGCAAGCCAACAGCTATTTCTCACATGACAAGTTGTCACAGTGCACCAAAGTGAAGTGATCACCAGTCGCTGGATAGGCATTACTTCACTGATGTCACAACTCACAGGTGGCTGATGAATTGCAGTGCCTGGCCAACTTATCCACCCCATCATTACCTCATGCCAAACCAATCCTGGGCAGTAGGGCTCAGTCTGCACTTGAGACATACACCTTGTTGACTGAGCCACTTGGAAGCCTCAGGCATGCCGTACTTATACTGTATATTAAAAATTATTAAAATACAGTATTTTGCATTTGCTTCAATTCACCAGTTAGATTTTTTTGCATTATAAGAAGTTAATTTTAGATTGATCCCATAGCAGTCATACCACCTGAAGATGTCATAATGTTAGCGATAACTGATCCAATAAAAGAA
This sequence comes from Megalops atlanticus, assembly GCA_019176425.1. Classification (NCBI taxonomy): domain Eukaryota; kingdom Metazoa; phylum Chordata; class Actinopteri; order Elopiformes; family Megalopidae; genus Megalops; species Megalops atlanticus. The sequence continues at coordinate 13,837,002 of CM032878.1, read as the reverse complement.
GAGGAGGAAATCCTCTGCCCCTCAGTTGTGGTCAAAATGTAATCCACTTACAAAGCGAGAATATTTGAAACAACCACCAAAAACACAATAATAGTAATTTAGGTCAGACACTGCTGCTTTTTGTGCAAATGAGCATTTGTGCAGCAGGACTGTCAACTCATTTCACTGCACAGATTGGTCAAATCAGTGCATGAGTCTCAGGTTTTGTTCAGTGTACTGTCTTCCTTTTGACTGTCAGTGTATTTCTTTAACTGGGCCTGTGCCTTTCTGCTGAAAGTGCATGTTTTTCACTAATAATGAAGCTCAGTTGAATGAAGCTATTGTTGTTGTTTTGGTGATGATACATTGCCTTGTACTGTTTCAGATACATTCATGAATGGGGCTCGATGGTCTCATTGCATATAGCTTTACTGCAAGCAGTCCCTGTTTTGTGATGATCTGGTTTACAACATTCTTCATTCCCTACATTAACAAAAATACAGCCGGTAACTGCATGACACAAAATCGTGATGAGGGAGCAGCTGAAGGGAGTGAGTAAATGAGTGAGAAAAAAGTGGCAAAGTAAAAAAAATGCAAAAGTGTGGAAAGTAAAAAAATTAAATTTTGTTTGCCCTGGAAATAAAAACCTGATTTGTACCTTGCGGTCATCCATTTTCTGTCATTCCTGAACAATTGTCCAACTTATGTGGATGACTTATGTACATATATTAATGTCATATATATCCTGATTAAACACTTACTTAATTACATTACTGATTGATTAGTCCACGTTTTACCGATTCCATGTACGTCTCATGAAGCTTTGTGTAGTAATGTTCATTGAAATGGTTACCTGGTTATATATGAATGCATTACAGCAGATGTTATACAGGTTATTTTGTAAAATGAATACGTACCACTTTGACTACGATAACATGGAACCTTCTTATTTTATTTTATTTTGTACTGGCCTTGCTAATGCTAAACTGATATACAGTAGATGGTTTGTCTGCCAGATAGGAATTTGAATCACATGATTAATAATGTTTCATCACAAAATTTGATTATACTATAGGGTTAGTCAGCCAGCACTACGGATATGTTTGATGATTTGTCATGGTATGTATGCTTAGGAGACCAACAGAAACAGCAGAATCAATTTATTCCTCATATGTATCTAATGAAATACCTTGAAAGTCACCTGAAACATTGTAAATGTTTTATAATATGTTGAATTGTTTGTAAGTACATTTTCAGTCAGAGTGTATTTTAAGCAATACAATAAAAATGCCTTTACAATGTTATGTATTTCATTGTCTTCAGGGAGAGAGAGTGCTATAAAAGAAAGGAGGTGTCATACACTAGAGTAATAAAACAATCAATGAAACCAACTGTGAAAGTTGAAGAAAATAGAATTAATGACAACAGTTGTCAGCGAGCTGTGTTAATTGGGAAATGTAACATGGTTCTGTTTAGGGAACCAATTATTATGTTGCCAGCATTTACATGAAACCTATAATATAAAACTTGTTCTCTCCATGAAAAAGTGAGTTCACAGCATGTATAAAACTGCTAATTGTTGTTCAATTATAATAAAGTACTCCTTTACAGCTTGTGGTGGCATCCTTCAACAATGGATTGATGTATTGGTCTTCTGAAGGCTACAGTATGGAAATGAATTCAGACAACACTGTATCACCATGGAGCAGCTTTTAAACAGTCCTTTGTCTTTAGATTATGTTTTAGGATTGACAGGCAAAAGAAAATAAAATGATTTGAAAATGTCTATTCTAAAATTATGCATATTCAGAATATGCCCACCACCATCCTTCCCACACATGCAAATGAAGCAGTTTTCAGTGTCTGTGTGAAGTGCATGGACTGATTATGCTGAAAACAGACTCTCCCATCTGGAGACCGCATGCTGTTTTGCCAGATTGAGTCCTAGAAATCCAAAAACAATAAGGCCAGCATTAGCAATGAATGCTGTGCTTGAAGTGGTGTACATTCTTAATGTACAAAGTACAGCGTTTCCTCTTCTTTTCTACTATTGACAATAAGCCTGTCGAGCTGCCATCACAACTCACTTATGAATCCACATTTGCGTGGATGTGGTGTTCATTTCAGTTTGTGACTCAGTCCAGCCATATGTTCTTTCATGCCTTTACTTTTGAACAACAAAATGCCTGGAGTCTTCCTTTCCTTCCATTTTGCACACAACCTTCTCAGCTCGGTGGTCACTTTTATTGTTTTCTCAAAGTTAGGGGCAGTAACTGTATAAGGCCTTTAATCCCAAAATGCACTGGGCCCTTAAAGGTTACTCTTCAACATAATTGATTTAATTTCTGTTTTATTTATGTGTTTACTCTTGTCCTATTTGATTCGTTGAAAATGCTCTCATGCTTTATTCAGATATTGATGCAAAAGTAGATGACAGATGAACAGATGTATTCTCATTATTTTGTACCAAGCACACATATTTAAGAAACTATTTATAGGCTTTACCATTAAGTGGTATACTTACTCTGTCTAACTATGCATGAAATGTTGTTGCTTGATTTCAGCATTCAAAAGGGTGTACTCATTTCTATTGGATATTTGCATATATTTGTGAAAAGACAGATGAACTGGAATTAAAAGGCAAACACATCTATATAATACTGTTGCCAGGTTTATCCATTCATTGATCTTTTGCCCATTTTATTGAAGTGCATATGATACATTAAGATAAAATTGTATTTATGAGATACTAGCTTTCAATGATTAAACCTCATATAAACCCAGTATGTATGTGGTACAGTGAATAATCTTCCACAAAAACACTTCTGAGGCTATATATCTCCTAATGAAGGCCTCTCAATGCCAGAAAATGTCAATTTATCTTAAACCTGTTTTAAGCAAAGTGAATTACATTCTCCTGCTTAGTTAAGTGTGTAGTCTATCAATAATTCAGATTGCATAAACATATTGCGCAGTTGTGAAGTTAAACTCACAAGTATTGATGGTCACAAGTATAAATTGTTTTTATATCCATGTTTTCTGAAATCCTGACATCTTCCCCTGCAAAATTTAGTACATTTTACAATTGTGTTTGTGTGCATTTCTTTCTATGATAAAACAATCCAAACTGCTCTGCTTATAGATCATTCTGCATGCTTGAAAAGTAGCTTATCTGTGGATTTATTTCCTCAACACAAGACAGCTGCAACACTTCCTCATCACACCACAATGCTAGGGTAACTGTCAATGTGAAGGTAGGACAGGAGCCCAAATAACATAACACACTCAAAGCAAGACATCATTGAAATGTGTATTTGTGTTCCTTCTGCGGAGACAGAGATAACGTTGGGTGGTGGATGGGGATGACAGAGAAGTTATCACAGACTGAGGATTTAATTGCATTTTCCTGGAAGGAAATACAACCAATTAAATATCTCATCATGGTCTGCGCCCTGACCACTGGGTGTGGAACTAAGCCTATGAATTGCCTTCGTTGCTAATCCGGTTAAAGCCTGTCAGCACAGTCAGTTTCAAGCTTCAAAAAAGAGAGAAAAATTAAAGGGCATCTGGTATACTTTCATTGGCCTTAAACAAATAATGACAGAAGTCCTGGGGGACTTGATTGCACTGTAATGTGTCATAAAAGGGAGTTTTACCTGAATACAAAGCTTTCAAGTGAATGATGAACAAGACTCCTGTAATTTGGTTGGTCATCATCAAACAAGTTAAAAGTGATCTTCCCAATGATAATATTTCTTTTTTTTTTATTAAAAAATGCATATTATTGAAAAATATGTCCTTATTTGTGTGTACCTATATTTCAAGGAAACATAGGAAGGCTGTTATGTGTAGATTCTAAAATCTGATTTTAAATGTTTCCTCAGCTCCAATCATTAATCACTTGTGTCTTTATTTAAACAATATCTTTCTGTTGGGCAAAATTATTAATAAATCATTTCAAAACTAATACCATACATAATTGATAAAATCATATTATAATTGATTATGTTGATACATGCATGCATTTCATAGAGCAATGTGGACTGTTTCTATTGGTTGTTTTGATGCCAAATTCTAATGCTATTAAACATTTACGCTGAGTGAACCTGCCTCTGTACATGTGTATGTTTGGACAAGAGTCAAGTTTTGTAAACAGACCTTACCACTGTCCAGACAGGTGACAATGGGGCGTTGCTCAGAGGACAGAGTCACAAGTTCACAAACGATGTGTGTACGTGTGTGTGGAATCCCACACTGGGCAAGTGAAGGAAACATAAACATGCTTTATTGTGCTGTGGGGGGAAAAAGCTCATAAAATGTAATGTGCTTAATTATGTCTGGTTATATCTGCCAGCCTCTTCGTGTTTCTGTTCTTTTTTGTTAAGAGATGAACTGCTCCAGGGTGACGTTGTGCAATCTATTTTGAAAATATATGAAAATAGTAGGACACTTGGGTGTTGAGTCATGGGTCACTATTTTATGTATTTTCAGTATGTTTTTTTTTTTTATCAGAGGGAGCTCTTACTTTTCATTTATATGTTGAAAAATGTAACATATCTTCACATGTTTCATTATATATGTTCTCATATTCTCATTATATTGGAATTCTGAGTCCACAAAATCTATGATTAGCATTGTGGAGGTACTTTTAGTAATGACGCACTTCAAAAGCATGTACATCAGAGAGAAGGTTCCTGTTGAGGACAGGCTTCAAAGCTTAAGAAGTTAGACCCTCTCTCTGTATCCATCTTCTTGTCTCTCTGGGAAGCATTGCTGACTGTGGGCTTTTAGGTGCTTCTCTGAGTCACCTTGTACCTTATCCAACTCAAAACTGCATTTCCTCTGGCTGAATTTTATGTTAGGTAGCTTACTTTAGCCCTTGGATTTAGAACACACTAAGATAGGATACTGTACTACCTTTGCTGTCAGCTAGGTCAGCTGCTACCACGTTGCAGTCAGCACATCATAATGATCTCTCTTGGCATTAACATGATATCAATCCAAGTCATTATTTTGGAAAGGGCAGGGCAAACACAAACCAGGGCAGTCCTGACACCTGCTGTGGGCCGTATTAATCAGAGAGCCCCTCCTTGAATGTACTCAAAGCTGAGGTCGGATCATGATGAATGATTTTCTCTCTTTACCTTCGGCAAAAAACGCCTTTTCTAAAGACAACTAATGCACCAGTGCACTCACAGAAGAATACCAGTGGTTCAAAGCCAGGAAAGAGCACCTGATAAGGCCACCCTGGCAGAGAAAATTCATCCTGATTTAGTTCCACATAACAAGAATCAATGGCCTCCCACAGACTTTTGACACATAACACAGTGTTGGTGAAAGACCTGCACTGTCCCGTTCTGCTTGCTGAGCTCGGTGGCTAGAGCTCAACTTTTTCCCTTTTAGAAAAATTGAGAGGCAAATGTTTGTGACATTAGAAAGAAGATGATTGTTATAGCACTCAGGTATCATGTTTTCCGGGGTAAGACCAGCTGTCTGCTCCAGGTGCCACAGGGCCACAGTTTGTAAGGCTTCTCCGCTGTACATTTGTCATGCGAGCCCCGCGTTACCCGAGTGGGGTTTTGTGTAATCGCTTTTCCGCTGGCCTCTCCTTGCCACTGCTGAGTTACCACTTGTCCTAAAGCACTCTGTTTGTAGTCGTTCTCTCCTTCATCGCCTCACCACTTTGGTAGGATTTAGGGCAGAGGTGCTGTCAGCGAGCAGATGCTCTGTGCCTTGTCTCTGTCAGTTATACCAAACTGAGGTGGGATGAGGTGAGGTGAGGTGGAGAGGGAGTGTGTGTGTGTGTGTGTGTGTGTGTGTGTGTGTGTGCGTGCATGTGTTTTTAAGCCAAATGCTCTCCCTGAAAGTAAAGATGTGTTAACCATTTAAATTTCAGCAGCATAGTGAAATGTTGCTGCTGCCCATCATGTGTAAAGGGTCACTCAGGTGGCACAGAGATACTTCAAGGTTATTAAATTATTAGTTGAGCACCGCATCATTGGTATGTAATGGGGCTTCAAATGGAGGAGACCCTCACCTCCTGCGGGCACAGAGAGTTTAATTTCCATCTGTTTGGTAATGATTTCCTTTCCCATCCCTACGTCACATTGCCTCGCTCCATTTAAAAGTTCCTTTTTTACCCTCAGTACTGCTAACTGCAAGGTGGCTCAAGGAGATTTTGAGGGATCACTGCTGGAGTGAAAGCTTGATAAATTCAGTTTTTTTCATGTTTTGGCTACTCTAAATGAAATGTCAAAGATCAGCCTAGTTCCATTTGCCAGTGCAATGCATGAAACCTTTATAACTTCTTAATTTCTTGGAATGGCATAAATGGAGCATATTATGTGAGGAGGTGGTTGTGGCTCTAAATGTTTAAACTGTGCAATTTACCATCCATTCCATTTTTATACCTTACATTAAAGGAGTTGTAATAGAATTCAGGAATAAAAGATAATGGTTTACCCTTATTTTTTCTCCTAAATAAACAGGCTTGCACAGCCTTTGAAATAAGTAATCTGAACATTTTTAAAATGGAGCTGTCTGACTTCTCATCTTCACCTGTCTCCAGAATCAAACTTTTAGCCTTATTACAACCAAAGTTTTCAAGACTAATGAGAGGAGAAGACAAATAGTCCTTTTAAACAGCAATTTGTCAAACCATGAGAGTTTTGGTATGACTCCAGTTTCATCTAACTCTTTAGGGGTTAGATTTGTATGAGGATAGTCAGAAGAAAATGCTACTGTATTAAATGTTTGAAGCATGATAAAGCACCCTGCAGGGTAAGAGGAAATTGAAATACACTTGGAAATTGCAAACCACATAATGAGGTAAAGTAATATAATGAAGGAACCTACAGCAATAAACTCACTGAGTAACAGGTGGAGGAAGACAAATGCTAAATAATGAAACTGCCCATATCTCACAGACTGAGTTGTGTTTCTGAATGAGTTTGCTAGCTAAAACAAACAAGACAAAAAAACATGTGCATGATTGGTAGATTTATTATTAACAATACAATTTAGATGGTGATGGAGCAACAAACCTTTGTTAATGGGGAGATGTTGCATGTTTCCTGCTACTTTATGGTTAATAGTATTATAATGTACTCTGTCACAGCAGTGCAACTGTCCTAATATGACCTGTGTAATACAGATTTACAGTCAGTTCCTGGTTTCTATTGTACATTTACATCTTTATGAATTTATTTATTTGCATTAAGCATGTCAATTTAATAGTATGCTTATTTATATTTATACCAAACTAAAAAGTATGATTACTCCCTAATGTCTGACAGATAGTATGCGTGTATGATTTTGGAGAAATAACTACAATAGAACAATTTTGAATATCTGAACAATATACCAGCAATCAAAGCTGTTTATTAATTTTTTGATTCTCGTTTTCAAAGATTTTTTTTTTGCTACACAGTAGCTGCTCAACATATCTCAGTGTTTGTCAGCTGACAGAAAGGTCAGTTATCTGGCAGATATTCAAGAGTCAAGAGTTTTAGGTGCACAAAAAGTGCTGACTTTCAAAGCTGACAGTAGTTTCTCTAATCTCAAATATTATTATTATTGTATTTCAGTCCTTGAGCCCATGTGCTTGTTGATGGCAATGTTTTTCAGACAAGAGTATAACACAGTATATGGAACCCTTGGAACAAATCTACACATAGAGAACACTACACACTAGAGAAAACTAACATCATTTTACATCCAGAAAAATCACAACTGTCTTCACGTATGGAGTGTGCATTCAGAACAACTTGCACAGCCCACAATTCTACATTATATACAGCTGGATATTTACAGAGATAGTTTGGGAAAAGCACATTCCCAAAGGGACATTAGCAGAGGACCAGCTGGGAATCAAACTTGCAAACTCTAGGTTATGAGTCAGACAACTTCTCCATGCTACTGTCTCCTGCAATGCTACTGGAATCCTCATAAAAAAGAAGGTTCAATACTGGGGATGCAACTTTGATCCACAGCAGAAATTCTGGCCATATCTGTCTAATTTATGCAGACTGGAACGGTGGTAGGTGGGTCCTTATTTGCATTACCGCACATCTAATGATCAACAGCTGTTCATGGGGCATTTATAATCATCTGGGTTTCCTGTGCAGTGAATGTAGCTATTGCCATGGTGTCACTTGCCACCTACTCCCCAGCTTTGCTCGCCGGGGGTGGTGAATTCTCTGTCCCTGCCTCCAGCTTGGCGTTAGGTATTTTGGCTTTGTTAGATAGTTATACTGTTTGAATTCCACTGATCTGAGAGAGGTAGCAGATTCGCTAGGTCCTCCTGTAGTACCTCCTGTAGGGCACCATGAGCACTTCTGTGAGATGGGGCACCCTGAGGCCAATGTCAAGGGTCACTTTGCTTTTAATGTCACCTTAGTAAATCCTTACAAAAAACAATTATATGGTGAATATATTTTTTGGCTCAATTAATATATCAAAAATATGTAAATTATTGCCATTTTGGTAGATAGCAATATAATTCTGCATTGAATTTGGTACCAAAGGAGTAGCTGCAGCAAGCAATTTTATTGTGTTTTCAACAGAAGACAAGAAGATTTAAGATATTGTTCAATAATCTACAGTGTGTAACAGATGTTGGTATTAACTATACCAGATTTAGTATGAATTAAAGTCTTTATAGCAATGTTTGGCAATGTTGTTTAATCTACAGATGTGAGATGACAAAAAAAGGAGAATCAAAAAAGAGACAACTTTCAACATGAACATCAGCCATCACAACAGCATTCTGTTGGCTTGGGTAAATACTGTTAGCCATAATGCTAGCCTGCTGTTGAAATGATACAGGAATCTTAAAAATATCTGTCCTTCACCCAGGTCCAAATCTCTCAAGTGGGAGACAGTAATATGTGTGACATTGTGAATCCTCTGCAGTATCTTTACAGCTCATTGTTAATTTATGGTTTGTTTGATAAACTCAGTCATGATATTTGAATATCCCCGGTAATGATTTGGGATGTTCTCTGGAGGTAAGCATTTCAGGCACCTTTTGAATCAAGCAGATTCTGTGGCTGTGGTCCTTATGATGCAGTGCTGCAGCATTAATGAGCATGGACTTATAGAGACACTAGATCATCCCTGCAGTGCACCAAGAGTCAGCAATCCATAGGTGGCATTGGGTACTGAGAGCAGTTCTCAGCTAGCTTGGCACTCTGTCTTTCAGTTTTGTGCTTGCGCTAAAAGGGAGGGTTTAGAAACTCCCAGCCTCTGATGATCACCGCAGGAGAGGAGATGGATGCAGGACGGTCACTGCAGTTGATTTTGGAAGCCACCTTAACACTGTTACAGGGAATGGAGCAGGCCAGAGCTTGAAGCTATCACATCACCATACGCATGAGATCGGCAGAGAGGCAAGATACACAAACAATTTTCAATCAGTTTGTGCTGAAACGTGACTCATAGAACTTAATACATGTATATTTATTCAACATGCTAGATGCAGGTTAATACTGACATTGCTTGATCAATATATACTGTATATATATTTCTCACAGTGTATGTAAATCTGCATAATAGTGTCCTCTCATGAGATTAATGGCACATTCTGCAATAGACCTGATTATCATCTCACTGTGGGATCTGGGATCATTGTGCTGTTCGGATCATTGTTTGGTGATGTTCGATTTCCCTGTATTATCTTTTCTGTTGCAGGTATGTAGGTGAGGAAGGTCTGTTCCAGCTAATCATGAGTGCACAGTCAAAAGGCCTGCATTGATCCCATTGATCTACAGTATGTGCAAGATCTGTGTGTGGAAACTGCCTTCTTCTGAGGACGATAAAGCATCTTCTGATTTTAGATAACAATTACAGTACAATAACTAGGACTTCAAAGCCAGGGCTGTGTGAAATATGAGAGAGCACTTTGGGGATGGTGAGCAGAGAATTTCTTGCAAGTCCTGAAACGCTGCTAGGGTTTTTGATGAGAATTTAGATAAGAGTTTCCAAATTGCATTTATGCCCAGGAACACTTAAACAGGCTATTTAGAGATTGCTGCAGTTATTCTGATACAAACTTGCCTCAGCGAATGATTATCTGTATATATTAACCAGAGCATAGGCTGTCAACCCTTCGCAATAACAGAGCATCCAATTATTGAAAAGCAGCCAGTTGCCTTAATATCATCACAAACTTGTATTTATTTGCAATGGAGGATGAGCTGTGAAGCTGCCCTGAGTGCCTGCCAGAGTGCTGGGTTTATTTTTGACACGGAGCTACACCTTGAATCAGGGGCCTTGTGTTACAAGTGCTTCCTGATGCATTTTCAGCTCAAGTGGCAATCACCCCCCCCCCCAAAAAAAAGCCTTCTCTCGCTTAAGTGTAACCCTGAGAATACCATCAACAAAAGGTTGTGGCATTGGAAGGAATATAAAAATAAAGTAGGACCTAGCCCTTGTAAGTTCATAAAAAGCTGTTCAAGGAGAAAAGCTGGGCAAAGGCCTTGTGCATAACCTGACAATCATGGCTAAAAAAGTATACTAATATAACTACATCTGAATTGTTGTGGGAAGAGGACCTGATTCAAATACCAAATTACTCAGGATCCACTAGTCATTCTAGCCATCAAGCACTGTATAGTCTGACCTTTAACACAATAAAGTTGATGCATCAGGACCTTTTGTTGCTTCTCTGTAATAAACAACTGCAGGCACTTATTACACAACCGGCTTACAAATAACAAGAGGGGCAGCGAATGCTTCATATTCCCTGATGTCTTTTGGAGTTAATCATCTAACCCCTGGTGTTTATTAAAAAAATAAAAACAAGGCCACAACTGTTTCCAATGGACTGTTACAAACAGTGACTCAAGGCTAAAACTCTTCTGGTCTTCTCTGGGGCATTTGGTGCTTTTAGCCAATAGAAATAGATTGTTGCAGAGATAGTGTTTCATTGCTCATTTGGAGCCTAGAGATATCATCTCTCTTGCTATCTTTGCAGAGCTACAATCTTTTCCTCCTCATGACAACGTGCTCACAGTTACCTGGCATGTATCCATCATTTGTGCCCTGTCCAATAACATGCATTTCTGAATTACAGTTACTTGGTGTTAGTTTTAATGTCTGTCATCTTAACAAGGGATGCATTTTATGTTTTTAGCAATTTCTAAGTTTGATAATGACTTACAACTTGCATTATTAAATTAATGAGACAAAAATAATACATGCAGCTGTTTGTAGCTAAGAAAAAATAATCATCCCATGTTCCTATGTCTTCCTCATACAGTATATGAATAGAAAGAAATTAATTTAGAAGGGTTCATGTGCAAACTGTGCAAGTTACTGTCTTCAACTCACAACGAAACAGATAACCGATTGGCCTGTTTTTTTTTGTTTGTTTGTTTTGTTTTTTTTTTTTTTCTTGGTTTGGTTACAATGCAAAAGCTCAAAAGTATGCCTTAACTGCCTTCTCTCACTTCTTCTCTCAGGCACTTGTTTTGTATCTTTTCTACCTTTGGCTGAAACTCCATCCATAAAAAGGATCAGGCATCTGAACCCAAAGTAAAGAGTCTTTAGTGGGACTTATTTATATACATGAATAAGGCGCCACACATAAATAATGTGATGAATAAAATACATAAACACAGCTTTTAAATTGACTGTAATGATGCCTGAAGGTGGTAGGAACCTTAATTGGCGAGCTGCCCTTTCAGTTGCAAGAGAAGAGAAACAACAATGCACCCTGAAACTGAGGCACTTTGTAACACTACCAGGGGTTATATTCTGGGCTGTTTTCTTTTTGCTCCTGTTGTTCATCCACATTTTTCCCCATCGTAATAGACCATCGTTAAGGAAGCCATGGCACGTAGGTGCAAAGCATATTAGAGACAGGAGAGAAAGGGATGTATCCTGACATCTCATGGTTATGGTCAGGTTACATAATCATTCTTGTTTTATTGCAGTTTTTAGTATTAAACAAAGCATTGTTTATACTAAATGGCATAGATTTTCTTAATATGATTTTACCCCTCTTTCTCAGGAACCTTAATACAAATATTGCATACAAATTGAATATCTGATAGCAATACCTAAAAAGTTATCCCTCTACAATGTATACAGTACCAAGTAATTGTGTTATAGTTTCCATGTAAGCAGAAGAAAATGCACTGCTCCTGAGTGTAATATTCTATTCTAGTCTGACTTTTTTTTACATAATTCAATCCATAGTTTGAACAACTATTGTTCGATGTAATTCTAAAACTTTTATTTTCAAACCAAGTTCCTCTTTTTGAATTTGAGTGCCAGATTTAATGCCTTGCTTCTTCTGAAAAGCCATGTAGACTAAACTTAAACATTGAATGTTTTCACAATAAACTTGGAGAGAAGTCTCCTGTATGTGGGAATATTTATTTACCTATTTTTACACTTCAGCTTTTTGGGAATTCATCTCCCAGCAACAGGCTGAAAATAACCAAGAGAATGTTTTGATACAATGAATAACAACATAATATTATTGAAATATAATAGATTTTGTATATTTTCTAGCAGACTTTTTCAAGGTTTTAAAATATTCAGCCAATAACACCACTCAGCAAAGCTAAGATGTGGAACCAACTGATGGTCATTTTTATTGTTAGGCCTGTCATGGAACAATATACATGGCATCTGCATGGTGGCTCTCATAAATTGCTGAACTTATAGTAGTGTCACATCTGAATGCAAGACTATGCTGCATCATCTGTTAGACATCTCCATGGGGAACCACAGTATGCTTCTGATGGACAAAGCCCTTAGGCAGCCCAACGATCACACACTCACTGCTGGTTTGTTTATGGATTTCCTTCACGTTCCCGTGAAGGAAATTAGCGTTTATCTCTATGGGAAGCATGCATTAAGATCTGCTCAATGGCTTTGATGCGCCTGTGGCAGTGACATTCAGGCTGGGGTTTCCAGGCCACCCCTTAACAATGACGCGGCGGCATTTTGTGGTCCAGAAATCACCCAAAGGATGTATTGACCTATTTGTACCTCCAGCAATAAGCTGGCCTGAAAAGAGAGCCTGTGAAAATAACTGCACGGGTTTTTGATAAGGATCAAGACCTCAGGGCAGCAGACAGTGTGGTGCCTGTGGCCTGGCAATCTTTTACAATAAAGCTAAGGATGGTGAGGCAGGACTTTCGCACTAGCTCTGTTTTAGGGGGCTGCCGAGGCATTAAACCGACAGTTCAGTTTCATTCAAGCATTTCAAAACACGGAGCACTGAGCTGATTGTTTAAAAAGCTGATGGGTCACATGTGCATATGCTGTCAGAAATTATAGCGCTTGAAGAACAGCAAACTGACAATGGCCAGTCACTCTGCTCCAGGCACAAAAGACATTTGAAGCGTAAATAGCTTCCCTTTTTTCCCCAGCATGGAAGATGCTGCTAAGCACATAACCATCTCCATCAGTCTGACCTCAGCCTCGACAGAGAGTAAAACTCCTAATCTTTATGAGAGGTATAATTGTGTCGGGAAAAGGTTAAGCAAAGATTATTTGCTTGGAATAATACCATGGCTGATATTCAGAGGCCTAGTGGCTGCTGTAACAGCTTCACAATGACAGAGCCAAAGAGACAGTTTCACCTTCCAACTGTCATTCCTCTGTATGAGAGATGCAGTACCCACCCACAGACTACATGACCTGTGAAATCAGCTACGCTCCACAATACATTTTGACTGTGGCAATGCAAGTGGCTTCAGCAAGTCACACCGCAGTGTAGTGGAACTGTAGAATTATATGCGGTGTGGGGATGTAACCAGGAGCTTCCAGAGGGTTATAGCTCAGGATGTTGCCCTCACCTGTGCTACTGCCAGAAAACGCAGAGTCTTTAAAAGTCTAGAGTGGTGTGTCTGTTTCAAACATACAGCGGGGAAGCAAACTGATGGGTGTAATTTTGTACTGCTCCTGGTGCAGGTAACCTGCTTTGTTTGTCACTGAACAGAGGGAAAACAGGCAATTTTGCTCCAGACTGAATAAAACGAATGTGGGGAGGAAATGAGGACCTTGTAATTTAGGTTCTGTCGTGAATCAGATAGACATAGAAAATTAGCCCATTTTATAATTAGCGCCTGATCTATCATTTCAATTTTAAACACTACGACATTGGTATTGGAAAGAAAATGAACCAATAGCAATAACCGACAAGCGCAAGCTACTGCACATAGAAGAACGAACAAACATTAGCAGTCATTTCGTAGACTATTTCATTTCACTTGCATTGGTGTATTTAATACTGCGTCATACATCGTGGTGTATTTAGTCACCTCTTGAAATGAAGAGAGTGCATTAGTATTGCCGCAAAGCGCGCATTCTGTGTATCAGTGAATTTCATTTCCTCGATTAGCTGCGTCGGATGTAAGTTCTGGGCATCAGAGCAACTTCTTAACTTAAGCCTGTTCGCGAGAGAGCGCAGTGAAGCACATTTCGTACACAAATCCCATAACTAAAATCTAAAAACTAAAATATTTCTTTTAATAAGACCCCTGCAATATTGTGCATGTACTGCCTAAAATCAAAATATCAGCTGTCATTAGATATCAACTGTCTGTCCGATTAATCCTCGGAGGTAAGGGACTAAGCTTTCAGTTAATGGTCCTCACGCATCAACAGAATGTAAATTTCCTTATTGAAGCTGCACTGATTAACAGGACACTTGAATATTCAAGTGAAGAAATGTGCTGTATTCTGCTTTATCGCGCATCATACACCGCTATTTGCCTTCCTCATCCACGAAACACCTTTGCTCGCAGAGCAGTCGCTGGTGCTGTACATACACTGTCCCCTCCCCGCCCACCGCGGTGTGCCATTGGTTAGCTGGGCTGGTTAATTTATTTCACTCTGTTGTAGTATAGCGTCGGGTTGGTAGCTAATGCAGGTTAGAATTAGGAAGTGCAAGATACAGCTCTGACGAGGGAGCGATGTTGGAGAGATATGTACCTGCTGTAGATGCAGCAGTAGGTGTACCCCAGAAAGCGAAAACGACAGTCCCGTACCGTCAGATAACTACGGAGGAACCTGTTACTGTCACACTGCCAATGATGGCATCAGCGTGAAAACGGGGAAAGTCTCTCCGTTGTAGACGCAGACGGAAAGAGAAGCGGCAATGGGACCGTTTTCGAAGGGACGCTACTTCTGTTTGGGCATCTTCTTGTTCCTTGTTTTCTTTACTACTTGTACAACAACTAAAGGTAGGACAGCGAACATAAACTCCTCTCCTTTTTACACACACCTTCGCCTGCATGTCTGTCATCATTAGATTGATTCTTTACACTTGAATAGCATTTGGTGTCATTGAATTCAGTTGAGCGTAAAAGGCGGCACGATACTACCGAACCGGGGCTGTTGTTTAATTGACCGATTATCTTCCGTAAAAAGTTGCTGCAGTGCGTGTTGGTTGAGGAGGTCTGGGATTTTGTTGCGGGGTTATCTGTTAATAGTTGTCTCGAAAAGGTGATGAATTCATTTAATTTCATTTTAGACGCCAGCATTTTGTCGTGCACAATGCGTGGCAAGTGACATATTTTGCATGAGTTATTTTGCATTTAACGGGCTGAATTTATTCCTCACTTCACTAAGTGTATATAGTCTTTGTCGCAAAGATATTTTCCTTGTCTAAAATGTTCAGCAGTAGATGTGGATGGCGCTGTAATCTTTTTCTTTATTCATTACCTGCAGTGATACGATACAAACGCAGAGTTAATCCCACTTCGGAATTTTCCCGTTTTGTGTTTTCATAATAGGCAGACAAATGAAATTTAGTGTAAAACGCTTGCTACTGTTCAGCTGCTAGCTGATATTGCCAGACGCAAAGTGTGATATTTCCATCCTTTAAGCAAATTATGTAAAAAATGCAACAGGCATACGAACAATCGCGCACGATGGGCAATTGGCCCGTTAGTACAGCAGCAAGAAATGAATTTATTTTCTCTGTGTGTGGTGAGAGAGCTTTGTATTCCATTTAAGTCACCACGGATGAGCTGCCAGTTTATTCTACAGTGTATCATGAATGGGTCAAACATCCAGCGACGCTGTGTATGAAAACATGGTACTTATGCAAACTGAGCGACAAGCTTTATTCATACATTTTATAGACATTTGATCGAAGCTGTTCGATGTGCGATTGTAGAAGATAAGATGTTGTAAACATACCTTTACCATTGTATTGTGTGTGGATGAATATAAAGGGAATAATAGGACGTTGAAAACATCAAGTCTAATGAATGGGCGTTGCTTGGGTCGTTGTCAAATTTCTAGTAATGAAGTGCTTCTATTTTTTGGCAGCTTTCTCTGACACGTTAGTTCTGAACCTGCTTGACCTGTCACTGACATTGAACGCACGGAGATATAATTTCCTTGCACAGGTACCCGATGAACTCAGCAAAGTGTAGTGCTGGAAGCAGATACCCGAAGCTTGTAAATCATTAAGGGCGTTAGATTTATCCGAAGCAAACAGTTTCGTTGTTGTTGGAAAATAATTACATTTAGACCCTATATTACGATATTTACCACACTATATGATTACAATTCGACAAATATCTCTGGAAATATTATTTGTATTATATATCAGATATTAATATGTTTAGTATTTTACTTGAACAATTTAGAAAGTCCTGACAAAAATGTTTTACCCAATCCATTTGTTGCACTCTTGAACTCTGTCTTGCGAAGAACTATTTGCAATTAATTTCTGTAAAGACAGCAGACAATGCACTTTGGTCACTTTGGTCTATTCTTTCTTATACAACATTATGCAATACTGTATAACCTTTTCTGTATTGCCTGATCCAGAATTTTGTATTGCAGCAGTATTGCAGAACAGTTATGGCCAGTGTATCTGTGTCACTATTACAAAAGGTGTCAAAATGAGATACTAGCAGACAATAAACGTCAAAAGTATAACTTTGGACGTAATATAATGAAAGCATTTAATGAACCTTCATTTTCAGACAGACTGGCTAATGCTATGGCTCTGCTTGTGTTAAAAAGTGTGAAATATTTGCTGCTTGGTAATTTGATGGAATTCTCTAAGCATACAAACAAACTGTTATACCTCAATGTTTTAAGTACTTTCCAATTGCACACAAGTAAGACATTTGTTGATTAATTAGATATTTTACAGATTGTCCCACCTGTTTCCACCATCAGAAATAGATGCATGGCGACACTTGGCATGGTCATATGTTGTTTTGCATGTTGAATTAATGAATGTTAATTCATTAACTATTAAAATGCTTTATCATAAGTTAGGAATTCTCTGTATATGTGTAAATTGCTTTAGTTTGTTTGGAAATGCCAACTGTCTGTGTAAAGTCCAGAGGGAGAACAGCTACTGCTGAACTGGCAAACCAGTAAAAGATGAATACATACTGATTTCAGAGTGATTTCATCTGCGCCCTTGCACTGTTCATATTAAGATTATTTTAAAAAATTCACAATGTTCATATTTTACAAGAACAATTAAACTTATTTATATTTTTAGCTTAGCTAAAAATGTCTATTTTTATCATCAGCTTACATAAATAATCAAATAAAACAAAGGTAGTCACTTATACATAATTTCTTGGATATTTTGAATGAGGCATTCTATTCTTGGAAAGTAACCATGGCTTTTCTTTTGTAACTAACACAATTAGAGGGAAAGAAAAAAATTGGCCCGATCTGATGGTATGGCATTACAATGAAGCCAAAGTAAATATGGAGCTTAGATTTCACATGCTGCGGCTCTAAAATGTGATCCTGTGAAACAAAAGTTTGAAAACAAGCCAGAAGTCTGCTACCAATTCCAAGATCTTTCCATGTAGTTTTTGATCATCATCACTGCCATCCAAGAGATCTTGGCTGTCACCTCTTGCGTGTGACACTTTAGCCCCAAAGGAGACTGGCAGTTAGCACAGGTGTCGTGCAAGCACGCTGCTACATGCTTGGTTTTACATTCACAAAGCTTCACGAATACAGTGCTGTCTGCAGCACGGGGACTGTCCCTTGACGCTACTCAACAGATTTAAGCGCTTAGAGATCAATAGAGATGTGCACGGTCAACTCACTGAGAGTGAAATCACGCAAGGGGTCAGGCACAGAGGTTTCTGCTGTGCAACACTGCTTTTAGCAACCCAAGGTGGGGCCCTAAGGGAACTCTAAAAGGGCTTTTTTAATGGTTTTCATTGTGTTCTCCTCTGAAGCTCAGCGTGTTTCCCAGTCCCGGTGTTATCGCTCCCTGCAAAGATGTCATTCTCTCTCTCTCTTTCTGTACTTGGATTGCGGGCTTTGCATTATGTAACCATATTAATTTGCTCCCAAGCTCCCGTTGTGAGGAACATCAAAGTGATACTGTATCCTGCTTACGACATTGGAACACTGCTGTGGTCAAACGCGGTGAAGCCACAGTGATCTGTGAATGAGTGGAGGTCATCGCGCGCATGAAAATCTTAAGTTTGAAAATATACGCTCTCTATTCAGGGTTTGGTTCAGTCAGATTTGAGTCACACTGTGGTCCAAAATGAAAAATTCTAAATCCTAGCTTTGGGAGATCAGAATAAAATGTTAAATAGACAGGCTTTACTCACATCATGGGAGCTATATGAAAATTGCAGTGAAATTGGATCTGAAATCTGAAGTTTCTTTTTTTTGGTCAGATCACTACACTTGTACAGTTAACGCCAGAAAATTGCTAAATTGCCATAAACCAATTCTGAAATTGATGCAAGTGCATCTCCTACATTGCCAGAATTAATATTAATTACAATAATAAAAATAGTATTAATTATGATAATCACTTGTCCTGTGTTCTAGTCTGTCAAGTGTCAAATGTATAGTTTTGCCAAATGTAGGAAATGCAGATACTTTAGCCAATCTCCAAAGGCAAGGTCTTTATCAGCACACCTCCTATTGATTTGCTAAAGGCAGCAAAACAGATACAGAGCCGGACGGTGCCTTAAAAGAAACGTGGAGTTATTGTGTCTGTGGGTAAGAGTTTCAGCAAATTTACACCATTGAGAGTTGAGAGTGGCCTAAAAACAACTGCATTCAATAAAACAAGCATTATTGGGTCTAAATAATGTTGTTCACAGCAAGATTATTCTTACACAACTATTTGATATTCCATTCTAAAAATCAAATAGAGGCATCAGTTTTGTAGTACTGGTAGCTCACTGTGCTTTGAGAGAGGAAAAAATAGATTACATCTCCCACCCAGCCCCCAAATGCAACACACAGTTATTTGTGGTTTCACTGCGTGAAACACTTAGCCCACAAAAAATAGAAAATGTGAAAAAGAAAGATAAAAATGTGATCAGGCAACTGAAACAGTATACCAGCTGTTTTATTCTCAGTCTGATATTAGCATTTTTTCATTTATCAGTAGTATACAGTATGAATGAGGGCATAAGACTAGGAAAAATAAACTCGGTGGCAACAATCATTTTTGCATAACCAGACCATCAGCCATAGCCTTCGCCACAAGCCTGGCTGTGAATGACGTGCTGTTTTGATGCTGGTACATGGGTGAAAGAGCTTCTCTTGCCACTGTTGGTGTGCGAAAGAGGCAAATGACACACATGGCCCATCTCAAGGTCAGGATAACTAAGTCTTTGGAGAGAAGGAGGAAATCAAAGAACCTTTTAGAGCCGCTCATGTGAAGTTACACTTTTTTAAAAAATTATGTGATTGATGGTTTAATGAGATCCTGGCGAACGTGCTTCTCAACCATAAGGTATGTACGGTACCAGTGACTTCATTCATTCATAACTTTCATTCTTTAACATTGACTAGGGTCTCCTTGTCAAACAAAAAGAAATATCCAGTCTTTGTGCCAATTTGGAGCTCCCACACTGATCAGAATCTCCAGATTCTTGCCAGTGCTTTGTAACACTGAGAAAGTAATTTGACAGAAATAACAGTTTTGCCAGACCAACAGTAAGTAAAATCCTGCACGTCATTCTGCCTATTTTTCTTTGACTACCTGTAATGTTACAACAATGTATACTGCTTCCGGAAACTGTGTCCATTTTCCTCCCTCATTACTGTTCTGAAGGCAAGTGCTTTCTAGTCCTTGTATTGCTGAAGGAAACATGAAGTTTAATTTCCCCATGTTTTTGTAGTCCACTTTCTGGGCATCCAGTTCTTGACATTTCTTGGCAGTAGCTGCTGTGGTTTTGCTGTAGCAGATTACAGGGATGACGAATGCCTTTGCTTTCACATTATTCCCCCTCTCACCTGGCAGTGGAGGGGGGTGAAAAACAGTATCATTTGGGTTCATTTGTCAGTGCCGCAGCCACGTTTGTCAATAGCAGTGAGCATCTGTCTCCTTGCTCTGACAAATGGATTTCAGAGTAATCAAGAAGGAATAAATATTTGATGGCACTGAGGTTGTAAAAAAGTGTAATTGTGGTACTTTTAAAGCCAGATTTAAGAACAGCAGTCCAGACACGAACATGTCTAAAATCACACTGTGCCGGAAAATATCAATGTAAGGCTTTATTTTTGTGCAAAAGCTTCCATTAATCAGGACAGAGACCATATGGCTTGGAGGGCCTCCTGCTGAATGTAGGTGTTCCTGGAGGTGTGGCTCTATCAGCAGCAAGTATCATGCTACTAGGCTAAGTATGTCCTTTTTACATTTTGTTCTCTTAATCTTCTCAGACCTACATTCAAAGGGCTTCAGCTGGGTATGTTGTGTTGTCTCCAACACCACTCCCACTGTCAGGTTTAGCCTGATCATTGCAGTGCTTTGATGCAATTAGTGTGTGAATTAGTGTCTTTTTAGATGGTGGCGTCATGCAGACAATGATCAGTAGAAGAGGTATGGAAGGCTTTAGACATGTTTCTCTGAGTCATGTAGAATAGGTCCACATTATCATCAGTATAAACAGTGTGCTTTAGAATTACCTCTAAGTAGTGTTACTGTGTTAGTGTTGCCTGCTAGGTGAATGTTTGAGATTCTTCCTTAAATCCCCAGTATGGCTTTATTTTCAAAATTGACTGAATCAACACACCTGGTCCTTGATAGTGATGTGCTTAGTCAAGCTCAAATATTGACATCGGTATCACATGAAGATGGATGGATGGGTGTCAGGGAGTGATTAAAATAGATATTGGTACATTTGGCATTCTCATGGCTGGACAGATTACTGTCATATGTCTTTTAATGATGGATCAAATTCTTATGTCAAGGCTTTATTAAAATGTCTGCCCATGTTTGAATGAAGGACAGACAATTTGGCAGAGCGGTAGCTCTTGAATGACTTTATTGGGTATGCTCTGTGGCATAGCAATGAGATTACAAACCTGCTGCTTAAAACTATGGATACAAATGTACTTTTACACAACACCTCTTACTGGCTAATGTTGTTCCTGGATATTCAGGTGAAATGAAATGGTTGCTTTCCAAATTGCGGATTCAGTTCGAGTTTTCATTTTGACTATAAATCAAACTTTCATTGTTTTCTGGAGAGGGGTTGAGTCCTTTCATTGAAAGATAAGTGTTCCTCACCCATTGATATTCATAGAATAACAAAGTCTGGTGGAGCATTCCTACTGCTGAGAAGAATTTGGTGTGTGTTTTTAGGAAATTGTGATATTCAGTTATTGCGTGTGAAACTAAAGCAGAAAGCTGATTTGACTGGTATGTTTTCAGACTACAGTTATGAGCGGCTATTGTTGGAGATGAATGTGCTTTCTTTCCATCTCCTTGGGATCCTTCTCTCCTCTACATCACCCTTGAATTCTCTGCACTGCAACAACGACATTGTGTGGCAGCTATTCTTTCATGCACAGACATAATTTTTTGGAAGAGCCATCTGGCCACCTTGCACTTGAGACATAATCAGATGTTAATTCCACTACAAACTCCTGCAGTGTATTCGGATCCATGACATGCACAGCCATACATTCCATAAAAACTCAATGTTCTCAATTTTTACATTCACATGCACACCTGTATTGTAGGTCTTTTCAATGCATGCATTCACTTTTTATACTGAATCTGTTTTGAAGTGTATATTGCATCTCCTACAAACAGTCACATCCGTCACAAACTCTTTGGCTGAACATGTCCATATGCTGCTAGACAACTTGTTTTCTTTCCAGTGTGCTTTGACGGTCATAGGAATATCATTTGGAAGCCGGTCTGTGGAGATGGCTGACATTTTGACGTCACCTCCAGTAGAATCTTGGTGATTCTCCTCCCGCAAAGTTACCAGGACATGATGGAAACGAGTTGCTATACACTGCTGAGCAGTCGAAGGTCAAAGCGGTTATTTTCAATCAGAGAGAGTGGGGGGCTCTGTTATTTGCTCTGCCATTATGGAATGAATCATCGGATTTAGGCTGCTGCGGGTGTCGATGTAATGCAGTTCTGCGCTCCGATTTACATTTAAATGAAACCAAATGACTGTACATTCAGAAATGAAATACTGTAATGATGATGGTAATAAAAGTAAGCCCCTTGTTTCCTGAAAAGGCCTCTTGGCTGGAATTGCTGTCATTTGGGTATCGCTACAGGCACTTTGCAGGTAATTTATGAGACATTTTTATTTTAAAAGGAATTTACTAGTATATATAAGTACACATTCATTATACATATGTATATATGTATATATATATATATATATATATATATATATATATATATATATATATATATATATATATATATATATACATATAGCTCTCATTGCAAATGGTCCAGTGCCCATGAAATTAAACATGAACTTAAGCTCTGTAAGTGGTTAGTTGCTGTCAACTCATTGCTGAGTTTCCTGTCTAAAGTAGGAGCAACATCCAGCAAAAAGCTTTGAAATCCCAACTTGAAAAAAGTCATTAAACAAATGTGCAACATTAAACATTTTATCTTGTATGAGTTACTAGAAGATGAACTTCCATATCATAGCAACACCACTGTACTTTGAGTATAACCTTCTGTCTCCTGGAAATGTTCACTTGATGTTGGTTGCATAGCAGTGTATGCTGATAGTTTTTAATTACACATTGCAGAGAATGTGATCCCAAAGATCATTTTGTCCCCTCTTTTATCAACACAGAGGCACTGCTTCAAGGAAGGAAAAAAAAAACATTTTGAATTTCATTAGCCAAGGCCAGGAATGTGATAGGCCGATCCATCCACAATGCATGCTGAGGTTTTCATTAACTTCCTCCAAGCAGAGTGCAATCAGGACACACTGAAGTGCCCTCCTCAGTCACAGCACTAAATCACGTACAATGCACAGTACCTGAGGCCATCCATCTTAGTCCATGGATTCAATCAGTGAGCTCTTACAGTAGCACTTCTTTATTCCAGCACTTTGCTCATCTAAGAGACCAGAGGCTCTTTTTAGTGCAATGACAATGTGGTCTGTAGCCTTAGTCAACCCCTCTTTTTAGTCAGCACGATGAAGCTACATGCCGTTCACAATTCAGAGTAAAACGGATACTAAAATTTTGATAAGAACCGTCACTGCTTGAACTGTCAGACAAAATGAGCGTGCAATGGTTTGGTGCAATCTAATCCAAAGCTCAATAGCTGTGTCAGCCAACCAATTTTTTTTAAATCAATGAGCCATATTGTATTGCACTGCATAGTCTTGGTTTTCAGATTGTGTCTTGACTTCCATATGGGACATGTGCGGTTGGTCCAAAAGTCTTCAATTTATCTGTCAGTCAAAACTGGTTTTTGTATTTTCTGCATATCATATTTTGACTCAAGATCCAAGGATGGTAGAATCACAGGTACCATGTATTCATTTAAGGTGAGTTACACCTTCAAGTTAAACAGGTGTGGTATAAAATTAAGCTTTGATCTAAGTAATTATGTGTTAAATAAGGGATGCCTGTCGCTATACTGTAAAGTGCTGGGAGAGCAGTAAGCTTAAGTGTATTCATGCTTTTTCCCCCTTTATACAACCCTATTCTGAAATCACCAGTTGTACACTAGGCCATCTCACCACAACAACCACAACAAGAGCTGATGCAGGAGCACTGAGGCAAGATGAATGCAATTCCCTGATACACTTGCACACGGCCTAAAACTTCTACTTGTCACAATATAAGTCATACAGCACACCACTGTGGAGTGAGCATTCATTGGAGGATAGCTACTCAACTGACTTCATCTGAGCAGCTGGCAGGTGCCTGATGAATTGCAGGGTGCCTGAGAGCAGTGAAATGAAGAGGCCATGGCTGACCTACCCACCCCTATCCCCAAATTGTTCTCCTGCTGTGTGATCCTGGTTATTGTCAGCAAATGACACAGCTGGTTTTGAACCCAGCCATTGGGTTCAGCTGACTGAGCCACTTGGGACCCCAGCTTTAGTGGACTTAGTGGAAGTAAAAAAAAATTGCTGAAACCCACTCCTCCCAGCAAAGTCAGCTTTCCTCTTAGACCAGGCCTCCAGCCTCTGTCTCACTGTTGAAATCCCAAAAATGAAGATGAACCTGTTTAAACAGGTAACTGCAAAACAAGGAGAGGTGGCTTATTGTTGCACTGGTCATCTCTTATTGAAATGAAACTGCATGCCCATAGTACACATGCCATGCCTGTCTAAAGATGTGCAAAATAAAATGTTGTTGCTGATCAAATGGAATATGCTGTTCCATTTTCATTCCATATCTGTTTCACAAAATGATTTAGGACAATGCACCCCAGTTGGAGTTTTAAACCTTGATTGCCCTGGACACTCATAATAATAATAATATCAGTCATAGGTATGTCTCTGTACCTCAACAGGGCTTGGAAAAGTACAATGCTCGGAAACCTGGATATAACAGATAAAAGTAGAATCTTGTCAGTGAGAAATTTCCTGACAAGTCAAGCCCATTTCATAGGTAGAAAAGGACACAAAGAGACCACAGGATTGTAATGCAAACACACGACTACAGCATTTATTATCCAAGCTTACAGGGCATCTCAGGTAGTAGAAGTAGAAGTACAGTAGAAGGAGAAGACCAATCTTTTGATGCCACAGCTGATGCTACTACCGATAACAACATCATAAACAACAACACTAATAATAATAATAATAATAATAATAATAATAATAATAATAATAATAATAATAATAATAATACTTAATTTTTCTTTAAAGATGTCCCTTATTCATTCCTTTTTATCACCATAGCAGGAGAGTCCATGGAAAATGGAAAATGGATAATGGCTTATTTTTCATAAGAAACTCCTATGTACTCCTATCTAGTGGATCAAGTACTTAAATTCACATTTTAGCCTATGTTAATACAACCCTATACATTAGTTATCTGATAGTTCCTTTTTTATCTCATTTTGTATTGTAATTTGCACATCTCTGAGATACATTATGCATGACAGAAAAAAATATGTAAATGATCTTTCATTCTTTAACATTTATATTGTCGTAAGTCTGCTGCATATTCTATCAGTTTAATCAAGGAAGCAGCCATGAATAATTTAGCACAAAATATGCATATATTCAAGGAAGATTTGCCTTGTCAGAAGTTGTCACCACAATGGAGCAAATGAAGGAAGGTCTGGTATTAATTAATATTAACTTGAAGCCTGTTAAAGGTTGGTTTGCGATATGGTTGTCTCAAAAAATATGAATCTTGTGTTTATGTGAGGGGATTTTTTAAGACTGACAACTCACATAATAAAATGGGCTGAACCTCTGACTCATTTTGGAGGAGGCCACCACTGGCCAATGCCTCCTCTGCCCACAGCTTGCCTGAAAGAAACAAATGGTTTTTATCCTGCTAAATAGCACACCACAGATTTCAAACAGGCAGATGTGTCAGTGCATATATAATTTACACCATGTTGACTTTTGAAACACTGTTGTCAGTTGTGTGGCAGCAGTGGTGGAATTTGTCCAAGATGCAAATTATGAATGATTTTTGTGCTTTGCCTAGCTGCAGATAGCCATTTACTGTACAAGCCATTATAAACAAACAACAAAGCAGCATATCAGCATAAATAGTAAATGGCACAATTATTTTGGATGAAGGAGAGGTTTCATTTAATTGTCCCCATCTTGGGACACACTGTTTATTTATGAGCAATGCATGGGAGAGCATGTCTCAATTAGAATATCTTGGAGACAGCATTTATTTGCCAGCAACCATTGTCAAAATCAACAGCCTCTGGCTCACAGGCTGCATATTGCCCCCCTTCTTGCATTCCAGCTTGAAAAAGTGTGTCTCTAGGAAATCAGGAATACAAGACAAGTCTTACACAGATAAAACCCATTTATCAGGGCGCCGTCTGGATGCTCTCCTTTTGTTTGCCCTTTATCTCTGCTTGTGCGGTTTAACCAAAGACTGTCGAAGCTGATTGCGATCTTTAGAAAAGAAAAACTAATTGAGTGTGAAAATCGATCATGGAAACTATGAAGACTGTCATACAGTAGAGGACGCGAAGGGAATCTCTGCTTAGGCAATCTTCCTTCAAAGCTTGCGGAGTTTGTTCACTATGGGGACTAATTAAAGCCAGTCTTGAACCGCCACAGCTTATAACCTTGTGTAAGCAAGCATCTTTTGCCCCGAAGGACCACAAAATACTAGAGAAGACCAGGCAACTGGCATGTCAGTATACAAATTCCCTTCCCTCTTATCGTGCCCCCAGCTTTGTCCTCCTCATTTACAGTATGTTTAGCTCTACAGGTAGTTTTTTTTTCAGGATCATGGCACAGCTCATTATTGTTATTTATCTATTTGGCTGGTACCTTAACCAGGGCAATTACTAAGCATTTGTAGATGCATGTGTAAAACGCAAATTAAAAATGGAAAATACAAATTCCAAGCATAGCAGAATAATTGAACTTTGTTTTTTTTGTATGTCCTCATCATATGTCATGATTTGAAACAAACCTGCACCAGAGATTATGTAGCTTTCCCTGAGGTGGCTGAGACTGGGACACAGCCATCATGACATCAGGAAATGTGTGACCTTTTAGAGAGGAATTGTTTAATGAGAGCACTTTATGGCTGTATCATAGAGTGTGGGGTATTCCTCAAGTCACACTAGAGTGACTTAGTTATCTTTGAGCTTGTAGACATTCAGCAATGTTTATTAAATTTACAAGTAGATTTACATCATCAAAGTGACCCAATTAAGTAGTAACCCATGGGGATTACAGGAATCTTGGTATTTTATTATACAGCAGTATGAGAAAGAGCATGCCGGTGCTGAGTGTAGAGTTTCCCAGTTAAAGCAAATATGTCCTGGTTGTGATGTGAAGAACCCTCTCGCAATGTGACTTTCTTACACCCACAGTTAACATTAATGCTGTGAAAGACAATGTCACTTCATAATTAGGGAAAGGCCAGGTTAAAAGAATATCTTCTCAGTTCTTATTCCAAGGTTTTGGGCTGGGTCCTGTCTGTCCTGCCATGGAGATTTGTTGGTAATAAGGGTAATAGAAATAGCACACCTCACCAGTGAAGGTGGAGAAAGGCTCTTGTTAGATTGTCTTTGCACTTGCTACGAAGTAATTATGTGTGCATAAGCAGTATGGAGGTGGCAAGCAGTCACGCTTCTCCAAAGTAAGTAAGTTAATAGGCACCATCCCATTTCAGAAGGTTGTGGCAATAGGAAGCACAGGATGACTTTTTAAGCACATATGGCATGCTATATGTGCTTAAACAAGCAATTATTTGCAAACTAGATCTGCTGATAGGGGAGCAGGAGCAGCTGCAGCAAGCATGCAGGCTGGGATTTTTGAGACCAGAGGCTTGTGTGTGTGTGTGTGTGTGTGTGTGTGTGTGTGTGTGTGTGTGTGTGTGTGTGCGCGCGTACATGTGCACGCACATGTGAAGGGATGCTTTTCTAACCAGTTGGTTGCAGCAAGCAGTTCCAGAAGTTTGGCTGCATGGTAAGGTAGTTATTACTTATTTATTGGCTCAGAATTTGCAGACTTTTGGGCTCAGTGCTCTAAAGAAAAATGGTTACAATTACAGCAAAGTGCAGTTATCTTAAGGGCCATCTGGGAATTGGTTCTAAGTCTGCCATCAGCTGTTGATGTGAAACGAATGTTCTCTTAAGGGTGTTCTGATTCAGACAAATGTGTACTGAGTGTACTGTTTATGTGTGTGTGTGTTTGTGTTTGTGTATGTATGTTTGTGTGTGTGTGTATGTGTGTGTGTGGGTGTGCAATGCTAATGCTGTGGTTTGGATGGGTGCCATGAGAGAGGGGAAAAGGCCATGTCCCTGGGTTTGTTCAGGGCCAACCTACCTGAGAGAGAGCGAGGTGAGACTTGGGGTTAATGAGATATATGGATCTCATCTGCAATGAACAAGTTATCACCAGATTCACTCCTGTCACAGTGGGGAAAACGACTCTGACCTTCACTTGTCAGGTTTTGATTTAGGCCCATGGTTAATGGAATGATCTCATTTGGTTGTGTTTATTAGGAGTGATAGCAGAGAGAAAGGATAGCAGTGTGGTGGCACTTAAATAGTTGCACATGCTGTTACTACAAATAGTGGTTCAACAAATATTAATTTACCTAAACCCTGTAATGAAAGATAATGTGTGTCCTCCCTCTATGTATTTACTGCACACTGCCAAATTGCTGTGTGTGTAGATCTTGGTTTCTGCACTCCTTGCAAATATATGAATACACAAATATATGAGCTTATCTGGTACATCACTTTCACAAAACAGATTTTTGTTTGCCTAAGAGGCACCCGGTTGGTTTTCTGGTATTGCATGTCTTCATTGCATATTTTTGTTAATTTGCATTATTTTCTGCAAATATTGAGGCTTCTGGTTGTTTACAAAAGCTCAGCAAACTTTTTAATATCAGTGTTTACTGATTGCTCATGCCAGATGAGCTTTTTACAGGCCTCTGGTTTATGACAACAGCCTCTTTAGCAAAACACTAATAAGTTCTCTCGGATTTACACAGATTTGTGCCCTGTGGTAATATTTATTTCACTATGAAAAACTTACTTGCACTGCAGTAAGTTATTTTATGTGTACTAAAAATAGGGTACAGAGCTTTATGACAGCCTGTTTTGTGTAGAGGCCTTTCAGAACATCACCATAAAAACTTCATTCTACTCCTCATCTGGAAACCAAAGTGCCTCTGATATTGCACTGTGTTGGTGCTGTTAAATGCCATCTTTAGACCCAAACAAAACATCCTGGATTCCCCAATGTTTCTCAGTCCTTAGGAGTTTGATTGCAGTTGTATGATTACTGAAAAGTGTTTTGCCACATTGATTAATTGGTCCTGTACTAAAATCTATAGTCGTCATGGGCGTCAGTTTGTTTTGAAAAGTGCTGGGGACAACGACGGGTTCAACTAACTAAAGGCTTTCGAAAAGTGGTGGGAACGAAATGGGCCACGACAAAAAGTGGTGGGGACATGTCCCCAGCGTCACCAGCGTAAATGACACCTATGCTAGTCGTCTGTTTTGACCGAATGGGATTTTGATTGAGCTCTGTAATTCTGTATGGTAACATATAATAACATATATGTGTGTATATATATATATATATATATATATATATATATATATATATATATATATATAAATATATATATATAATGTATATATAACTATAACATATATATAAAATGTCCTAGATCATAGGCTGTTCACCAAAAGCTTGAACAAAAAGGCAATGCATGTCAAAATAAAGATATACCAGTAAAACATGATCAAAATGACCTTGAAAATTCCATCCTTTGCAACAAACAAAACATTTTTTTAATTTTGCTATTTTGTAAATCAAATTTAAGAATGAAAACATAATAGAGGAATAATATATTCTTTTGCATTGTTTTTTGTTTCATCTATTACACTTGCCCCAGTTTCAACTGTCCAGGGGCTTCTGCGAAAGTAAAATTAATTGAGTTTCCAGTAGGTGAGAGCAAGGTCAAAAAGTGTTGACCTACACATTTAAAAGGCACCAAAGTACAGAGTTAACTGCTGAAAACCTAAACAGGAAGAAAGCATTGCTTTTCATGAAACAGAAAATCTTGTAGCCATTCTATCTCCATTCTGAACTGGACACAGTCGCTGTACGCTTGACAAACTAATTTGTTGCGCGTACACCCCATATCTCTTACTTGCTCTGCAGGTAGTCCTTGGAAGAGCCTTTGGGTCGTGATTCTGAATAGAGATTTGGCTGTCTGCAGTATGCAAAGCCAGGAAACTCATCTGTGAACCACGAAGAAAAGCCCAGGGGTGGACTCTTTTCTGGTGGGGGAGTATTTGCCCAGCTACCTAGGAGCTTTAAAGAGACTAGAGCCGTGCTGTGAGGCTGGTTAGAGAGCAGCAGAAGCTTGAAGGACCCCCCCTCCCCCAAATAAATGTCCACACCAGGCTCTACTGCCTGCAACGCTCAGTACAGGAAAGTGGACTTGGATGGTACAGGAGATGAAACAGTATCTCGGCAAAAGCAATAAAAAGACTACATTCCAGTGTCTACTGAGTCAAGGTGTTTTTCTATGTATCACTATACATTTGAACAGGTTTTACTGGGAACCTGATTTTCAAGTCCAAGTAAGGACCTGCACAACGTATAATATACATTACCATTTTACAAACACAGCAGCAGTAAAGTAGGGGTAATCAAGCTGCAAATACCTTTAGAGTAACTCAGAACAAAACACAATTAAGGTTAACAGTCCAAGAAAAATCTCTTGGTCTCCAGCTCTTTTACTATTAATGGATGAATCCCTCTGCTGTGAAAACTATGTGGTCATAGCTAATGCCTAATGATGGCAAATTTCTAACATTAAGAGAGTGATTAGTACTGTATATTAAGACTATTTCCTGGCAGGAAACCTTTAAATCCTAGAATGTTGTCTTTTTAAATGTAATACTTTAATTCAGAAGCCTTTCCCATTTAACTTGGCAAATGACAAGAGCTTCTACAGTAGATGTTCACTTCCCTATCTTCAGGGCTGGTATTAACTCTGGAACTTCCTTGTCAAAGAGCAGCAGCATCTAACTGCCATTAGCCAGATTCCGTGGTAGTCTGCACGGAGGTAATTGCCTTTTGTGCTTAAATGATCCAACTGCTACGTGTCGTGTTTCACACTTTGGCCTACACACAAAGAGCAATCCAAATCCCCTCTTTATGCTATGGGTAGAGAAGCACTTTGTCGCTCTGTAGTAGAGTACCATTATTCACACATTCATCTCAGAAAGTGCCACAGGTTCTTATTCCAGGCAACACAAATCAGTGCAGGATCCAAAGAAAGCCAGGAAAGATTAAGGCTGGCCTGATTTTGGAAGCCATAAACCTTTTTTTCTTTGATTTAAGAGCTGAACTGAGATCTCCCATGTTGATGGTAGAAAAAAAAATAAATTATGTTCCTTATCGGTCTCTCCCCTCTGATTTGATGACAAAACTGGGTCACTGTCTGATGTCCCTCTGATCTCATTAGAGAAGGACATTATTTCTATGCAGAGCAAATTCTGTGCTCTAACCCTTACCAGTGGTGAATAAACACTAAAGTAAGCACTGTGTGATGTTCCTGAGTAAAAATCATCCTCTGCATGCAGTCTATGATCCTAAATTATTTTGTTTGTGCATTTACTTGCAGACCATGCAGTGTTCATTTTTGTGCCTGTGCCTCTGTTGAAAAATGCCATGGAAGGAAAGGAATGAAAGTTGGTTGTGTGTGTGCGTGCTGAATTTTCTGTGTACCTTTGCACACCTCATGTTCAGTAAAATGTGCAGAAAAGGTTAAAGAATATGACATTTAACAGAGACTGTTGGGACTTTTAAATCCACAGACACAACCAAAGAGCAGAAAGCAAGATTCCAATCGTGTAGCAACGAGAAGGAGCTGTAACCATGGTGAGGGCTCTATTGAGAAAGCAATGAATCGGCTTCGGCAACAAACCCATCACACCCGCACAATCCCATTCAAGTCCCACAAGAGTGTATGTTTAATTTACCCATTCTTGATCCCATTCACCGTGGGCCTCTTTCCCTTCCTCCCTGCAAGCCTCAGGACAGTTTTGCACACATGTTCTTCAAAGTGCCACATCACAGTTGTGCAGGGACATCTCAGTGCTAAAAGATATGCTTCCATAAGTGAACTTCATAGTCATAGCTTGCACACTGTGTGCGTCCAGCAGGGACCTCTTGAGTAGGCTTTCTGTGTGCACCACCCATGGCAGCCAATGAGCCATTTCTGATCTGTAAAGCTCTGTGGCCCGAGCCACACAGGTGTAGGGAGAGGAAGACCTGTCCATTTGTTCTGACCAAACAGAGGTTGTGTGGGACAGTTATAATACAGTGAAAAATGCCATATGAGCCGATAGATGGCCCCAGGTCAACCTCTTCCAGTGACTTTCATCAGGAACATACCTTGACATGTCCTTATGCCTTATGAAGTCTCCATCACTTACCTTGAACTTCTATTTTCAGTGACATTCTCACACATCAGAATATTTAAGGGACTACAGAACCTGACCTATTAATGTGCCTCTGACTAGATTATGCAATACTTTACCCTGAGTGAACAATAGTTGTTGTATGAGAGAATATATCAAAGGAGATATTACCAATACTGCTGCTCAATTAACTTTGTCAGGATTCTTGATACAGTAAGAACCAATGAAAATTCAACTGAGATTGAGATCTCAAAGTGATTTATCTTAATACCTTCATAAAGAAAATAACTCTACCATCACTATTTGGGATTAACAAAGTGCATGTAATGGTGTTCAGAATATGTATAATTATGTAATATGTGTTCAGATTACTGATACTTTCATAAAGTATGGGGGAATTCCTCAGGGATTACCTTTAATTCATTTGAGAAAGCATCTTTAAATGATTTCAGATAAAATCCATAAAATAAAAGTTTCCTACTTCACAGAGTAGCAGGTTCAACCACCCAATTCCCTCTACAAACGAGGCTTTGCAGCTCCAGACAGCTGACTGTGCCAGCTCCATTCAAAAATGGTTATTATTATGGCTGTTAAAGTCAGCTTCAAGTTAGTGGAAGTACCAGGTGCATTATACAATTATTGAAAAAAGTTGCTGCTAACTGCTAACTAGCTAACCTTTGAAACTGGCAGAGGATGCTAGCTAACCTATGAAACTGGCAGAGCAGACTAGCTAACTTATGAAATTGGAGAAGGAAGTGCACAAATAAAGATTACGACTTTGATGGCATTATCTCATCATTTTTTCACAGCTGGCCAAATGATGAAGTATATGTTTTGAGCTGCTTTGGCTATTTTAATAAGGGGGCTGGTGTATGTCAAAGCAATTCATGACTGTGTGGAAGTCTATTTCCTCCTTGACTCAGCGAGATTATACATATGCTGTTGAATGCTGAAACTGACAAAAGACCCATATTCTTTAGATGCATATAATTAAAATGATCATCATATTTTTACCATATAAATATATGGCATATATAATGTATATATTACTTGTTATGTAACTTTGACTTTACTCCATACAATTATGACTGAAATGTTACTGATTGTAGATTTGACAGAGAATTGGTCATTTGTAATAACTCAACATGAAAACAATTTTGAAGCAAACTGATAATATTGCCTCACTCTGTCAATGATAACACCTTTCTTTGCCATTACACTGGTAAACATGAGGCACAGAATGTGGCACTTTCTATTGGCAGTTATGCTTTGCCTATCATTTTTGGTAAGGCTTGTAAATTATTTTCAACAGGCATCCATTTTTTAAAGTTATGGAAGAAATTACAGCTTTGCGTAACTAGATACCATGGGATTTTATGGATAAGACCGATTTTGGATTGAATAGTGGAGATTTAGTCTGTCACTGGATGTTTAAATGACCCTTTTTGACAACTCAACAGTTTGACAAACAACAGTTTTGTTTGTTAGCTGGTTGTAATATCACACCCAGGAGCTCTTCATTGTTTTGGGATTTGTATTTTTCTATTGTCTATTTATCCATTTGTCTTAATTGTATTTTACTTTTCTATGGAATGCGAAGTAAAGCAGGGTGTGAGTCACTTTTTTGACAATTGTAGGTTTTATTTATTTGAACATCATATTAGCATAGCAGAAAGGTTTTGATAATGCTTTATTCTGCCTTTGTAAGTATTAAAGTAACATTTACCTATTAATCTATCTGATTTGTTGAAATGCCTGAAGTTTGTAAGGCAATGGATGTGAAAGGGAAACACTGTAAGCAAGAAATTGTGTTTTTTATGCTGAATAATTGGGGATGAGGTGTGTATCCTATAACTACTGGATAGGACACTCTGTAATGATTAACTTTTGTTTTCAGTGTTAGGTATATAAAACAGAATAACACCATTCCCCTGATGGAGACAGGTCAAAAATATTTGAACTGTAAGTCTCATTTTAAAAATCTTGATTATGGACCTTTAGATACATTATTGAAATTTTACTTATTATCCATTTATACATATAGATATTTCTGAAGCTAATCAAGATCAGGAAATCATCCAAAAGTATTAAAATTAATTTGATTCATTTACTGAGTTCTAATAGATTACTCCTTACATCAAGGGCCAAGTAGTCTGTATTCTCTATCAGAATACATTTTCAGTTACCTTCCCAACCCTGCCTACTATTTCAATATTCCAATTTTTCCTTCATATAGCAAATGACAAAAGGTTTGGATTACATTTTCAGAAAGACAGCACTAGCTATAAAGAAGGTCTTGATTTGGCAGTTTCTTGGCATAGTACCAACACTTGGCACTTTCCAACAAATACTTTATATCATTACTGGCAGTGGTGTCTTCTAGAGACATGACACTTGACACAGGTTTTGCCCCAGCTGCAGAAAAAAGGAAGTAAAGTTTTTTTTTTATTTTGTTGTTGAAAGTGAGTCTTGTCTTCCTTGTCTTGAAACCTCTTCTGACTGCCATTTTCTTGAATGCTCATCTGCCCTGGGTGTCAGCTTCCATAGTAAATACAGATGACAATTTTCTTTCCCCAGCACACACACACACACACACACACACACACACACACACACACACACACACACACACACACACACACACACACACACACACATTCACAAATGCACAAGCACACCCATACCTTCAACTACCTTACAATAAAACTCACTCACAGTGAGCTAGAACCAAATTGATTAATGGTATGTAGTGGGCCTCATGGGTGCTGGCTACAGTGAAACAGAGAGCAATATGAAAACACATTTAAAAACTGTCACAAGAGGCAGAAAAAAAGCCAACCATGGCTTACAAGGAAGAGAAACAATTTCAGCATATTTCAGGCTGGGACTAGAGGAGAGATAGTGATGCACAGGCTTTGTGAGGTCTCCAGAGAGCCGCTGTTAACCCTGCAGACAGGGCTGTGCTGTCACAGGAGCCTGGGACAGGACCGCAGTTGGAGCCCATAGCCGTCAGCCATGACACACTATGAAATAAATGCATAAATTCATTTGCTATTAAGGGTCACCAAGTTTGCATTAGGATAATTTACCGTACCTCTGGGAAGCCTCCCATGTTACAGTTCTGTCAAACACTTAGAGTTCCCTATCGTGAGGTTTTTGATATGCTCGTCTGGGGAAGATGGGAAGGGGGAGGGGCTTTGGTGTTAGAACCGGGAGTTCACAGCAAATGCTAACCGTGCAGGGAGACGTTAAGCTTTGATCATCTATGGTGGCATTCATCGATTCAGTTCTGACTCAGGAGGTGCTCAAAGCGCCGCCTGTGACCTGACGTGGAGTTTATGGGCACTGCATCGGGCTCATTTCTTTTCTTTATGCTGTCTGTTTCGCCTGAACGACTGCCCATTTTCGTTTGTCCTGAAGGCATGTTTCTGTGCCTCCTTCTCGCTCTCATTTTCTGTCTTTTCTGCACTGTAGAATTTGAACCAGTGTCAGAGTTCTCCGAAGGCAGCCCCGCTGTGGTTTCCACCAACTCTTTATTCAGATCATGTTGTTTTCATCTCAGCCTACCCGAGTAGCAGGGTGCATCTTTGTTGATTTCCCCCCACACCTACGCAACAGGTCAAGCTAATTTTTACTGTTTGAAGGCTTATTTGAGAGTCATGAAGTTAGAAGACTAAAAAATAAGGGCAGAATAAATCATGGTAACTTTCCAGTGCTCTTCACTCAAGCACAAAGACAGTAAAATAGAAAAATAATACGATTTATTCCTACACTCTAAATGTTGCTGCTGTGACTAGCATAGGCAGTGTTCAAGGCTGTGTGCATACATGGTGAATAATCCAAGTAAAATATGGCATCAGTCCTTGATATTTACAGGAATGTATTTAGTCTCTTGGCATGTAAAATGAACGCAGTGGACAAAAAAATCCAGTTATGTTCCACACCATCAGACGTAATCCATTGTTTTTGGATGATCACAAAAATGTGCCAGGTATTCAAAGAATGAAGAATATTCAACAGAGAAACATTAGTTTTTGATTTATGAAAAGAGCAGAGTTGAGAAGCTGAATTTTCTTCTGCATAACGCAATTGTGGTCATGCTAATGTGGTCAGGTCAATGCACATAGTGCCTGCTAAAAGTGAAGTGTCAATTGTGAGTGTGAATGTTAAAAGAAGAAACTGGAAACAGTTGAGATAGATTAGAACACTGTGTGCAGAACTGAAGTATAAAACTGAAAAACAGCTTGTCTTACAATTTACATAGAGTATTTGGCAATTATTGTTATCATTCATTGGTGAATTTTTATTTTTTATCATTGATGTTATGAATATTATATATAGGCTTGTCTACATGTATTGAAACTATTTGATTAGTAAAGTTTGAAGACATATATTTGATTGCTGCTGTGCCATATATGTGAGGTTCCCTTTTATTACATTTGAGCTATGTTTGTTTTTTCATTCATTGTTTGTTTTAATTGCTGCCTTTTTAGAATGCATTTGCCTGAACTGCTATTGTTATCTCCTGAAATAGGCTTTTTATACACGGCTCCCTGGGGCAGAGGTGTTTTCATCTTTCTGTTCACTTAATCAACATCAGTGTGGAGCAAAGTGCCCACCTGGGGCAACTGCCCCATACTGGAGACCAACCCCAGGGCAAAGTGTTTGCCCTCTGGTTAAGAATGTGTCCTTAGAGAATGAGAACGAAGACAAATGTGTATACACAGTTGATATACAGGCAACGTGGGGCCGCCCTGTGGATACTCCCTTCCCCTAAAGTACTGTCTGCTTTCCCAGAAAGCTCTGCTATTGCTCCTTCATTGTACATATTTTTGGGCATTCAGAACAGATCAGAAGGTTAAACTAACGACAATTAAACACAACAACTCCAGAAGCACAATTAAAACTGATTGCTGAAGGATAAAATTGCCAGGGCTGCTACTGCTGCATGGCGACGTAAGGTAATTAAATGGGGGGGGGAGGGGTAAAGAGAAAAAATGCCCATTTGATTGAAAAAGGCACATCTGTTACGAAACAGTACAAATTGCCTAGCTGATCTAAAACTCTCCCATTTTATGTTTAGACCGGCACAGACCGTAACACTTACATGCCAGAGTGAGAGGGGAATGCAAGGTCACGGTGCATTATGTTTCTATTAGAAGTGCTCTCCTTCAGTATTCAAGGTTTGAAAGCAAGTGTATACATGAAATCTTGAGTGAAAGTGATGAAGGGCAGCCAGAGACATGTAATCAGAGATGTTGAAAGCAATTGCATTCGGTGTGGGGCATTCTGTAAAATGCTAAGATGAAATGACCCCAGTCACTGGCCCCCTTGACAAATAAAGGAGTGATGTATTAAGTTGTGACTCCTTGTTTGTGTTTGCTGTCAGCCCTACATGGAATAGCACATCCACTGAAGTCATTGATGAATCACAAACGCTGGCAGCTTGTTGAGTGCAAATAGCTCAGGGCTTCAGTTTGAAATATTCTCCTTACATTACCTTTGACTGACATTGAAATGATGCCCCTTTTAAATTCAAATGATGTCCTTGTAAAACCAAGCACGCAACTTTCGTGTATAAGCAGTTTCAGGAGGCAACTCCTATTGTAACCTCGACCAAGCACAGTAACAGCAAAACCATCTGCCCCAGCCCTTGTTAACAGTCAAGGTAAAATTGTATCTTTTGCTGTATTTACTTCATACTTCTAAAGTAGCTTTTTGGCATCCCAGTTGTATGATGCTCAATATGATATGCCAATAGCCCTTTTCTATTATTTTGTTTCATATTCTTAACTCACTGAATGTAGAATGAAGTCAGGAATACTGCCTGTTTTGTTGAAATTAAAGCAGAAACTGAGTCATTTTATACCAAGATAGAAAGTGTAGAATTTTAAATTGCTAAAAAATGAATGATTTTCCATTGGTTGCTAACATCCATAATTTTTTGTTGGACTGGGTTTTGAAACACTATTTAGATATGGCCTACTATGGTCTGTAGTTATTTATCCAAACACCACAGCTTATTTGGTTTATGGTAACCATGTTTTTTTACCTTGAGTAAATACAGTATTGCTTGCCAATTTAAATACAGAGGGGGATACAAAGATTACACATACCAAGGTTTGTGCTGATTGGCCAAACAGTGTATGAGTAATTGATTTTGAAGTGTTGTACCTCAAACTCAAAATGGCAGAAAATCCAGTATGGTGGACCTCATGGGTCCTCAAGGTAAGATTTGTGAGGAGTCAAACCTCTGGAGTAGGTTTGAGACCTTTACCATGCACAAACAGTTTTTAGGTCCTGGAAACTCAAATGAGTGTTTTAGCATCACTTTGTGTCTTCCTAGTTCTACATGCCTAGTATGGGTTACTGTTTTATGTATTATAACCTTATTTCTGTGGCCTGGGAGCTTTGTAAAGCGTTTTATAAGAGAAAGACAATGAATAATGAAAACTATTAATAAATAAAGCAAATAAAAGTATTTTTTATATTTTATGTAATAAAAGACTAAATCTTTCAAATATAAT
Source organism: Megalops atlanticus (assembly GCA_019176425.1). Classification (NCBI taxonomy): domain Eukaryota; kingdom Metazoa; phylum Chordata; class Actinopteri; order Elopiformes; family Megalopidae; genus Megalops; species Megalops atlanticus. The sequence continues at coordinate 13,798,158 of CM032878.1, read as the reverse complement.
TCATGACTTGTTTTAAGAACCAAGGACATTTCTCAATCTTTGATGAGGAAACGTTATTTAAAACTGTAACATCCATTTTAACCCTGCATTTTTTTTAAAAGCATCAACTGCCTATAAGAATCAAATTGTCTAGACGTGTAATTTGTTAAAATCAACATGCCAGTCAACATGCACTGGAGGTTAAGATAAAGAGAGTGCTTTTTTGAGATTTCAATGGTTTGTCAGTGAAATAGTGGGAATGATTAGGATTTATTCAATTAAAATGGAATTGGAACTCTGCATTGATGCTGAACTTCTCTTCTAAGTCTACCTGATTAACACTCCTGAGGCTGCTCTCCATTTTGCTGTTCAGGGTTATCACAAATCACAGGGATGTAAGCTGCTGTAGCTTCTCATTATGCCTTTTGAAAAGTTTTGTTTCGGATGCCCATTAGAGGACACAAAAAAGTTACAAAATAGCCTCGATTTCTTGAGTTTGTCTTGGACATGGCCTGAAAATCCATTTTTAGGTAGCATCCCTGTAGATATTCATAATGAAAGAACAAGTATACAGACTGTACAAAAAGGGAATTAATGTCATTGGCTATACATGGGAGAAACAGAGGACATTGGCCATGGCAGCATTATGATAAGCTGCTACATTTGTTTTAGCTACATAGCTACATATAGTAGCAAGCTGCCAGTTAGCCTTGCTTACCAGTAGCACATCTCTGACTTTATTCAAATGGAACACCACCTTGACTTGATGCTGCAGCGCTGCATCATGCTAAGGTTCATTATAACTGAGAAATTAGTGACTCTCTTCCAACAAATGAAGACTATACTAGCTAAGTGTTTGTGTATTGGCTTGGGGGCAGTAAGTGTATAGTATTCATGTAATACTTTGTTAATTACATATACTGTATATTCATTAATTGTAAGAGAATTCATAATTTAAGGTAAAACAGGTGAGAACAATCTCTTTTGTAAATAATAATGTACATAAGAATGTGAATGTGTTGCAAATTGTGTCATTTTGATTTGCCTGTGTATAGAGTGAAAGGCACTATAATTAACATTCGTATTTATCATGTACTATATTACCTAGTATTGATGCATTTGTGTAATTAAAATGGACCACAGTGACAATGCATGTGTAGTCAAGAATTATCACAGATCTGAAATAGATCATCCAGAATGCTCTACAGAGTTGCCCACAGTCCCCTTTTCTACAGTATCAGTGAACTATACTGGCTGCATATCATGTGGTTGTCCTCCAAACTGAGGTGGGAAGCACCCAAGCTCACACTGATTCAATGTCATGTATTCAGCTGAAGGACACACACCGAGATAAAAGGCATCTATTTGATGGCAGCACTCTTGCCCTCTTATTGCTTTTTCCTCAGCTCATGTAAAAACCCTGTTTTTTCTGAAAGTGTGCCAGCCTTCATAGAGTGGCGGAAATCACATCAGAATAGTCAAAAGCTTTTAACGTCCTTCTCTGGGTTGTCTGTCATGGTTCTCTGGACATAGGGACTCTTGGCATAGAAATCACTACAAAGCAGAAAGAACAAGGCAGCATGGTAGCATTTAGGCAAGGCCAGACTTTGCATCAATAATGCAGACATGATTAATAGGCAATGCAATTTGTTGTGCAAATATATCAATAAATAGGCCTGCTCATATTAGTCTTGAATAAAGGATGATTGATGCAAATGCATTGATTGCCCACTCGGAATTCAAATAATTGATGGGCTACTTTGAAATATTCATACTGCCCGAATTAACAGGTTCATAGAATGCAACGAGCATCAGGCTGATAAGAAGTAAATTGGAGTCATTTATGAAATATTAAAAAGGATATGAATATGAATGCATGTTTTTAAAGATGAGGGAAGAGGAGTAATAACAGGGAGAATGAAAAGTAATATTCCTCCACGTAATTCCCTTGCACAGTCACTTGCAAGGACTAAAATAGAACCCATTGCCAAGAAGAAAAAAAGGACCTAAAGAAAATTACATGCAAGCACTTCTTACTGCACTTATACATCAAAAAATGCTTGTGTTTTATCATTGTGTTGGACACATCAATAGTTTCTGGTTTTATAAATTGCCAGAGAGGAATTTAAAGATGGTACCTTGATGATCACGAGAGCTAGTTAGTCATTATTAATTGCTGGTGTCATGTTGTGGGGATTTTTTTGGGTGTGATTTGTACATTTTTATGCAAATACAGTTAAATAGGTTGTCTCTGTTGGGCATCCCTCTGTTTAAATACCACTGAGAATTCTATGAAGTGATAGCCAGTGAGCCAGTTATGGGTCAGTGTGGGGAGTAAGCAAGATGAAACCTTACCAGCTTTTGTGTCTCAGTCCCACTGGCATTGAAATGTCACACCTCTACCCGTTTTCACCTGTGATTAATTCTCACATTTCAGCTATGCAGAGCAAAGGTCACAAATGTTTTTGGGCAAAAGGCCCAGTCAGTACCCTTCCCTCTACACACTGTATTTGTTCTTAGCAGACTATTTGCTGATATTTACCTTTATTCCTCATTTACTTTCAGAGTTATCACTAGTTCTGTCACTTTCCTGATGGTGCAAGGGTTTTACGAATTTCTGCCAAGGCAGAAATCATCTGATGTTTTATTTCTGAGTTTGATATGCAGCATATTTCAGTTTTTTTAGATTTTAATGATGGGCCCACGCATCTTATGTCATGGACAGTTTTGTCTTGAACAATAACATTGTAAGTTCGAGCATGTCTTGCAATTATCAATAACCTCATCTTGAAGTTGGCAGCATTCCCACACACACAGATGAATGTAGACATCTCCTGTGTTTCACATGGTGAACAGAAATAAACTGTACAGATCTGATCAATTGATTTATCCTCAGATGTTATACTTCCTAAAATTAATAATCTGTATTCTAATTTATTTTGAATTGTAAGTTAGATGTATATTATTATACACTGGTAACATCTTTTAAAACACAAATTTAACATGTCCTTTCCATTAGTCACAAAATATGATCTGTTATGTCATTCCTAATTTATAAACTTGTTCTATTGCGTCTCAAACTGTACACATCTTGCTCTTGTGCCTGTTGTTTGCTCACTATTTGCACTTTTGTACGTCGCTTTGGATAAAAGCGTCTGCCAAATGAATAAATGTAAATGTATATTCAGTATTCATTAACAGAATCAAATTCTGAACTGTTAATGACACAAAGACATTATATTCTCTATTCCTCTGCATTTAATCTTGTTTAGTCTATGTCAAAGCACATTTAAAGCAGCCTTGGAGCCCTGTAGGTATAGAGTGTTTTGTTGTGAAATGATGTTTGCAGTAAAGCAGTCAGCCTCATGGGCAAACTGTACATGTGTCAATTCAGAATCCACTACTCTAGAGAGCAAGGAATGACATTTTGCCATTGAAAGATGAGCTTAAGATGCTGTTTGAAAGAGCTTGCACCTGGTGTTTTAAAGGTAAGGGACAAATCAAATCTGGATTTTTAATGGAGTGCTTGCGCTATTGAAAAAGCCACATGAAATTATTTCTTTTTCCTTTTCAGCCCATATGAGTGTTGTTCGGCAGCGTTATAGCTAAGACAAAGTTAAGTACAGCTGATAATTAGTAGAGTCAACTAGCAAACATTTTTGTCAAGGCCGTGCACCGTTCTCCCAAAATTTAGTTTGCAGAATCTACCGTGGTAATATTCATGAATGCGTGAAAACAAGTCATGTATGAAAAGGAGGGAAAAGGCTCTTTGTGAGGAGCTTTATGGAAGTCAGGCTCACTGGAGAACATTGATGGAATAACATAAGGACAGTCAAATCCCCACAGACTTTTTTTTTTCCTAAAACAGACCGACTTCAGGCCTGCATTCTCCCAAGACACACCTTAAAGTGAAGTTTTGTTATCATTTGTTCAAAGCACACAAGTAAAGGGTATGTCATTTAACTGTAAAATAGAGTATCCAGACATGTGGTAAAACTACACACAGGGGGCATTGCATTCTGTTTATTGATGTGTAGAATGATTTTTTTTTTACTGAGGCCTCATGGATGGCAAGATGCACTCTGAGCACCAGATTTAACATCATAAAGACGGGGCCTGCGAAATAAGCTTAAGAGAGAAAGAGTCAAATATATTATCAGCTTAATAACATTGTAGATTTCCAAGAAAAATTAAATCACAAACAATTTCATTTCAGTTATTAAATATAATCCATCTCTGCCTTTCCCTCAAGCCGTGAAGAACCATGGAAGGGACACTTGTGCTTCATCCTCATGCATGTTCTTATTTTTTATCTCCTGCAGGCTATAATCTATCCTAAAACACCCTCAAACACCCTCATAGCTTGACCATTATCTCCAAGGGACAGATTAAAGTGACTTGGCTTTTTTCAGAGGACTGCATGTCCAACAATAATAATGTTGTAGCATGCCTTCAAAGAAGATGAATCTGAAAAAATGTACAATAACATACATAAGATACTGTCTGACATGCCAGTTAACAAAGACTATTATATTCTTAATTTTGGAATGATCACGCTTGTAACTCACCCATTTTAAAGGTCCTGTGTTCTGGTATGCTTAACAGAAGATGTGTGAGTGGTACAGTATCAGTTATGTGTAAGTACCATGAATTGTTTTCCAATTCACAATCATTCAAACGTTCAAATGGTAAAAAGGTGAAACAAATCAGTGTGGTCCTAAAGAAGGATTTCGTAAATGGTGTGCATTTCTTTTTTAAAAAGAGTGCAATCACTGAATGCAAGCACAGTCCTGGAGACATCATAGTAAGTGTCACTACAAATGCGAAAGATACCTGAGAGAGAAGTCCCGCCTTTTATGGAACTGCATTGAAAATAACTTTTTCAGCATGACTGGAGCAGGTATCTAAGTGCCTCGTGATTACTTTACACCACAGCGGTGCTCATTTATTGACCACTGGGGAGGAGTGATTAAAAAAAAGTGACTTTCCAAAAACAAAAATGAAATAAAGCACTGAGAAACACATGCATTCTCCTAGAATTTGCCATTTTTCACCCCCCATTTTTATTACACTGCTCTGGTTTATTGTATTCCCACTTTATCAGTCAGATTTCAAATTTCAATGACTGCAGGATCCAGAAGAGACAAAGAGAGGCTCCATTACAGGAAAGAACAGATTGGTTGCTAATTAAATCTCTTCATGAGGTAGGGCCACGTGTGACATGAACATAAACACTTAACACCTCCAAATTCTGTATTCTCATCCACAGTTTACAATTGGTTTGACAGAAATGATCAACTCGAGAGAGCAAAGCAGAGGGTGTGGGGTCCTTTACACCTGATGTTTGTATCAGTATTAGTGCAACATAACAATACAGTCTTGACAGCCTGTGATGACAGTAAAGATGTAAAATAGAAACTTTGTGTGGGAGTATTGGGAATCCACCCTCTAAAGACACCAAACATATGTTTTGATTTGGAGCAACCTTTGGTATGTTTTTTTTTTTCTTTTTTTGCAGAGATGTAGCCACTCTACACTAGCCTTACCTTTCACTGCACCACATTCACAGGGAATGAAAAAAAATCTGTAGTCACCTGTATGTGTATTCAGTATCTGCACTCCAGTTTTTACTAGTGCATTGAAAGTTTTATTGTGTGCCAAAAGTATGGCCTCCATCATAACCTTCCAAATAGGAAATCTCTGCAGCTCATGAAATCTTCATTACAATTAATCATCCAAATCAGGGGTCCACTTGCGGTTCTGATTCCTAGGTTTATAATTATAATAATGTAAATTTAATCATAATATAATTTCTGATTTCACAGTGGAGAAAAGCTCTATTCTGCAGCAGATATGCCATGGATGCATTGTCTTTACCAGTGAGAATTGGGTTGGTAGTGTTTGACATTCTCAGCTCACCATTGCTGTGTCCTCTTGCAGTCCGACGTGTGCCTTTTTATCATTGAGGTTGGTAGAACAATGAGTAACATACTGTCTTCTTCAAACCCCTGTTTCTCAATGTGGGAGTAACTTTAAAGTAATCTCAAGCCTTTTCCCTTATACCTGTAAAAGGGCTTGTGAAAAAAGGCCTTGTATTTGTTCCTTGATAAATGCAATAATAATAATACTAATAATGTTTTGACTAACTGGCTCTGCTGATCTTGTGAAAAAGAGGTCTCTAAGCTAGCCCTTCTCAGCCGTATTTAAGTTGTTTGGAGAGAAACAAAATGCTTCTCAATAGCGCTGATGCCAAACACTTGGAAATATTTAGAGGAGCTCTAATCCTCAGACCTTGACGATTGGAGAATGCTGGCCCATAACTAATTGCTTTGGCTGTCTTCCGAATGTGACGGTAACCTCAGGTTACTCAGTGTGGCCCATACAAGGAGCAATTTCTTCTTGTCTGGGGCTGTGGTCCCCAAACAGGCTACCACCAGTGGCTACACACCGTTAGCTCTGCAGTGACATGGAAGAGTAAAGTAATTGAATCTCCAGCAGAGCCCAACTAAATCAATTGAAAAGTGGGGTGTTTAAGACTCTGCTTGTAATGATATGGGCACCCTCTCAGAGCAATTTCTGCTGAGGGGAGGCAAGGAGAGCAAACTGGCTTGATTTTTAAGAAGAATCAAGCTATTAAGGCTACCATAAGTACACAATTATGTTCTATTAAAATGTCCATGTGACTTCACTGCTCTATGTTAGTCCACTGTTACATTATACTAGGAAAGTAGCATATCATTGTTTTAGTACAACTAGAATGTGTTCTGCTTTGATTGGCGTTGTATGTGCTCTGTGAATCATGTTTCCTGGAGCTGTGTGACAGTCTACATGTTTTAGTGACATGTCTTCTGCTGAGCAGAGATGAGTACTTGAGCTTTATTAAGCTGATGTGAATTATAACATTAATAGCTTTTGCTCAGGCAAGATTCTCCCTAGGCCTGTTGGTGTACATTAATTATGTTTTTAGTCAACAAACTTGCCATTTCACCTTGAGAAAGCACTTTTTACAGGATTTTTGTGTTCCGATGAAGCAGTGCAGATCATTGTCTTAATCAGTCACGTGAAAGATCCTGTGGGTCACTTTATCACTCTCAAATGTTTGAGACATTTGATATGCTGATCAAAGCAGACACACTTTATGGTGGAGAAATCCTGCTTCCCTATAAGATGCCTGTAATCTGCTGTTTATAAGCTGAGTCTCACAGTGTGGAATAGACTAGTTTTCTGCTGACAGATCTCTGCTAAAACATTTTGCCCTAAATTTGTGGGACAATTCCTGCTCAGGAACACTCCTGCTCCTGTTGATACCTGCTTACAAAGAGTCTTCCTTCTCCCTGTACACATTGTTACATTGGGGGAACTGGGTAACTTGTTTGATATCCATTGTAATGACCATTGTCCATTGTAATGTGTTCATACTTTGCTATCTAATTGATATGATCAGATGTACAGCGTTAAAAATCTCCTCAGACATGTCTCTGCCACATACATAAGAATGTATGTATTGCATCACTCCAATGATGCTATGAAAGATATTACTACATTGTCCAAAATATGCTAATTTAACCTAAAGTATATGGCTGAATTTCAGTAAGTGTGTGACAGTGACAGATGCAAGCCAAATTCATAAGCCACCGGGTGAGAGGGAGCATTGCAAGTACAGACCCATCTGAACTTGAAGTAAGTCCAAAAATAGAATTCTGTTCTGCTGGTGCAGACAGACAGTTTGATGTAACATTAAACAGCACGTCAACACTGGGTTTATTGAGCTTGAAGCTGAAATTTGCCAGCTAGCCAGCTGTATTCCTGATTGTGGCTCATTTTTCCCTTCACCATATTTAAATCCATTATGGAATGGGTAATATCCACCAGAGACAAGAAAAGTGTATCTCCTTGCTGTTGCAAGAGTTTTTTGGTTCTTGCAAGTTGGAGATAAGAGATACATTTTTAGTCTGTGCTGATATTTGTATCTTGTAGCATGCCTTTAAATGTGCATTCTGCAGCAGACAGGTCATATCTGTCATTGTGTTCCCATGCACACCCACTCAAACAGTTTTCTCGCCTCTCTGCCAACAGCAAAACTTCAGCATTAGAGGAAGTTCTGCCATGTCTGTCTGCCGTGACCACTATCCCTGATGAAAAATGAGATGTTTTCTACTTTTTTGTAGTACTTTTTCAACTCCCCTTGCTCTATCTATCTATCTATCTATCTATCTATCTATCTATCTATCTATTTGTCTGTCTGTTTGTCTGTTTGTCTGTCTGTCTCATTCCATCTCTGTGTCTGTGTATTTTTTTCTTTCCTATCACAAATATTGATGAAGCATTTAATTTAGAGGCAATCAATACAATTACAAGGCTCCAGTGATAACACTGTCTGCAGTTAAAAGTTAAAAAAATAAAAGCAGATTATGCCAGATTAATTGTAGTTGTTTTTTGAAGTGAAAAGTTGTGCTGGTATTTGATGAATGACATTTTGTGGTGCCAGTGCAGCCCCAGTATTAGACTTTGATAAATGTGAATTTCTTTAAGTTGTCTTCAGTCAAAGGGCTGCTTTAAAGGCCAAGTTTGTCATAATCGGCTCATCCTGTTTTTATCAGACTGTACCTGATATAGCTATGGAGAAAAAAAAAGACATTAGGGCCCTCTGTAAATGTCAGCATTCACGGCATATGCATTTTTTGAAGCTCTATAATCAGTGCTCACGTGTCTTCCTGTGAAGAAATCCAACAGCACAGTGATTCCTTTTTAGTATTGCTGATGGAGGAGGAGCCGGAGCTGAGGGCACGTGTAAATGCAACCAAATGAGATTCTGATCTAAAGACTGAGAGACAGAGTTGAGTGGTGGTGGTGGGGTGGCGTGGGTTGGGGGGGTAATAATAATAAGAAGTGATATCGCAAGGGAGAGCAAAGTGCGGTGATTACATTTATTTCCGCTGGCCTATTACAGGAGCGCTGGGGGGGAAACGAATGCTGAGGTTTCTCTTTCCTCAGCCGGCCCCTCTCATTCACAGTGTGTCAGAAAACAGGCCGGTTCGCCGCCATCCTCTGGGACGTTTTTGGTGGTTTCTGCTGAATTAATTTGTGCAAGGACTTTTTTTATACTTCCCATATTTGAATTGTAATGCCGGGAAGGGAAATAAATAAGGAGGCAATCATGGCCTGCTGGTGCCACACGACTCATGCAGGAAAGACAGATGCTTCAAAGCTGAACGAGATGGAGTTGACTCCAACATCTCAGGTTACACAGATTCAGACTAGATGACTTCACTGACGTGATGTTCCCACCATCTTTCAATGTACTGCTGTCTTTTGCTGTATGACTTCTATGTGCACTCAGATGTGTTCCATTTAGGAAGAATATGTTTTGCAGAGATGTGCTTTTGTGTCCTAGGCTTTAGAGTAAGACCTGCTTGCTGTTGGAATTGCATATGCAGCTGTGTTATGCTATCGGGACTGTTTGTCTGGGCTTTGAAGTTGCAGTGAAGCAGCTCTAATTAATTTCTTTCTTGCTTATGATGAATGTCTGACAACTAGTGTTATATTTAATTGGTTCATAATGTTAAGCAAATGGTTAAACAAATGATAAGCAGTGCTGCCTCTGTGGTGAGGAGCAGGCAGATAGACACATTATGGAGGACATTCCTGATCAGAACAACATTGTATGGTGATGGATCAGACAACATACGTTTCCATTCAGCATGAAATTTAGAAATTACATTAAATATAGTCACAGTGATCCTATTAATTGTACTTCATGAGTATATCAGAAGGTTCTAGTTGTACAGAAAGCAAAGCAAAAAGCGAGAGCCAGTTTCCTGTGGGTGTTAATGTGATACCCTTTACTGTCCTTCAACCCATGCTGATGCCATGGTCACAGCTGGGGCTTTCTACAGGTAACACTTACTTTGGGTGTGGATGGTTTGGTCATTTGTGTGGTGTGGTGGTACAAAGGGATGCAAGGAGGGCTGGTCTAACAGTGTGATATTTGTGGTGTGAGTAAGGCTCTGTGACTGTGGGGTGTCATTGGAAGAGCAGGTGTCTCTTGCAGCTCCTACCTCCTCTCTGATTCTGGAATTTCACAACTCACTGCACGACCACTGCTCTGATTGATTTCTAGCAACCTCACCAATCAGCTGTTATTTGGGACTGACAAAAAGAGAGATAGAGGAAGAGAGAGAGAGTTTGACTTTACAATGTAAATATAAGAATGCAAGAGAAATAATCTGTTATAAATAACATTTTTTCTTTACTCTTAGTCACCCCGGACCTCTGGCACAGAGGGACCTAGCACAGTTCCAATTTCTTACTCCTTGTTTTTGTTTTCTGTCCGCTGATCAGTGTCACCATTTAATCCACAACATAGCCTAAAGCGAATGGCACATAAAATGACATGGAAATTACACCACATCATGTGTTATAGTGTGGGGGCAGAGGGTGCCAGATGGTGCATGAATCAATGTACATCCTGTTGAAGTGGTGTTTTCCCCTTCTCACACTGCTATTTCTGACAGAATGTGACTTAACACGGAGCTTAGACTGAAAATCTGTGTACCATGGCAGTTGTTAAATATTTAAATCTTTCCTGTCAACAAGGTCATCAAAACATTGTTCTACAATCACGTTTACCATGTTTGAAGGAGTATGTTTTTGAAGCAGCTGTCCTGCAGTTCAGCTAGTCACTTGACCAAGACCGAACTTCCAACAGATCATGACTTGCTACTGGTTGCCACAGCAACATTTCCCTCACTAGTCAGGAGAAAATTGATTGTAAGGAGTAATATTGTGTATTAATTATATTTCTTGCATCTGATCATCCCTTGCAAAGGCAGGCTGGGTTAAACATACATTTGCAGACAAATTCATTTTGAAAGCTGCAGCAGAAACACTTAAAGGGCCATTGTTTTTCTTTGTGCCTTTAACCAGGCTGAAATTCAGAAAAAGAATATTGATTTGTCTATTATTAGACACTACTGGGTCTGTATGCGCAGCAGTGTGGTATAGTGGCAAGGAAGAGGGCTTGTAACCCAAGGGTTGCTAGCTCAATTTCCCAGCGGGCCACTGCACTGGATAAGAGCATCTGAAAAACAACTGTAATGTACTGTAATGTAATCCAGCAATTTATAAAATTGTAATGCATCAAGTTGAACATCTTTAGCTGGGTCTTTGTTGCTTTCTATGCATCACATCTAAAGTAATCTTTTTAAGATCCACTCTGGTGTGCAAAACAAAGTGAATATAACATGTGATATTAAGGGGGTTTGATTTTAATGGGGTTTCAGTATCTTGAAATGGCACTGCCATGTGGGAAAACAAATAATGGTATTTTATCCATGTCCATTCACATGTTTTACTAAATAAAATGCATTTTGTACATGGTCTATTGCTATACTGTATTGTTATTACAGTGTCACATGGCAATATATTGTTATTACTTTAAGCTCAATATTTTCAATGACCATATAGTGTGCCAGAACGTTGTCATTGATTATTGCCACAATACCACAATATTGACAGCAAATTGCTGTTTAGTGTATCAAAACCAAATGGTAATGTTTTAAATCTTCTGACATTGAAACTAGGGATGTGCATCTCCATCACTGAGGCCGATGCAATACACATCTTGATGCTTTGCCAACGACCCGATACATTAAAGATACATATGAAGCAACTACTAATGTGATACGATACGATTCATCCCTATTGCGATGCAGTGCAATTCGACACGATTTGATTCAACACAGTGCGATTCAACACGATGCAAAAGAATATGATGTTATGCAATTCAATACAGTACAGATAGTTTGATTTTATTTCTTTGGTTCTTCTTAAGCAGACAGCAAATCATAAATTAACTAAAAAAGTGCCATTTTTACTTCACATATTTGTTTCTCTAGTAGCCTACTGCAACTCAGTAAGCATCTCATTTATGCTGTTTCTTTTTGACTTAAGTTAGTCGTGCTGCCTGTGTACTTTATAGCGGCACAGCATATTTTGCAAATTGCACGTGTCTCGTCAAATTGTCCGTATCTCTTGAAAAATCCGAAGTGTCACCAAACATTTAATTTGTAGCAATTTGGTGGAACGTGTGACTCTTCCTCCTCCATGGTAATCTGTGACTCGCCCGGACAGAGACTTGGCCAATAGACTTGACGAGAATTGGCCACTGACAGCAGCAGAGATGAGAGAGCACGCTTGAGAAACAGTTTAGAGAGGAGGAATCAATCTAAATATAAAATTATTGGTCACAAATTATTGGTCACATTTCTAAATAATAAAGGCATAGGGCCTCTACTAATAATTATATATAAATAAATCAGATTTTACCGATGCAAAAATGTTAGAAACGATGCATCCCGAGTTCATCCCAAATTGTATCCGGTGCACACCTTTAATCGGGGCAATCGCATTGTGAACTTTTATGCCGGTGCACCGATGCAAATCGGTGAATCTTACCATCCCTAATTGAAACCAATGGTTAGTGGCAAGTGATTGTGAAAAGCATCTGACATTAAAAGAGTAATGTCACGAGTGAGGTGCTGTTCACTAGGTGTACGTGAAACATGTGAAATACCGCATGTGTATTGGACATGTAATTTATCTGGGAGCAGGAACTTGTTTACCAATTTACCCTGATCCCATTGGATGAAACAAGATTTTCCTGTAAATGCCTATTCCATTAAAAAAAGGTCACGGCTGTGCTGCAGAAGTGAAATAACAACATGAAAATCTGACCTGGCTTCTTGATGGTGACAGAAGGTTACGTGTGTGAACACTTGTACATGGTGAAGCCTTGACAGAGGTCAGCCCGATCAAGATGACACCTCAATTAACTGGCTTGTTGCTGAAAGGCTATTTTTCCTTAAAATAAGAAAGGGCTTTCTTTAATATGAACAATTTAAGTACAGAAAAAGCAGTAATATTTTCACTGGGTAGGTGCTTATGGATTTTGCTAAAAGTTGTCTGTTACAGTGCTGCAGTGTCAATATTTTTTATATTTCATCTTTTAAAAACCTGTTTTTAAGTTCCTGTTGGGTTGTCTTGAGCAGATAGTGTGGTTAAAGCAGTTCCTCTCACACCTCTCACCACCTGTGAAGTGGCCCCCTCTGACACAGGAGGGTCAGGGTGGTTTTGTCTTGACAGGCAGACATGATGGATACTGCTCCCCTATCGGGTCTGGTTCTCCGGTGCCACGTCCCGCAGAACACGCACGCATGACATTTATTAATCGCTCACAGATAATACCCAATAAAACAGCAGAAGTGCCAAGCTTGCACTGCTGAGTTCAAAGGGAGTAGAGGCCATGCCGGTGACATGATGCATTACCACACCAGGCATCCCTCACAACTCAAAAATAATCACATTTCACACATACCCCATCCATGCATGTGTGGAATTGGGCTTTTTTTAATGTTATATGTGGCAGCTGGAGCTATGGCTTGAGGATCAACCTGTGTAAACCAGAGAAATAACATGACACCACTCGGGCACATGGATTACTCGTGTAAGCTGCTGCCATTAAATAGGCAGAGGTCGTCGGTGCCTCCTGAGGACTGTGTTGCTTGGAGATTCTTAAAAAGTGTTTTTTCAGCAGGATCTTGCAGCTTTGCCAACTATAAACCACCCATCTGCGATCAGGTTTTTTTATGATCCGTAAAAAGGAAAACCTTGAATAAGTAAACCTAATGGCCATCTCTGAGAATGTGCTTAAGGTCCCTATCCCCCCCTCATACCTATTTTTATACATTTCCCTCCTCCCGCCCATCTCCTGCACCACCTCTTATTTTGAAATGGGAAATGAAATGGAAAATGCAATCCATCTCCACAGCAGCCTGTGCTCTTCAACGCCTGATTGGTTGAAACGGGAACCTCCCAGCACCTCAGCCTGCGGCCCCATCACAGCCACCCGTAGCAGCTGTGCCCACCCCATATTCCAACTGCCACCCTGCTATCACTCCATCCAGCTGGGCCTGTCTCATCTACAGCCCCCCCCCGACTGCCACATCCAACCCCCAGCTTTCGACCACGACTGCAGCTACTCTATATTTATACCATCTGACTAACGGTCCAGATGGATTCACTTCCAAATACACAGATACATTAGAGCACTTCTAACTTTCCAGCAATCTGGGTGCTTCTGTCTCTTCAGCCATGCAGAATCCCAGACAGCACATGTATAGCGGTGTCAGATGGAGGGTTTCAGCGTTATGATGTGGAAGGTGCCTCTGATGTTGTCAGCAAGCTCACGGGACCCCTGTTGTAAGCTGCATTCAGTTTCAGAAAAGACTGAGAGAGTGCTACTATTCCAAAATACAACCATGCATGTGATTTACTGCACTTTGATATGCCGTGCTCCTGAATAACTGAATAGTATTGAGTCAAGTGAGATATAAATTTTTGTTAGGTACTACTGCCCATATTGCCATTGCACAAACAATCAAATATTAAACCAAGAATTAATACCAGTAAGTATTTATTATTATATTTAGTTTGGCCCAAGCCTTTCCCCAAGATAGGGGTTAAAAACAGCCACAATGGGGGTGTTTTTATTGTTTGGCAATTCAGTTCCATTTCACATATTCAAACAGAGAGATGGGAGTGAAGTGGATGGGCCAGCCGCCAAGCAGGCAGAGTGCTTTTCATTAGTCTAATATTACTCCAGAGCCTTCCACAGTCTATTATCAGAAATTCTCTCATAACCACATAGAGAAGGAGCCACCTCACGACCTCAGACCTAAATGATTAAAAATGTGCCCAAAGCTGAGACAGCGACATAAACGAATCACACACGTCCTCTCACTGCCGTTTATTGTTCAAAGGGAAAAGGACTTCATTAAAATGGTATTGCCATACGACAACTCTATTTCCCAGTGCTAATACTCCCACTTGTGAGAAGATGGTAATTTGACAATATGCAGGCAGCAGAGCTGGTGAGGAATGGGGAAATGTTGGCTGTGTCTGGAAGTAATAGTGGCAGCCAATTAACTTGCTTTTTTGCAGAAATCCTTGACTGTATTATTGCTCAGTAGTAAAGCAACGGGAGCAGACAGGAATACGTTCAATGTATCAGTGAAACATCCAAGTATAGGTTGATGCTGAAGTTTCAAGAGATGAATTGATCCCTCTTCTAGTAATAATAAGTTGATGCTCTTATTCTGGGTGATTTACATAGCTTACATTTGTCATATAAACTATTCACAGAAACAGGTATTTACTGAAGCAATTCATGTGAAGTACATTGTTCAAGGGTGCAGCACCCCACCTGGGATTTGAACTTGTCTCCTTCTGATTATATGCCAGTTTCCATGGTCACTACTCATCTCACAAACTTTGCAATCGTCTAAGCACTTGCAGGTAGCTTGTAGAATAGCGACTATCCTCCAATGAGCTCTCACTCCACTGTGGTGCCACATGTAGTGCCCAAAAATGGTGTTAGTGCAAGTATATCAGAGGATTGTATTCACCTCGCTTCGCTGCTCGTGATGACATGTGCCTAATGTACAAGTTGCAATTTCAAAACAGGGTTGCATAACGGGGAGAAAGCATGAAAATCCAGGAAGACAAACGGAAATTAGAGGAAGCCATGCAAATGGTGCTAATTAGACAACTAATTTTGGGGGGTAAATAAGACACAAGAAAATAAATCACTCACTTACTGAAATAAATGTATTGGCAGAAGTCATTGCTGTTGCCTCACAATTTCAAACTAAAATATAAAAAGCAACTTCAAATTTACACAGTAAAAGGAAGCAACTTTGTTTCAAAGTAATTGCAAAGTGTTTATGATACTGAACTAGTAGCTTTGTTCTGACAAAAAATGATAAAGCAGGTTTAAATTTGCATTCATACATGTTCACACCTCACTCTGTCAGATTCATTTAACCACCGTCACTGTAAAAGTGTTTTTATTACAATTTACTTTTGACCTACACAGAAGGTCTGATTTTAAAACCAGTAAAACTGCTCTTGTGTTAAATTTGCTCATCATTGAAAGGTGTTCTGCCTGTTCGCGTGCATTTTGGTCCCTAGGTTTTATTGCTAATCCACCTACAGTTACTTCTCTAATTAAATCCTTCAGCAGTCTTTCTGTGGGCACAGCTTCACTGTGTGTGTCACTATTAAATACATGTGAAATAAAGCCAAAAATCAATTAGAGGGAGCTCAGATGTTACTGAAGCCAGAAAGTTTGTAAAGCAGTCTCTACTAAAGATAACTGCAATTAGGATTTGAGTTTAATTTATCCGATATGATTTGGAGCTAATTAACAAGAAGAATAAAGTAGAGCATAGATTTTGTTACTTTGTGCTTTACCTCAAAAGCCAGTTATTGACCTTCTTAATCCCCTACAAGGGAAGGAGCCGGTGTAAAAATGGCAAGTACTATCTTTGTTCACTGGACCAAAACAACAAAAAAAAATCTATTAGCATCCACACAATCGTGGGGTGTATAGAATATTATTAGCATTTATAGACCAAAATACATAAGATCAATATTTGATCAGTGACGCAAATAAAAATGATATGAATACTGAGCACCCAGAATGAATGACCATGAAATCTAGAAAAACCCCTCTTACCTTACCCGATAGATTATATCCTTGAACATAATGTGCTTTTTCCCTATAAAGCAATGCTCTCTCCCAAATTCTCTGACTGAATTAGGTGTCTGTCAGATTGTGCAAATTAATTGTATACTTTATCCTAAAATGTGTATTTTCCCCTGGCACTGCAATATGCTGTTCTTAGGCTCCATTTTAAACATGGCTGTTTTCATGAGCAAGAGCTCAATTGATCTTTTAGAAAACCATTTTAATTTGGAGGGGTTATTTCACCTATAACTAAATTAACAAAGGGTGCTCACCAGATTGTGTACTCTGTGCAGCTGGAGTCATTTTCAGCTGGGCTTTAACTTGTGAAAGGCTTTGGAATTTGCCATCCGTGTAATGGCAGTTAGAGTCGGTTTCAGCAGAGACCTGACTGCGCATTTGCAGGGTCTCTCCCGGTGCAGGGGGGAGGTGGGAGGAGAGAATGGCGGAGTGAGAGGGTCTCCGAGCAGAGGAACGAGCAGTGCGTGGGCAGGCAGGTCTTAACTCACAATCACGGGAGAGAATCTTTGAAGAGAGAAGGTGTTACAGAATTCTGTGTCGGGGCTGGAGAGAGTGAGAATGTGTTGTGTTGACCCATCTGTGAACACTGACCCCGGCGTTCTGGCAGGCTCTCCCTCTCTCTTTTTCTCTGTATCCTCCTCCACCTCCTCCCCATCTCGCAGCACAGTTCCCCTGCAGAGTTGACTTCGCAGTCGACATTTCCTCACCCTCCTCTTAGTCATCATTTCCTCGGCCGTGAAAGGAAACAATTTGAAAACTGCTAGAGTTTGAATGTTTTTTTTTTTTTTTTTTTTTTTTGTGGTGGTTTTTCGCTTTCTTTCTGGAGGTGAGTTAGTGGTGGTGGGTGGGGTGGGGGGGGGTGTTAATGAGCGCTGCTCAGTTCTGCCTCTCCTGTCTGCAATGCAAGGCCATGTAGTCATTAAGAGTCAGTAAGCTCTTTCCATCAGGCTTTTTAGTCAACTCGATTTGTAGCATCCTTAATTATTTCCTCCCTGTTAATCCCTCGCTCATATGTATGCATCGTCCATGGTCGCAGGGGAGAGGTGCGCCTGTCTGAACATGTGAGGAGGAGGCTGCGATGAGCTTAGGGCACGGAGCATTTAACCTTTCATCCTATCTCTCACCGCCCATCTTCTGCTGGCGTCCCTCACTGAACACGATACCGGCACCTGCTGAGGAGCTGAAAAATGGTGCTTCTCAACTACATCGTGAAAATGGTCGTTACCTACTGTTAAGTGGGGTAAGCGCCAGCCTTTGCCCCAATAGCCCGCTCTTTTAAAAACGCTTGTTCAAGCGAAAAGCCCACGATGCCACCTGCTGTTCCTGTTGGTGATTACACAGCAAGCCGGAAGGGAGTGAGGTGAAGGCAGGGGCTGGTGAAGATCTGGGATATGGAAACAGGAGGTGCGGTGGTGAGAGGAGAATTTGATCCATTTATTTATTGACTGCGGCATATTTTCATTCAGAGGCCCATATTGAGTTGGTAAAAGTGTGGGAGAGCCCAGCATGTGTAATAACGATCATTACGCCCCTGTTTCCTTGGTCATGCGGCGGCCGTTTGTACCACCACGGCGCTCACCAATGAGCACGTTTGGCAGGGGATGCGTCGAAACGCTAACTGTTTGGGCGTTTTGTGCTTTCGTGTCCCACCCGAGCTGTTGGCACAGGACACCCAGCCTGGTTCTGTGCCATTATTTCAGAGCAGATCAAGAGCAGAAAGCACCATGGGCACACAGAGGATACAGATGCATGGCAGTGGTTCAGGGATGATAGTGCTTTCATTCATCTGTGTGTGTGTGTGTGTGTGTGTGTGTGTGTGTGTGTGTGTGTGTGTGTGTGTGTGTGTGTGTGTGTGTGTGTGTGTGCGCGCGCGTGCCTGCAATGGAAATCTTTGTATTCATATGCACTGTAGATATCATTGAATAAAATCGAGTTTTATTTACACAACAAAGCAGTTTATGACCTTGTTTTGTTTTTCTTTCCCCCCATCAAAGAAGGCATAAGAAAATAATGGCAACACATGCATTTGCTGCAAATTCATTTGCTTTGCTTAGCGTATGCCTGTGCACGTGTCTATGCATATATGTCTATGTGTATGCTTGTGTAGGTGTGTGTGTGCGTGCATGTGTATGCGTGCTTGTGTGTGCTTCTTTGGATTGGAATGCCATAATGTAATTTTTGTTTCTTGTTTTCTGTAAAATTGTAAATTGAAGCAAGCAACCCAGAAAGGGATGCCAATGGTCTTATGTCTGGCTCTGTGCTCAGCTCTCGAGTGAAATGATATTAAATTGGTAACACTTTAACATGTGGTTTATTTATATATTCTTAATGAAGCAGTATTATAAATGCTTATACATTATTATATTATTATTACAATAATAGTATAAAAGTATTATCATTACAATACACTGTGGATCTTTAGTGAAACATTTTCAAATGTTAAAAAAATGAACATTTTTATTAACATGCTGCGACTATTGCTGTTGCTGATACTCACACCACTACTACTAATAATATTACAACTAAAAATAATTGTACTAATAATCAGTCTGACAGTGTTGTCTGAAAAAGTTCTTTTTTGTGCTTGTTTTGACTGGATTTACCATGACTCATAAAAGTCATTTTTGCCTTGGGTCCATTGTGCTGGTTAAAGCAGGTGTGGAGGTACTGTGCTATTGTAATTACAGCTGACAGTAAGCATTCAGTTGTAAAGGCGCTTGAGAATTTTTATCTTCACACAAAGAAGATTCACACAATTATGTCACTTCGATTGCCACCTCTGTCACATTGAACCTGCCTAGCTGTTGATCACATATGTTCCTCATGCATCTCATCATTTGTTGTTATGTAAAGAAATAGTTACAGAACCACTGGCATCAACTCGAGACACACAAGACACACAAATTTTATGTTGTTAAATAGATGTTGACACAGCACTCTCTTCTAGCATTGTATTTTCCTATCAAACATTAAGAAGAGCGAAATGGTATTGCTTTACTGCCCCACGTTCTAAAATGATAAATTATCTTTCTTGAACAGAGTATTGCATGCCTGCATGTAATGAGCTAATGCACAGATTTGAATCTCTCCCGCTTTCTCTCATACATATGGTTACATCATTTATATGTAAAAGTTTGTGGCTCAGTGTAAAACCTACAGTATGAGCACACTTGTTGTCACATTTTTATACTCATACATTACAGGAAACATATTGAAACTATAGTCAGTATAATGATATTTTAAAAATATCAGCCAGACTGGCAAACATACAGGCTATATGGCAATGCTATTTCAAATAGACAACAGTGACAGTTTAATGCCACTGGAAAGTATATGTTATTAATAAAGAAGATCTTGCCTTTTATTGTTCAACAAAGACACTCAGCACAGTTTTATGCCTCTGGCACTGGGTCACTAGGCAACAGAGTTTTTGATCCATATGGCCACTATAATCTCACAAACTGGCATAAGACATGTAATTGTGAGAGTCTGTTTTCTGAGGGGCTAAAATCTTACAGTCCCTCCTGTTCCACGAAGCCAATGGTTGAGGGATAGTGAACGAGTGGAGGTGAAATGCACTGCCATTTGCATTATTTACAGTGCATTCTGAAATATGTATAGTCTGATGCCTTTTTACAATGACTTTATGGCCTGCCCTACTTACATGTTGGCCTTCTCAAATTCTATCATTTTTCTCTATAACATGGAGAGCATGGAGATTCCTTAGGGCCATACACATTGTTTTTTGTTACTTGCACCACAAATCTTTGGGAAAGAGATTTAATAGCTGGTATGTACCACCAACCAGGCATCATGTGTTAAAGCAGTGGTGAAGTTTTAGAATTTTAATGTATTTGTGAGGACCGAAATACATAGGGCATCCTTGCTGCTGATCTGTACAAATTAATGATCCAAAAAACTGTAGCTCTCATTACTTCCCAGGAGAGACAGCAGTACACCCTCATGGTGAGAGTAGTAGCATCATTTCTGTACTGATAACGAACCAAAGGGTCATAAGGAGAAATCGAATGCTGTATCTTAGAGATACAGGCAGCTGTCTGGCTGATAATCAAAGGGCTGTTTTGTTTTTTGTCTCAGAATTAGTTGTCATCGTCAACTAGTAGGCAAGCGATGGCAATGTCAAGGCATGAGCAGTGGAGTGCAGAGAATCGTTTACTACATTCCAGGATCAGGTATAGTGTGAATGTAGAGCAGATAGCGAGCAGATGTTGCCCTGACATCTTAAAGGCTTCAATATCTGTTCGCTTTCATTTCAATATCAAGTAAGAAAAACACATACACACACACACACAAATACAGCAATAAATGTATAGGTAAATAAATAAACTGCTGTTTATATATTTGTTCAATTTGTATTGAAACTGTGTTTAATATAAATATTAATATTATTAATATTAATATTAAAAAAAACCTGAACAGTAAGAATTGTGCCTGGTTGCATGAGATAATTATTGCTCTCTACAGGCTGTTAGGCAGGTGCAGTCTCCAGTTCTTTCTTGCACACTGGAAGTTTTGAAATATGAAACTTTGTTTGAACCTAGTTCTTGAGGCACAGGACCAGGGCTATTGTTCAGAGCCTCGTGACTGAACAGCCCCCCAACCCTCTGTTGCTGTGGTCCCCCATGGGAGTCCTCAAATGCAAGTGCTTTTCTGTAATCTGAAATTGATAGCCTCCCATCCCCTGAAATTAGCCAGTGTGAAATGCAGCCTCTACCACTGGCTGGCATTAATGTCTGCCACCCCCGTTAAGTTTTTTCATCTTGTTTGGTGGTAGATCCCTTGGATGAAAAAGTAGTGAGTTGGAACGCAAAAGCGCCTGGGTTACGTTTTCACATTTCGTAGACGTGCACAGGTCAAGATCAAGGTGGGGACAGGGAAGAGGTGAAAAAATATTGTGGTTATTACTGTAATATTTATTTGCTTATCGGAAGCCCCTGTCCAAGGAGATTGGTGAGATAATATGTGAAAATGCAACAGTCCACATAGGCACATCACACAGCATAAAAATCAAGGCATCCATGGCAACTGCATTCTCAAATGAAATCAGTTGCAGGTGGAGGACTGAACAAACAGAGAGGCAGTCAAGCAGGTCACATAAGCATTTCTTCCTTTAGATAAAAAGGAACTGGACCTCACGCACTGAGACACACACACACACACACACACGCACACGTACACACAAAGAAAATCCATGCAAATCTGTCCAATAACATGTCACCCACCATTAATCCTGCTTTAAAGTTGGCTTGTTGAATAGGAACTGCGTTCTGTTACATTTTGGAGAGAAAAGATTGATTTTTAATTACAGCCAAACCTGCATTTCGTTACATTTAATTTGCTGGATCTTTACTCCAGACTGAGGGGTGTAACTGAATGATATGTGCCCGTTCACGTCTTCACTTTGGTTCATGCTGAATTCAACATTCCACTCTGCAAGCCCGTTAATGGAGCTGGACAGCAAGGCGAATCATGCCTTTTTTTAAATCTGGGTGTAATGACAGTTTTAATCAATGCTTAATTAAAGGACGATTTGATTTTGATGACATTGTCTCCTGCCGTGTTTAGCAGAGAAAGGTAAAACAGGAGGATGACTGTGTAGGAGGGAGAGACATTTATGCTCTTGAAGGCTAGGCTGAACAGATTGCAATACACTTGTCTTTTTGTGGTAATGAACTGACTGTTTAGAGTGCATACAAAAAGCATGCCATTTTTCTTGCAATGTTGTATACGGGAAAATGCTAATCAGCTTTTTCAGCTTTTTCAGCTAATTACATGTTAGGCTCTCTAACATGTAATACCAAGTACAAATTTTACAAAGTTTACATTGTGATTTCACCATCAGCCTGGGTGTATTCTTAAACTGAGATGGAGGATGGATCCACACCATCTTTTTTATTACTTGTCTTGAACTTTTGGCATGCCATTTCCCCCATGTACTGTCCCCATGAAGGTATATTGTTTGTCTTCGTCCTCAAAGGCCTCTAGCTCAGCCATGTAACGAGTGGTCCAAGAACACAACAGAGGGAGATGGGGCATGAATAAATAAAGCTCAGAGCTCATTTACCTTGAGAGCATGTGACTGGAAGTGCATTAACATGACCAGGACCATTAGCATGAACATCCTGGATAATGGATTGTTGTGGCTTGTGCTAAACCAGGCAGAGGGTTTAGACACGCCCACGACACTGAGGAGACGGAGTAACCTGTGCATGGTTGTGCTCACCTAATGGCTTTTCCCTGTGCGCTGTGTGTTTAACCGTCCCTCATGCCACAGAAATGCATCCAAACACTATACAATCCATCACTCTCTATACTGCTCGTCACATTCTTGTGTCAGTGGTTAAAACAGAGCGATACATTACAGTCACTGTGAATTGCTCATCACTCTGTATACGCTATGAATAGCTGGTCATTGTCTGTTTATTTGAAAATAACATATTGCAGGTAATCCTGGTGGCATGTATGTGTTACTCCCCTGTGTCTAATAGTTAGTCCAAATTAATAAGTATTCTGTGATGGGAATGTTTTCCATATGTATACAGCAGATGAATGGTTTTAGGCCCTAATGGTGTGATGAGGATGCTTTTGCCATGTTGGTGAGTGTACTGATTTCACAAAATTAAAATACAAAATACACAAAATACTGTGTTTTATTGTAGTTTTCAGTCTCTTATGTTTTGTAAAGAAAGGAGTGGAGTGCAGAGAATTTGGAAATGAATATTTGATTAAAGATTAGCGTTAAAATTTCACAAAGTTGGTTTACAGCAAGGAAAAGAGACAATAATCATTACTTTACCGGACAATGTCTTTCGCCATGGAAAGCTTTGTTACCATTCCAGTATCTAGTATTCTAGTATCTATGTTACTTACGTTACATAGATAGGCAGTGATAGTTTTGAAAACAAAACATAACTTTAGCAAACATTACCACACATTCTCTGTCATTTCTGACAACATTATTGCAACAAGCTATATTGCAGTCTCATCTAACCCCCCCAGAACATGCAGGCATCTTCAAAATATGCAACACGTTGGTAGTGAGGAAATTCAGATTAGGCAGATAAACATTCCATGCAAGCTCATTTTTTAACATTCTGTCATTTTGAATCCCAGACTCCCCAGGTGCTATTGCATTGATTGAAAGTTTAATGATGTTGCTTGCATGTGTCTGTTGACTGGGTACCTTAATTACCTCGATACTCAAGCTTTTCTAAACTGAAATACATTGAGATAACCTCATAAATTGAAATCAATTGGATTATGTACACTGGACCACCATCAGCTTCAGGGTTTTCCCATAAGTTTTAGATTGCAAATCGATTGTTTTGGTGGCAAGGACAGTTCTTAATCACAGTGCAAGCAAAATTTTAGCTATGCTTGTATCCACAGCATGAGTATTTAAATAATGAAGTACACTTAAGCATAATAATAGAATAGTGTTTTTTTTACATTTGGCTTCAGTCCATGCTCTTATGCATTTCAGTAAGTTTCCTTTTAATGTGGCAATCTCATAACTGAGAAAAATCACACTGTAGAACTAATTGTCTGTAACATTCCACTGTTCACATGCAAGATGAGTGAGGTTTACTCACGAATATGAGTGAATGCAAACATGACCAGTTATTGCATTCAGCTGTCTGCATCCACTTGAAAAGATTAAGTAATATTTTAGGGTTGAAATGTGTACGAGGACTTATTTCATGTCCAAAGGCCTGAGCTGAAAGCTATATGTAAATGTTTCATTTAGCAGTTGCTATGTGTCCACCAATATGAAAGTAAAAATGTTAATGTACAGCATATACTCTGTGTGAGTATAGTGCTGAGTAACTGAACAGTTCTGTTTTTCTTTGCACTGCCTTTGGTAGCTCAGTTACAGATTATGGTTTAGTGTTTGTCAGCTGACAACTTATTTTGGCTTAGCATAGCTCTCTTTGGCAGTAGTACGTTTTACCAATTACATTTCAAAGTGAAAGGATTAATGCAACTTTTAATTACGAGGGAGGAAAAGTAATGTTTCCAAATGTAAAACACTGATTATTTCTAAGCATTCTAAGTACCACCATTTGGCAGATAAGTCCACTATTTTAATACAGAGACAGATTAAAGTAAGGAGCTGATAAAGGAACAGAAATTAACCCTTGGGGCTTAATTAACATTTTCCAGATTAGCATAATTCTCTCTATTGGGGTGTCACTTCCTCTCGCTTCCCTCACATGAAACATCAAAGCTGGTTTAGCTGCAAGACATCCCCAGTTTCCCAATTTAGTGTGAAGGATGCAGACCCCGTGGAACACCGCCAGTGTATGGGTGAAGGTGGCTAATGATGTATGAGTAACGCTTGACAAGGAAAAGTCCAGTGAATACACTGGCTTAGCTTGGAAGACATGATTCCCATGATCTTTTTCTTACATCCCTCTAAAACAAAGTATACAGTGTAAAACTTCTATTAAAAGTCAGTCTCTAATAGTGGTGAGGTATCTCCTAGTATAAATTTTTATTCAAAGTTTCAACAGTCTAATTTAACTGTCTGATATTAACATTTTTGAATCATACACCTGCATTCTAATACAGCAACAGCCTATACCATAAGTACTGGTAGGTGATACTTTATCTTATAATGTTATAGGAGTGTTTTTTAAAAAGCTACCATCCTCTGTGAAGCAATGGTTTTACTTTCTCTTAAGTCCTTTGACATGTTGTTGCAAAAGAGCAGTGGGGGAGTAGTTTGCTCAAAAGTGCAACATTGTATCAGACTTAAAGCCTATCAAAAGTACAGAAAAATATTAGACAAAAAAACATTAACTACTGTAAAACATGAGAAACTCAAAGTGAGGGGTCCTCATGCCCTGTGTCTTTCTTTAGATAGAAAATGTTGTGACAATATAGATTAAAAAATACAGAACGGTGAAAATCTTTATTTGACCAATTGGTATTGGGTAAATTGTGCGAAAAACAGCTGACGTGCGGTGCTGTTTTAAACAAAATGATACGAGGCAGAGCACAGCACTGGCATTGAAAAGAAAATGGGGCATTTAGGCTGCCAGTTACAATAATGACTGAAATGTCATGCTTTCTTTTCAATAAAATGCAGTAGTACTTACTAGTATTGTACAAATCATGATTTCTCTTTAATGTTCACAATTCCTCCCATCTCTGAACATGAGAAATTTAAATGCCTGTCTTGGACAGTAGCCATTCTCTTATAGATGTTAGAGCTATTTTGAGTTCTAAGCAAACAAACGCCAGGGCTACATATACATATGTATATATGTATAGATCTATCCGGTATCAATTCACGGAACACACAAAATTGGCAGTACTGTCCATATATTTAGCAATAGACTGTTGGAGTCTTTTTGTAAATCTAGCATTGTGTGGAGCTCCCCTGAAGAACTCTATTAACTGAAGAACTGAAACCAACTGAAAAACCGCTGACACGAAGTAGAGCCACACTCGGTATTCTAGGAGACACAGTAAAGTAAACGTCAAATATGTCACGCTTCTGTTTAGGGCTTTTGAGGGGCCAGAAGAAACCCATTAAGTGGAAATGACATAAAAGGCAAACATCATTTTTGTAACCCCAACAGCTATTTATTTTTTGCCCCTTTCCAAAGAGGATTTGTGCTGAGGCTTAGCCTCCTCTAAGCAGCAGACCTCACAAATTGACACTTGCGGCACTAAAGATGTAGGTGTCAGGACTGTCTGAAAGATTTAGAGAAGGTGTTCGAAAGGAAAAGAGTGAGCAGTTAGGAACTGTTCCACCAACCTGATTTATGAAGCCTTGTTATGACAGACCTATTGCAGGGAAGTGGGGGGAAGGCAACCAGTGCTTTGAAAGCCATGAGTTTCTTTGGTGCTTGTAAAAGCTAGCCACTGGTTTTATCATTGCCTTAAACATCACTGATATCATTGTCTGCTTTGATTAAAAAATCGTAGGCTCACATAATTTTTCAACAAAATAAGAATACTTAATATGAGGAATCACTGAACTGAAATAAGGTTGTGGTTGGCAAAAGAAAGCAAAAGAGATACATATAGCTACTGTAGCTAATTCCAGCCAACATGTTTGGGTCACAGTGACCATAAGGTGTGCAGCTGACACTTAAGGTGTACACTTACATGTACCCAAACTAAGTGGAAATTATCATTCTGGAGGTGGCCATGCTGAACATAGATAACTTGGCCTAAGGCCAATGGGCTACAGCGATATGAGACACCATTAACTCTGATTGCTTAAACATGTATGGAACAAAACATATGCCTACAGTCTTTCCTGCAGGTTTAAAAGTAAATTTATAAAAACCTACATCATGCATGCAAATTACAATGCTTTGGATGGATGCACTGGATAAGAGCTACAGTGGTTTATTCTTCTTATTATTTGACTCTAATTCAATGGAAATTTGGACTAATCTTTTTCAAAATCTGTGCTCTCTTGGTAAGGAGTGGTTATTGTCTTTTGCTCAATCTGAAACACATCTGAAACCATAGACAGCTCATTCACTTGTTATATAATGATTATTTATTGTATTGTCCTTGAAAAGGAATATAACCATGTGGTTGCATATAAGTCGGTGGGCATTTTTATTTACTGATAATGCAAATGCTTGAAACTAAAGTATGAAAGACTTTTCCAATTATCACAGGCATTTCTATAGAACAATGGTGCTGTCTCTTCAGTTATTTTTCTGGTATGCAGCTTTTAAACATGTTCATTGAACTTGTATCCTTCACTTTGAGTGACACCTCATTAAACAATGGAGAGCAAAGTACAGATTTGTTAACAGCTGAGTGGATTTCAAAAACTCAAATTCTAAAAGTATTACATGGTGGGTTTTAGGGTAGAAATGATCGTGAAACTTATGGTTAAATGAAACAGAAACATCTTCAAACATGCTGTATTACTCTACATTGGCCATTGGACATTGGTCCATTCTGTGGAAATTGCACATTGTCTGCTTCTCTAGCTCAAATGAGGAAAAGGGTTGCTTGTCATTCAGCAAGCCTTTCACTGACATTTAAAACAGATCTAGCTGGCTTAGAGATTTTCATTTGATTTTTTCCCCTTTGCTATCTTTTTACTCATTCTTTATTTATGCATTTATTTATTAATTTGCAGTCAGGAAAACATCTTTTTGACTCAAAGTTCAATGCATTTCCCAGGAGATGCTGGAGCTGCATTCTCTAATTTGGCTCAAACCACAGATGGTAGAAGCATGCAGCCAACAAGTCTGCCAATGAGACTGCTTCTAAATGATATTTTCGGGATTCTTTGTTGCACAGTACAATAAGCTGTTTGATTAGCAGTAATTAGATTTCCCTGTTTGGTCGGTCCTTCCATGGAACTGTATGAGCATTTAAGCTACTTTTATTTTAGAGGACTGGATTGTGGTTTCCTCAGATTCTTGCTTATCAGGACAGTGTATTCTTGCCCGTTTGACTGCCTGCCAGAAAAGCATTCATCGGCCATATTGTGCTTGGGAGGTTTAATCAGCGAGGTGCCAATCAGAGGGTAAAATAACTTAATCCAAAGTCACTGTTTCCGAGTATGAGATTTGAATACCCAGGGGGAGTGGTTGTTTAGCATATATTGATCATCTGTCATTTTTTAAAAGAAAAGTCTCCAAAACTGACAGGAAACTAGCTTTAGTTTTGCTAATGAGTGTGTGAGAGTATGTGCAGTCAGAGATCCGCCGTGTTGCTGATACCGCGTATCAGCAAATCGGCTCAACCCCCCACACCCCCAGAGTGTTAATATCCTACCACGTTTTATTTTTAACTTTCCTCAGGCCAAAGACATGCTGCATGCTGTTTCTGCTGACTTCAGATGAGAAAGAGGGCAAACACTAAGCTGACGCTGGCTCTCGGCCTGCCACACTGGGGGCTAACACTTTGATGGCTGGAGCGGATGATGAGACAGGGAGTCTCGGCTCCTTTACTTTAAGGCGTGGCGATGCTATTCATCTGAGGCTGAGAGACAGCCTCTTCTGCAAGTCAAGGTCAGACCCCCGTGAAGTGATGGAGGACGAGCGCCGCCACAGCGCCCATCAGCTCGGCCCCTTTCCCCCTTGCTACTGCAATCGATAGGCTCGTGCAGTGTTTCTTGTTGAGTGAGCAGCGGCGACACGGCTCAATCTCTCAAACCACGCTGTCGGAGGCTGCTCCGTGGCAGCGTCCGCAGGGAGTCTCGCTCGCTGGGCACCTTCCCTCCGCAGTGATTGATCTGGGTCAGAGACAAACCGAGGTCTCGTCCACCAAGGTCTGCTCCCCATCTCAGATCCTTTAAATGGAGTCTCACGGATGCAACACTGAACAATATATGCAGACGTTATCTCAACATGAAACCCTTTAACATTTAGGCTGGGTACTGGTACTGGGTATCATATCACTCGTAGGTCTGAAAGAATATTTGAAGCATTCTAAAATGCATTTGTCTCCAGTTCAAAGTTGTGTTCAGTTAAGCTCAGTTGCGAGTTCGTACCTGAACAATTTTGTTTTGTCATCATACCTGAAGAATAGGGTTTTACCACTTTTAGAATTAAAACATTTCCAGCAGCTGTGTGGTACTGTACATGCACATTAACTGTTTTCACCTGTGACTTAGGAAACATCTATGAACTATGACAATGTCAGTGTGGTAGCTGACTTGCTTATGTATGAGTTGGATTTGGCTTGTTGGTGGGTCTGTGTAAGGGGCAGCAGAGGGATGTTCTGGATCTGAAGGTGAACAGAAACAGGCAGAGCATGTCTCTTCCTCAATTGTGGGAGTGGTTTGATGAGCTGTCATATTTCTACTGTCTGCAATCACTGTTAATACTGTCATGTAAGGTTTTGTTGAGTGCTGCTTGCCATGACTAATTGACTCTTTCTGCAGGCCTAAGCGATACTGAAAGCTTGCATATTTCTTTTTTTGTGTGTTGCTGTCAGAAAACTACATAGATCAAGAGGAGTGCTGGGTCTTTCAGAGCTCCAGGGGCCAAAGTAGAGTGTTTTAAGCCTCCTTCATCACAGAATCATGACTTAATGCCTCCATTGTTGTTCAGATGCAAATATGGTCTAATCTCTATGATCAAATTCCCAAGTTAGCTGTCCATTTGAAAGAAACTAGAGCTATCTGAAGTCACAGCGTTTTCCCTCAAGTGTATCATCCACCTAAGGACGAGAGATTTCTTTTTTCCCCCCGTGCATTATCTTTAATCAAGATAAAATAAAACCGGTATCAATCAAAATTCAGTGGATGGTATCACAAGGAAAGACTCAACAGTTATCTTTGATGTCTTTGATTGTCTTTTTTGGGGTTAGCCAGTCTTCAGAAGGAGGTGATTAAAAAATGTTGCGTTCACCTCAAATCTAATCACTGGCTTTAATGCTGCATTATCGACATTATCGGCTGTCGTTAGTTTTTTTTTTTTTCCTTGCTGTTTTTGCATGTGATGCCCAACTCCCTTAACAGTGCCTCTTGGCGCAGCACCTGCACATCAAACTTCATTTAACTGCAGCGACATGTTCAAGCTTGTCTTGAGTGGGCATAGAGCATGGTTTCTTTGTCTCGAGGGGGTCTGCAGGTTGCTTGCCAATAACTCCTTGTATCTGCATTACAACAGCGTCTCTGTGATATTAAAGGTCTTAATGCACTCCCTTTGCCATCTATCATTAGTAAACTGCTGTGAGTGGAGTGGAAAAGCTGTCGGTGGTCCATTTCTAATTTCCTCATGTTCTCAGAAATGAATAGGTGTAATGGGGGGATAAAACAAAGTGAACAAAGGAAAACGGTCTCAGCTAGAAATCTACAGTGAATGCAAATGTGAGGGGTTTTTATGAAATCAGTTTTCTCCGATTTCTAGTGAGTGGACTTCTTTCACTCCTGGTGACATTTTTGGCTTTTAGGTTTAGCTTTGAGCTCCTTGAATTCAAGGCTTTTGTGCTGCCAGCTGTTTTCACCATTAACTGTAATAGTCATCAATGCCCTTGAACAGTGGACTCCTATTACCTTGCCCTGAGGGACAATTTCACAAGGCCCTACGTAAGGCCTGGACAGAAGTTTAGAATGAATGTCTTTAATTTTTTTGATTGACCTCGTCTTTATCTCTTTTTTTGGCCAAGAGATTTAACATTGAAAATGCAAATGACCTTTGAAATTAAACGAAATAGAACGAAATAAAAGAAAATGGAAAGCAATACTTGTCAACTACATATGGTGTGGTCATCAATATGTTTCTTAAATAGTAGCTTTGGAAATGCAATAACTGTTGGAGATGGTAAAGGAAGAAAGAAGGAACTACACATTTTTACCAAAAAGACATTATATGTAGTTTTATGTAGTTTGCTATCTATTTATCTATGTATTATCTATCCATCTATCTATCTTGTTATTGTCTCTCTTGGTGAGGAAAATTTGTTAGTTTACTTTCCTTACTACTGCAATGGTAGTGTGATATCAATGCACCAAAGTGACCCACTGTGGAGCGCAATCACATACATCACTGAAACTGCCAAGTAGCACAGAAACTCGGTGCTCTGATTATTGTTGTTACATTTATTTTTATTTGGCAGACCTCCCAACCTAACGTGATTGACAAGTCTAATGTGACGAAAAACACAGGTGGATCAAAAACAGCAGCCTACAGAGGATACAGAATGTATGAAATTGGCATCAAGGGAAAAAATGCTGTTAGGCAAGATTAGAACTCTACAAAGAGGCATACATGCTTTGGAATGTAATTAGAAATGTGTAATCATCTGGCAAAACTGCACTTATTAATATACTCCTGTTAAAAACCACAGCTATATTAATGGATGCAAATTGCATAAGATATGACCCTCTCAGTGTGTGAACATCCATAGGTTATCAGGTGGCAGTTTTAGCATGTGGTTTTAATTTTATGAATCATCTTAATGAAATGTGAATGGGTAAAAGGCCTATTGTGGTGTTATTTCTCTCCATTCCATTTATATCAAAAGCAGCCAGTCTCTGATGGTATGGTTACAAATGATTGTTGGGGTTTGTGAATCACCCCCAAAAATATCTTAGACAAAACCTATATAAACTCATATGCCAGTACTGGGACGTGTAATGGTGGACTACAGGCTGGAAATCAAGGCTTTGCCAGCTGGATATGGCCTGTTGGCCACCCATCAGATATTCTCATTCTTGCATATGTAATGCTGTGGCATTGTGGGAAGTGAATGAATAGGCCCAGGAGCCAGAGTGTGCAGAAGCTAGCAGACTCCCCTCCCACTCCCTATCTGAACCGAGCATTTGACTGATCTGGCATCTTGATGGATTGACGGGTTAATTGAAACAAAGCTGTTCTCTGTCCTCTGCTAGATGAAGCGTTGCAAATGAAGTGTAACTGCCTGGCAACAGAACAAGCACAGCAGCCGCCTTTTTAACGGGAGAATCGGCCTTCTGAGGTGGGCTGAAAATGCTGGCGTCTTCAGAAGGTCACCCAAGTAATTCTGCAGCATGCTCCATTTGGCTTCATTTGTTCTTTTTATCCATTCACTGGATTTTTTTATTAAATACTAAAATGCTCAGCCACACTTGGGAGGGAAAAAAACAAGCAAAAAACAAATTTTCCTTTGTTAGTATCTGTTAGCCTGATTGAAAGCTTGTGCTTGACCATGCTCCTTACTCTCCCCCACCCAAAAAAATTAATTAATTAATTAAAATCAATACCAATCCCCTAGGTTGTGGAATGAGCTTGTCATACATTAGATAGGATTTCTATCTATTTTTAACATGAAGGGCAGAGAACCAGTCATTAGAAATAACTATATAATAGCTTATCTAGGACAAGGCAGGGACATTAAAAGCCAGAATAGCAGCCTACAAATCACAACAGTGTGGTAGACATAACCAAATGCCTTACTGAAATTGATGGTGGCCAGTGAGCAAAGAAATCCAGGCTTGTCTTTAGACACAAAGATTTAATTTGTTAAACAGAAGACAATGAGTTGTAAGTCATCCTCTGAGGCTACCACATTGCAAGATGTCTCTGTGAGGTAGAATATAACGCCCATTATACAAAAAAGGTCTACATTACAAGAAGCGAAGAAGTTGGGGATGTACATTGAGGCTCACTGAATGAATGTGGCATTGCTTTAGGCAAATGAACACCTATGGCCTGTCATTCAAATGGAGCTGTGTCCATTTAAAGGAAAGAGTTCGACATTTCTGTTATTGGGTGACTTAATTCATAATCAAACTGTTTTGTTTTTCAAAGAAAACCCTTGGAGCCTACTGACTTCCATGTCTTCACTTTCAGAAACATCTCATGGTTCTGCTGTCATTGACCATAGCAGTTGCAAAGATTGGATTTCTGATGCTATAGTTATGTTTGTTACCTGAAGCCTTACTTCTATATGATTTATATTGTGAATGCCACTGAGCTCCATTATTCCTATTCCTGGTTCAACTGTACCATTGCAGTTCATTTGGTTAAGCCCAATTTCACATTGGTGGCTTCTTCACAATTGTGGAACAATGTCTTAATGCCCCATCCAGAACCACCCATAGTTTATTACATGAATGCAGTCAGGTGGAAATATAAGGAATGTGTTCTTCCATGTAGATGTAACAGTGGCCTGTATGTCTTGTGATTCCTCATGGGCATATCACAGAAATCTCTGACCAGTTGTGAGCTTAATCCATGATGTGGTTTGTCATCAGTGAAAGAAATTGTTGCAATGCAGGACACTGTTCATATATTCTTTGGAATGCTAATGTGGTATCATGACTACAATCATGGGCAAAACTATGGGGCGCCAGATGATGGTTTCTGTGCACGAAAGTATGTACTCTCTTCAATATTTCGTGGACAAAATGCTGACGCGTTTGTGTTTTTCGTGGACAAAACGCATTACGGTGTTACATGGTTTCGTAATTCGTAATTTATGCGTTTCATAGCACAGAAGGCATTCTGTCTACGAAAAAAGGTCTGTTACACTTGGCGCCCCATACAAAACAGCACCACATGCAAACCAGTTGCGAGAATACTGATGGTCCTGACCAAGGTACATCAACAAAAAGCCAGTCACATAAATGCATTGCAAAATATGGGGTGTACATTTCTAGACATTGTAAATGCTGGGCTGCAGGGTCTTTATTAAGCAAATGGATAGTAATAACATAAAATGGGAGTGATTTATTAATGAATAGTTCTAAAATGTTACAAAAAGATATTTCCTTGAGTTATAAGCTCACTGATCTTCATGGCAGCATATTGGCACATATCTGCATCGGGTATAACAGGAAGCAATGAATAACCACAATAATATGAATAGAATTTCAGTAGTTCCACTGATACCTTGCTAAGTTTTTCCAGTCAGTGTGCCTGCAAGTGAAATACAGGGGTCTTTAATTGTATCAATGAAAATATTTACACTAAAATATTATAAGGTAGGGAGAATGCATGCAATCACTCTTCTTGAGATCTTTACCAATTTTTTAAATCTTTCAGGCAGAATGCATTGCTGGTGGTCAGCAAGAAAGACCAAGGAAGCTTAAATAAGGAAGGGTGTCAGCTTCTAATCATTACGGTTGTTGGGGATTATTTCCCTGAGTGAACCACTCGACGATCCTAATTGATGTGCCATCTCTGGCGGGGTTGAGGTGGGGGTTTTAGCAGAAGAGGAAGATTATGCTAAATGTGTGAAGCTCTCCACCTGGCACTCTAGGAGCAGGCTCCCTTATGAGAAAAAGAGTGCAGTATCCTTTTCCCACACATCAGTGTCACTGGAGTGCAATCTATTATGTGATCACTGTGGTTACTTTTTTGATCTCTGTGTTTTTGGGCTGCTAGACACAATGGTTGTGTTTTTTTAGCCTTTCAGTTTCCAGGAACTTGCTTAAAATTCTCTTTCAGGTTGAGCTCAGTTAATCTGCTCCCCTGGACCGCTAGCTCTGATAGAGGGAAGGGAAGTGGCTAAGACTTTTGTGCTCAGCACGAAACAACTTGGGCTTTTTTAATCAGACTCTCTGACTCGACCGGATTCTGCTACTACCGCTGTAAGGGAAAGCTCATTAAGGTCCATCACTCTTGTTTGAACAGCGGGCGGCTGCAACTTCCAGGGCTCTCCCTGATAGGTCTTCATCCTGCAGTGAACCCAGTGTTTGAGTAAATGAACACAGACCCAGATTAACTGCTGGTAGCAAGATTATAATTTTCATTTATGTTTCATTTATGTTTCAGTTATGTTTCATTTTTTGCTTGATACAGAGAGTTTTGTTGCTGGATGTTTTGTGTCATTATAGGGTAGTGCTTATAATTAGGAGGAGATTTGAAAAGGTGCAAGAAGAGGGATGCTTCTTTTAGTTTTTAAGTCATTTTTAAATGAGGGTAATTTAAAGTGGAGGAACTAAAATTAATTATATGTATTGAGGCCTTTATATAAATGAGGACAAATGGCTAAGAATATGCAGTAGTGGACTTATGGAAGATCTCTGGGTATTTGCATAGTGTGGCCTAGTTTACCAAAATTAAATTGACTCTAAGATGTGACCCACTGTGTAATTAGACATTGTAAATCAGGGTTTATTGTTCAGATGAATGAAAATAAAATTTCCCCAAAAAATTAATATAAATCACAGCAGCATTTTGAACAGTATTAGTATTAGTTTTAGTTTATCTGTGAAACATTTTCAACTGTTCAAAAGTCCCATGTGAACATACTGTAGGGAACATGCCTATTCTCAGACAGGATACCATCTATACAGGGAATATCACTATTACCTAAGAGGCACCAGCTATTTGGCGAGGATTGCTAAATTCTGCAATGAAAATAAAATTTAGTAATGTGAGATCTGTTAAGCATGTAAGAGCCTGGTTTGCCAATCCAAAATACAGATGAGACAACAATATCATCAATAATACAAATTTATTAAAACAGTGACAAACACTGAATACCCCACCAAAGTGAAACACAAAATTAGAATTACTAGAAACTAACAGGCAAACAAACACGAACTTAATTAGTGAATAAATGAATGCTATGGCATACAAAAATAATGTAAAATGGGTACTGTAAAAATAGAGGAACTCATTGAGTTCATTTAAGCTGTGAGTCAAACACATGAGATTGGAGTCCAACATGAGGCAGGGCTGTCTCAGTACCGGACAAGAGATGGGTTCAACTGGAAGGCTGTCTGGGGTTGGGTGACACTAGGTGTGTTGGGACTCTGTGAACACACAAAATTAGAGTACAACATGCGTGTCTCGAAACATGCAAGAGCGTGTTCTGGTAGCTGCAGTAGTTTGTGGTTTGCTTAAGTCCAGTGGAGTCATCATGATCAAATGAGGTCACAAGTTGGGTGAAGGACCAGCAGTTCGCAAAGTGATAATGGTGAAGTCATAATGTGGCCTTGTCTGTTATCAGTGACAGCGTCACCTTCCAGGGCTGGCAGTAAGATAAAATGGTGGTCACATTTGTTTTGGGGGCCTCCCAGAGCAAGGAGGGTGCCCTTTCACAGAGCTACAAGGATCCCCTATTAGAGCAAACTTCCATTGTACTTGTTGCTATTATATAGGACCACATCAAAGGCTATAGACTCAAGTGAGCACACGGTTTGGTCACTGGTTGAAAACCCACACCTCTGTTTGCCACGCAGTCTGATTGGACAATGCAACAAAGAAATTAGAATCTTCAGTAACCTCTGGGTCACCATTGCTGGAGTTCCCCTTTGAAGCACTGGGTGCATCAGAGGTGTTAAGTGCCACACATGGATGGCTGTGCCAAGATTTCTGTCCCTTTGTAAAATTAAGCATAATGCAAGATTACCAGATGGCCTGGGCCATATACCCTACATTCTTAAGGGGAGACGCTTGCTTTTTAATTAAATTAATCTCACCAAATGTATTCCAATGGGTTCCAGGAATTGATTAAAGATTAAAATTAGTTTCAGTTGCAAATACATCATGTGTGCATAAATCCTACAATAGAGAGTATTCTTCAAATAGTGTGGATGTGAGAGAGACAAAGAAAGTTACAGAATGTTCTTCAGGTGTCAAAAGGGAATGAGAGTGAGTAAAAGCGAAGCAGTTGCTCCCTTGGTTGGCAAGGGAGTCAACTAGGATTGCCTCTCAGCATGTTGATGGTGAAACTGGCAGTTCATTAATCCCGGCAAATCCCTCCAAAGTTACTGAGGTGTGGATTCCATTTTCAAATTTCTCATTAGATTCTCTTTATGGATTAAATGCTAGTGTTCACAATTGAATGCACACACACTGCCCCGGCCTGATGGATGTAATTGGGTTGTAATGGATTTCAGTTGCCTTTGCCATCCTGATCCGGATAGATTTAAAAAGGCTTGCACTGGATCCCCTATTTTTTATTTAAACATTTAGTAGGCCCTGTTGCTTGCTTGTCCTCTCTATAGACTGTCATCATTTTGTATACACACAAAGCCTCTTCAAGGCCACGTAAGACTTTTAGGCTGTTTTAGATTAAAGTACCAACTGCTATAAAAGTATTAGATCTTCGTTACAAAGCCCTCTAGTTGATCACTTTTTTAGGCTGCTGGCTAGTGCTGTCTGTATTCAGTGCCCTTACAGTAAATGCATTCTGTTCACAGTCCATTTTCTTATGCAAGAACATAGAATTTTTGCCAACATTAATCTCACTTAATTCAGTATGTTCAAGAGTAGATGGTGTGGCAGGGACCAAGATTGTCCAGCTGGCTGATCTCCCAAAGATCATCTTTGTTAAATTTTTCCAACTGAGGCAGCATAAGCAAAGAAGTGAACAAAAAGAACTACAGGACCCTCTGAAAAGCTAAAGACAGTGATTCAGAGACCTGTTGCTACTGATCAGTGGCCACCACATGTGAGAATATTGGTAGGATAAACAAGTGGCCATTCTATGGTATGCAGTATAAAACCCAGCACTGATTTGAAATGTGCAGGGTATTTTAAACTATCTTATCGTATTTCAAAGCAATTCGTATGTAGACTCTGTTTAGAGTATCAATATCCTCCTTTCCATGCCATTAAAAAGTGAATGCCAATTTGGAATACTGTTTTATTTTCAGACAATGTTAAAACCTTATACACTGTATTTGACTTTGAAAACCTATTGTAGGTAGTCTTTGACTGGACATAGAGTATAAATGAGGTCTAATCCTAGCTTTCTACATGCCTAATCAAAAAGTGTAACTTACTTTCTTCTGGATGACATTCCATTTTGGGGACAATTGCAGTTGCCCTTTAAATCCAGATCATTGACAACCTTGATAATTTGTGCAGCAATTAATTAAATAAGTGTTTTCTGTGAGAACAGTCTGGTCATCTAATGACTTTCCAAAGGAACCATTGCGCATCACTATCATTAACATTGAAATATCCCTGTCCTTTAGCTGGAAGTGCAAACTGCCTCTCCAAAACCAGGAACACTGAAGTCACTCTCTTTTGTGCACTGCGGTGTCTTGGCTGCACTGTAATACTGCAGCAGAGCGACATCATGGGCCCTAACCAGTTCTGACTAATGGCCCTACACAAATGGTCTAATGAAAATGCAGCGTGATACCTCTTTCCTACCTCTGAAGCTGATTGCCCATAGCTAATTATCACAAGGCTAATGAACAAGTAAATTAGGAAGAGAGAATGCGGACACTTGTTTATGCTCATTTGGAAGCTGCTTATGTCGGCTGCATGCATAAAGAGAGGATGGAAAAGTCTCGGCAGACATACGACAAAAACATGTTCCGCAGTTGGGAATTGGACTTCGGGATCTGGTGTGCTTGTTAATATTATTGTTGCACAGCCCGGCGATTGATCACTGTGACAACCTTGCAATCAGTGGGGAAATCCTCAGGGAGACCATAGGCGTTCAGTTCTCACAGCCACGGTTGGCCACATCT
The DNA here is from genome assembly GCA_019176425.1 of Megalops atlanticus. Taxonomy (NCBI): domain Eukaryota; kingdom Metazoa; phylum Chordata; class Actinopteri; order Elopiformes; family Megalopidae; genus Megalops; species Megalops atlanticus. Next base: position 13,759,696 of record CM032878.1, on the reverse strand, counting down.
CTGAGCCCAGTTCCAGCCTGCACCCATGCCTTTGAACCGTAGCTCAATAACCATATTGGATACATGTAACGGGGCAGGCTCAATCCCAAGAGCAGCACAACAGTTTGTTTATGGTCACAGTCCTATTTTCAGGCACATTGATCCAGCGCAGAACCAATATGGACAGCCTCCAACAGCTACCTAATGTTTTCTTTTACTTAATGGCTTTCTCTCAGAGTCCATAGTTCAGGACTGGTGAGTGTTCTGCTCCAGCACACAATCCTAAGCAACTTTCTTTACATTTAGCCAAAGATATTCATTCCAGCTCTTTATCAGGTTCCTGTGTATGAGAAGCTTCCTGGCAATGCTTCAGATTTGGCAAAACATTGTATTGAAGAAATTTGGACGTGGCGAGTGGAGATTTTCTACTGATGACCTCCATAGTCTGTGATGATATGGGCTGCATCATTCACAGGTGTTTTTTTCACTCTGCTATGATTTTCAATCCCTCATTTTACTATCACAGCTGAAATCAGATTTTAAAAAATTGAGATAAAAACAGAGATTACCGTTGTGGAGAATTAGCATTCACCTAACGTGCCATGACACCTTATCCTTCCTTTCTCGCTTTCTTAATAAAGGCGCCAACTAATGGCTACGAGCAAGACAATGGAATTTTAATGTGCCTCAATGTCATCTTCATGGCTTCCTTGATCTACATTTAATTTAACAGTCTTTTACCTTCATAAGGCTGTATAATATTTCCCTTGTTTGCAAAACAATGATGCAAATTGCTGAAAAGCGGCTGTTGGTGTGTTGTAAATACATTTTTTATGTCATCTGATCCAAGGTTGGTCCGAACTCTTGATTGGCCTGTGTCTTTTTGTCTTGAACGTAGATAAATGATTTCTTGTACATGCAGAGGGGAACATACATAAATGGGTAAACTGCACAGAGGCCCCATTTACTGAGAGATTTCCTGCCTTTCAGATTTTGCATGTTTGAATTTGTTTGTTATTTTTCATCAAATTATAGAAGGAAATATTGATGTACTTCTGCTGTCCAAAAGACTAATGATGTGTGGTACCCAGTGGTACAGGTTTTACCGTGGCAATACGAAATGGTTGAATTTTGATTTGAACATAAGAGATTATTTTTTTTATTCCAGCACCATTACACACTAGAAGGGATCCGTTGGACTAAGTTATCTGAATGTGATGCATTTGGTCCTTATGTTCCTCATCTGTTCTGTTGAAGGTAAAATTTAACTTGAAAATGATTAGGTTTATGACTTTGCCTCCTTACACCACCACCTGTGACGTAATGTCTCCTTTGACAGTTAAAGCCCTTCAGAAAGTTTGATTTTTCCTTCTAGAAATTGACACATAGCATTTTACAAACATCTGTCAAGCACATTTTTTTCAGAATCATCTATCTAAGCCTCCTTCCCCATGGACTTATAACAGTCTTCTCCAACAGAGCATGCACAAATGAAGAGAATATTATGATGAATGAACTGTTTTGCAGCAGTCACATTAAAGCAACATTAGCTATCCCTGTATTGTCAACTGGCTTAGCTCATTATTTATTATTTGTTATTATTATTGTTGTTCAGTCTTAATTTTGTTCATTAATCACTCTTGGAATTTGGGACATTGTACTCTCCCTCCCATTGCCAGAATATTGTGAAAAAAGAGAATAAATAAGATTATTAGTCTTCTCTTTTCATTTGGACTTGTTGATTAGCATATGATAATTAGTTATGGGCAATTGGCCTCCTAGATGGTTTCATTAAAACATATCAGGTTGGGACCTCATTAACAGACTAATGTAAGGGTATCTGTCAGACCTGGTTAGCCTTTGTGAATTAGAATGCAAGTGGGGCAGCATTATCAAGGCCTCGCATTCTGTTGTAGTAACTAAATTTGCAGTGCAAAAAACGTGGTAAAATGTGTGTATATTTGAAATCTTTTCAACATGAGAGTTTCACAATTGGGTCTGTAAGTGCAGTAAAACCATTATTATTGTTATGATATTGTTCTGTAGCCTTTGTGAAGCTGTTGGTATTTGTTAGCTGACAGATGCATCTATCATCAAAATGGAGTTGAATTTTCCTATCGATAAAGTTGCTGACTGCTGCCCGTTCCGCCAATCAATACGTGTTTATTTGCTGCAATAATACATTGACCTTTTTTTAACAAATGCACAATATCCATATTCAATTGAAGCACGGATATGCAAGAACAACCCCCTTAATCTATGAGCGTCCATAACCATGAGTTCTGCAACCTTCCTGTTCACATTTGTGGCACTTTCAGAAGCTAATAGTTTAATTCAGTTCAAAAGTAGTCCTTTGCTTTCAGCAAATTCCCTCCTCATTTCCTGCTGTCATATAGAGAATGCTGCTTCCTCTCCCCTGAAAAGTGTGTTGTAAGGCAGAAAATCTCCTAGGGCCCGGTCAAAGCTCCGCATCTAGCTCGGTGTTCTGGTTCCCTGCCCCTCACTAACTCTGACAGCTTGGGGCTGTTCAGCTATGAAGGAGGGACATTCCAAGGCAACACACTAGGACGAAGGGACGAGGCAGGACAGGGACGAGGTAGTCTTGTCCATTGCTTCCTCTGCTTTGGAATCTGGAAAGTCGGAGGAAAAGGTTTGTTTTATAGGCCCTTGAGGAAAAATCGTCCTCTTTTCAAAACCAGGTTCTCGTGAGCTGGCTGTGTGCTGGCTGCCAGTACACCCTACTGAAAAGGAGGTGACGCACGCAGATTGATTTAACAAACTCCTCTTAACCCGCTGAAAGAGAGGGGAGTAGGAAAAGGATAGAATGGACTTGAGACAGCACTGTCAGTTTACTTACAAGATGTCTTTCATGATAGAGAAGGGAGTTTAGCAGCTGAATGAATTATTGATAGAGACTGGCCAAAGGCAAGGGCATAAACTTTATTTTAACAAATCACTCCGAATGCTCTCTAATGGGATAAACCCTGCAGCTTTAAAATTCTGTTCTGTTTTTTTTTTGCCATTTGTTGTTTACTTTTCAGTATAAGTTATAGCGCTAACTCATCTGACTGAAAATTCATGAAATTTGTACTCAATCACCCTTTCCACCTTCACCTACTCCATACGCCTCAAATATTTATGCTAAACCAGTTCCTAGATCCAAGGTTGTATTTTATGAATTTGTGACTGAATTTGTGGGCTGGTCTTAACATCAAATATCAGGATCCATGATTTAATAAACTTTTCGTCCTATAAGTGTCTAAAATTAAAGTCTCTTGATCAATAACATTGATATTTTGATATTCTATCAGAATGCGCAACAGCATGTAAATGTGCTCTTCCTGGTATTTCAGCCTGAATTTAATGAAAGTGTCGTTCTTATTACACCTGGTGTCTAGGCAATTGAATATCTCGTATGTCAGGGAAAGCAGTCTTGACAGCAAATAACATTGCGATTGTGGTTTATTTATGCGTTTTCATCACTTTCCACACAGAATCCACAGTGTATTAAAGCCTTACAGCAAAACCATCAATGTCACACCAGCTTGGAACAAGTATATTTACCTTGGAAAATAGCACCCCTGGCTGGTAATCACCCTGTTTTTCATGATACATCAACAGCAGATTGGAGGACAAGTTCCATTTACTGTACATCCAACAGAATTGCATGTTCAATGATGGCTTGAAGCCTTTCAAAGCCCATAGTGTAAAAAGAGGAGAATCAAAGAAATGTTTTTTTTTTTTTTTTTTTAAATCACATTAATTTCTTTACTAAGTTGCCAAGGCATCAGCTGTTTGAATCTGTTTCTACCCTTAATTAGCTCTGGGCCTTTTCTTCTATACCACATGCTTGCCTCTGAAATAGAAGAATGAACACTAGTGTTGACAGAGATGGTTGCTGAAGAATCTGGACACCCATTCATAACTCTAATAGTATTGCAAGGACAACAGAAGTTTTTTTCTGTCTCCTTATAATGAAAGCCATGAATAAAATCCATATAGTTTGTGAAGGATTGAAAATGGCATATTGTGGATGATGTAATGTGATGATGTACTCTATTGCAGTTGTAGTGTTCTTAGTAGAGGTCTGTGTTTCTGGGATGGTGTGGAATAAAAGCGTGTACGAAAGTGTGATATAGTCCATGTTGCCATGTTGATGTGTTGGTCCAGGCTGGCTTAAAGCAGGGTCAACTGTTTAAAGCAGTGAAGGTTAATTACTGTTTTTGTTAATGGCATTAAGGCCAAGCTCTTATCTAGAGTGACTTTCAAAGTAAGGGTAGAAAAACAGTTATGTCATGGGTGGGAGTATCATGGGTGTGGATGTAGATGGTTAATTATTCCAAACGTAAAAATATACATAAAGCATTTAATATCTGCAGCACATAATAGTCATTAAGATTATAAAGAGATATAAGCCTATGCTTCAAAATCCATAAACTGGCTATCTGATAAGTTTCCTATAGCACCACAGTGCAAAATCGTGCATTTCTCTTGAAAATTCTGGAATATTGATTAAAATATCTGCTGTTTTTGTTTAGTTGCAATATTCAATATTCAGTTGCTTGCTGTTTGCCTCTAATCTGTGAGATTGTGATGCAGGGACCTACAGTAAATAGCATTCAATACCCCAAGTGACAAAGGTTAGTAAGTTAAAGAGAGTATGCAAATAAATCCACATGTAGGTTGCCTCCATGAAGTCGTTGCATGGATTTAACTAAATGTTTAGCCCTGATTGATGTGTAGCAGTCAAGATTGTTTACGATTCTTCTTTATCTTTTTGTGGCCATCTCTCTGTAAGGCTTATTTTCTTGACATCACTTTCAGTTTCTTATACAGTGGAATCAAGCCTGAGAAGTTGTGCGGTTAAACATGCACCCCTATTAACCTCTCTGTCCCGATGGAGAGAGAGCTTGGCATGCGTTTTAAACCAGGGAAGGTGGGTAAGCATCACCATAATTAAACTTTCATTCCCACCAGTCATTCATCCTGTCAATGAGAAGGCTCGGGGAAGGCTTCATGGAGAGTTCAGCAACCCTCCTAATGGCCTTTTTGCTATAGTATGATTGTATATTGGATTCTCCTGCTACTCTGTGTGATATATCTGGGCACATTTGAGCACAGCTGTGATCAAGCATCTGACATACTATAGGTCTGCTCGCGCTAGATGGAGTGGAGGAGAGACAGACATAATTTTCTGCATACTGCTTTCTTTCATTTCACAGATTATACAACTACACATTAGTTATCTATGACTTTGAAGTGTTGCTATCATTAGTTGATTTAAAAAATGGTTTACTTAATGGGCAAATGTTAATCTCTTTTTCAGGCCGATTCCATGTTTTGACATTTCACAAAGCAAAAATGACTTTGTTCATTATCTGTTATTATTGTTGCCTTTTTGATTTTCTGTTCTTTTTTTAAGGAAATTGCCTGTTGTTTTTATGCATTGATGATTTGCAATATCATATCACTATTTTCAGAAATAAATAAATAAGGAAGGGGTTTGATCCTTCCCTTTTACTTCATTTTGTCTAATGCATTCCATCTTAATTGTCATTTCAGTCAAGAGCACTTTGAATGTGTCTGACATAGAACCCTTGAAGTCATGTCAGCTTCCTATAGATCCATTCACTCACATACCCATCAGCATCAAATGTCCCTTTGTTGGAGCAGTCAGAGGTTATCACAATTGCAGGATAGATTTCATACATATGGGGCAGAAAGATAGACAATGACACCATTAAGAATGGTGACTTTTGCTATCTTGTGGTAACCTTTGCTGTAAATGTCAGACAGAGGACAGACTCAATGAATTTACAAGGGAGCTAAAGGCTGTGATTATATGGAGCTTGAGACATGTTCACTGGTCTTTGTGCTGTGTTTGAGTGATACCTGTTGTTTAGGATGACTTTGGTCCTAACAGAAGCAGCCCATGGATTTTGTTGAAGATTCTTAATGGTCTGTTTTTCATATTTCATCAAACCTATGCCATGGCCCAGTTGTTTTCTTTGTATAATAATTAGAACACATCTGTTGGTGTGTTAGAGGATGGTACACCAATTGCTATTTTGTTTTCATGCATCACAGATTGCCCATTAAAATACAGTTTTGGATTTGGATTCATTTTGCTACTTCAGTGATTGCATGCTTCCGATGTGCCAAAAACAAACCACTTCACACTGTGAGGTAATGTGAAAGCTATTATAGGGTCTTACACAAGACCAACAAAGATCTTCATTTATCCTTTCTACCACCCAGATTGAGTTGAGTCATACTCAATGGATATACTGGGTGAACCAGCTAAGACACTACTCATCAAGAGAATATGAATTACCATTTATTTGGTGTAAAGCCTCTCTTTACACTAGAGAAGCAGCATGATACAGGAAAGCTTTTGCATTGCTGGTGCAAACTTCATAATGGCTCATATTCCCAGGTCTCTCAGAAATCACTGGTTGTTCTCTTCTTCCATGCAACAGATTTATGCTGGTAAAGGTTTTGTGTTATTTAATGGCTTAAATAATGGATCAAAGGAAGGTGATTATGCTGAAATATTTAGGGCCTGCTTCGACACAAAGTGGGCCCAGAGCTGTGCTTCTTCTTGTGGTTTTTCTATAGAGGTTTTTCGTCTGTGGTTTGACTCCCTTGTGCAGTGTTTAATTGTTGTGTTCAGAACAACATGTTCAGCACAAAGGAAAGCTTCACTTTCTCACAAGCTTGTGGGTCTTAACATGCAGGGCCTTGGACTTGGTACACAACTTAACCCACTTGCTGATTGGCATTCAGCCATTTTGCAGTAATTACCTCAGACTACTTTCACAAACTTGTTTTGATTTGCCTGAAATTTATGACATTTGTGTCATGATAAGTCAATGAGTCTAACTTGAAGAAAACACAATGCATCATTGAGAGAAAGTGTAAAACCCAAGTCCCTCATTGCTGTTTATCCCATTGTCCCTCATGGGATAAAAGGCATGTGTCGTAGGCAAATGGCTGTCGTATTTTCTGGAACTCCTTGAATACACTCTGATAGACTCTCCATGGTGTTCCAGAACTCTGATAGATGTATATTATTTGTGATTTTCTGGAAGCATGTAGGGGCGTTTCTCCACTGCGAGAATTGCAACTGCAGTGATCCGTGGCATATTTTCTGTGATTGACCAGATGTTCGGACGTCAGAAGCAATGAATAGCTAATGAAGCTCAGAATGAGAATCTGCTCCCTCTTGCTGCTGCAAAGCAGAAATGAGCGTTTGTATTTGCTACATGATTATGTTTGTGATGTCACAGGTCATCCTGGATGTCACTGTCTCAGATATCCACAGAATGACTGATTTCTCCCCACCATATGAACATCTACTTTTAGATTACATGGCTTTTGAGATAAGAATATATTTTGGCTGGCTACAAGGTGTTTTTATGGCAATGAAGTTACAATATAAAAAATGTAAGTCTGAAAGCTGAGACACACAAATACATACGCATACAACATACATACATGCCCTCCATCTCCTTCTTCTCCTCCTTAAGAACATACGCAGACCTAAAGCCTTTTTGTGTTTCTATTCCACACTTTTCTTTCTTTACCTCCGTTTCCAGTGTTCTCAATTGCCTTTTCCTACACAGTTGGCTCTGGGATTCCTGGCATTTGATTCCCTCTGGAAAATAAAGCCTGTTCATACTTATTATGAAAGTGCAGTTTTCAAAAAGGAGCAAATACATATTGATTGATTGGTTGATTGATTGGTTGATTCATTTATTTATTGATAGACATACAGGGCTTGGTTTGGAATACTCAATCTTGTCTTCATATGCATATAAATATATATCATGAAACATAACATTTTAATTTTTGTCTCTTTCTCCTTATGGACAGGATATGAATAATGTGCATTGTCAAAAAAGAAGAACAGAGCTTTAATCTAAATTCTTCACTCTAAAGGCTAGCATTAGTTACTTCCTTAGTCCACAGCTTCGAAATAATTAATTCATTCATGTCCCACAACAATGTGCCTCAGCATTTCTGCCAGGCTCAGAGTAATAATGATAACAACATAAGACTAAGGATGTTTAAATAATTGAGGAGCCCTTCTGAACGTGTCTCCAGTTACGGATCACAGACCTGAATTGCCACAAGGAACTGTGATGCCTCTTTAAGTGATGTGAACATAACAGCTGTGGATTGCCGGACACTTTCCACATCTTTTACAGTTTTCCTCTGGCCTGGCTCAGAACATTGCCACTACCAGATCAAAAAGTGTTCCCTTTATTGCAGTGCCAGTTAGATATTCAGATTGATTCTGAAAGCTTCAGTGAATTTAACAGTCATTCTTTAATTGCTGTTGCTTCTTAGAAGTGCAGTAGATCATTCTTTGGAATTGCATTTTAACAACCAGAAAATTGAAATGCAGGGTCCCCTGTTTCTCACAAAGAATGAATTTGCACCTTGTTGTGAAATTATTTTAGTTTTTTTCATGGATTTTTTGGAGATGCACTCTGCTGGTATTCACAGGAAGTGCTGAAAAAAAGCCTTTCCAAGCAAATTTGTACAGATCCTTTGTAGTTACATTGAGGCTGAATATATACCTCAGAAAGAAATGTATATACCAAGTAAAGAAAAGCTATTAGTCTGTGTATATCATGCAAATATGTAGGAAAATAATGTATGCCATGCACAAATCTTCCTGTCAAATCTTCCTCCATAAGACACAGGAGGTAATAGGGTGAAAGTAAAGCAAGCATATGCATAAATATCAATAACTAATTCAGAACCACAGTGATTGCAGATTACACAATGAATAGAGAAACCCATTGGGAACTGTAGTGATTAGGACTACTTACAAATGGTACAACCAATTGAGCTGTATCATTTGGTAATTAACCACAATAGCTGCCTGAAGTATCTCTTGCTTTTTAATTGATATTCCAGAACTAAGAATGTTGGTGTTTAGTTTTTACCATGTTTTCTCTAGATGGGCAAAGCTGGTTGCTTGGTCATTATATATAATTGTAGAACTTTTGTATATCACACTTTATTTTGCTAGGCCTAAGAATGGATTTTTAAAGAGCATTTTAATTTTACATGCTTTACATTTTAACAAATTTAAATGTATTGAATAGTGCTATGTAATTTTTTCTTTTCTTAGGATAGGCAACTTTTCAAATCAAATTTAATGCATTTTACAAGTAATATATAGTACATGTAATGATATATAGATAACATAGAAACAGGAATACATTTATTGCATATTTTAATGCACTAATTCTGTTTCTTTCTGTAATTTACATTTTTACACATTGTATTAGTAGTGATACTACCAATAATACCATATTACATACATACTACTAATAATACCATATTACATACAAATTCCATATTCATTACCAACCATGTTTTACACATATATTACACAATATAGTCAAACAAATATGTATTAAAATATTCATTTATGATTACTTTTTGTTGTGAGTTCAAAACTCATCTTACACTATGCATGTGCTTAGAATTTTAGCCAGACAGTTGGGCAGCCTCAATTTCAGCAGGGCCCGGGACTATGGTATCAAAGCAAGGTGCAACATTTTCAAAGTGCTCGCACTCTCTTCAAAAGAACAGAGAAAATTAACACAACAGAGAACTTAACTGCATCTAGAGGCGGTGGAATATTAATTATGCATTGAACTAATGAATGTTTATAACTCCATCTTTTTCAGATGTGGACAGGAAAACAGTCTTAATTAATAGCCACAGAAGAGATGGGAGACACAAAGAGATAAGCCTAGAGCCAGCAGTCTATCTCACATCAAGAATAATGGATGTGACCCTGTGTATTTCCGTGCAAATCCTAAACTGTACTGGGGAGGCATTGTGTTAAAATATTGAACAGGGTCTACTAAAAAGCGGCTCTCCCCTGGGAACCCGGCTCTAAGTCTGCAATCTCCAGCCTTCAGGGTGCAACAGTAAGGATGAAAAACGCATTAGGTGTCTTGACATGTTTTAGCTTGTGGAGCTACAGGATCTGAGTGGAGGTTCGTGGTTTGGAGGGAAAGAAAACAATTCAGACGCATTAAAAAATATGGGGCAGTGCTTTGAGTTGATTCGATAAATCAGCATGGGTGAGCCACCCTGGAGCTAAGGTCAAACATTTTGATATGCTTTGGAGAGCTGGTTTGGAAGATAATTTTTTCCTACTTTTGACATATCAAGTAACTTGTAATGGATTTTGCATGGTTGATGTATCTTCCGAATAATATTGATAAATCATGTCTGCCTGAACTGAATATGCCAAAGATTCAGAGGAGCAGCTTTCGGTACTGTTTAACCTGCCTTTTTCATGGGGCTTTTTTGTACTAGGCCGTGGCAGGACCCTGCAGCTGTTAGATCGAGAAGCACTCCTTCACTTTATCGCTGGTGTTAAATGTGAACAGAAGGCTTGACGGGTGCAAAGTAGCAGGCAACGGATGTCACCCCCTGACTAGATTTGGCGGTCGTGTGAATGTTCCGTTTCTCGGGGCGATGGTGCGGTGGGGGGTGATCGTAGTGCCTCACAGTGCCCCACTAAACGGAAACACCCCGCCGTATGACCGCCAAGTGGAGGTCAGAACAATGACTCACGGGTCCCAGAGTCCACTCCTCCGGTCGTAATCACAAGATTCCCAGCGTTGCCAACCCCATGGCCATCTGATGACCACATCACACATGGCATGCCAGGTCCCTGGAGTAACAGGTCTGGGCCAGGCTGGAGGGACCAATTAAATGTTCATGCTTGGTTATTTATGTACAGCAGACAGTGCAGTCATCGTCCTTCAGCGTTTCCCTGTACCGGCTCCCCTGACATTAATTCAGATGATGCATGTAAGATGTTACCCTCTAACAGGACAAGCTAAGCAGAGGTAACATGCCAACTTTCTCAGCTAGTCAGTACAGCTGTCTGGAGGCAATTCGAATGACAGGGGAATTATTGAACTTGTTGTACAACACAACCTACTGCAAATAAGCTTGAGACAAACGCAAGGATGCTTTCAATGGAAAACACATTTTAGATGAATTTACCATGAATGTATTTGACTGCATTGACTCTTTTGTTGTCCAGGGAAATTGTTTTTTGATGTGATGTTTGGTATAGTTGCTAGTGTAGACTTATTTATTACTAAAATATATTTTTGAAGTTGCAAAAAAAAGAAAAGAAAAAAAAACACATCTTTGGTTAAACTTTGTCTTTACTTGATCCTAACTATACCAAGGCCACTATTTGGTTCTTCGTTCAGCCTTGGTGAACTCCCTTACAGTAAGAATGCTATATTTTCGATCTCCTATGGGTTTTTGAGTCCTACCCACAATTCAGTCTCACTTTTCACCTTGTACAGAAGTTTTGTTATTGTTTCATTTCCATACCAGACACACTCTCCATGTTCTTGTTTGTGGATACAGAAATAGGTTGAGACTGCTCTCCCGGCCCCTTTCCAGCTTTCGCATTCATAAGTTGCTAGGTGTTATTATTATTGTGTGTGTGTGTGTGTGTGTGTGTGTGTGTGTGTGTGTGTGTCTTGCGAATAGTTTGAACAAAACAAAAGTATTGATTGCTGGTTAATGCAGGATGTAGAAAATACAGCCGCTGACCAGTGGGTGTCGGCTTTTGCAGAACTCTTCACGGCAGGGGGAAATTGTGTGCTTCAGCTTGCTCAGGAAGTTTCTCTTTGATTCACCTGGTAAATTCAGAATTAGATGAGTATGTGTATCTCTGATTGGTACAGTACTTTGGCCAAATGTCAGCATCTTCAGGAGTGAGAGCTGGTATATTTTGTGTTTATACACCTACCCGATGTGAGAACTGCAGAGAATGGTGAGCAGATTAATTTCTTTGTTTAAGGTCCCAGCAGAACTGTAGTGTTGTGTAAAGTAGTAGTTTCAGTTTTTTGAAACTGTTCTACAGTAAATTGTTATTTGGATTGGCAGCAATGGTTGTCTTTCTTGTATGTATGTTGAATCGAATTTAAAAAATGATGCCTGTTAGTAGACTATGGCAGGTAATATGATGTGTAAGGTACAGTTGGCTTATGTCTGAAAATATTAACCCTCCTGTTGCTGTTAGTAAGTTTCAAAAAGCTAGTTGTGGTAGGTCTTACCTAGTCATTGCTTGTTCCACAATTAATTCATTAAGACATTGAAGAAAATTATTGGGCTAGAATATATTTGAAAATGAGAAATGGAAAATTTCACACTTCACAGAGATGGAAAATCCAGAGCACACATTCCAGTGTTAATGAGCTGAAAATAATTCATCTGATAAGGAGCACATGCTAATTCTCACATAAACCAAAACATGTGCAGATGATTGAGTTGCTGCTTTTTGAAGGAGGATGAGTTGCAGCATTTCATCTCAAGTCAAACAAACACAATGGAACCACCAGGCTTGTTTTCAATTTTTGGCATTAATGTTACATGGTTGGTGTTTTGCTGTTGCTTATAATTGAACTCCCTTTTTTCCCCACTCTCTGAGGGGTCTACTGCTGGGAGTTTATCCATATGCTTTTTAATCCTTTTAAAAGTGGACTTTTCAGTCATTGCTCTTCTGGCAGTCAGGCGAGGTATTATCTCCAGTATATCCCCTGCAAATCGAGCAAAGCCACCTCATACTCCATCGTGTCTTGGGGGGCTTTCTCTAACAGAGCTAATCTTTCAGGAGGTAGCGAGAACAGTGTTAAATGACAAATCAGCTCTTTGCCTGCTTTTGTAATTGCTTGCTTTCAGTAGTGACTCAAGATACATGCTTTTTTTTCCCTTGCACAGCAATGGCCCCAGATGACTTGGAACCAGTTCTGCTGAACTTTAATACTCCAGTTGGAATACAGGGGTTCCCAGCCAGTTCATCAGATCTCACCACCCTCACCCCTTTGTTTTAATGATGTTTGCCTTTGGGAGTAATGTTCACAGGGCAAATATCAGACCCTATATACTCCATTTAAGGACTCACCTGACTCACTGCACTCATGTCTTTGGCACTGTATGCCTCAGTTGAAGGTGGGCAGATATCGCAGGATATGTAGATTATGGTCTAGGCTATGTCACAAGAAAAGATACATGTAATTGTTCGTGTTGATTCCAGAGACGTCAATGTATGTAAAAGCTTTTAAATTCATCGTTATGAAAATGACATTTACTGTCAATTTTAAAAAATACAAAGAAAAATCAGAATAGGTGAGAAGGAGTCAAAAATAGGACACTTTTTACCTGTTGGATCTCCTAATACATGCCATTTGCCTCCGATATGATAAGGTTAGCATTTTAAGGAATTTGCTTGAAAATGAAAAAAATGAGGGTGGTTTGGAGTAGTGCGTACAGGATGACCCAGTTGCGCTCTGTCCCAAAACCGGCCGCAGCCTTGTTAATAACATCCTACTTTACACAAAGCCGGTAATTAGGTGCCCCTGGAGGACTGTCTCACCGTACCTGGCTGATCATTTGTGTGAAGAACAGAAGGCCCCCGCGGAGTGGGAAAATCAGCTCCGCGTCAGCCCGCGATGGCTGAGAGTGAGATTGTGCGACAGCCCCACGGCGGCGCGCATTGACCGCTCCCGCTCCCTACCCTCAGTCACGTCTGCCAGATGTCCCCCACCGCTCATGTGGTGCCGTGTGCCATTTAGCGTGATTCCCAGGTGCTCGCAGTACCAAACCTGGAGAGGGCAACTGCATCTGCTGCGACGACGGTGATGGTGACGGTGACGAGGATAATAACGCAGATATTTCAAATTGCGATGGGCCCAACAGGACCTGTTACCTAATGAGACGTGTGTCTGTTTTTAGTGCTTCATTTTGTACCTGGGACAAAGTTGGATGTGAAGTATGTCAAGTGAAAGCGAAATTGAAAATTGCTCATTAAAAGTGAATTCGGGTGAGGCAACACTACACGATACATAACTAATTTACCCCAGCTTAATAGGGCACTTGATCATGCAGGCTTGAGCATTTATGTCATTAATTTTGCAGGCCCATTTTCAACTCCAATTGAACTGTGATGGTTATGTAATGGTGGGGGTGTTTGGGGGGGTGAACAAACACTGATCTTAATGGGGTCTGTAAATATACAATGAAGTGTTGCACAAACAAGAGTGATGTGAGCACCCTCTGCCTTCTCCTCCTCCTCCAGTGAGTGAGCTCTGCTTGGAGCAGGGCCCAGTGGGCAGACACACAGGAGAGGTAATTACTTTGAGCAGCGGCATGGTGGAATTGCTGCTTGTTCGTGATAGGTCTGGCATAGTTGTTTAGCCTCGCCAAGTTGAAAACCTGCTGACACTGCAATCCTCCCTAGCCCAAACCTCTACCCTGCCCACCCCTTGCACCCTCCCCCCTCCAAAAAACTCTTTAAATTATGCAACTTGGAAGAAAGCCTGAAACTGAAAAGATGTCACAGAGCAAGCAGAGCTGACAGCACAAGCCAGGCAAGGGGGAGGAAGGGTAAGGAAACAGAACAACTTTTAACTTTGGCAGCGTATCTCAGAATTGGGGTGAAAATGAGCAAGACTCTCTGTCAATTTCTTTGCGTGAAATGGATTACAACAGAGTTGTAGCTTGAGATACAACAAAAGCTGGCAGGAGACAGCTGCACGCATGGGCAATTTTTGACCTTCTCGTTTAAGAGACCTCATTCTCAGCCTTTAGGGACGTCAGTTTGCATTCCGTTCATTACCAACTGCTCTTTCCAGTTGCAGTCGTAGTTTTTA